>CM059814.1:69657218-70257218 GCA_030435695.1 Brachymystax lenok tsinlingensis
CTGGACCTAGATGACTAGATACACACACTCACACACACACACACACAGGACAAGACACACACACACACACACACAGGACAAGACACACACACACACACACACACAGACCACTGCATTGAACTATGGATCTTTAGATGGAAGTTGAACTCTGGACCTCCAGCTGATAGATGACAACTTAAACCACAAACATGGGGGACCATGATGCCGCTTGGCCCGTCACATCCACAACTCAGCCAATGAGACTGCTTGCCATGTGGACTAATGAGGAAGTGCAGGGTTCTCATATCCATTCAGGAGGACACAACGCCACAGGATATTCAGATATAAATGTATTGTGTAGAACAGATCATCACCTCTCATCCTGTAGGATAGGGACCTGGTTAGCTCCACATTAATATATTTCTATCTGCAAATGTATAGGTTTAGAATGTTTCACCTGACTGAATACACCTGAAAATGGGTGAAGAAAATTAGCACCTTATTTCAAGTAGAACCTCCTTCATTTCTACATGTTTTCTCCTGTTTTGTGCCTTCTGAACGCGACTCTGGACACTCTCCTATGCCTGTCACTTACTCCTTTTGTTATGTATGTTCGAATGGCCGTAGCACTACGTAAGCCGACATACTGTCTTTAGCTGTAGTGCCTAAAGTTATGTTATTTCTTTCTAGATTGGAGGTTGTCTTTGAGAAGAAGACGTGTAAATGTTTACAATCTAAATATGGAATTGTTCTGTAAAATCGTAGTTGTAAAATGAGACTTTTAAAGCTCATCATAAATGTTATGTTAAATGAACCACAAAATGTCACGATAAACACTCACTGAATTTCAGCATGAATCGCAACTACCTACAGCCTTCGGTCTTCTGCCTTTAAGTATGCCTACTGTTCTATCTGGCCTTGTAAGTATTTGTATTGCCTATTGTATAAATAATGTATCATATTGTCTATTATTTAATTAATTCATAAATACATACATTTTCAATATACTTTATAAGAAAATCAACTTTAATGATTTTAAAGTAGAGCGCTGTTCTTGTTCTCAACTGCCAGTGTCATGTCAGCGTAGATCTATTCTACTTGGGAGGATGACTGGGAGGAGCACATAACCGATGGGATGCGTTTACCAATGTCCGCCCACACCACCCAACAGAGGGCGCCACACACCCATATATCTCTATCTGTCTGTCTGCACTTGCATATTTAAAACGTATGACTGATTGATTGATTGGCTGATTAACGTGAAAGGAGGAGCATAAATGCATTATGTGCCATGTAGCTGTATACACCAGCTCTGCCCAGGCACACAGTGGGAGCTATGGGGTTAATGTAAAAATACTCGCTAATCGCTGTCATGCTGCTGCTTCTCTCTCTCTTGAGAAATGCCTGAATAATTTGTTGCGGTTGGAGAAAAACGCCAAGTTATGCGTGCGCACTTTTGAATTGGTTAACTTGATTTTTCCACCTTGTTTTGTTTCTTGATATTTACAACTTGACATTCTGCTGTGGTGGGATGTCTGTGATGTATGGCGTAAACCCCGTGACCGAGGAAATGTATAACTTCCTCAAACACACAGAACACTGCTGTTTGAGATAAAATGGGTGAAACAAGACGACGCGCTTTTAAAATGGTTATTCAGATAACTTGGCAACTTCTTTGGGTAAACTCTTACGGCACTAAGCAAATCTGATACGCTGATGACCATAATGTGCTTCTGCTTTGTACGTCCTGTAAAACTGTTTAAGCTAACATACGTCAAGGAATGGCAAATCATTATACGTATTGCAATATTTATTTAATTTCAGCCTATTGCATATTTCTATTTACTTTTGATATGTATTGTTCATTTTGTCCACTGAAAAACTATATAATGTATATCATTAAAAGACAGACTGTGCTTTGCATTATCTAGCCAACAGTTTAGAATATGTCATATGAAGTGTGTCCACCACTCTGTCTCTTGCTTCTATTCATTCTTGCTACATGTTTACAGATTAATTGCCTAGATGCTGTTGAATCCACATGACTAACTGAAAAGGTGTGTGTGTGTGATTAGATTCCGTGAGAACTAAGGAAGCCTCAGACCTAGTGGGATATTGTTATTTTACAAGAGCACACACATGTTTTATGAAAGACATACATTAACGCTTCTTCAAAGATATATATATTTTCTCTGAATTAGTTATTTCTGCACTGCACCATCACAATAATTGTTTGCTACTGAATGACATGATAAACACTGTCTCCCTCTCTTTCTTGTTCCCTCTCTCTCTCCCTCCCTATCTATCCATCTCTCTCTTCCTCCCTATCTATCCATCTCTCTCTTCCTCCCTATCTATCCATCTCTCTCTCCCTCCATCTCCAGCTGGCAGGTCTGGTGGTAGGTCTGAGTGGTATGTACCTGTTGTTGAACTACAGACACAATGGCCTCTTCTTCGCCCACACATACATCATCCTCCCAGCATGCTTAGCTCTGGCCAGCGCTACCCTCCTATTGGCCAGCGGAGGACTGGGCATCTGGGTGTCCCTCAGAAAGTCAGCCTTGCTACAGGGTGTGGTGAGAGAGTTTTTGTGTGTGTCTGAATAGAATAAAATGTATGTATTTTTGCTTTTCATAGCTCTGATGCTATGCTTCTTCTACAGTTTGGGATACAGCTTATCACCTTATCTGTTGTCATGGTATTTGGCCATTTCAGTTTGTCTATCTGCTGGTCATGGTTTTCTGCCTGGAGGCAACTGCTGCTGCTCTGGCCTATGTCAACGCAGGAAAGGTACTTAGATATGGCTTTACAAAACTACCAAAAGAGCACACATCCCCATATTTGACATTCTACACTGAGTGTACAAAACAGTAAGGACACCTTCTCTTTCCATGACATAGCTTTCACCTGGTCAGTCTACGATCCCTTATTGATGTCACTTGTTAAATCCATTTCAATCAGTGTAGATGAAAGGGAGGAGACAGATAAAAGATGTTTAAGCCTTGAGACAATTTGAGGCATGGATTGTGTGTGTGTGCCATTCAGAGGGTGAATGGGTGAGACAAAAGATCTAAGTGTCTTTGAACAGGGTATGGTAGTAGGTGCCAAGCACACCGGTTTGTGTCAAGAATTGCAACGCTGCTGTTTTTCACGCCAGTTTCCTGTGTGTATCAATAATGGTCCAACACCCAAAGGACATCCAGACAACTTGTGGAAATCATTGAAGTCAACATGGGCCAGTATCCCTGTGGAATACTTTCGACACCTTGTAGAGTCCATGCCCCGTTGAATTGAGGCTGTTCTGAGGGCAAAGTGCAGAGTGCAACTCAAAATTAGGAAGGTGTCCTTAATGTTTTGTACACTCACTGTATGTTATACTTATAATAAATAACATGTGACTGACCTGCTTTCAGGTGGACTCAGAGCTGGCTCCCTTCAGTAGTGTCTTTCAAAGATACACAGGAACTAGTCAGGACCTAGACTCCGATGCTGTGGACGCCACACAAAAAGAGGTGTGTGTGGTGGGGAGGGGGGGTCTGAACTGATCTGACCTAATGACTATCTGTGATGTGAATCCTCTCCAGTTGCAGTGCTGTGGAATCTATGACTACCGTGACTGGTTGGCCACGCCCTGGTTTAACCACAGTGGGCGGGGCAGTGTACCTCACAGCTGCTGTAATTCCACCTACCACACCTGTAACGGTACCCTGGAGCTGCCCGGGCTACTATATCCAAAGGTACACACACACACACACACACACACACGCACACCAGCCCTGGCCCTGGCCCTCTGTGGTGATCCAAAGGTATGTACGTACATACACACTTAGGCAGCATTTCATTCCAGAGAGATGTCACTCCCCTTACCCAGTTGTGTGTGTGTCCTCTCCCTCAGGGCTGCCAGGTGAAGCTGGAGGAGGCCTTGCTTTTTGTTCTGCATCTCATCATCTGGTCATCTCTGGCAGTGGCACTAGTGGAGGTGGGAACCACTAGAGGGCACTGTGGGGTATAGTGGAACAACATAATAAGGGTCATGTAGCAAAACATTTTACAACAGAAAATAAAAATGGGTGTTTCTTATTGGACAAGATCAAGTATAGTAGTACCTGGTGTAACCATACTAGTCTCTCTCTCTCTCTCTCTCTTTCTCTCTCTCTCTCTCTCTCTCTCGCAGACTGTAGGGTTTGTGAGTGTGGCTCAGCTGATGAGGGACCAGCCTCTGTTGGAGTATGGAATACTGGACAGGGAGTGGGCCTGAACCAGAGTGGCAGAAAGTATTCTGGACTGAGAATCTACTTTAGAAATACTATGTCCTGGAACTTGGTAAAGTTCATGATGCTGTGGACCTTAAAGGCCCAGTGCAGTCAAAAATGTGATTTCCTGTGTTTTATATAAAATTTCCACACTGAGGTTGGAAAGATTGTGAAAATGCTGATAATGCCCTTTTAGTGTAAGAGCTGTTTGAAAATAGATTGCTCTCTAGGTGGGTGGGTGGGTATAGTTGTCTGGGCAGCTCCAGAGCCCCTAGGGTACCATTACAGGTAATTGACGTAATCATCCCTGATCTTGTTGGTGAAACTGCATGGCTTTTGAGTAATTAACTGGTTGAGACTGTGCGTGGCTATCGTTTGATTGTAACTTACCGGTATGTAGCTGGGTGATTCTACAACTTCGGGCACTTTGGCCCTGCAAGCTTTCAGAAATTAAAAGTTATTGAAACACCATTTTACCAGTATTATAATTGTCTTTGATTTGTCTAGAAATAATATCTGATAATGGCTTTGATTGTCCTATTCAGGAATGTACACTACCGTTCAAAAGTTTGGGGTCACTTAGAAATGTCCTTGTTTTTTTAAAGAAAAACACTTTTTTTTTTCTCCATTCGAATTGATCAGAAATGCAGTGTAGACATTGTTAATGCTGTAAATGACTATTGTAACATGACACGGATGATTTAAAAAAAACATTTTTATGGAATATCTACATAGGCGTACAGAGGCCATTATCAGCAACCATCACTCCTGTGTTCCAATGGCACGTTGTGTTAGCTAATCCAAGTTGATCATTTTAAAAGGCTAATTGATCATTAGAAAACCCTTTTGTAATTGTTATCTCAGCTTAAAACTGTTGTTCTGATTAAATAAACAATAAAACTGGCCTTCTTTAGACTAGTTGAGTATCTGGAACATCAGCATTTGTGGGTTCGATTACAGGCTCAAAATGGCTAGAAACAAAGATCTTTCTTCTGAAACTCATCAGTCTATTCTTGTTCTGAGAAATTAATGCTATTCCATGTGAGAAATTGTCAAGAAACTGAAGATCTCGTACAACGCTGTGTACTACTCCCTTCACTGAACAGCGCAAACTGGCTCTAACCAGAATAGAAAGAGTGGGAGGCCCCGGTGCACAACGACAAGTACATTAGTGTCTAGTTTGAGAAACAGACGCCTCACAAGTCCTTAACTGGCAGCTTCATTAAATAGTACCTGCAAAACACCAGTCTTAACGTCAACAGTGAAGAGGCAACTCCGGGATGCTGGCCTTCTATTATTATTAATAATAATACACATAACAATAACACAATATTTTAGTTGTCAGTGTTTATAAAAAATTCTACCACAAATTAAAGATATTAAAGCCTGTTTGGAAATGACTGACAAAAATATTCTCTACACAAGCAATATTTACATCACATCTGGAACAACTGTCTGCTGCAGCCATGTGCTTCAGTGTCAATACGTTTCCATGGTAACTAAATTAACATTCTCTTGAAAAAACTTTGAGGAATTTGCCCTCAGTGGTGGAAATTACACCACTACCAAAGGACAGGTATATTTTGAATATTTTGAATTAAACAAAAACAATATAAAGGGCATACTCACAATAAATATTGATATAGATTTTATTTAATTGACACTTTCTCTAGTAGAGAACATGATATGTGTAATTATTGTTTTCTCATTGAAAAACATAGTAGAAGCTCAAAGGTCTGGGTCAGGGACAAGGACCAAACAGTGAAATGTAGGTATAAAATGCATCTGAAAAGTAGCTAAAATACTTGATAGAGATGTGTTCAAAATATCCGGGGTGATTGTACTGTGAACGTAACATATAAAGAATAAAAAGATAAATGTTTAAATAAAATCCCCAAAACTAACCCCCGAGGACATAGAATAGCCCGTAGTTGCAGAACCACCCTGCAATGTAACAACATCTGTAATTGGCCAGGGCAGTAACAAACCATCCGCAGAGGTGGGCGTGGAACTGTTTCCGGCGGCGGTCCTCCCTGGTGCCTGCGAGGAGGAGCTGACAGCTAACCGTAGCTAGCTAAAAGAAACGGAACGAAAGGCAGACAAGAACAGCGAAAGCACCAACGACAAAAAGCTGGTAAGTTAGCTATATGGTTATCGAACTAGCTATATTGTAGTAATCCAGTTGTGGATTTACCATTTCGCTCTGCTACAGCAAAGCCGAATGCCAGCCATGCGGGGTTGGAGGCCCCGCCAGTGCCAGCTAGCTAACCACAGACAGAATGATATTTGAGATATTTTGGCCAATTTAGCTAATCTAGCTAGGTGGCTAACTGTAGGTAACAAGGCCCTGGACAGGGTGTCGGGGTTTTAGGTGCCAGAGAGGGGCCGCTTTCAACATAAACTCGCGAAAATAAGGCAACGGTGGGCATATGGCCTAGTTAGCTAACGGTGTCCTGCTGCAATGTGTTCGCTAATTAGCAGGGCAATGTCCATTTGCTTTGCGTTAGCAAATGTTTTTTTTATTTTTTTATTCCTTTTGCAGTCAGGAAAGTATCTGCTGCTGCTAGTTAGTTATTAACTAGCCAGTTAGTACGCAACCAAAGTGTTCACGTCCCCTGGCGTAAATAGATGCTCGTAGATATTTATATAGCTCGCTAGGTAGAGCTAGCTAACGTCACGGTTCGAATGTTTCGCACTTATTTGTCTACAGTAGTGCTCGATGTGGTAGGTTTAGCCACAAACAGGCCAAATCTAGCTACAGTAGTTAGCTGAAGTTGACTAATACGTTAGTTCGCCAACTTGCTGTGTACAGTCTGGTTGCTACCTAAACATGCCACAAATCATAAGTCCCAAAGATAACAGTCGTAATAGTTCAGTGGTCGTAGGCTAGTTAGTTAATCAGGGGCTAACAAAACTATGCTCTGCTCTTTTTCACAGGTGCGTCAGAAGGGGAGGCCCAATTTACCGTTTCGTCTTTGTTTAGCTCATTATTCATTTAGTTTGAAAACAAACCCTACCCCCTCTTCACCCCTGTTCTTTTTTTTTTCGTTTGTCCCATATACATTATTTTGTTTGTGATACCTCCTCCAGCTTTGGGAGCAGTGAGGAGTCTTCATGGCTGTTCGAAGAGGTCACATCAGGTACCTAAAAGTGAGTATGACTTTTCCCGTTAAGGGAAGATCTAGATCAGTCCTAAAGTAATTATATTGTAACAACTGTAATCTAGCTAGCTAGCTATTTAATCAGATTGCATTAATATGTTATGCTTTGGCTTGTGGTTTTCGAATGTATTGATAAACACTGGCGTCTCAATATCACTCTATACACAAGCACCATAAGAGGAAGTGTTTGAGTACCTACGCTTATTAACATACTGGTATAAATATTTATTATTGCTCACAAGTAGAGAAAAAGGCATAGAAATGATCCTCTTAGTCAGACCCATCAGTATTGGTCATCATGTTTACTAGTGAAATACAGGAGTTTCATTCATCCAAGGTCCTGCTGGATGGTTAACTGTCTTACCCCACAGAATACACAATCAGATAGAGCTCCATTCATTCAGAGGGGCTGTCAGAACACAGCGCTGAGGCCTGGTCAAGGGGATGCAATGTCCAGAACAGTGGTAGCAGCTAGCTAACCCTCTTCCCACTGGGCAGGGGTTTCACGTTAGATTTCAGAAATCTGTATTTTCAAAACGCAGACCATAAAAAAATCTGTTTTAAACCAGTTCACCTGAGTGTTATATTGAAAGTTGTTTTTTGTTGTTGCTTCAATAGAGTGATTGGGGGGCGCAACTATAGTTTTGCTTCACAGAACATACATTAGTGCAACACATTCTGCAGAAAATATAGTATAATTTTCATCAGATGACAACAGAAGTGCAAGCCAATTTGGCTAGTAGTCACACAGGTACATTTTCTTACATATGAAAAAGCAAGGTATTTCTTGCAAAAAACGTTACATTACCATCATATTTGTAATGTTTATCATAGGAAATGTAGCTGGCTACATTATTTCTAATGTTTTGCTTCAATTTATTTGATCATTTTTGTCCATAACATAGTTGCAATTTACTGGAGAAAATGAGCCTACACCTAGAAAAGTAGCGGAGAGGAGTAGCTTCACATCAGTCAGTGCTGTCTGCTATTATAATGCCTGTCCGTGAATTCGCATCTGAGTGGAGAAGTGCAACAGAAGAACAACATTTGTCTGATATCGAGCAGGAATTACAATAAGCATTTTACATTTGCTTTTACAAAACGCAGCAAGATATACATTTTTTTTTATTTCATGAAAAATGCATTAACGTGACCCTTGCTGGGTAAGCAGGCATTTGCTCATAAGGCCTGTTCTAACATCCATGATGGCTGATTCTACTAATCAACGCCTCAAAGCAGGGCTTGAGCAAAAGCCTGCACACCCAGTATCTCTCCGGAAGGAATGGTTGGTTACCCCTGGTTTAGAACTCTGTCAGACCACGACAAGGCTTGGTCACTGGGATGAAGTGATTAGAACGCTGCTGAAATGTGGTGGGGCTGATGGGGGGGAGTTTCTCCATTCTACACAACAGAATCATCTCAATGTTCTGTGACGTTTGTGGTCTCTAGATCTCAACCTCTTATCCCAAAGTAGGCTCTGTAGATTAGGATGCTATGTTTACAATGTTGCATGTAGAATTGTAAAAATGTTTCCTTTAATGATTTAGTCTGCATCCCGTTGACGTTCTCTTCCTTAACTGTGCCCCCCTCCTCTCTCTCCCCTCCCTCCCCAGGAGGTGTATGACATGTCCAACGGCTACGAGGATCACATGGGAGGAGGAGATGAGGTGACGGATGCGAAGACCAACCTGATAGTCAACTACCTTCCCCAGAGCATGAGCCAGGACGAGCTGCGCAGCCTCTTCAGCAGCATTGGCGAGGTGGAGTCCGCCAAGCTCATACGGGACAAAGTGGCAGGTACGGAACACCTTGTCCCACAATGCACTACAGGTTTGTGACCTCGGAGTAGAATGGATTGAGGAGTTGGTCTGCTGCGTGTAGGGCTCACATTTTCCAGGGGTGTGTTTGGTGAACATTTTGCTGTGCTGCGTCCTACTGAACACGACTCAGGGGTACCTTTAACAAGCTGCGGGGACCCCCATAATTGTTGAAATATTACGAAGGGCACCTCCATAACATGTTTGTTCAAGCCAACCAGTCAGTGTGTAGAGTAACTGGTATCCTGCCCTGTCTGCCTCTTGTAGGTGTATGAGAACTGCTGATGAGACAGACATCTTTGACATTCTCACTAGTAACTTTGTGGTGAGATGTTTGTAGTATCTATGCAAACGGCTTCATATGTTCTGTTTTGGCCTAGATCTATGTCTCGCTGCAATTTGAACATTTGTCCTCCTAAGCTTGATATTTGAAGTATTCCAAATAGTTGTTTTGTATAAGGCTGTTGGTGTAGATATTTACCCATGCTCTCGATCTGAGGGCCTCTGCTGTCCTTATTCCAGGAAAACAGTCCAGTTTGGTTGAAGCCTATTTCTTTACTTGTTTTACGACTAGCATGCATTGTGTAGATTTGTTTTGTTTAATCATTTATTTGACCAGTGTGCAGATTTATTTGAAACTATACGTTTTTTTATTTTATTTTATTGTTTTCCTTTTTTTTTCTCTAGGCCACAGTTTAGGGTACGGATTTGTTAACTATCTTACCCCTAGCGATGCAGAAAGAGCTATCAATACTCTGAATGGACTAAGGCTACAGTCTAAAACTATCAAGGTAACGTGCAATAAGGTGTTCCTACAGTACTGTGTCAACCCAACCATGTCATGTCATTAAACTAGCCCTTCTCTACTGAGGCTGACCGTCAAATCCACCCCTAGACGCTTCCTCCTAGGCCCTCCTATGGATCTGAAAGGATTGCGTGGGTGTTAGCAATATGGTGTTATGTTAGTCTTTCTTTGCCCTTTGCTAATACCAACCCAATCGTTTCAGATGGGCATGTAGTGCCAATGGTTTAGGGTTGGATTTTGGAATCAGCGTTTATGGGTCAATATTAGACAGGACAAGACATCTGATAGATCACTGGCCCTGCTTCTGACGGATGGAGTAGAGAAGTGCAACTGTATTTTTATCCTTATTGAAGACTAAACTTTATTTTAATTTCTTTATTCAGCACCACTACTTCAGGTTGACATTTTTACACGTTAATTTATAATTTAAGTTTGGAACTTTTTATTTGGTTTGGTACGAGAGAAAAAAAATCATCGCTATTTTGATTTTGTTACTATAATTGTTTACGTCATTTTGAACACTTGGAAAGTCGTACTTCGATATTGCCCTCCACAGCTTACTAAGGGAATCGTTTTTCTACGTAAAAGCCACAGTGGTCAGTCAAGGCACCTTTTCACTATTTCATTTTCTAGTTTTGGAGATATTACTCATGAAGGCTTTATAAAAGTAAACTCATGTTTTTGTAAATTCAAAACAGGGCAATTACAAAACATGAATTTGCCAAAATTGCATAAAAATATATAAACATAATAAAAACAACCTTCCAACATCAACTTTCTATTTAAAAGTAATTTCTAGTTTCTGGCTAGATATAATTCAGGGTTGTGTGTTATCAATGTGTACTACTGAGGGTATTGTCAGTGGTGTTTAATGTGGTCTGTGCTGCTCTCTGGTGTTAGGTTTCATATGCGCGGCCGAGCTCTGACACCATTAAAGACGCCAACCTGTACATCAGTGGCCTGCCCAAGACCATGACCCAGAAAGATGTGGAGGACATGTTCGCTCGCTACGGACGCATCATCAACTCCCGCGTGCTGGTCGACCAGGCCTCGGGTAGGACCACACAGACACACACTCTAGAACCAGGCCTCGCTGTGTTCGCCTGTCTCTCAGCTGAACCTGTCCTGTTGATTTCTTTTCCCAGGCCTGTCTCGGGGGGTGGCGTTCATCCGGTTTGACAAGCGAGCGGAGGCCGAGGACGCCATCAAAGACTTGAATGGACAGAAACCCCCCGGATCCGCTGAGCCAATCACAGTGAAGTTTGCTGCCAGCCCCAACCAGGCCAAGAACACTCAGCTCATATCTCAGCTCTACCACAACCAGGGACGACGCTTTGGAGGGCCAGTTCACCACCAGGCTCAGAGATTCAGGTAACACACACACACACACACAGGAAGCGTTGTCCCCTCTCAGGTTCTCTAAAATGAGTGTGAAGAGAGACAGAGTAACCCTAGCCCCCTCTGTCCTCCCCCAGGTTTTCTCCGATGTCTGTGGACCATATGAGCGGTATGTCTGGGGTGAGTGTGCCGGGGAACGCCACCTCTGGCTGGTGCATCTTCATCTACAACCTGGGCCAGGACGCCGACGAGGGCATCCTGTGGCAGATGTTTGGGCCCTTCGGCGCTGTCACCAACGTCAAGGTCATCCGCGACTTCAACACCAACAAGTGCAAAGGCTTCGGCTTTGTTACCATGACGAACTACGAGGAGGCCGCCATGGCGATTGGCAGCCTCAACGGTTACCGCCTCGGGGACAAGATCCTACAGGTGTCGTTCAAGACCAGCAAAGGCCACAAGTAGAGAGAGAAGAGTGGGGTGGGGGGGTAGGTAGGTAGAGGGAGGAGAGAAACCTCACGCCAGGCTTCAAATATGGAGGGTAAATTGCCTCAGTTTGACAGAACTGTTTTTAGTGTTATCTCACTAAGCCCATTCTCACTCTGCGTCTTTGTACTAGTCTAACAGAGAGTCTAGGCTGAGTTTGGTATTTCTCTTGTTTTTTTTACTCCTGCTTTTGGATGCTCCAAACACAGTTCTCAATGTCTATCCTGATATGGTGACCAATTTCAAAATTCAAGAGTAGATTGTTTTTCTGTGAGACTAAACTAGTGTCACTATGTGCCATATGAATGGTAGGACCACGGTAGGGACTTGGAGAAGGATGCACTACATTCATACGTCTAGTCACCCACTGTAGGAGAACGCATGCGGTTTTAGACGCTGGTTCCAGTGTAGAAATAGATGCCTTAAGTTACCACCCGCGCACCCTGTCAAGCCATCCACTGTCTCCAGCCATTCTAAAAGAAAAGCACTTTTTAAATCCTTATTATATAATGTCAGAGCGATAGTCAGCCGTTTTGACGTAAACCATACATTGGTCTTCTCTCACCTTGCGGAATCAGTTTTATACACAGCACGTTAGGTACTGGATGGTACCTTTTACATAGCAGCGTGTGTCCCGTTTTGGGGGTCTTTTAAAAGTTGAGTCTCTGAGAGGCTGTGTAAAAAGGTCTGGAGATTTTAAAGTAGGAAAATGTTTAAGAAGGACCAAAGAAATGGAAGGATATGATCTAACTGCCCCAGGGCCCGTATTCACATGCTGATCTAGGATCAGTTTGGCCTTGTCGATCATTAATAAGTACGATTTATATGGACGGGGAGGAGCTGATCCTAGATCAGCATTCAGTCCTCTGAGAAGCTTTGTGAATAGGGAAGATGCTTACCGTTATGACTCATTTCCCCTCACCAGTAATAGTTTGGACATCTGAACAACCGGTACTAAGGCTGAATCTAACGCAGAGTGGAGCAACACTGCTCTCTCTCTCATCCAGTTTGCTGTTTTTGAAGAAAAAAAGTTGATCCCAGCCCTGAAGTTGATCTTAGCTGTTTTTCTTGAGTTTTCTTTCTGAGAGAGACTAACTTTTCTTTTTTCGTCAAAGCGTAGACTACTGATCGGAGATTTGAAGAGTTTACTGCTCATCTCGAGCTAAAGAAGAATTTATGGCCTTTGTGATTTATTTTTGTTGGTATACATTTTTGTTGCTTTGGTTTTCGTCCTTTGTTTTGATTTGTTTTACTTTGAATATGCAATCATTAAATTTTATTTAGATTTGACTCAACGTTTTGTTTGTTTCTTTTATTTCTTCAGGTTTTGGTTTGGGGTTTTTCTTTGGGGTTTTCTGTTTTGATTGTAGAAGCTGAGGGAAGCTACAGACACCAGACTGCTAATATGATAATACTACAGTATGACACTACTCACCCCACTCCCATTGCGATATTACAGCACGTTTGAATGGTCAACATCATAAGGTTTAGCTAGACTCTCTCTAAGATGGTCTGAAGGGCAAGAGGATGCAGTCTCCAGTGTAAAACACCTCAGACGTTGGCCTTATTTTCTTTCAAACTTGTGTGTCAAACATGAGGCAGAGGGCTTTCAGGGTTTCAAAGATGGGAGTCCTCCAGTTGAGGTACTGATAGTCTTGTTTCATGTTAATAGGATCTAGGAGTTACTGATGAACCCATAAGGAGTAGTCTGTTCTAATACAGGTACTGCAGGAAGGAGGTTTGTGACTTATGGACCTTTGATCTGCCTTGCAGCCAACAAACACAGTCATCCTGAGAAACTGCCATTTTAGCAATGTGCAAGCACCTAAAAAGCTAAGCCCAGGCACATTCAAGTGACGTTTCAGGAAGAAGACTGGCGGTTGGTTTGACATCAAGCGAATATTCCTACATCTGTTTTTAACATATCTTGTTTGTGCACTGTTCATCACCAAGGCCTTTTCTATGTATGTTTGACAGTGTAGTACTGTAGTCTGTTGGAGAGTAAATAACTGACTACAAACAGCACCACAACACAGGATCAGAGAACTGGCTTTAGTTAGAAGTTTCCTGCTGCAGCAGATCTAGGATCAGTTTACCCTTACACAGTCCTAACTTTCACCATAATGGTTGACACTTGTTTTAGAGAATGAGGAGCTTGTCTCCTGGACTTTCAATAGAGATTCTCCATTGAGGATGATTTTATGTCCAGGAGTAGGCTTCATCTGGGTTCTGGGAACAGCCTAGAAAAAACAGACTTTATAATTCTCTCTTCTAAACGTGTTGTGATCTCTGTCTTCTGTCTTCAGATCTGTAAAGCCTTACTAGTTTCCACACGTGGATGAAAAAATACAGCTCCTGTCACAGGAATATCCTCTCTGTAGGCCTCAAGTTAGTCACTATTGTTTTTTTTTCTTTTAGGAGAAGAACATTAATTTCTCACGGAACAGTCCTGAACAGAGTGCATGCAATATGTGGTGGGTCTTTAAAAAAAAAATCTGAACCTGAAACGGCACTAGAGAGAGTGGTTATTCTGAACCGGAAACGGTACTAGAGAGAGTGGTTATTCTGAACCGGAAATGGTACTAGAGAGAGGTTATTCTCAACCGGAAACTGCACTGGAGGGGGAGTGGTTCACTTGCTTGACTTTTTGTTCTCGTCCTTTTGATATTATTTTTCTATTGCGTTCTACTAATAAGCTCTTGCTTTACTAGCTTCTCAGAGTGCTAGTATGTTGAAATGCTAGTTGGTTTACTGGAATAAATAGATTATGGTTAAACTCTGTTTAGCCTTCATTTATGTGGGAGAACGTGGCAACAGCAGTGGAGGCACAAAGACGTAATTTATTTTACTTGTATGTAGTTTGACATGTTTGTATATGTTTTGTGTTGGAGTGTGTTCCTTTTGACTTTTTTAATAGATTTCCTCTGTTTGGTTTTGAATGAAGGCCTGTTCAGAACCTGTCTAACACAATTACTTTGAATAAAATATCTGTAAGCTTCATAAAGCTCAGCAGGATCGTCCTTTTGGCTTATTGTGTGTACTGTGAGGAAGGGGTGGGGGGAAAGGTTATGCTCAAATCATTACATTTCAAATTTGATTAGAAAATGACAAGTATCTTGCATGTACACCAAAATAATTATCATTTGTATAAAACATGAAGTTTCTTCAAGATCCTAGGTGTTCAAAGATTACATTACAGTGAAATCTACTGTAAATCTACCAATAAGACATTGAAATATCAGTTATCCATTCTGTATTTGTTAAAATTGGGTAGACAGAGGTAACGATGAGAGGTTTTACCGCTAGTCATTGACTGTATATTTAAACACATTTTCAGTATAAAGTTCTGTCAATTTCAGCACTTTCATGGTTGCAACATTCTCAGCAACGGTGACCGGTTATTGAGAACATTTTAAGGCAACGCCAAAACCTGACTGCAAAATAAATTTTAAAAAATGTGCAAGTGCAACATTTAAGTTTAAACCATATATATATATATATATATATATAAAACGATTACTAAATAATCAATATTCGCAGTTGTGTTAAACTACTGTTATAGTTCTAGAACCCTCAAACTCAACTGGACCTTGAAGCCAGTTCCACTGCATTTTTTCATTGTTCCCCTCTAATCAGGGACTGATTTAGACCTGGGACACCAGATGGGTGTATTGAGTTATCAGGTAGAACAGAAAACCAGCTGGCTCTGGACCTCATAGGGTAAGAGTTGAATACTCCTGCCCTAAATATCGTATCTTCGTGCAAGTATCTGCAACCATTCTAAAACCAAACAAGGTTTCGAAAAACTCTGAAAGTGCTTGTCATCTATCTTTACAGTCAGCAGTACATTGAGCCAAAATGGTGTCCATAATGCCACCTGGTTGCCTAAAAAGTGTGCTGTGCTGCAGTACATTGTGGCACCAAAATGGTGTCCTGAGCGAAATCTGCATTGAGCTAAAGAAGGAAAACTGACTTGGACAGAACATGCGCCCTAGTGGACCTACTGTATAAGTCCCTGTCACTGGTAGGTTACAGTAGCCTAGATAGCCAGTCACAAAACAATGAGGAAAACCTGCTTCCTCATCATGGCACAGATGTGATCATCAGACAGTAAAAAGTTAAATTGACCAGACACTAACCAAAGCGACTTAGTGGTGTGACACCACCAACCAACTGATCCATCAGAGAACATTATGAAGACATCACAGTCAACTCCTGATAAATGCACATCAGAAAAGTGCGAACTCTTTCAGTGCAGGGTTGTTTCCCAGTCCCATTGTAATTCCCCAGTCCAAAGCCATTGATATCAGGACAACTCTATGTATATTCATGTAAATAGAAAGGTCTCTGTGTTGAAGGCGGGCAGTGCCCCCTGCTGTCTGTCCAGTGAAAGTGTCTCAGACCAAACAGTTTTTCTGTGACGCAGGTTGTAGCAGGGGACCGGTTTCTCTGTGATACAGGTTGCGGGTTGTAACAGGGAACAGGTTTCTCCTAAACCTGACACAGGTTGTAAGTGGGGCCAGATCTCTCTGTGACACAGTCACCTTCCACCTCATAGACATAGTCACAACGATGGGCATAGTCCATGAGAGGAGCCTCGGACAGGGCACAACTCTGGACACTCTGGCCACCGAAGGAGATCACTGTGTCTCTCTGCACAAAACACACACACAGAACACACACACGCAGAGAGAGGGACAGAGAGAGAACACAGTTAGTCAAAGAGCAGATTCAAACACACTAAAACCTGGTATTATAAAGTTGGGGTCAGTATAAAGGTGGTATAGAGTTGTATTGTAGAGGGGTTAGGGCTGGGGTCAGTGTAAAGGTGGTATATAGTTGTATTGTAGAGGGGTTAGGGCTGGGGTCAGTGTAAAGGTGGTATATAGTTGTATTGTAGAGGGGTTAGGGCTGGGGTCAGTATAAAGGTGGTATATAGCTGTATTGTAGAGGGGTTAGGGCTGGGGTCAGTGTAAAGGTGGTATATAGCTGTATTGTAGAGGGGTTAGGGCTGGGGTCAGTGTAAAGGTGGTATATAGTTGTATTGTAGAGGGGTTAGGGCTGGGGTCAGTATAAAGGTGGTATAGAGTTGTATTGTAGAGGGGTTAGGGCTGGGGTCAGTATAAAGGTGGTATATAGCTGTATTGTAGAGGGGTTAGGGCTGGGGTCAGTGTAAAGGTGGTATATAGTTGTATTGTAGAGGGGTTAGGGCTGGGGTCAGTGTAAAGGTGGTATATAGTTGTATTGTAGAGGGGTTAGGGCTGGGGTCAGTATAAAGGTGGTATGTAGTAGTTACCCGGCCAGAGTTAGCGTTTGACTCCCTCCTCTCAAAGTCCTTCTTACAGAGGTGGCACATGATGCCTGCAGCCAGGGCGTCTCCCAACACATTGATCATGGTCCTGAAACGATCCCTGCCAGACACAACCAACAGAGGGAACTTAGATTCACTGTTTAAAGTATCTATGGCAGGTTTCTGTCAGATGCTCACAGGACTCAGTCCACAAACACTCTCACGGTCAGACACTTACAGGACCCAGTCGATGGCCACAATCAGTGTGATGTCAGCGGGCGGCAGCCCCACAGAGGTCAATACGATCACCATGGTAACCAGGCCCGCCTGCGGAATCCCAGCAGCGCCGATACTGGCCGCTGTTGCTGTGATACTGAAGAGACAAGAGCAGGGTCAGGGTGTGTGTGTGTGTGGTTGCTGTGACAGAAAGTAACTAAGAGAGTAACAGAGAGAGCTCTTGTGTAGACAGTCCTGACCTGATGGTGACCAGCTGACCAAAGTCCAGTTCGTACTCGTTGACCTGAGCGATAAAAATGGCTGCCACGGCCTCGTAGAGGGCTGTCCCGTCCATGTTGATGGTGGCTCCTACTGGAAGGACAAACCTGGCGATCTGTCTGTCCACTCCACAGTTCTCCAATAGACACTTCATGGTGATGGGCAGGGTGGCGGAACTGGAGGAGGTTGCCAGGGCGATGACCAGAGCCTGTAGCAGACCTCTGATGTAGGTGAAGGGGTTTTTGCGTGTGATTATAAAGTAGAAGAGCGGCAGCAGGATGAGTCCGTGGACAAACAGACCGGCTAACACTGTGATGAAGTACATCCCCAGCTTCTCTCCCAGGTGGGCGGGGTCATGCATGTCCAGGATCTTCCCTGCTACCAGGAACACAATGCCGAAAGGGAAATACCTGGAAATAGATCAATAAATTATAAATACCTCAAAATAAATGAGGCAAGCAAGCTACGGGCCCTTGTGATTCTGTCTCTGTCCACCAGGCGTTGTCATGCCACCTGTGTTTTGGGCTTCTGTTAGGGTTCGTTCCTTGTGTCCTTATCAATCATTGGCTCATTGGTGAAATTAGCAATATGACAATATCTTTAATTAAATCATTCAAAAACCTTTATTAATGCAATTGCAGACAGAAGTTGACAAACAGGAACATAGCACGCATGTTTCCGAGTAAGTTCTGCACTTTAGGGAAAGTCTAAGTTGCTTTCATCATGCTTGTAGCCAACCCTCTGTGATGTCACTGCATTCGTTTATTACTATCTACGTATCAGACCAAGCCCATGCATCCACAGCTGCACAAACATATAGTTCGGTGTTATCTAAACGCTAGGCAATAAATGTCCACTCCCCAAAGTTGATTTGTTGTGGAATGTCTTGAATGGTCTCTTATCTCCCCCACTCCCCTGCAAAGCTATGTCTCAGTCACACATTTCCCATAGGGCTTCTTTATAAGAAGCAGAGAGAGAGAGAACTAAAACAACTGTGGAACAATACTAAAACCTCTATAATTAATATATATTGTTAATCTGTAGTCTAGGAACCTATAAATGTAAGGAGGGAGGGGTCTTATAACCCCTCCCCTTCTATTAATATAACATAAGCATAATCAATTATTATCATACATCAAACATTTAGTACAGCCTTATCATGACCCCTAGGTGATCTTCTAACACTTCCTAAGAACTAAAGCAGCTTTGGGTTGACCTGGCTCACCTTGATGACCTGCCACACCTGAAATGCAGACATATACTGAGCTAATGACTAAGGTCTAGGGGGTAACTTTGCTGTGTGTGTCTCAACAACTCACCACATGGCAGCATTGATGATCTTCATAACACACTCGTTGACACACTGACACACATTGACCAATGGAGCGCCTCTCTCGCCCATCTTCCCCAGGAGCAGGCCTGCACAGAGAGACCACACAGGGTCAGAAGCAGGCGTGATTGGAAGGGCGCGTGTGTGTACTCGTGTATCCAGTGTGTCATTTGTGTGTGTTCATTCATGCATACTGTACGTGTGTGTGTCTCACCCATAGTAGCAGAGAAGATGACAATCCCCAGTACGTTCATGCCAGAGCTGTGGCCAGGGACGATCTTGTACTTGATGTCTGGAGCTGGGGTGATCTCCAGGAAGACAGGGTGGCCCAGCTGAGGGTTGTTGTGGTCGGGCATCACGTAAACGTAGTTGGCCTGGGACTCCACCACACTGGAGGCCACTATGGGAACCAGGTCTGTACGGTACTGTTGAAAAGTTGCCTCTATCAGATTGGAGGGAATCATGTTCCTGTCAAAGGGAGAATAACATGTTAACCATAAAGTCTTCAACATTATTGGATATGATTGGTTATTCCCTGAGTAATGGGGTGATAATAAAACTGTTGATATGATGTGGGATGTTATATTGTCATATATGATTTGTTCAGATTTTTTAAGTGAAATCTCTACCTTCAGGTGGACAATCTATTCTATTCTGCTGACCCTGTGTTTACGGTAGCCCTGTCTTGTCACGCTGAGCATATAACATGTCAGAAGGTTGGGGTATCTGCTTTCTCTTATGGTCTCAATTTTATCCTGAGTAGGGTCAATTTCTCCTGGTCCGGCCAGAAGCCAAGAGGTCCTCTGTCTCAGAAAGACTTAACAAGACCCTGGACAGAGAGCATGCTGGCAGATACTCATAGACTTACAGTCATTGCGCTAACGCTGGTTAGCATTGGCTTGTGAAATTACCTCTAAATTCCTTCGCACTGGACACAGAGACATAAAAATGGTATCCACAGGTTCGTCTGACTAGAAGTGTCCCTTTAAGCTGTCAACCAAACCACAAAATGTGTAGATAGACACAAGGAAACAAAAAGGTTACATATCCCAAAAGCCAAAGTTGTTGCTCTGACTAGGGTCGTTGTTGACCAAAAGACTTCTCTTCATAGTCGGTCTCATATTCTCCTGCAATGTCAGTATGTTTCAGCTGTTCTGCAGTCTTCCTCATTAGCGTGTCGAAATAATAAAGTTGTAAGAATGATGTCACAATGTGATAACATTACCAGGCTGGTTGCCTGTGTTGGCGGTTAAGAGTCCTCATCATTAGGAGTCCTGGTGTATTCATAAAGGATCATGTTACAGCCACTGCCCCAGGGCCAGTCAGCCTATCAGACTTGTCAGCACCTCTGACAGTCATACAGCCTACATCCGCCTGCCCGTACACAGCTTTCACTAAAAATACCCATAATCCTCTGGGCTTTGGAGGATTCTTCACACGGAGGGCCTAAGCCACTGCCGGTCCTCGACCGCCTTGCAGTGTGTTCTGGGTAAGGTATTTAGGACACGGTGTGTTCTGAGAAGATAGAGAGTTAGTCGTCACTGGGGTAAGTTGAGACAAAGGGGTAAGTCGAGCCACCCTTGTTTCTAGGAAACCATACACAAAATGTATAGTTTGACCAAATATTTAGGAAGAGGTCATGATTCTATGGAGTCTGTGAAGGAAGAAACCACATGGAAAAAGTGGTAATAAAGTTTTTTTTATTGGGGTCTCTATAAGCTTCAATATGAACCTAGTCCTGAACCTAGCATGAAAGTGCATCCGTGTAGCTGTGTGGGCTCATATAGTTAAAATGTTTGCCTTGGGGTATGTCGAGCCAATGGTTGAGCCATGGCAAGTTGAGCAAATTGATGTGTTGTCTTCCCAGGCGTTATGGAAGGCATTATTGCTGGGATATGAGGTAACAACAGGGCCTGGTCCATGTTAAAAGAGTTTTAAAAAGTACAGTGTTAATTAGGTGTTAAGCCTGTGTTAAAAGATGCTTAAAATGATTAAAATACAAAAATGGCTCAACTTACCCCACTCTCCCCTAATGATGCTCATTATTAACATGGCCCGCTGGAGGGTTGACTTGTTTCAGAAGTGAATGTGAACAATAGAACCAATAGAATAGTCCCAAATGTGCACATTCCTCAAGCCACATGAGTTAAATGACCTTGTACTGGTGTTGTTGTTTTAAATGCTATTTACAACCTAAAGACCCCCCACTTAATACAAGCTTCCAGGTAGCTGTATTTAGCTGTACTAGGGGGACTGGGGTAGACTGGAGTTCACTGGTTCTGTGCTGTTTTACTGGTTTAAAATGATCAAATCCACACAGAACCACAACACTGCTAGTGATCCGGAAGAGAAAACAAAAAAAGAAAAGATCTGATTCCTTGAAGAGTCAGTATTAGCAGGCTATTTAGCTAGCAGGGTCTTAACCCTTTTAACTAACCCTTCCCCAAACCTTAAACCTAACCTTAACCTTTTAACCTAACTCCTAAACTTAATCCTAACCTTAACCCCTAGCCTAGCTAACGTTAGCCAGCTAGCTAAAATTAGCCACCTAGCCACCTTGCTAGAATTTCGTAACATATCATACTTTTTACAAATTCGTAACACATAATACAAATTGTAATCGTAGCATATCATACGAAATGGGGAATGGACATTCACAAATTAATAAATACATTACAAAAAATGTAATATATCATACTACATGGTGTGTCCCAGATTTACGTACCGAATAATACGAAATGCTCTGAGACCAGGTTGAGGATTCAATCAAAGGCTCGTTGTGGCCAAGCCCATTGCTCTTGACTTATTAAGGTAATTTACGCTTGAGCTGGCGTCCGCAGCGTTTACCATGAATGCGATATCCACCAACGTCAGGAAACTTGCCTTTACAAGGCGCATTTTTCCATAGTGCAATGCGCTTGTATACAACGCGCCTTTTGTTGAATCCCAGCCCTACACAACCTTTATGGGTTATACTTCGCTGAGGTCAACTGGAGTTCACTGAGTGACTGGTTGGTTGGTTTATTCATGGGTTAATCCACACAAACAAGAAGATACAAATATAAAATATTTGAGTCTTCCAAATGTCTGTATCAGCAGAGCAGTCAGAATCTGCTGTCTGAGTCTTGTGGAAATCTGGAATCTCGTCCCAAGAGGGATGTTAAGGATGACAGGGTGGGTGCTAAATATCTTAGACTGACTAAAGACAGGAAACTCAGGAATCTGGCACAGCCAACTGCTGATACAGGCAATGTGTCTGTTGGCCATGCTATTCAACTATTCCCCTTAAGATACTTCACCGTGTGTGCGCGTTTGTGTGCGCGTTTCTGTCCGTGCGTGTTCTCATGCGTGCGTCTGTATGTGCGTGAATGCTTGCTGGTGTGCATATGTACCTGATGAGGTCCAGCAGAGCGTCAGCAGAAGTCATAACGGGCCCTGACCCTCCTCTGTGCCCGTCCTTCTCTGTGCCCGTACCGGGGTGGATGACCAGCACCAGGATGATGCCGACGATGACAGCGATGAAGGTGGTCCACAGGTAGTAGGTGATGGTAAGCACCCCCAGCCTCCCGCTGGCCTTAGTGTCCATGGCTGACAGCCCCGACATCAGACTGGCCACGAGTTTGTAGAGCATTCAGTTAATGTTGTATTTTATTTGAATTCAGATAGCATTCTTTTTAATGAGAACTCCTAGAGTATTTATTTAGCGCTCTTTTTATGTTAGAACTTATAGAGCATTCATATCATTCTATTTAATCAGGATTTGTACAGCATTCTGATAGCATTCTCTTTTAGAACTCCTAGAGTATTCATTCAGTGTTGTATTCATTAGAATCCATAGAGTATTCGATTAGCATTTTATTCCATTATAATGTATAGAACGTTCTATTGAAGTAGCATGGGTTGTGGTGTAGACCAGAGAGAAGAACAGTAGGGACATGGGGAACAGACAGAAGTGAGGATGTGTTACCTGGATGTGATGAGAGGCAGGATCAGCATCTTCAACATCCTCATCAGCAGTTCTCCAGGGAACGAGAAGTAGATCTTAGCCTGGAAAGGGGAGACACACAACACTCTGGGTCAGGGGACATGCTGTACATAGCAGACCTGGGGCAAATACATACAGTAGGTAAAATACTTTCAAATACATGAGGTGTGCAAAGTTTGCACTTTAGGGACTATTCTATTGGTTCCATTGTACCAGGCCAGCTAAGTCAAACCCACTTCTTGGTCTGGTACCTGGTATGTTATATATTTTTGGTTTTACATTGTGTTACATGATTTTACATGACTAATAAAGTTCAATCAATCAATCGTTTTCAAGTGACGTGCTTTCCCATTGGGCTATGCTTGATGCTGTGTATTTGTTGACAGGTTTAGGTTAGCGCAGATGCAGATTACAACAGTGCGTCAGATAATTCGAAACTGCTGACCCATTAATCCACTACTGAAATAGTGGATGTCAAGGGTTGGATTACCATGGCTACTATTGACCCAGGTAGAGCAGTTGAGAAGTTCAGCCTCTAATGTAGCTAGCTGAATCAGAACTGCATAACTGGCATGTGCAGGTTATGGTTCAGTTGATATTGTTGCATTGCATCTGTTCTGAATTCAATCCAGCAGATCTGCAGTCAGAGTAGTTTCCCATGTCAACAAAATGGGTCAAGCTTTGCGAGTCAGGGTTTTATGTGGTGTGAAAGTGTCTTGCTGTTCACTCTCTCTTTGGATGCTGTCTGCACTATCCCTGTGTAAGACCTCTCAACCAACCCCTCAGTGGTTTACTATCCCTCTAAGACCCAAAGCCCTTTTTGTTGACACTATCTCCCTGTCTAAGACCCCAAACCCTCTGCGTTAACACTATCACCCTGTCTAAGACCCAGAGACCTCTGTGTTAACACTATCCCCCTGTCTAAGACCCAAAACCCTCTGTGTTAACACTACCCCCCTGTCTAAGACCCAAAGCCCTCTGTGTTAACACTACCCCCCTGTCTAAGACCCAAAGCCCTCTGCGTTAACACTACCCCCCTGTCTAAGACCCAAAGCCCTCTGCGTTAACACTAACCTTGTTGCAGGGCTCAACAGCTGTGTGTGTGTGTGCGCGCTACCGTACCTGCGTGGAGAGGTTGAAGCTGCGAAGGGAGAAGCCGAGCACACAGCCAGAAACCACGGCGATGACCGAGAGCGTCAGCAGCCCGTTGCGTTTACAGTAGCCCTTAATGTACGCCCAAACCTTCACAGAGACCATGCTCTTTATAATGTGCTTTATGCACTCCATCCTGAGGCCCAGTTACTCCACGGGCTGAAGGAAAGAGAGGAGTGAAGAGATAGGACTGGAGGCCCAAGGTCCTGCCTTACGTCCAGTCAACAAATGATTCCCAAACCGGTGGGTCGCGAATCACTGGTGGGTCCCAACTGATTCCCTTTAGGTCCCTGTTCAATATCCTGTCCTGGCTTTAAATATGTCTCTAGTCCTCCTTGACGGTTCACAAGAAAACTCCAAAAGCTTTAGGTGGATCCTTGCTGTGGTGAGTCAAGGCAGTAAAATCCCTTAGGACCGATCCCGGCCATTGCAGAAACTAAAGGATAGCTGACGTTGCAGCAGGACTTGCTATCAGTGCGTCCAGCCAGAGAGTCAGTCAGTCAAACACTATCTGATCTAAACGGTTGTCAGAGATGAGGTGGAAGTGGACAAAGTAAGTCTCTGTAAACCTCCGTCTCCTTCAGGAGATTAAGCCCTTGAAAGTAATGCTTCCTAGATACTCAGGCACACACACACAACATCCCCATGTGATTAGCAGGTTCTAGGCCAGTACCAGTTCCTGACACTGAGCTCTCACTCCCATGAATAACCCATTATGTCTTATTACCACCGATTGACTAGGAACTTACTTTATTCAGAAAGAATCAGGACTGCTTAAGTCAGTTAATTTCAATAATTTTTTAAAAGTTGACCCAGCCTCAAAATAACAGTTCTCAAGTCCTGAATGACTAATTAAATGAAAATCAAGCATTTACAGTGCCTTTGGAATGTATTCAGACCCCTTTACTTTGTCCATGCTTTGCCACGTTGCAGCCTTACTCTAAAATGGATTAATTAAAAAAAAAATGTCTCATCTACACACAATATCCCATAATAACAAAGCGAAAACAGGTTTTTAGAATTTTTTTGCAAATGTATTAAAACAAAAAAAATATATATATTTAGTATATTTAGTATTCAGACCCTTTGCTATGAGACTCTAAATTGAGCTCAGGTGCATCCTTCCATTGATCATTCTTGACATGTTTCTACAACTTGATTGGAGTCCACCTGTGGTAAATTAAATTGATTGGACATTATTTGGAAAGGCACACACCTGTCTATATAAAGTATCACAGTTGACAGTGCATGTCAGAGCAAAAACCAAGCCATGAGGTTGAAGGATTGTGTCGAGGCACAGATCTGGGGAAGGGTACCAAAACATTTTTGCAACATTCATTGGAGGTCCCCAAGAACACAGTGGCCTCCACACGTCTTAAATGGAAGAAGTTTGGAACCACCAAGACTCTTCCTAGAGCTGGCCACCCGGCCAAACTGAGCAATATGGGGAGAAGGGCCTTGGTCAGGGAGGTGACTAAGAACCCGATGGTCACTCTAACAGAGCTCCAGAGTTCCTCTGTGGAGATGGGAGAACCTTCCAGAAGGACAACCATCCCTGCAGCACTTCAAAAGTGCTGCAGGCCTTTATGGTAAAGTGGCCAGACAGAAGCCACTCCTCAGTAAAAGGCACATGACAGGCCCCTTGGAGTTTGCCAAAAGGTACCTAAAGGACTCTGAGACCATGAGAAACAAGATTCTCTGGTCTGATGAAACCAAGATTGAACTCTTTGGCCTGAATGCCAAGCATCACATCTGAAGGAAACCTGTCACCATCCCTTCGGTGAGGCATGGTGGTGGCAGCATCATGCTGTGGGAATGTTTTTCAGTGGCAGGGACTGGGAGACTAGTCAGGATCAAGGGAAAGATGAATGGAACAAAGTATAAAGAGATCCTTGATGAAAACCTGCTCCAGAGCGCTCAGAACCTGGGGTGAAGGTTTACCTTCCAACAGGAAAACGGCCCTAAGCACACAGCCAAGACAACGCAAGAGTGGCTTCGGGACAATTCTCTGAATGCCCTTGAGTGGCTCAACCAGAGCTCGGACTTGAATCCGATCAAACATCTCTGGAGCGACCTGAAAATAGCTGTGCAGCAATGCTCCCCATCCAACCTGACAAAACTTGAGAGGATCTGCAGAGAAGAATGGGGAAAACACCCCAAATACAGGTGTGCCAAGCTTGTAGCGTCATACTCAATAAGACTTGAGGCTGTAATTGCTGCCAAAGGGGCTTCAACAATATACTGCGTAAAGGGTATGAATACTTATGTAAATGTTATATTTCTGTTTTTTTTATTTCTATATATTTGCAAACATTTCTAAGCACCTGTTTTTACTTTGTCATTATGGGGTATTGTGTGTAGATTGATGAGGGGAAAAAACGATTTAATATGTTTTAGGACAAGGCTGTAACCTAACAACATTTTAAAAACACTTTCCAAATGTGGCTGTAGGTCTTATGAACGGTTTGTGAAGGATTAAAGTGACATCCACTACAGCTAAAACAATCAAACAAAACATTGCAACACTTTGCAAGCTAATTCAAGACAGCCAATCAAAAAAAGCAACAAAACCTTATTGGGCTCCTCAGTTGGATCTCTACAGGAATCTTTAACCCTATACTGGAAAAAACAACAGGGCTACATCCGCTGGTGGGGGCTTTTTAATCGTTCCCCCCCTTCCCCTCTACCATTGGTGAAGGATGTTCCTTTGTTGTGTGTTGTTGCCAAAGCTTAGTGATTATTTATCCTCGTTGGTCTATTCAGGGACCACAGGTGCTTCTCCCAGCAGTTATAATGACAGGACTTAAAGGGATTGCCTGCTGGCTGCTAGCAGTAAACAGTGTGGCAGCTGCATACATGGTGGGTGTGTGTACAGTGGGGCAAAAAAGTATTTAGTCAGCCACCAATTGTGCAAGTTCTCTCACTTAAAAAGATGAGAGAGGCCTGTAATTTTCATCATAGGTACACTTCAACTATGACAGACCAAATGAGGAAAAAAAATCCACAAAATCACATTGTAGGATTTTTTATGAATTTATTTGCAAATTATGGTGGAAAATAAGTATTTGGTCACATACAAACAAGCAAGATTTCTGGCTCTCACAGACCTGTAACTTCTTCTTTAAGAGGCTCCTCTGTCCTCCACTCGTTACCTGTATTAATGGCACCTGTTTGAACTTGTTATCAGTATAAAAGACACCTGTCCACAACCTCAAATAGTCACACTCCAAACTCCACTATGGACAAGACCAAAGAGCTGTCAAAGGACACCAGAAACAAAATTGTAGACCTGCACCAGGTTGGGAAGACTGAATCTGCAATAGGTAAGCAGCTTGGTTTGAAGAAATCAACTGTGGGAGCAATTATTAGGAAATGGAAGACATACAAGACCACTGATAATCTTCCTCGATCTGGTAATCTGATAATCTTCCTCCACGCAAGATCTCACCCCGTGGGGTCAAAATGATCACAAGAACGGTGAGCAAAAATCCCAGAACCACACGGGGGGACCTAGTGAATGACCTGCAGAGAGCTGGGACCAAAGTAACAAAGCCTACCATCAGTAACACATTACGCCGCCAGGGACTCAAATCCTGCAGTGCAAGACGTGTCCCCCTGCTTAAGCCAGTACATGTTCAGGCCCGTCTGAAGTTTGCTAGAGAGCATTTGGATGATCCAGATGAGGATTGGGAGAATGTCATATGGTCAGATGAAACCAAAATAGAACTTTTTGGTAAAACCTCAACTCGTCATGTTTGGAGGACAAAGAATGCTGAGTTGCATCCAAAGAACACCATACCTACTGTGAAGCATGGGGGTGGAAACATCATGCTTTGGGGCTGGTTTTCTGCAAAGGGACCAGGACGACTGATCCGTGTAAAGGAAAGAATGAATGGGGCCATGTATCGTGAGATTTTGAGTGAAAACCTCCTTCCATCAGCAAGGGCATTGAAGATGAAACGTGGCTGGGTCTTTCAGCATGACAATGATCCCAAACACACCGCCCGGCAACGAAGGAGTGGCTTCGTGAAGAAGCATTTCAAGGTCCCGGAGTGGCCTAGCCAGTCTCCAGATCTCAACCCCATAGAAAATCTTTGGAGGAGTTGAAAGTCCGTGTTGCCCAGCGACAGCCCCAAAACATCACTGCTCTAGAGGAGATCTGCATGGAGGAATGGGCCAAAATACCAGCAACAGTGTGTGAAAACCTTGTGAAGACTTACAGAAAACGTTTGACCTCTGTCATTGCCAACAAAGGGTATATAACAAAGTATTGAGATAAACTTTTGTTATTGACCAAATACTTATTTTCCACCATAATTTGCAAATAAATAAATTAAAAATCCTACAATGGGATTTTCTGGATTTATTTTTCTCATTTCGTCTGTCATAGTTGAAGTGTACCTATGATGAAAATTACAGGCCTCTCTCATCTTTTTAAGTTGGAGAACTTGCACAATTGGTGGCTGACTAAATACTTTTTTGCCCCACTGTATGTAAGTCTAAGTCTGCGTGTGTGTGTGTGCGTATGCGTGTGTGTGTGTATAAGTGTCAATATAGGCGTGATTGGGGCGGCAAGTAGCCTAGTGATTAGAGCGTTGGACTTGTAACCGGAAGGTTGCAAGGTTGAATCCCCGAGCTGACAAGGTAAAAATCTGTTGTTCTGCCCATGAACAGGCAGTTAACCCACTGTTCTTAGGCTGTCATTGAAAATAAGAATTTGTTCTTAACTTACTTGCCTAGTTAAATAAAGGTATAAAAAATAGAAGGATATACATGTAAACAGGGCTGAAAAGTGAGCAGGAATATATAAATGCTTATGGTAGTATACTAGTGGTAATATGTAAATGGGAGTGATGGTGACCAGTATCTAGATAGATAGATACTAATGGTAATGGCAATCAATAATCATTTGAGCAGCAGCGTAGGTGTGAGGGGGAGCAGTAGTAGTTAGAGGGATAGAAGCTGTTTAGGAGTCTGTTGGTCCATGTCTCGGGTGGCTGGAGTCTTTGGCAATTTTTCAGGCCTTTCTCAGACAAGGCCTGGCATGTACGTCCTGGATGAACGGTAGCTCACCCTTAGTGATGCGCTGGGCAGTCCGCATCACCCTCTGTAGGGCCTTCTGGTCGAGGGCGGTGCAGTTGCCATACCAGACGATGATACAACCAGTCAGGATGCTCTCGATGGTGCAGCTGTGAAAGTTCCTAAGGATCTGTTAACACATACTCTCCAAGGACCTTGATGACTGCCTAGTGTTTCCTTTACAGACAGTGGTTTAGAACCAGGACATTATCCTGGGTGAGAGCTTTAGAATGGGCTTTGGTCAGAGACATTGTTTTCCTTGTCTGGAGGGTCACATGATAATAAAAAATGATTTAGGCTATATCATGTCTGTCCCATGTCCTGGCTCTCTCATGTCTGTCCCATGTCCTGGCTTTCTTATGTTTGTCCCATGTCTGTCAATAGCATGTGTTTTCCCTTTTGTCTTGCCTGCGTGTAGAGACATGCCATGCCCATTCCACGTGACCTGTCGATCAGACAATGGCCACTAACTCCAATTAAATCAGCTAATCCCTGCCCTGGACAATGGACAGGATGAAGGATGACCACTAGGACACACACACACGCATACACACATGCATGCACACACTGACCTCTTCGACACACACCATCAGTAAAAAGATTAGGAGAACCATTGGCATTGGAAAGACTTGACATGGCATGAGATCATGCCACAAGGTGGAAAATGTGAAGCTGAGAAGGTTGAGGTTGAGCAGACGCTAAGTACCATCATCTTTATAGGTTCCATTTTCATATCGTTTCAAAAAAGCAGAATATAAAGGTGAAGACAAAAGAACTAAGAGTCATTTGTGGGCGTGGCTCGATCCAAGAGGATAGTGTTGCTTACCTCCAGTACTGTGTCAGTCAGAAACCAGCGCAAACAGGATATAACTTTACCTCTGACTGAGGCACTTCCTGCAAGCGGCAGCCTTGACATGAATGACACCAGGTGAGTAAACACATCAGATCCAGCAGCTCCTGGGTATCTACATCTACAGTTAATGTCACACACACACATACAGGACACGTGCACACACACAAACCCACACACACACATATGCACAGGCAGGACACAAACACACACACACACACACACGTCTTGACCCTCCTGTATCTCCTGACGAGTGATTCATTGTGACCTCTTCCTTGATTCCTAGTAAAGAGGATTATCATTAACTCCTTGTCCTGTCCAGTGCAGGAGCCGGTTCAAACCCTCCACTGATGTAAGGAATGGTCATGTGCTGTAATGCTTAGTAGCATAGAGGCAAGGTGCAACCTTTCATGTCTGGCCTCTGACACACACACACACATTATCCCAAAGCCTTGGACTAAGAGGCATGGAGAGGCAGCCTTTAGTTACCACACCCCCAGCCTCTTACCACATACTGCCAGAGAACCTGAGGGGGGGCCGAAACTGTGGACATCATTTGAAAGAGCTCCTAAAATCTTTTTAGCTTTGCTTTTCCATAGGGTGCTTTTTTTCCATTCAGTTTTTATTGTTGTGTAGTAAATATGATTTTTTTTATTTTCATTGTTTATATTTGTTTTTCCCTGTGAAGCACATTGTGTTGTATTCCATGTCTGAAATGTGCTGTGGAAATAAAGCTTGATTTAGGTCAGACGTATCAGCTGGAGGTTAATGTTGTCCTCTGACTGATGTCTAGTTTACTCAGGATTAGGTCTGGGAGATGCCCCAGTGCGGTACAGGACAGGTACTGGTGGAGGCATTAGGAGGTTGTGTGTGTCTGAGCATGTGACTTTGAAACTTCTGACCTTTGCCACTGGCTGACCTGTCATTGACCCTGGAGTTATTCTAGACTGAGATGAAGGACTTCCATCTGGCTCAGTGCTGATTCCTGATGAATTCCTGATGAATCTGGCTCAGTGTTGATTCCTGATGAATTCCTAATGAATCTGTCTCAGTGCTGATTCCTGATGAGTTCATGATGAATCTGGCCCAGTGCTGATTCCTGATAAATTCCTGATGAATCTGGCTCAGTGTTGATTCCTGATATATTCCTGATGAATCTGGCTCAGTGCTGATTCCTGATGAATCTTCAGCTGTACATCAACAGCTTTCTAATTCTTCCTCACGTCATTCTAGCGGGCACCAGAGATGTAAACTTTGACTTTAGAAATGTTCAACTATTATCTTTGTCAAGAAAACTTAAAGCTGACTAGAATAGTGTCAGGCAGTCTGGTGGTATTTTGGGGTTGGACTGACTTTCTTCCCTGGGGAACTGACCTCTGACCTGTTGCTCTTTGACCTCTACCAGTCTGGCTGATGTCTACTGGTCAACCTCCTCTGGACTAGCTCTGGTGTCGTGTTAAGGATGGGGGGACATCTGGGGAGTGTACTGCTCATCTGGGGAGTGTACTGCTCTATTCTGGGAGAGGGGCCATGGAAATCTAAGATTTTGTTTCACAGGGCTCTTCCTCTGTCACATGCACGCACCCACACACACACACACAATACTGCTCCCCTGAAGTATTGGCCTGCTGTGTGTGTCTGGTTGGCCAACAAAGCATTGAGGCACACAAACACATAGGTACTTTTTGCTTTACACGTGATTTTATGTTGACATGATATGGATTATTCATCCCTCAATGGGACTATTTTACCTGTATCTTTCTGACATCGAGGGCAGTCTTGCGTATGCTGTCAGATCTCTACTGTACTCCCGGTGTCGTGGGGTTCTGGAGTCTCACGTGAGCGTGGCCGGAGCCACTCATCAACCGCAGGAGCCTTGGTCTGGCCCGTAGTCCACGGATACAGGGCCGGCTGAAAACCCAGAACACAGGAAGGGGGTCAACCCAGTGGAGGAATGACGCAGCAAATTCTGGGCGTACTCTGCCCATGGAAGGCAATATGCCCACTCACCCTGCCGGTCCTGACAGTGGCTCCTCAGGAACCTCCCCCGCTCATCCTTTCCACCTGCCTGTTGGACTAAGGCCGGTACTCGGAAGTGAGGCTGACCGTGACCCCGAGCTTCTCCATAAAGGCTTTCCATACCCGTGATGTGAATTGAGGGCCACGGTCGTAGACAAGGTCCTTTGGAAGGCCATAATGCCGGAAGACCTGCTGGAAGAGTGCCTCAGTGACCTGGATGGCAGAAGGGAGACCAGAAAGAGGGATTAAACAATGTGATTTTGAAAATATATCCACAACCACCAAAAAGGTGGTGAAACCATCAGAGGGGAGATCAGTGACAAACTCAATGGATAGGTGGTACCAGGGAAGCTGAGGCACGGGAAGGGGAAGGAGCTTCCCTGGTGGAGCATTCTAGGGGGGGATTTGGTTTGAGCACATACAGGAGTTGATGTAGCAAGTGACATCCTGCACTAAGGTGGGCCACCAGTATTTCCCAGAGATGGATTGAATGGTGCGAGTAATACCTGGATGTCCAGCGACAAAACCTATGTGAGCCCAGGTCAGTAACCAGTGCCTTATCCCCATGGGAATGAAAATACACTCAGGAGGACAGTTAGTGGATAGGGGCTCCCTCTCCAGAGCCTAGCGGATCTCCACATCTACTTCCCAGACCACAGGAGCTACGACTCGGGAGGATGGTCGATGGCTACAATGGGAGAGGTTGCAGATACTTTGTGGTCATTTTATTGAGTCCTCTGTAATCAATGCAAGGACGTAATCCTCCATCCTTCTTGGCCATGTGAAGAAACCAGCCGATGCAGGAGAAGTGGACGTGTGGATGAAACCCTGTTGGAGCGCCTCTTGAATGTAATCCTCCATGGCCTGGGTCTGAGCCACGGACAGAGGGTAGCTGCATCTACGCGGAGGTGTTGCACCGGCAAGCAGGTCGATGGCACAGTCCCAGGGGCGATGAGGAGGGATCCTAATGGCCGACAGTCGAGGCCTTGCACCGGAAAAGGAGAGGAGAGCGGGTATGAAGTAATATTGAGAGAGGGGGCAAGGGTCTGATCCATAAAGTTCCCTGCGTCACCGGAATCCACTAAAGCTGTAGACACCGTACATGAAGGACAGTCAACCAATGTGATGGACACCAAAAAGAGCCTAGCAGGAAGTGATGAAGATGGAATACTCACTCCAGCCCCAGGGGATGGAAGTGCATGTGACCGTCCCTCTGGTCTAGTGGATCCCGGATTCGAAAGTGCCGGACACAGCTGGAGCTCTCTTTCTTTGCCCACAGTACAGACAGAGCCCCAGTTGTATCCGTCTGCGGCGCTCCACCGTGGGGAGGCGTGTGACCCCTACCTCCATGGGTTCAGGCTCTGACCCAGAGTGTTCGCCAAAGGAGGGAGTGAAGCGATAAGAATGCCGAAAGAGAAGGTTATCCAGATGGATGGCCATCACAATGAGTGCGTCCAGGGTAAGGTTGTCATCTCGGCAGGCCAATTCCGTCAGGACCTCCTCGCTCAGACCTCTTCTAAATAGCATACGAAGTGCCGGTTCATTCCATCCACTGGATGCTGCTATTGTCCGGAAGGTGAGCTCGTACTCAGCAGCCGTCTGATCCCCCGCCGTAATAAGTAGAATCTCACCTCCCTCTCTGCCCTCCGGGGGGGATGATCGACGATACATTTAAACAGAGCCATGAACCACTCATAGGAATCTAGCTCCTCTCCTCTCTCCCAGATGGCCGTAGCCCATTCCAATGCCTACCCGTCAGCAAAGAAATAACCGTGGAAACCTTAGACCTCTCGGTGGTGGGAGCTCCCAGCTGGTGCGTAAAATAGAGATAACACTGAAGTAGGAAGCCAAGGCATTTGAATGGGGTACCATCATATTTCTCTGGGAGGGATGAACAGGCATTGCTGACCTGAGCGGGTTGCTGAATGGGCTGTTGTGCTGGCTCGCTGGTTCTAGAGCAGGGCTGCCTCCTGGAGAGCTACCGTCCTGTGGGTTTTTACTTTAACACACCTGATCTACTAATTAGCTGCTCAACAAGACCTTAACTAGCTGAATCAGATACGCTAAATTAAGGTTGGACTGAAAACCTACAGGACATTAGATCTCCAGGAAGAGGGCTGGCCAACCCTGTTCTAGAGTATCCGCCACTAATGGGAAGCAGCGCCTCCTGGGTAAGTTCCATGGCCGTCCCCAGTTGTGCCAGCTGGTCATGGTGTTGACGCAGAAGGTAACCCTGTTCGTCGAGCATCTGCGAGATTTTCCTGCTGTTTCCATTGCTTGAGTTGGTATTCTGTAATGAAGCCGCTGTGAATCGAGATGCAGGTGCAGGCGAAACATTTAATACAACAACAACCAAGTAACAAGACAACATAACAGAGGCGAAATACATGAACACAGGAATAATACCAACTGAGGAATGAACAAAAGGAAGTCCAGGTGTGCAAAATGATGAATCCCAGGTGGTTAGTATTCCGGCGACGTCGCACGCCAGAGGGGAGGAGCCGGAGTAGACTTGACAAAACTCATCCTTTTTATAATACGTTCAGTTTGGGGGCACTGTTGGAAGCCAAGGATGTAGATCGCGTTTCCCTATAGTTAGTGACCAAATGTATATATTTAACCTTGCAAAATGTTATATATATATATATATTTCTGTTTGGTCAGGCGTCTGAAGAGACTTATAAACAGTTCAGAACAAGTTTGAGAAATTTAAGTTTGTAATGTTGTCTACCTGGCCAAAAACGGAGTCTGCAAGAGCAGGCCGCAGCAAGCCAACACCCTCTCCTGATTCACCCCCGCCACCGGATGCTGGTAATGCACGGCCCAACGGGAACACTGACTGTGGAGCTGCTACAATCCGTGATGGGCACCCTCAAAACTGATATTTTCAATAAAATTGACTCTCTCTCTACCAATCGCAGGTCAGAGATATCAATGATCAAAGACGAGCTTAAGAAATCTATTTTTCTCATCTTTTTTTTTTTTTTTTCTTTCAACTCATGTTGGTGAGTTGACAGTTCACTCCCCGCTATAATGTCATACAATGTAGATATGCATATATACAGTTGAAGTCGGAAGTTTACATACACTTAGGTTGGAGTCATTAAAACTAGTTTTTCAACCACTCCACAAATTTCTTGTTAACAAACTATAGTTTTGGAAAGTCGGTTAGGACATCTACAAGTCATTTTTCCAACAATTGTTTACAGACTGATTATTTCACCTATAATTCACTGTATCACAATTCCAGTGGGTCAGAAGTTTACATACACTAAGTTGACTGTGCCTCTGGAAAATTCCAGAAAATGATGTCATGGCTTTAGAAGCTTCTGATAGGCTAATTGACATCATTTGAGTCAATTGGAGGTGTACCTGAGGATGTATTTCAAGGCCTACTTCAAACTTAGTGCCTCTTTGCTTGACATCATGGGAAAATCAAAAGTAATCAGCCAAGATTTCAGAATAAAAATTGTAGACAAGTCTGGTTCATCCTTGGGAGCAATATCCAAACGCCTGAAGGTACCACATTCATCTGTACAAACAATAGTAAGTATAAACACCATGGGACCACATCATACCGCTCAGGAAGGAGACGCGTTCTGTCTCCTAGAGATTAACGTACTTTGGTTCGAAAAGTGCAAATCAATCCCAGAACAACAGCAAAGGACCTTGTGAAGATGCTGGAGGAAACAGGTACAAAAGTATCTATATCCAGAGTAAAACAAGTCCTGCATCGACATAACCTGAAAGGCCGCTCAACAAGGAAGAAGCCACTGCTCCAAAACCGCCATAAAAAAGCCAGACTACGGTTTGCAACTGCACATGGGGACAAAGATCATACTTTTTGGAGAAATATCCTCTGGTCTGATGAAACAAAAATAGAACTGTTTCGCCCTAATGACCATCGATATGGGCTGGGGAGGCTTGCAAGCCGAAGAACACCATCCCAACCGTGAAGCACGGGGGTGGCAGCATCATGTTGTGGTGGTGCTTTGCTGCAGGAGGGACTGGTGCACTTCGCAAAATAGATGGCATCATGAGGAAGGAAAATTATGTGGATATATTGAAGCAAAATCTCAAGACATCAGTCAGGAAGTTGAAGCTTGGTCGCAAATGGTCTTCCAAATGGATAATGACCCCAAGCATACTTCCAAAGTTGTGGCAAAATGGCTTAAGGACAACAAAGTCAAGGTATTGGAGTGGCCACCACAAAGCCCTGACCTCAATCCCATAGAAATTTTGTGGGCAGAACTTAAAGTGTGTGCGAGCAAGGAGGCCTACAAACCTGACTCAGTTGCACCAGCTCTGTCAGGAGGAATGGGCCAAAATTCACCCAACTTATTGTCGGAAGCTTGTGGAATGCTACCCGAAACATTTGACCCAAGTTAAACAATTTAAATGCAATGATACCAAATACTAATTGAGTGTATGTAAACTTCTGACCCACTGGGAATGTGATGAAGGGGTTTTTCGCTCTTTATTTGTATATAGTTTTTATATGTTTTTGCACTTCATCGCTTGTCTTTGTTTTTTAAATCTGCGCTATTAGGTTCAACTAAGATCTTTAGTCTACATTATACCTTGTCCTTTACACGTCCTCTCTCTCTTAAGACATGACTCAGCCTAGTGTAGCACATCCAGCTGGAGGGAATGGCTTTAATTTTCTTACTTGGAACTGCAGGGGCATAAATAACCCAGTTAAACGTAATAAGGTGTTACACCACCTTCATCAATTGAAAGCTCACATCATCTTTCTCCAAGAAACTCATCTGAAGGTATCACAACACTCAAGTCTTAGGTGCAGATGGGTGGGTCAGGTGTTCCATTCCTCATTTCAGAGTAAGTGCCTATTTTATTTTACTTCACAGATCGGTATCTTTTACATTCTTTTATGTTCTCATGTGATCGCAGATCCCCATGGTAGATACATAAGTGTCGGTGGTAGGCTGCTCAATACGAATGTACTTCTTGTTAATATTTATGCTCCTAATTGGGACAACGGTGATTTTTTTCAAATCGGTTTTCTCTACACTCCCAGATATGTCTTCCCATATGTTGATCTTAGGTGGTGACTTTAACTGTTGGTTAGACCCACATTTGGATTGATCCTCCACTAAACCTACTTCTGTCACGATTCTTCTGTCACGAAAAACAAAGAATAAACAGATCGTAACTAATGTAGCGCATACAGGCACTAACCAAAACAAACATTCAATAACCCACAAACACAGGTGGGGAGAGAACAAACTAAATAGGATTCCCAATTAGAGGCAACGAGAGAACAGCAAACACCCCTGGTCACGTCCTGGCCCAAAACCCCATAGAGAACCCAGAGGGCTCTCTATGGCCAGGACGTGACAGTACCCCCCCCCCCCAAAGGCGTGGACTCCGGCCGCGAAACTTGAACAAGCTGGGGAGTTTTATGAACCTTCATTTCTGAATTCACAGTTTCACACCCTTGGAGAATGTTTAATCCATCTGGAAAAGCATACTCTTTTTTTCTCATCAGTTCACCACACTTTTACGCGCATAGACTACTTCCTTGTAGATGACAGACTTCTCCATTCCATATCTTCATGTTCATATAATCCAATTGTTGTATCTGACCACACCCCTGTTACTTTGGAAATGGTCTTTCGAACTGTTGACAGCCTGCAACTGCCTTGGCGGCTAAATACTCAACTGCTCAGTAATGAACACTTTGTCAATTTTGTTTTGGGTCCAATTGACTTTTTCATGAGTACAAATAGAACCCCAGACATCTCTGCGTCTACTCTCTGGGAAACTTTGAAAGCTTATAGAGGTTCAATTATTTCCTACACCGCACATGAGAACAAACTGAACAAGGGATAGGCTATCTATGTTAACACGCTGTATTTCCCAATTAGATGACATTTATGCCGTTTCACCATCTCTGGATATTTATAAGGAGCGTTGAACTTTTCAAGCAGAATTTGACACATTATTAACAGACCAGGTTACTGAACTGCTTGTCAAGTCTAGGAGCACTTATTATGATCAAGGAGATAAAGCCAGTAAATTATTAGCTCACAAGTTCCACTCACTTGCTGTGCCTTCTGTCCGCTGGGATTTGGTAAAAAGAGCAGCTGATCACTGTTAAATTGTCTAATGCTGTCAAATCCCTTAAATCCGGGACAAGCTCAGGTTGACGGCTACTTGGCAGAGTTTTACAAAAAGTTTATCTCCAAAATAGCCCCTATTCTAATTGAAATGTACAATGAAGCATTTGTAAGTGGTGCTCTCCCACAGACTCTCACTCAGGCAACCATTTGTCTTATTCTTAAAAAAAACAAAGACCCTCTTGACTGTGTATCATACCGTCCAATTAGCCTACTGTCACGATCCTCTGTAGGGACAGACCAAGACGCAGCGATGCTTCCAGTATACATTTTAATAACAACGAACGTAACTGGGAAAAATAACAAACAGAAACTAACGAAGATCGTGAACATTGGCAATAACTAAACAAACAACAAGCTAAGACCAAACAATCACCCACAAAACCTAAATGACAACCCCAAACATATATATGGTTCCCAATTAGAGACAACGACACACAGCTGCCTCTAATTGGGAACCATTACCCCAACATAGAAATACAACACCTAGAACAAAAACCCTACACCAAAACCAAAGCAAAAACACGCCAGCCTGTCTTTTCAGGCCTGGACGTGACACCTGCTAAATGTTGACTATAAAATTCTAGCCAAACTTCTGGCAACGCATCTGGAAACAGTCCTCCCATCAATTATCTCTCTGGATCAAACAGGTTTTATTAAAAATAGACACTCATTCTTCAATCTTCTATGATAATTTAATATTATATATAATCCTTCTGTCACCAATGCCTCTGAAGCCATTATATCCCTGGATGCGGAGAAAGCGTTTGACCGGGTGGAATGGAAATACCTTTTTTTACACTCAGCTTTGGCTCCAAATTCATGACTTGGATAAGATAACACTCAATCAGATTGCTTCCCTTTGCAACGATCGACACGCCAGGGTTGCACTTTAAGTCCCTTACTGTTTGCCCTCGCCATAGAACCACTTGCAATAGCACTTCGCTCCAACCCCCCTCATCAAAGGTATAGTCAGATATGGACATGAACACAAACTGTCTTTATATGCAGATGATTTATTATTATACACATCCAACCTTTCTGTCTCTGTTCATGCTGCCCTTGCCACTTTCACATCCTTCGGTCACTTATCAGGGTATAAACTGAATCTCAGTAAAAGCGAATTGATGCTGCTTATTACGGCCGCAAAAAATTTACCTTGACATAACTTGTCACTTAAAATTGCTCACAGTAGTTTTATTTATCTTGGGGTACATGTCACAATCAGATATGAAAACCTTTTTCAAGCCAACTTTGCTCCTCTTTTAACCCGCTCTAAGGACAATTTGGAACGCTGGTCTTGCTACACCTCTCCTTAGTTGCAATAATTAATTATATTAAAATGAATACTCTCCCTAAATTCTTATATCTCTATCTGTGCCTACCGATTTTTCTTCCCAATACGTTTTTTAAAAAGATTGACGGCCTAATTCTACCTTTTATATGGAACAAAAAGCCCCCTAGGATGCGAAAACAGCTTTTGCAGAGGCCCAAACCAGACGGCGGTCTAGCGCTACCGGGTTTCAGATTCTATTACTGGGCCACTAACCTTAGGATCATTCAGTACTGGTTGCAGAGCAGAGAGATATTCCCACCCCCAATTTGGCTGGAGATGGAGGCCGTCTCATCTATACCTGCATCATTGTCTTCCCTCGCTCACTCCTCCGTTATAGGCCCTTAATCCTCCGTCACCAAAAATATATGTGTCAAAACAACATTGAAGATCTGGAACCAATTAAGGCGGCACTTTGGGTTTCAGACAAACTCTTCTTTGGCTCCGGTAGCCTCAAACCCAGCTTTTCCCCCATCTACGTTGATGGTGCTTTCTCAACATGGTCTAGTCTCGGGAATTAAAAGATTCAGAGATCTCTATATTAACAATACATTTAGTACGTTTGAACAATTATCAGCTAAGTTTGGTCTCCCCAGACATAATGTCTTTAGGTTCTTAAGTCCGGAGTTACGTCCACAGCATAGATCCCCGATTCCCCAACCTTCCTGGTGAAACATAGTTTGACACATTTCTTATCCCACTTCCTACTCTGAAAGGCACCTCGTCAATAATCTATAGTCAAATTTGCTCACTACAAACCACCTCATTAAACAATATTAAATCCTCATGGGAGGAGGAACTGGGTGAGGAAATATCTGATGAACTATTGGAAGGGGCACAAAAAAGGATACATACCTCTATTTGCGCTTGCCACGGTCTCATTCAATGCAAACTCATTCATAGGGCCCACTGGACCAAAGCAAGATTATCCAAGATGTGAACCCTAATTGTGTACGATGTAACCAGTCTCCTGCTAATCATGTGCACATGTTTTGGTGTTGCCCATCTCTTGTTGGTTTATGGAAAGACATCTTTAACACACTCTTAGAATTAAGCGGCACACAGATCAAGCCAGACCTTTTTATTGCACTATTTGGGGTTTCCTTTACCCACAATACAATTGACCAAAATGAATAAGGATGTAAATGCCTTTGTCACTTTGTTAACGATGATTAATGCATCTTATATGGAAATCTTCTGCACTCCCTTCTCATGCTCTTTGAATTAAATCCGTTTTGAATTGCATAAAGCTGGAAAAAATTTAACACACACTCAATGGGTCTATAGACAAATTCTATTCAATGTGGGCTCCCTTCTTTTCTTATGTTAAACGACGACATTTCCCTGCAGTTCCAGAGGGATGTATATTGATATATTGGTGATGTAAGAGGCCTGGTATGTGTATACACGACATCTCGGACGTTAAGGACTGTATTATCTGTGATTGTTGACCTATAACAACTGTATCAACATATATATATATATATATATATATCTTTTAAATGTTATGTTTGTCTCACTCTTTGTTTTGCTGTATTGTTGTCTTTGATGTGTTGTGCTATATTACTACCAAATAACTTACAAGTGCAATTATTTTGTAAATGCTGGTGTATAAAATTCAATAAACAAAGTATATATATTTTTTAATACATTCAGTTGAACATTTATAAAGTCACAAAAAGTAATTATTGAGAAATAGTTGTAGATTTGAATGTTTAGATTAGGATTATATGCGATGTTTCCATATACACTAATGATCATTCAAGGACAAAAACTTCATATACCAAATATCCACAAATAATAATAATAAAATAATAGTTTGACTTGTTCAATGTCTTTAAATACACATAAACAGTTCAGCAGCATTATTAAACATGTTGTATTGTAAGCATGTAAGTTTCATTTCTGTACTGTACTTTAATGCATCACTGACTGTAGTGTGTGGTCATGTTTCATAGATGTTATTGAAGTGAAAGAGTGTATAATATATATTAATATATTAATAGAGATTGTAATTTTACTGAATATTTTTTCCTTCATATTAAAGTTGTCCAGTTTAACCCTTACATGACATCTCTCCTTTCCCCCTCATCTTCTCTCTCCTAGTGGGTGTGGTACGTCCCTCCCTGACCGTCCTACTCCCTGACCGTGAAGAGCAGGACCAGGGGAATGTGGCCCTAGTGTGCCTGGCTAACAGGGGCTTCCCTCTAAATATCTATCTAGAGCTTCAGCTCTGGCCATCAATCTGGGATTCTGCATCTTTAAATCTGTACGTGTGTTTTATTGCTTTTGCTTTTAGATTGGAAATGTTAACAAAATAAAATACTTTGTAATAATATCAAACAAGGTGTCCCTGATTTCTATTATGAAAAGAAATAGAAGTGAATATCTGTGGACTTGTGGTTGTTAAACAAAGACTAAACTGCTCTGTATCAAAATGAACAAGTTAGTAGGGGGTGGGGGAGGGTGGGATAACACATTTGACCATTATAGACATGGGAGGGGGTTGTGGGATATACAGGGAGGGAAAAAAGTATTTGATCCCCTGCTGATTTTGTACGTTTGCCCACTGACAAAGAAATGATCAGTCTATAATTTTAATGTTAGGTTAATTTGAACAGTGAAAGACAGAATAACGCATGTGAAAAATGTTATAAATTGATTTGCATTTTAATGAGGAAAATAAGTATTTGACCCCCCTCTCAATCAGAAAGATTTCTGGCTCCCAGGTGTCTTTTATACAGGTAACGAGCTGAGATTAGGAGCACACTCTTAAAGGGAGTGCTTCTAATCTCACCTTGTTACCTGTATAAAAGACACCTGTCCACAGAAGCAATCAATCAATCAGATTCCAAACTCTCCACTATGGCCAAGACCAAAGAGCTCTCCAAGTATGTCAGGGACAAGATTGTAGACCTACACAAGGCTGGAATGGGCTACAAGACCATCGCCAAGCAGCTTGGTGAGAAGGTGACAACAGTTGGCGCGATTATTCGCAAATGGAAGAAACACAAAAGAACTGTCAATCTCCCTCGGCCTGGGGCTCCATGCAAGATCTCACCCCGTGGAGTTGCAATGATCATGAGAACGGTGAGGAATCAGCCCAGAACTACACGGGAGGATCTTGTCAATGATCTCAAGGCAGCTGGGACCATAGTCACCAAGAAAACAATTGGTAACACACTACGCCATGAAGGACTGAAATCCTGCAGCGCCCGCAAGGTCCCCCTGCTCAAGAAAGCACATATACATGCCCGTCTGAAATTTGCTAATGAACATCTGAATGATTCAGAGGACAACTGGGTGAAAGTGTTGTGGTCAGATGAGACCAAAATGGAGCTCTTTGGCATCAACTCAACTCGCCGTGTAGGAGGAGGAGGAGGAGGAGTAAAGCTGCCTATGACCCCAAGAACACCATCCCCACCGTCAAACATGGAGGTGGAAACATTATGCTTTGGGGGTGTTTTTCTGCTAAGGGGACAGGACAACTTCACCGCATCAAAGGGACGATGGACGGGGCCATGTACCGTCAAATCTTGGGTGAAAACCTCCTTCCCTCAGCCAGGGCATTCAAAATGGGTCGTGGATGGGTATTCCAGCATGACAATGACCCAAAACACACAGCCAAGGCAACAAAAAAGTGGCTCAAGAAGAAGCACATTAAGGTCCTGGAGTGGCCTAGCCAGTCTCCAGACCTTAATCCCATAGCAAATCTGTGGAGGGAGCTGAAGGTTCGAGTTGCCAAACGTCAGCCTCGAAACCTTAATGACTTGGAGAAGATCTGCAAAGTGGGACAAAATCCCTCCTGAGATGTGTGCAAACCTGGTGGCCAACTACAAGAAACGTCTGACCTCTGTGATTGCCAACAAGGGTTTTGCCACCAAATACTAAGTCATGTTTTGCAGAGGGGTCAAATACTTATTTCCCTCATTAAAATGCAAATCAATTGATAACATTTTTCAAATGCGTTTTTCTTGATTTGTTTTTGTTATTCTGTCTCTCACTGTTCAAATAAACCTACCATTAACATTATAGACTGATCATTTCTTTGTCAGTGGGCAAACATACAAAATCAACAAGGGATCAAATACTTTTTTCCTTCACTGTAGCTGTTGATTTTGATCATGACTAAACTATTTGTTGTATGTGTGAGTTGTAACCAGATGTCCTGGATGGTGGTAAAGTAGTGGTTATTTATTCTTGGTGATGTAATATAACCAGGATCTGAGTTGTGTGTTCAGTGGACCAGTGTTTCATATCATAGTCTGTTGCTCCTCAACACCTGCAGTAGGTCCCAGCTGCAGCAATACAGTCTCTGTGTAGTCTGACTGAGGGAGGTTTATGTACGACTCTAAATCACTGTGTGAACACCCAGTTACCATAATCACCCATACCATAGTAATCTCCTGCATCTTCAGCTTGGACACCAATGATTGTAAGAGTGTACTCAGTGCCTGATCTACTGCCACTGAATCTAGATGGTGTTCCAGACTGAAGGGTTTTTACTTTATAGATGAGGAGTTTAGGAGTCTGTCCAGGTTTCAGCAGGTACCAGCTGGTATTGATGTCATCATCAATACCGGTTGAGCTTACAACAGCACTGATAGAAACACTCTCTCCCAGACGAACAGACTTTGATTTATCACCTTGATTCAGGACACGTTGTGCATATGACTCTGAAATGGAAACGGGGAAATTAGCTTTGATTAGTCTTACAAATCCACATAAAAGGCATTGAAAAATGTTTTCCATGTCCAAAAATGTACAAGCCCCTTAAAACCTAAACAGGGTGAGATGCTGAGAGTTTCTCACCCTGAGTCAGGAATCCCAGCGTAATCAGCAGTGGTATCAGTGATATCATCTTGGCTCTGAGAAGACAACAGACTGGACCCAATGCTGCTAACACTGTGGGTGGGCCTCATGCTGAAGTTCAGTTCAGACCATAAAGAATGATTGAGGCCTCAGATGGATATAACTGTTTTTGCATGGACATTGTCACGACTTCCGCCGAAGTCGGTTCCTCTCCTTGTTCGGGCGGCGTTCGGCGGTCGACGTCACCGGTCTTCTAGCCATCGCCGATCCATTTTTCATTTTCCATTTGTTTTGTCTTGTTTTTCCACACACCTGGGTTTCATTTGCCCTCATTATTGTTGTTTATTTAACCCTCTGTTTCCCCCATGTCTGTGTGGGGAATTGTTTGTACGGCATGCCGGTTTACGCCGGGTTGGTATGTTTTCACCCGTGCGTTTGTGCAGCCGGTATTTTTGTATTGTATGTTGTACTTTTGCCTCAGTAAAGTACTTAGTACACTCATCTCTGCTCTCCTGCACCTGACTACCTACACCAGCTACACCCACTGCATGACAAATTGCCGTTGAGTGATTCCACCATTTTAAGGTAGTCAACTGGGTGGGACTTCCTATGTCCAATGACAGAACAGTATCACTGAGCTATGAGGCTTTGTTGAATGAAAATAACATTGTGACAGATCTCCTAGCTATGATGGAGGAGAAAACTGGGATACAGAGAAAATACTTCACTTCAGTGATTTAAGGAATGATACTGTGCTGTAATGCCCTAAACTTACTGGCATAGAGGCAAGGTGCAACCTTTCATATCGGACCTATGACTTTGCTAGGTCAGACATATCACCTGGAGGTGAACGTTATCCACTGACTGATGTCCATTCTTGTCAGGACGCAGTCACGAACTCTGGTGTCCGGTGTGAGAACCACCGGACCAAACTGAGCCACTAGTAGTCGACAGAACCCAGAAGATGAGGCAGACACAGCCGTAATAGAGATGGTGTTTTAATAATGACAAAAAATAAAGTTCAGGCAAAAAGGTAATCCACCAAGACAAAAAGGAAAATCCACAAGGAAAGAAGGAACAGCAAAAAATAGTCTCAAAAGAATAATCCAAAAAATAACGATACCAAAACAGAGTTCCACAAGAGCGTCCAACTGGAGCAACAAAATGTTCACAGCTTCACTGAGGCTGGGTGCTAACATACAAACACAGAGCGTAAAACTAAGGGTTTAAATACATACAAGGGAAACGAGGCACAGGTGCAAATAATAACTGGAAACAAGGGAAAACAAAAGGATCAGACAAAAAAGACACAATGGGAGTCTCTAGTGGTCAAAAACCGGAAAACACCCAGACGAATGTTAACACATTCTAACTTACTCAGGATTAGGTCTGGGAGATGCTCCAGTGTGGTACAGGACAGGTACTGGTGGAGGCATTAGGAGGTTGTGTGTGTGTCTGAGCTGACCTGCCAACGCAAAGCACCTCCTCTATGGAAATACCCTACCTCAGGACAGAATAATAAACTGTAAATAAGAATCATGCGAATTGCATTATATTTCTGCTGTTGACAGTAAAATGGCACAATTGTCAATACTGATATTTGCTGCAAATGACAATGTTTCACTCTGCCTATATGCCAAATTATAACATATGACATCATTGGACAAAAAAACATTTTGCAGTGAATTTGGGTGAAGAGACATTAAAGAGGCTCAAATCAGGGACTTCATTAATCAGAGTATGCTATATATAGGTACATAAAGTGCTTAATTATTGTGGTTGTCTCACCTAGCTATCTTAAGATGAATGCACATAGATGCTCTGGATAAGAATGTCTGCTAAATTATTAGAATGTCATGTAAATGTAAATGATAAAACATCAGTATTACTTGCCATAATATTTCCTATATTAAGAGTGTCAAATACTGATACTGTAATTGTATGTAAAGATGTGTAATGCTTTATGAGTATAGTAAAGTTGTACAAAGCTGTGTGGAGCTATATGAGTGGTTCTGTTAGTGCAGGGTGTGCTCACTCTTGGGTGAAGGAGGTTTTGTATGGTGTCTTGACTAGACTGAATCACTGTGGTACACGTTCGGTGGAGGGACCAAACTGCTGCTGAAAAGTACGTGTTTTTTCCTTCCCTACTTCTTACAAAACACTACAGAATATAGAAACACTGAACAGACATTTTAAGACTTAAATTCTGTAAAGGAAACCCCAATATTAGTATTTATTTTAGAATAGAGGGTTTAGATTGCAAAATGTTAGCTGTTATACAAAATAAACAGATTCTTTATTCAAAGAGCTTTAATCAGGTTACGTTCCCTGCTATGACAAGTGAATTACACAGAGAATGCTATTAGTATAACAGAACAAGTTTTGGTCCCTTTTATTGTCTGATATTATTGTGGACTGACTTTAAAAGGGCAACATCCATTTTCAGACTTATAAATGAATGATATATGCCCATTGATTCTTGAATAATATATATATTTTTTTAAATATGCCTCATGAGCTTAGTTCACCTGCCACACTCTTATCAGAACCCAAAATAGAATCACGTTTTTCAAAATTGTTTGTGAACAATGTAATACTCTAGCTTCAAAACATGGTTGAAATTAAAATGTGTGGTCAGTCGTTGCATCCATAGTTCTGTCTATGAATTTGAGAGAGGTTGCATTTGTCCAGCCCCATCCCTCAGCTGTTTACCAAAAACAATGGCGGGGTGTCCACTTTGTTGTTGTTTGAACAGCAGACTGCCCCTTTAAACGCCACAAACGGCTTAGCGAAGTAAGGGACACGGAAGGTGCACCACAACACACAGCAGAGTATAAAATCACTTAATATCTGCTTTTAGCAGTGTTATTGAGCAATAAGATCCCTTAATGAATGGGGTCCTTGTCCCTTTTACAGCAAAGATATTTCACAGGCTGTGAAAATACATGGATAAATAAAAAACTCAGCAACAGTGACGTACTTTATTGAGCATTTATGTAATTGTTGTTGAGTTGTGAGGGGTTGTGTTCTCTGTGAACCTTAATAAGTTCTGTATTTTATAGAGCACTCTATTTCTCTCTTCTCTGGAATGTAACGTTAAAACATTCTCTCATCTCCAGCTGGTCCTACTGTCAGCCCCACAGTGTCTCTGCTCCCCCCTCCTCTGAGCAGCTTTCTGGGGGCTCTGCCTCACTGGCCTGCCTGCTGACTGGCTACTCCCCTCAGGGGGCGCTGGTAAGCTGGGAGGTGGACGGGCTGGAGGTGAGCCAGGGGGTCGTGACCAGTCCAGAAGAAGAGAAGGAAGGCATGTACAGACGCAGCAGCTCCCTGACCCTGAGCAAAGCAGGCTGGGAGCAGGGAGAGCTCTACACCTGCAGGATCTCCCACTTCCAACACACCCAGGCCTACCCCTTCGCAGGAGCCAGTGTCTGGTCTAGGACCTACTGGAGGAGGCCCACAACAGGAGCTCTGTCTGGGGAAGCAGGAGTGGTCGAGGCTCTGGTCTGGTCTGGGGCCTGGTTGGAGCAGTAGTAGTGTGTTAGGGTAGTGTACTGAGTAAATTCCAGTACTGCTTGGGAGACCACAGTCTGGGTAGTAGTGTGTATTGTATAGAGTACAGGAGTCTTCTATGTGTTCTGTACTCAGACTGGTACTGTGATGTTGCTGTCTGCCTCAGTTCTAATAAAGTTGGATTTGGAAAATAACATGATGGATTAGTTGTCTAATTTATTTACCGTGACAACAAATGGAAACGTAGTTACAGCTAGATCATAGTTTTATCATAGCTATATTTCTCCTCTAAACGTGAGTAAGCTACAGTACGTCATCTGTCCTGTAGTGACTGTCTGTTGTATGTGTGTTCTCTCTCTCTCTCTCTCTCTCTCTCTCTCTCTCTCTCTCTCTCTCTCTCTCTCTGACCCCCTGGGGACAGAACTTCTCTATTCTGGGAGAAGCAAAACCATCCCACCCTGACCATTCAAATCAAGCCTGCATTCAGTGAGGTGAAATGTTTAGAAGATTAAAGATATTCATGTAATGAATAGAGGTAACACTCCCTGTTTCACTTGACAAATAGTTATGTCTGTTATACGCAATTAATTTATATCTAAACATTCCAGAGGTGAAGTTATGGTTGTGTAGAGGAGGTGGTTGGCTGAACTATGATCCTGTCATGAGTAACCAGAGTAACATTGTCTAGGTGTGGGACTGTCTAACATTGTGTGAGGATCTTAAGTCTGTGTATAGTGGACCAGTGTTTCATATCATACTCTGTTGCTCCTCAACCCCTGCAGTAGGTCCCAGCTGCAGCAGTACAGTCTCTGTGCAGTCTGACTGAGGGAGGTTTTTGTATAGCTCTAAATCACTGTGTGATCCCATCAATGTACGAACCCATGCAGTAGTAATCTCCTACATCCTCAGCCTGGACTACACTGATGGTCAGAGTAAAATCTGGTTCAGATCCACTGCTACTGAAATGACCAGGAGTTTCAGACTGACGTTGACTTATTTTATAGAAGAGGAGTTGAGGGGACTGTCCAGGCTTCTGCAGGTACCAGCTCAGGTCATCATCCACCCCCTTACTGGCTGTGCAGCTCAGATACACATTCTCTCCCAGACTAACAGACTTGACAGTAGGAGACTGAGTCACAACTCCAGCAGATGATTCTGGAAATGAGAGGTGGAGAATAAGTCCTAAGAATCCATATAAAATAACTGTAATCTCTCACCATGTACAAGCAGATCACAGAGGCTTCTCAAACTCCTGTTCTCAAAACTTCTCTCTTAACAGATGCTCTCTGTTAAGATGCTCTCTGTTAAGATTGTAGTTCAGAAAAGTTGGAGAGCAAACTTTCTCACCCTGAGTCAGGAACCCCAGAGTGGTCAGCATGGGAATCAGTGATATCATCTTCATCATTGTCATCTGTGGCTCTAAGACAACAGGACAGATCTCAGTCCTGCAGTCTGAAACTCACAGGGCTATAAACACTCTCAGAGCACTGAAGCATGAGCTGCTAATGCAAAGCACCTGCTCTATGGAAATACCCAAACTCAGGAAAGAATAATAAACTGCAAATAAAAATAATGCGAATTGCATTATATTTCTGTTGTTGACAGACAGATGATGAAACTGTTAATGCAACACAATAATAATATTAAACCGTTGTTGCATGGACATTGCCATTGAGGGATTCCACCATTTTGAAGTAGTCAACTGGGTGGGACTTCCTATGGGTTAAGGAATGATCACATCATTCCATCCACGTCATCAGGAGAGTAATTATACTCATGAGGAAACATTCCATAAGTGCAGGTTGCAGTAATTCGGCTTCATGCCTGTTCAAACAACACAGCCTAGGTGGCAGTATGTACCCTTTCAGTTTGTTTACCAGTAAAAGTAGTAGAAGAAGATAATGGACTACTTCGAAATGGAGATGGACTCAATGGCACTGCCGGTGCTCTCACAGATGCTATAATGGGCCAGATACAATAATGATGTGGTCTATCTAAGTCTATGGTTCAGACAGAGAATAAAGAGTTGTTAGTGAAACAGTATCAGGGTCAGCTGTTGGTGGAATTACAGACTGGGCCTGCAAGCTGTTTTATCGCTTTTTGACATTCATATCTAGTTAGGTGTGCAATGACAGAACAGTATCAAGTTCCTATATGAGCCTTTGTTGAATGAAAATCACGTGGTGACAGATGTCCTGGTTACGATGCAAGAGAAAACTGGGATACAGAGACAATACATAGCTTCAGACTGCAGTGATGTAAGGAATGGTACTGTGCTGTAATGCCATAAACTTACTGGCATAAAGGCAAGGTGCAACCTTTCAAATCTGACCTATGACCTTGCTAGGTCAGACATATCACCGGTTACAAGTCCAACACTCTAACCACTAGGCTACCTGCCGCCCAGTGTGGGGACACCCCAGTGTGGTACAGGACAGGTACTGGTGGAGGCATTAGGAGGTTGTGTGTGTGTCTGAGCATGTGACTTAGGAAGTGTTGACCTTCATCCCTCTATTGGACTATTTCACCTTTATCTTTCTGATAAGGAGGACATTTGTAGCCATGGGAGGTAGGGAGGGTTATGAACTAGTTTGTTACCACTATATCTGTGAGTTAGTAAAGTGGTTATACTTGGTGTCATATAACAAGACCCTTAGTTCTGTGTTCAGTGGACCAGTAATGTGTGTCATTTTGTACAGGAGGTTTTTGTACGTCTCTAAATCACTGTGTGAACACATTACCACTGTGGACACTCTGACAGTAGTAAACTGCAGCATCTTCAGTCTGGACTCCAATGATGGTCAGAGTGAAGTCCCTCCCAGACCCACTGCCACTGAATCTAGCAGGAATCCCATCTAGCAGTGTCTTTACATACATTATCAGGAGTTTGGGAGCTTCTCCAGGTCTCTGTTGATACCAGAACACACCCTCATCTCCATCATTCCATTTGTGCACTTTAGGGTTGGTTTTACAGGTCAGAGTGGCAGGGTCTCCTGGAGAAAATGTCACTACAGGAGGCTGAGTCACAGTCACCTGACCTCTGGATCCTGAAGAGGAAAAATATTAAGCGATCAACGAATATTAAAAACAGATCATTTATATTTCATAATATTGAATCCAGGTACATTAATTGATTAATTTCAAACATTATACAAGGCACTCAACAATATGTCATTTTTCCATTGTCAGAGTTAGAAAACAACAGACCTTTGAGGCAGCAGCAGACCAGTGTCCAGATGAAGATGGTGATCAGAGTCATGGTTGTCGTGGATTCTGTTGGGTTGATGGACAGATCTCAGTCCTGCAGTCTGAAACTCACAGGGCTATAAACACTCTCAGAGCACTGAAGCATGAACTGCCAATGCAAAGCACCTGCTCTATGGAAATACCCTACCTCAGGACAGATGATGAAACTGTTCATGCAATTACATTAACACAATAATCTTAAACATGGAAGAAAATAGTTCACCTAAATCTGTGGAAGGCCTGGAATTTAGTATTTAACATTTATATTTTAGAGTCAGGGGGGAAATAATCTGTATATATGTTTGTGTGTTTTGTTTTTACAGACAATCAGTGGTAGGTTTGAATGTGTGTTGTGTAGAGAGTTACTGGTGTGTGTAAAGTGCAGGAGGTTTTTGTACAGTCGTTAAATGAGTCTGTGTCACTGTGGTTGACTTTTGGTGGAGGCACCAAACTCATCGTTGACTGTAAGTACAAGAGATTTTATCATTTTTAAAATTCATTTATTTTAACATTTATAAAGACCCAAAAAGTAATAATTAAGAAATATTTGTGGATTTGGAAGTTCCATTTATTTAATTCAGATGATTTGCAATGTTTCCATACGCACTGATGATCATTCAAGGACAAAAACTTAATATACCAAATATCTTTAATAATAGTTTCACTGTTTGATGTCTTTAAATACACTAAACCAGTTCAGCTTCAGTATTAAACTTTTTATATTGTAAACATGTAAATTGAATATCTATACTGTAATTTAACACACCACTGACTGCAATGTGTGGTCATGCTTCACAGATGTTCTTGGAGGGAAGTGAAAGAGTCTGTAGAATATATATATATATATATATAGATAACCTGCCATTTTCACTGACGCTGTTCTATTTTATACAGTATCAGATTTGTTTCTTCATATTAAAGTTGTTGAAACTTCTTCAAGGTTCTTGTCCAGTTTAACCCTTACATGTCATCTCTCCTATCCCCCTCATCTTCTCTCTCCTAGTGGGTGTGGCACGTCCCTCCCTGACCGTCCTACTCCCCTCCAGTGAGGAGCAGGACCAGGGGAATGTGGCCCTAGTGTGCTTGGCCAATAGGGGCTTCCCGAGGGGCTGGAAGCTGGGTTGGAGGCTGGGGGCTGGGGGGGCCTTGCAGGGAAGCCAGAGCCTGGAGGTCCTGGAGAAGGACGGTCACTACAGCTGGAGCAGCAGCCTCACCCTCCCCACTGACCAGTGGAGGAAGGCTGGCTCAGTCACCTGTGAGGCCACCCTAAAGGACCAGACTCCCGTCACTCACACACTGGAGCCACACCACTGCTCCTAGTAGACACCCTGTACACAGACAACACCTACCTGTCTGTCATTCTGTCATTCTAAATATCTATCTAGAGCTTCAGCTCTGGCCATCAATCTGGGATTCTGCATCTTTAAATCTGTACTTGTGTTTTATTGCTTTGCTTTTAGATTGGAAATGTTAACAAAATAAAATATATTGTATTCATGTCAAACAAGGTGTCCCTGATTTTTATTATGGAAATAAATAGAAGTGAATATCTGTGGACTAAACTGCTCTGTAACAACATGAACATTAGAAGGTTGTAGGGGGTGAGGGACGGTGGGTAGTGAATAGACCCCTTGGGACAGTGAATATCTGGGGACAGGAGCAGAACCACATCATCTGCCCATTATAGACATGGGAGGGGGTTATAGGATATAGTTGTTAGTTTTGATCATGACTAAACTAAGTGTTGAATTTGAGATTCATGTGTGATTTGTATGCAGATGTTCTGGATGGTGGTAAAGTAGTGGTTATTTATGCTTGGTGATGTCGTAAAACCAGGACCTGAGTTGTGTCTTCAGTGAACCAGTGTTTCATGTCATGGTCTGTTGCTCCTCAACACCTGCAGTAGGTCCCAGCTGCAGCGGTAGAGTCTCTGTACAGTCTGATTGAGGTTTTTGTACGACTCTAAATCACTGTGTGAACACCGGGCCGTTATATACCCCCATACCATAGTAATCTCCTGCATCTTCAGCTTGGACACCAGTGATTGTAAGAGTGTATTCATTACCTGATCTACTGCCACTGAATCTAGATGGTGTTCCAGACTGAAGGGTTTTTACTTCATAGATGAGGAGTTTAGGAGCCTGTCCAGGTTTCAGCAGGTACCAGCTCATGTCATCATCAATACCTGATGAACTTGCAACAGCACTGATAGACACTCTGTCTCCCAGACTAACTGACTTCGATGTATCACCCTGATTCAGGACACGTTGTGCAGATGAAGCTGAAATTGAAACAGAAAAATTGAGCTTTGATTAGTCTTAAAAATACAGATAAAAAGCATTGAAAACATTTTCCATGTCCAAACATGTACAAGCCCATTAAAACCTGTTAAAAACAATAGACCACAGTGAGAGATGCTGATAGTTTCTCACCCTGAGTCAGGAACCCCAGTGAGATCAGCAGTGGAATCAGTGATATCATCTTCATCATCTTCCTCATCATCTGTGGCTCTGAGAAGACAACAGACTGGACCCAATGCTGATAACACTGCAGTCAGTGTCAGGACAGATCTAATTCATGAAGTGTGAAACTCACAGGGCTATAAACACTCCCAGAGCACTGAAGCATGAGCTGTCAATGCAAAGCACCTGCTCTATGGAAATACCCTGCCTCAGGACAGATTATGAAACTGTTAATGCAACGCAATAATAATATTAAACATGGAGGAAATAGCTTACCTAAAACTGTGGAAGGCCTGTAATTGACCATACTATTGTATTGCTATTCTATACTTGCTATTCTAGACTTGTGCTTAAATGGTGTCATGCTGAAGTTCAGTTCAGGCCATGAAGAATGATTGAGTTCTCAGATGGATATAACCATTTTTGCATGGACATTGCCATTGAGGTATTCCACCATTTTGATGTAGTCAACTGGGTGGGACTTCCAATGGGTTAAGGAATGATCACATCATTCCATCCAGATCATCAGGAGGAATCAGCCAATGAATTGTACTCATGAGGAAACATTCCATTACATCAGATGGCAGTAAATCGGCAACCTTGGCTTAACATACAATTTCTCTGTATGCAGATGACATACTGCTCTACGTTGCAAATGTTCAGAAATCCCTCCAGCCAATAATGACTATTTTCACAGCATTCAGCTCATGGTCTGGTTACAAGATCAACTGGTCTAAATCAGCTCTACTACCTCTTAACTCAGCTATGGGAAGCGTTCAACTACCACCCATGATCCCAGTGAAGAAACAAATGACCTACTTAGGCATTACATATCCCCCTCTATTCACACTACTTTCAGGAAGAACTACTTAGAAACCTTTCAAAATATCAAGAAATACATTAAAAGATGGTCTGATATGGCCTGAATGTCCTCACTCGTATCAATTCTATGAGTTCCATGTTACCACTGCTTCCTCCTATAGACTATTGGTCTAAACTTGACTCTGTCATAAAGAAGTTCATTTGGGGGAGAAAGAGACCACAGATGAAACATGCAACACTACAGAGAACAAAGACACCAGGTGGACGTATTGTTTGGACCAGTTATAGCATACTCAGTAAATGTGTGGAAAGCTACAGGACTCCCAAGAGGCGCAGCGGTCTAAGGCCCTGCATCTCAGTGTTAGAGGCATCACTACAGACACCCTGGTTTGAATCCAGGCTGTATCACAACCGGCTGTGATTGGGAGTCCCATAGGGGAACGCACAATTGGCTCAGCGTCGTCCGAGTTTGGCCGGTGTAGGCCGTCATTGTAAATAAGAATTTGTGTTTTACTGACTTGCCTAGTTAAATAAAGGTCAAAAATGAATAAATACAGAGAAGCATGTGAGATATAATCTTCAATGGCATTTATACTCTCCAATATGGCGAAATAAAGAATTCTTAGTGTGTAAAAAAACATTTATATCAGATTCTTGGTCTAAGAAGGGTATTTATAATATGAATGGACTCATCCGTTTTCAGGAAATCCGCTAGTGTTTAATGTCCCTGGTTCATAATTGTCATTACCTTCAACTCCGCCTATCCATGCAAGTACACGCAAGCCTATGGGGTCCCCTGGGGAGCAGAACTAGCAGTACACCGATTGGTCAAACTTCTAACGGACAGACGCCTCTCAAAATGAGTGTCTAATATCTATAGTCAATTAATTCTAGCAGCACAAAAACCATTAACTCTATCCACTGTATGGGGAAATGATTTTACACTTGCTGACAGACAAATAAATTGGGAGACAGTATGGAAAAATATACTTTATAATCTAGAAACCCCAATCACCAATTAGGTTCTGCGGCAAACAAATAATAACTATCTAACACCTCAAAAAAGACATCACATGGTATTAGTCCATCACCATTTTGTGAGCTCTGCACCACAGGGGACCTTAGTATTTTTCAGCATGTGCTGTGGGTGGTTGAAATCTGGGGGAAAGTCAACCATGTCATCTCTGTACTTACAGATCAAATACTGCCATTAGATACAATAGGGATGTTGCTTTGTGATGACTCTGATTGGCACTTGTCAGAACGCCAACGGAGAGTGTGGTTGGCAGGAACCACAGTTGCTAAGAAAATGATTGCACAAAGGTGGATTCCACCTCATCAGTTACCATTGCAACAATGGCTGCTCACATTAAGGAAATTGTACTTATGGAGCTCTCCACAGCCAGGATCCATAGGGCCAAGGTGTCCACTCTGGACACATGGAAAAAAGCAGCAGGGGATATTTCTGAACCCTTAACCAACGGGCCTTTACATCCATGAATGTGTATCAATAATTTGTCACTATTTCTGAGGCTATATGATGTATTGTTCAGTAGATTTACTATGTAACATGATTTATTTGACATGCTATCAGATTGCTGGTGGGGAGTGGGGGGGATTTAAAAAAATATATCTATAAATGTATTTATAAATGTATTAAATGTATGTATGAATCCTATGAATTGAAATAATTAAAAGTTGATGTAAAAAAACTAGGTGGCAACAAAAGAGTTTTCTGATCGGTTGTATCTTAATCACACTCCTCCCACTCGCTCTTTCTCTTGGCCTGGAACCACATGCCCAGCAGCTTGTAAGCGCGCACGGATAATACGACAAACTTTAACCAAACTAAATATTGTACCTTTATTTTTTTTAAATGTACCCAGCTTTTTCTCCCCAATTTCATCATCTCCAATCTCGATCTTGTCTCATCGCTGCAAATCCCCAACGGGCTCGGAAGAGGTGAAGTTCGAGTCATGCGTCCTCCGAAACATGACACGACAAACCACACTCCTTAACACCCGCCAGCTTAACCAATATGTTTGCGGAAACATTGTTAAACTGGCGATCGAAGTCAGCCTGCAGGCGCCCGGCCCGCCACAAGACTGAAACAGGTTTCCCTCAAGAATTTCCCTGTATTTAGTGCCATCCAACATTCCTTCAATTCTGACCAGTTTCCCAGTCCCTGCCGATGAAAAACATCCCCACAGCATGATGCTGCCACCACCATGCTTCACTGAGGGGTTGGTGGTCTCGGAGGTGTTGGATTTGCACCAGACGTAGCATTTTCCTTGATGGCCATAAAGCTCAATTTTAGCCTCATCTGACACGAGTACCTTCTTCCATATGTGTTGAGCTGAATCTCAGGAATATGTCTCAAAGAACTACACTTCCCAGAGTGCACCAGCAGCAGCAAACCGGCTGCTTGTCACCTGATCAGTCAGTTTCACTGATAAGGAGCACCTGTGAAAACATGGAAGTCCTCAGTCATCCATGGAAACAAATTTCAGAGAGAAGATGCTCCAAGTTCACTCGTAGGTTCAGTCCAGAGACGCCAATGGTCGGTGAAATTTTTTATTTACTTTCATGGATTGAAATGCCGTTTAATATGTTCGAGCTATGTTTAACTGCTGTGTAGATTGGTTAAGGAACACATTGAAGCATTGGCTTCATTGATTTTGTGTTAAATGGGTTTGTGCTAAAATAATATTTCATTTTGAGTTAAGATACAAAACGATGGTAAAGTTAAAAATGTAAAAACTATTACATGTTAACTTTACTAACAAACTCAAATTCATGAAATTATGTTTTGCTTTATTCCATGTAAAAGGCTTAAGTGGTTAATTCATCAAATTCATAAATGTTTAATTAAAATAACTTTTGTTCTCTGTCTTAAGGTTTACAACCTAATTCACTGAACAGACCAACTGACAAAGCCAAAATAAAAGTGAATGAGTTGGAAAACTGAGTCGTCCTTGTGTCCTTTGTCAAGTCTTACTCTTGTTCAACTTCCAATGTTTGGGGAGTCTCCCACATGCCTTTTGGCGAACACCAAACGTGTTTTCTTTTTTTTGTTAAAGCAATGGCTTTTTTTCCCCTGCCACTTCTGTGAAGCCCAGCTCTGTGGAGTGTACACAGCTTAAAGTGGTTTTATGGACAGATACTCCAATCTCCGCTGTCGAGCTTTGCAGTGCCTTCAGGGTTTTCTTTGGTCTCTTTGTTGCCTCTGATTAATGCCCTCCTTGCCTGGTCTGTGAGTTTTGGTGGGCGGCCCTCTCTTGGCACGTTTGTTGTGCCATATTCTTTCAAAAAAATATATAATGGATTTAATGGGGCTCCGTGGGATGTTAAGTTTCGGATATTTTTATAACCCAACCCTGATCTGTACTTCTCCACAACTTTGTCCCTGACCTGTTTGGCGAGCTCCTTGGTCTTCATGGTGCCCCTTGCTAGTGGTGTTGCAAACTCTGGCACCTTTCAGAACGTGTGTGTGTGTAACACACACAGAGCTCAAAAAAATAAAGGGAACACTAAAATAACATCATAGATCTGAATTAAATACTTTTTTCTTTACATAGTTGATTGTGCTGACAACAAAATCACACATTATCAATGGAAATCAAATTTATCAACCCATGGAGGTCTGGATTTGGAGTCACACTCAAAATTAAAGTGGAAAACCACACTACAGCCTGATCCAACTTTGATGTAATGTCCTTAAAACAAGTCAAAATGAGGCTCAGTAGTGTGTGTGTGGCCTCCACGTGCCTGAATGACCTCCCTACAACGCCTGGGCATGCTCCTGATGTGGTGGTGGATGGTCTCCTGAGGGATCTCCTCCCAGACCTGGACTAAAGCATCCGCCAACTCCTGGACAGTCTGTGGTGCAACGTGGCGTTGGTGGATGGCGCGAGACATGATGTGCTCAATTGGATTCAGGTCTGGGGAACGGGCGGGCCAGTCCTTAGCATCAATGCCTTCCTCTTGCAGGAACTGCTGACACACTCCAGCCACATGAGGTCTAGCATTGTCTTGCATTAGGAGGAACCCAGGGCCAACCGCACCAGCATATGGTCTCACAAGGGGTCTGAGGATCTCCTCTCGGTACCTAATGGCAGTCAGGCTACCTCTGGCGAGCACATGGAGGGCTGTGCGGCCCCCCAAAGAAATGCCACCCCACACCATGACTGACCCACCGCCAAACCGGTCATGCTGGAGGATGTTGCAGGCAGCAGAACGTTCTCCACGGCGTCTCCAGACTGTCACGTCTGTCACGTGCTCAGTGTGAACCTGCTTTCATCTGTGAAGAGCACAGGGCGCCAGTGGCGAATTTGCCAATCTTGGTGTTCTCTGGCAAATGCCAAACGTCCTGCACGGTGTTGGGCTGTAAGCACAACCCCCACCTGTGGACGTTGGGCCCTCATACCACCCTCATGGAGTCTGTTTCTGACCATTTGAGCAGACACATGCACATTTGTGGCCTGCTGGAGGTCATTTTGCAGGGCTCTGGCAGTGCTCCTCCTTGCACAAAGGCGGAGGTAGTGGTCCTGCTGCTGGGTTGTTGCCCTCCCACGGCCTCCTCCACGTCTCCTGATGTACTGGCCTGTCTCCTGGTAGCGCCTCCATGCTCTGGACACTACGCTGACAGACACAGCAAACCTTCTTGCCACAGCTCGCATTGATGTGCCATCCTGGATGAGCTGCACTACCTGAGCCACTTGTGTGGGTTGTAGACTCCGTCTCATGCTACCACTAGAGTGAAAGCACCGCCAGCATTCAAAAGTGACCAAAACATCAGCCAGGAAGCATAGGAACTGAGAAGTGGTCTGTGGTCACCACCTTCAGAACCACTCCTTTATTGGGGGTGTCTTGCTAATTGCCTATAATTTCCACCTGTTGTCTATTCCATTTGCACAACAGCATGTGAAATTTATTGTCAATCAGTGTTGCTTCCTAAGTGGACAGTTTGATTTCACAGAAGTGTGATTGACTTGGAGTTACATTGTGTTGTTTAAGTGTTCCCTTTATTATTTTGAGCAGTGTATATACTGAGATCATGTGACACTTAGATTGCACACAGGTGGACTTTATTTAACTAATTATGTGACTTATGTGACTCTTATTTAGGGGCTTCATATGTCCCCACCACTTATGTTTTTAAACTTTTGTTTCATTTCACTTCACCAATTTTGTGTATGTCTGTTACATGAAATAAAAATCAATTTAAATTACAGGTTGTAATGCAAAGAAATAGGAAAAATGTCAAGGGGATGAATACTTTTGCAAGGCACTGTATCACCTGGAGGTGAATGTTGTCCTCTGACTGATGTCCAGTATAGTTTACTCAGGATTAGGTCTGGGAGACACCCCAGTGTGGTACAGGACAGGTACTGGTGGAGTCATTAGGTTGTGTGTGTCTGAGCATGTGACTTTGGAACTGTTGACCTTTGCCACTGGCTGACCTGTCAGTGACCATGAAGGTATTCTAGACTGGGATGAAGGACTTCCATCTGGCTCAGTGCTGATTCCTGATGAATCTTAAGCTGTGGATCACTAGTTATCTAATACTTGCTCATGCCGTTCTAGTGGGCACTAGAGATGTACAATTTGACCTTAGAAAATGGTGCTCTTGTCAACTAGTCTCTTTGGCAAGAAAACAGAAAGCTGACTACAAGTGCCTCTCTTCCCTGGGCAACTGACCTCTGACCTTTTCATCTTTGACCTCTACCAGTCTGGCTGACGTCCTGTGTCCAACCTCTTCCTGTGCACAACACACAAGACCAGTGCAGTGACCTGTGACTGACATCTGACTTTGATCTTTGATCTCCTCTGGTCTAGCGCTGGTGTGGTGTTAAGGATGGGGGAACATCTGTGGTGTGTACTGCTCTATTCTGGGAGAGGGGCCATGCAAATCTAAGTTACTGTTTCACAGGGCTCTCTCTCTGTCACACACACACACTTGCACTTACACACACACACAATAATGCTCCACAGAAGTCTTGGCCCGATCTGTGTGTCTGGTTGGTCTATCAAGCATTGAGGCACACCAACACTTAGGAACATTTAACTTCACACATGATTTCCTGTTGACATATTCATTATTTATCGTCAATAGGAATAATTGATCTGTATCTTTCTGATAAGATTGGGCAGTTGTCGAGGTTGGAAGGGTTATGAAACTACAGTAGTTTGTAACCACAATGTCATTTTCAACATATACTACACAGCCTCAAACATGGTTGAAATAATAATTTGTATCTTATGGATGCTCAGTCTTTGCATCCATAGTTCTGTCTATGAACTTGAGAGAGGTTACATTTGTCCAGCCCCATCCCTCAGCTGTTCACCAAAAACAATGGTGGGGTGTCCGCTTTGTTGTTTGAACATCAGACTGCCCCTTTAAACGCCACAAACGGCTTAGCAAAGTTAGGGACACGGAAGGTGCCCCACAACACACAGCAGAGTATAAAGTTACTTAATATCTGCTTTTAGCAGTGTTATTGAGTTATAAGATCCCTTAATGAATGGGGTCCTTGTCCATTTACAGCAAAGATATTTCACAGGCTGTGAAAATACATGGATAAATAAAAAACTCAGCAACAGTGACGTACTTTATTGAGCATTTATGTAATTGTTGTTGAGTTGTGAGGTGTTGTGTTCTCTGTGAACCTTAAGTTCTGTATTTTATAGAGCACTCTATTTCTCTCTCCTCTTGAATGTAACATTAAAATGTTCTCTCCTCTCCAGCTGGTCCTACTGTCAGTCCCACAGTGTCTCCGCTCCCCCCCTCCTCTGAGCAGCTCTCTGGGGGCTCTGCCTCACTGGCCTGCCTGCTGACTGGCTACTCCCCTCAGGGGGCGCTGGTGAGCTGGGAGGTGGACGGGCTGGAGGTGAGCCAGGGGGTCGTGACCAGTCCAGAAGAAGAGAAGGAAGGCCCGTACAGACGCAGCAGCACCCTGACCCTGAGCAAAGCAGGCTGGGAGCAGGGAGAGCTCTACACCTGCAGGGTCTCCCACTTCCAAAACACGCAGGCCTTCGCAGGAGCCAGTGTCTGGTCTAGGTCCTACTGGAGGAGGCCCACAACAGGAGCTCTGTCTGGGGAAGCAGGAGTAGTCGAGGCTCTGGTCTGGTCTGGGGCCTGGTTGGAGAAGTAGTAGTGTGTTAGTGTTAGGGTGGTGTACTGAGTAAATTCCAGTACTGCTTGGGAGACCACAGTCTGGGTAGTAGTGTGTATTGTATAGAGTACAGGAGACTTCTATGTGTTCAGTACTCAGACTGTTACTGTGATGTTTCTGTCTGTCTCAGTTCTAATAAAGTTGGATTTGGAAAATAACATGATGGATTAGTTGACTGATTTACTGTGACAACAAATGGAAATGTAGCTACAGCTAGATCACAGTCTTTATCATCACTATATTCCTCCTCTAAACGTAAGATATGTCATCTGTCCTGTATTGACTGTTTGTTGTTTGTGTTCTGCTATTCATGCTCAGTCTCTCTCTCTCCCTCTCTCTCTCCCTCTTTCTTTCTATCTCTGGCGCTCTCTCTAGAAATATAATGAATAGAGGTAACACTCCATGTTTCACTTGACGAAGAATTCTTATCTGAACATTCCCGAGGTGAAGGTCAATGGTGTGGTAATAAAGTGGTGGTTTCTATATGGAGGTGAAGTTATGGTTTTGGTTGTGTAGAGGAGGTGGTTGGGTGAACTATGCTCCTGTTAGCTTTGAGTAGTCTTAAAAATCCACCTAAAAGGAATTGGAAAGGGAGAGATGCTGAGAGTTTCTCACCCTGAGTCCGGAACCCCAGTGTTAATATCAGTGGAATCAGTGATATCATCTTCATCGTCTTCATCGTCATAATCTGTGTCTCAGAGAAGAGAGAGAGAGAGATACTTATAACTTTGTGTATTAAAGGGTAGGTTCACCCCCAAATATAAAATAGTGTCAGACGTTATATTACATCCAAAAGGTGTTATGTCAAGCTGAGACAAAATTTCATTTGATTTCAGGATGTACCTCCCACTGATATACCATTCCTCTAATGTTAATAGCTGGGATCCAAGACTAGACCAATGGAGACAGGGGATGCTTCCTGGAGCCTTACTCTCTACAGTAAATCAATGGCTCTGATATTTTCAGCTTGATGGTGTCCTCTTGTGCTAAAATGGCGTTGTGCTGAAGATTAGTTCAGACAGAGACTAAATAGCTATTTGTCAAACAGTGGCAGGGTCAGGCTGTTGGTGGAATTACAGACTGGGCCGGCAAACTGTTGATTGCTTTTTGTAAATAAATAACTAGATAGGTGTACAATGACAGAACAGTATCAATGTCACCAGATATTAGTATCATATTGGTCAACTGAATTTTACTGCTGGCAATAAAAATTACATTTTATCAGTTGCTTAACTAGTGGGGCGTTAACATGCGGTCAGAGGTATCAAAAGTTCAAAGTTTCACTTGAACAGACATGATTCATACAGACAGATAGAGGACTCATCTTTATATCTGTGACAGCATGGGTCGTGCCATTGAGGCTACAACCCATAGGAATTGACACCCAGTTGACTACTTTGACTACTTTAAAATGGCAGAAGTTTGGTGGAAGTCCTCCATGTCGATGCCCATGCTGAAACGTTATTTTGGTGCTGTGTGCTGTGATACAATATTGTGTAAAATAATACATTTGAAGAATGTATCTGCACTGTATATTTGTCAGCTAGCCAGACAATTTTAGAGGAATGATTGCGTTAATTGTTCAAATGAATTGTCAATGTGCACATATTCCATTTAAACAATGTAGTCAATCTACAACCATACACTAGACTTAGACCAGTTGTAAATACAACAAGAACTGATACTAGATCATCTATTAATTAATTGTCACCTAAAACACTAAAACACAAACTTTTACAGATGCACGATCGAGAGCATCCTGTCAGGCTGTATCACCTCCTGGTACAGCAACTGCACCACCCACAACCGTAAGGCTCTCCAGAGGGTAGTGCGGTCTGCACAACGCATCACCGGGGGTTAAACTACCTGACCTCCAGGACACCTACAGCACCCAATGTCACAGGAAGGCCAAAAAGATCATCAAGGACAACAACCACCCGAGCCACTGCCTGTTCACCCCGCTATCATCCAGAAGGCGAGGTCAGTACAGGTGCATCAAAGCTGGGACTGAGAGACTGAAAAACAGCTTCTATCTCAAGGCCATCAGACTGTTAAACAGCCATCACTAACATTGAGTGGCTGCTGCCAACATACTGACTTAAATCTCTAGCCACTTTAATACATTTAATACATGGATTTAATAAAGGTATCACTAGTCACTTTAAATAACGGCACTTTAATAATGTCTACATATCCTACATTACTCATCTCATATGTATATCCTGTATTCTATACCATCTACTGCATCTTGCCTATGCCGCACAGCCATTGCTCATCCATATATTTATATGTACATACTCTTATTCATCCCTTTACATTTGTGTGTATAAGGTAGTCGTTGTGAATTTGTTAGATATTACTGCACTGTCGGGAAATAGAAGCACAAGCATTTCGCTACACTCGCATTAACATCCGCTAACCATGTGTATGTGACCAATACAATTTGATTTGATTTGAAATGACATGTGACTGACATCTGACCTCTACTAGTCTGTCTGGTGTCCACTGGTCAACCTCTAGCTGGTCTAGCGCTGGTGTGGTGTTAAGGATGGGGAACATCTGGGGAGTGTACTGCTCTATTCTGGAAGAGGGGCAATGCAAATCTAAGTTTCTGTTTCACAGAAAGGCTCTCTCTCTGTCACACACACATTAACACGCACACCAGACTGCTCCCCTGAAGTGTTAGCCAGCTGTGTGTGTTGAGGGACACCAACACGTCACACATGATTTTATGTGGACACGGCATGGATTATTCATCCTTAATAGGACGATTTTACCTGCATCTTGGTCATGGCATAGCCATGGGAGGTAGGGAGGGTTATGAAACTATTTTGTAACCATTATTTCTATGAGTTAGTAAAGTAGTTATACTTGGTGGTGTCATATAACAAGACCCTTAGTTCTGTGTTCAGTGGACCAGTGATGTGTGTCATTTTGTACAGGAGGTTTTTGTACGTCTCTAAATCACTGTGTGAACACATTACCACTGTGGACACTCTGACAGTAGTAAACTGCAGCATCTTCAGCCTGGACTCCACTGATGGTCAGAGTGAAGTCCCTCCCAGACCCACTGCCACTGAATCTAGCAGGAATCCCATCTAGCAGTGTCTTTACATACATTATCAGGAGTTTGGGAGCATCTGTACACTTCAGGGTTGGTTGTACAGGTCAGAGTGGCGGGGTCTCCTGGAGAAAATTTCACTACAGGAGGCTGAGTCACAGTCACCTGACCTCTGGATCCTGAAGAGGAAAAATATTAAGCGATCAACGAATATTAAAAACAGATCATTTATATTTCATAATATTGAATCCAGGTACATTAATTGATTAATTTCAAACATTATACAAGGCACTCAACAATATGTCATTTTTCCATTGTAAGAGTAAGAAAACAACAGACCTTGAGGCAGCAGCAGACCAGTGTCCAGATGAAGATGGTGATCAGAGTCATGGTTGTCGTGGTTTCTGTTGGGTTGACGGACAGCTCTCAGTCCTGCAGTCTGAAACTCACAGGGCTATTAACACTCTCAGAGCACTGAAGCATGAACTGCCAATGCAAAGCACCTGCTCTATGGAAATACCCTACCTCAGGACAGATGATCCAACTGTTCATGCAATTACTTAAAAACAATCATCTTAAACATGGAATTCAATAGTTTACCTAAATATGTGGAAGGCCTGTAATTTAGTATTTAACATTTATATTTTAGAGTCAGGGGGGAAATAATCTGTATATATGTTTGTGTGTTTTGTTTTTTACAGACAATCAGTGGTAGGTTTGAATGTGTGTTGTGTAGAGAGTTACTGGTGTGTGTAAAGTGCAGGAGGTTTTTGTACGGCCATTCAATTAGTATTTATCATTGTGGTACATTGTGGTACACGGCAGCGGGACCAAACTCATCGTTGACTGTAAGTACAAGAGATCTATCTTTTTTATAATACATTGTTGAACATTTATAAAGTCACAAAATATTTGTAGTTTTTATGTACTTAATTCAGATTATTTGCAATGTTTCCATATGCTCTGATGATCATTCAAGGACAAAACTGAATATACCAAATATCTTTAATAATAGTTTTAGTGTTTGATGTCTTTAAATATACTAAACCAGTTCAGCTTCAGTATTAAACTTTTATTTTTTAATTATGTAAGTTTAATTTCTGTACAGTAATTTAACACACCACTGACTGTAATGTGTTTTCATGCTTTATAGATGTTCTTGGAGGGAACTGAAAGAGACGTTAGAAGATATATAAATAACCTGCCATTTTCACTGACACTGTGCCATTTATACAGTATCAGATTTGTTTCTTCATATTAAAGTTGTTGAAACTTCTTCAAGGTTCTTGTCCAGTTTAACCCTTACATGTCATCTCTCATTTCCCCCTCATCTTTTCTCTCTTAGTGGGTGTGGTACCTCCCTCCCTGACCGTCCTACTTCCCTCCAGTGAGGAGCAGGACCAGGGGAATGTGGCCCTAGTGTGCCTGGCCAATAGGGGCTTCCCGGGGGGCTGGAAGCTGGGTTGGAGGCTGGGGGCCGGGGGGGCCTTGCAGGGCAGCCAGAGCCTGGAGGTCCTGGAGAAGGACGGTCACTACAGCTGGAGCAGCAGCCTCACCCTCCCCACTGACCAGTGGAGGAAGGCTGGCTCAGTCACCTGTGAGGCCACCCTAAAGGACCAGACCCCCGTCACTCACACACTGGAGCCACACCACTGCTCCCAGTAGACACCCTGTACACAGAGAACACCTACCTGTCTGTCATTCTATCATTCTAAATATCTATCTAGAGCTTCAGCTCTGGTCATCAATCTGGGATTCTGCATCTTTAAATCTGTACTTGTGTTTTATTTGCTTTTAGATTGTGAATGTTAACAAAATAAAATACTTTGTATTCATGTCAAACAAGGTGTCCCTGATTTTTATTATGAAAATAAATAGAAGTGAATATCTGTGGACTAAACTGCTCTGTAACAACATGAACATTAGAAGGTTGTAGGGGGTGAGGGAGGGTGGGTAGTGAATAGACCCCTTGGGACAGTGAATATCTGGGGACACGAGCAGAACCACATCATCTGCCCATTATAGACATGGGAGGGGGTTATGGGATATAGCTGTGACTTTTGATCATGACTAAACTATTTGGTGAATTTGAGATTCATGTGTGAGTTGTATCCAGATGTTCTGGATGGTGGTAAAGTAGTGGTTATTTATGCTTGGTGATGTCGTAAAACCAGGACCTGAGTTGTGTCTTCAGTGAACCAGTTTCTCATGTCATACTCTGTTGCTCCTCAACACATGCAGTAGGTCCCAGCTGCAGCGGTAGAGTCTCTGTACAGTCTGACTGAGGTTTTTGTACGACTCTAAATCACTGTGTGAACACTGTGTCTCCATAATAACCCATACCATAGTAATCTCCTGCATCTTCAGCTTGGAACCCAGTGATTGTAAGAGTGTACTCAGTACCTGATCTACTGCCACTGAATCTAGATGGTGTTCCAGACTGAAGGGTTTTTACTTTATAGATGAGGAGTTTAGGAGCCTGTCCAGGTTTCAGCAGGTACCAGCTCATGTCATCACCAATACCTGAACCTCCTGTAGCACTGAGAGACACAGTCTTTCCCAGACCAACAGACTTTGATTCATCAGCTTGATTCAGGAAATTATTTGCAGATGACTCTGAAATGAAACAGTGGATAATTATATTTGATTAGTCACAATAATCTAAATTAAGGCATCGGAAACTTGTACAAACAGTAGCAAACTACTGTACTCAAATCTTCTCTGTTTCTTAACAGATGCTGTCATAATACAACCGTTCAAAAAGGTCAGAGACGTTCTCACCCTGAGTCAAGAACCCCAGCGTGATCAGCAGTGGAATCAGTGATATCATCTTCATCCTCATCATCGTCATAATCTGTGGCTCTGAGAAGACTGAACAGACTGAACCCAATGCTGCTAACACTGAAGTCTTAAAGTGTCTGGACCAGTGAGATCTCAACAGATATGCAAAACACCACTCTATAGGCTGCTGGGTGTGTGAAACAGAGAAAGAGGAAGGAGAGAGAGACAGAGAGAGAAAGACAAAGAGTGAAAGAGTGACAAATAACTCTATCTGTTATTTTGCTGTTAGCTGTGAGTCATTCCATCCTAAGGGGAATTTCAATCAAAGGATAATAACTCTATAGAGACATAGGCACACCCCAAAATGAAAGTTTGTCAGACTTTATTTTATTATACCTCCATTATACCTACATAGTCTTATGTAAAGCTGAGTCCAAATTCCATTTGATTTCAGGTTGAACCTCCCACTGGTATACCATTCCTCAAATGTTAATAGCCTGAATCGAAGACTTCACAAAATGTAATGGTACCTGTTTATCAAAGGCTCTGATATTTGCGGGTTGATTGCACCCTCTTGTGGTAAAGTGGTGTCATGCTGAAGTTCAGTTCAGACCATAGAGTATGATAGTGGACTCTAGATGGAGAAACTAGTTTCTGCGTAGGGAAGATCTCAATTGAAAACTCCTCATGTCCTCTCTCCTTGCCTCCTTCTCAATACTCATTGGAGGAGAAGGTCAGAGGGGAGGGACCTCCGGTTTTTTCATCCAATGAGTTTTGAGAAGGAGACGAAGAGAGAGGACTCAACTTGGTGGGGATTCCTAAGGGTTAGGGAAAGATCACATCATTCCATCCAGGTCATCAGGATGGATCAGCCATTGAAATATACTCCGGAGCAAACATTCCATAACTGCAGCTGGTAGTAAATTGCCTACCTGTTCAAACAACACAGTCTAGGTGGAATTATTCACCCTTTCAGTTTGTTAACCAACTCATAGAACCATACAAAAAGCTTCTGCACGAAATGAAACTCCACTGGTCCACTGAACACAGAACTAAGGGTCTTGTTATATGACATTACCAAGTATAACCACTTTATAGGCCTGTGGCGGTTACGAAATTTCAAGCAAATAACTGTCAGTCTCACAGTGATTGTCAAGCAAATAACTGTTGGTCTCAAGGTAATGGACCGTTAATTAACATGAACATATTTAGCGTCTCCTGGCTTCTACAAGCCACTGATGCAAACCTTTGGAACATCTACATTTTAACAAGTCTAATAAATCCATGTTATATAGCCTACATCTTCACAATAAATCCATCATTTATTTTAGACAGGTCTGAAGAAACATGATATGAAGAAAATGCAGTCTATTTCAGAAGACACAAAATAGCATTCGCTGCGTTGTCCTTGTGTTAGGCCCTGATCTGGCTATGCCATATGGCTGTGGGCTACACTAGTTAATTTAGCAGACAAGATTTTGTTAGAATTCCATGGAATTATTTAATATTATTTTATAGTACTAAGAATACAACTGAACGAAGCTGAAAAACATGTAAAGGATATTTTCTCCAAACAATTGTATGGAGTGCGCAGCTATTCTGTGTTGAGCGGTTAACAAAGAAATAGGTACTCCTATATGCTTCTATTAGAGTTATTAATTTAACTTCCGTTGTTCTACAAACGTTGGGCTATATGTTTAGATTTTTTATACATTATAAGGCTGCTTGATGCAACTATAATGATGATTTGAAAAAAAGTATCTTGAAAGGCATGAGCTCTGCTTTGTTTTTTTGCACAGGCTGTACACACTTTATCAGTCTCTCATTCACAATTTGACAAGCACTTGATAATGCTTTTGAATTTTACGGCAGCATCCCCTTTGTGTGGCCGTAATGCACCCCGCAAAAAATCCATGCCGTTTGCGGCCAGTGGCCATTGTGCCCTTGGCCCGGAGTGCTGTGTTGGGCCCTTCTCCCTGGGTGCTACGCGCTCTGAAGCACCTCTCACTCACATGGCTCTCCATTATCTGATCAGGTCTTTCTCACAGGTTACAAGTGAAGACAGACACATCGGGGACGCAACTTCGAGCGTCCTAATCCAATTTCTGAGTTGCATTTTGAAGATATTGGAAGGACTGTCCACATTTACTTTTCGTCAGCCAACAAGATGATTAGGCCTGACGACCAGCAAAAGCACTAGACTATGTACTATCCCCCATAGTACAAAAGTTGACCTATTCTATTCCATGCGAGAAATAAATATTCCAAACAGTCTTGGACAGTTGTGGGATGCGATAGATCCCAAATGAATACAACCACTAGCATCAACAACGCTTTTTTATGCAATGAGGCTGACGCAACAGATCAGAACGTTTCGCTTAAAATGTTTATAAACTATTAGGATATTTGTTCACATTATAAGCACAGCAATGCGCACAGGGCAGTAGGCGATAAGCACAAAAAAAACACCATTATCAAAAGTGACTGCCAATGTGATTATCCATGTAATGCTTTTATTATAAAGGTAAATCTTTATGGTGAAAATGTTATTCTCCAAACTTAAAACTCACACGCTGCTTATGTATGCCAGTTAGGCTCTACACCCATTGCAAAGCAGATTAATGTGCTTAATTTTAAGAAGTTATTTGGCCACTTTAGTTGTGATACAAAATTTATCAGAACATATAGGTCTATGGGCTAGGCTACATGAGGTGTGCGACAATGATTCGAAAAAGTTGAGAAAAAAAGGCCTTGTTTCTTGCGTTATGATTGGCATATAGTGATAATATATAATTTACAAGTGAAAGGTTAATATTTTCACCCATAGTCTTGATTTAATCTTGTCTTTACATATACTAAATAATATATCTGTGAAATTTGTTTTGATTTAGAATGGACCATTATCATGGACCTGTCTAAAAACATGGGCAGCGGGAAAAAATACATGTCATCTATGCACTTAAATAGCGAATGGAGGACGTTTTCCCATGGTTCATTTTCCTGCCAGCCAGGTAGGCTATACTCCTGTTGTAAAGAGAAGCAATGTGCTTAATATTAGTCACGTTGAGAAATAAATATGGGAGGCCTAGCCTATAGAAAGCTGATGGGATCCTCCTCTTTTTAATAGAAAAAAATTGCATAGCCTACAGAAAGGTTGGGCAACATGAACTCATGGGCTCTCATGACGTGTTTGATTAGATTTTTGAATACCTTTACATTGATGTTAGAGTGATTACAGGGACAATAGAGTGCTGAATACCAGGCAGTTAGCAAGTTTGGTAGGCTACTAATGATCAGCAGCATCAGAGCTTGGAGTAGCCTAATTACCATGACTAAACAGTCATGTGGAATTTGACTGCCTTCATGACTTTTCACATTTTATTGTGTTACAAAGTAATTTATTTGTCATTTTTGTCAACAATCTACACAAAATATTTTGTAATGTCTGAACAAAAAATCATTTTCTTTAAGAAAAAAAGAATCAACTAAAATATAGTCGTTGCATAAGTATTCAGCACCTTTAGTTAGTCAAGCCTAAATTAGTTCAGGAGGAAAATTGGGCTTAACAAATCACACAAAAAGTGATTTTTTAATGACTAACCCTTCCTAGGTCCCCCTTACATACATTTACATGTTACATTTTAGTCATTTAGCAGCTGCTCTTATTCAGAGTGACTTACAGGAACATTTAGCGTTAAGTGCCTTGCTCAAGGGTACATCAACAGATTATTCACCTAGTCGGCTATGGGATTCAAACCAGCGACCTTTCAGTTACTGGCCCAACACTCTTAAGCGCTAGGCTACTTGCCACCCACCTCTAAGGTCCATTAGTCAAGTATTGAATTTCATCCACAGATTAAACTACAAAGATCAGGGAGGTTTTCGAAAGCCTCATCAAGAAGGGGGTAACAATAACAGATCAGACATTAAATATCTCTTTAAGCATGGTCAAGTTAATAATTATGCTGTGGAGTATGTATTAAACCACCCAGACACCTCAAAGATACAGTTGTCCTTCTAAACTGAGCTGCAGGAAAGGAATTAAACTGTTCAGGGATGTCACCATGAGGCCATTGGTGATTCTACAACAGTCTACAGAGTTTAATGGCTGTGATGGGAGAAAACTAGAAAGGATCAACAACATTGTAGTGAATCACAACAATGACATTAATGACAGATTGAAAAGAAGAGTACAAATATACAGAATATGCATATTCTATGTAACAAGGGACTAAAGCAATACTGTATAAAACACAGAAAAAGGAATACACTTTTTGGCCTAAAGCCTTATGTTTGGAGCAAATCCAACACATCACTGAGTAACTGCCTCCTTATTTTCCAGCATGGTTGTGGCTGCATCATGGTATGGGTATGCTTGACATTGGCAAATACTGGGAAGTTTTTCAGGTTAAAAATAAGCGGAATGGAGCTAAGGACAGGTAAAATCCTATAGGAAAACCTGGTTCAGTCTGCTTTACACCAGAGACTGGGAGAGGAATTCACCTTTCAGCAGGACAAGAACCTACAACACAAGGCCAAATCTACACTGGAGTTGCTTACCAAGAAGACAATGAATGTTCCTGAATGCCCAAGTTACAGCTTTGACTTAAATCTGCTTGAAAATCTTTGGCAAGTTTTGAAAATTGCTGTATAGCCGTGATCCCCAACATCTTGATCGAGCTTTGAGAATTTTGAAAACAAGAAGTTGTAAATATTGCACAATTCAGATGTGGAATGCTCTTAGACTTTCCCAGGAAGACTCAAAGCTGTAATCGATGTCAAAGGTGTAACATGTATTGACTCAGTGAGGTTAATACTTATGCAACGACTATATTTTAGTTATAACATTTGTATTAATCTTTAGAAAAATATAAAAATGTTGTTGCACTTTGACATTGGAGTATTTTGTGTAGATTGTTGAAAAAACATTTAAATTAAATATATTTTTTCATCCCACTTTGCAATACAATAGAATGTGAAGAAATCCAAGTGTCCTGAAAACTTTTGCAAGGCCCTTTATTGTGTGGTGGAATATTCTATTCAAGTGAGAGACCCTTTAATTTATTCAAACAATCCTCTTCATTGAATATTGATTAATTATTACAATAATGAAAGAGCCTAACTGATCATTAAAAAACAGAGACCTCAAATAGGACCTAAAAATGTTTAGTCATCCTGGTTCCAACTTCCCAAAAGCCACCTTGGTCCATTTCCTGGCTATCTGCCTGGCTATCTGTATTACCCCCAACCCTGTCTTAGTTTCCCAGATGCCAGGATGAGACAATGAGGCATTGTTCTAAAGTGTTCCAGGCGATCTCTATCTCGGGTCACACACCCCACATCTTGTCTATGGAATGCCAGCTTTAGATGTTTTATCACCAAGCCATTGTCAGCTCAAGCAAAACCCATTTCCTTAACCATACGTCCAGACTTACTACAGTAAGCTAGAGTGGAAACCATCTCTTTAACAGTTGCCAGCCCAAGCCCTTACTCTAGTTCATAAAACAACCATTTGGTGCAAACATAACAATCTTATAATTATGCTACCACATTTGCCATGGTGCAGAGAGAAAAATCAGTGGTTTTAAAGCTAATCTTATGCTATTCTACACATTTTCCAATGAGGCTGTTTGCTAGTTCCTAGTTTCCTGCAATTCTAATTTTCTTTGCCTTGGCTTATGATGTGTTTATTTCCTATCTGAGGAGGGTGGTGTGACGTGGTGAGGTGAGACCCAGGTGCAGGGAAGAGACCAGAAGAGGAATCAGGGGTTAAGGATAAACACAAATACTTTACTTATAAACGGTAGCCAAAGGATCACTGGAAAAACAACAAACAATAAATCTTTAAAAACTCACTCAGGACACAAACACACATGGTAAACAATTCAAGCTTCTGCAAAGGAAACCAGAACACACACCTCTTTTAACAGGAACATCATCATGAGTAATAGGACACATCTGAGTGTCATTAATGTCGCTAGGACGGTTTCTGCCACCCTCTGGTGACAGGTGGAACCATGACAGGTGGGGGCGACCATAGAGCTTAGTTCAAAATATACAGGTAAAGAAAAGAGGATTCCAATATCGCATCACTCTTTGAAATCCATGGGACCAGTGTTGCTAGTAAAAACGACGCTAGTAGTTACCAAAGGAGTTCCATGAATTTGTTTATTTTCGAACGCTTCCGCATGGAATTATTTCATTGTCTTAACCTTCCCATCGTCAACCTAGCCATAGAGATCCTATTAAATTACTAGAGGGGCTATGTCATCAACCCTCAAAGTTCCAGAATGGGATGAAAAGGGCAGCCACTGTGGTCAGGGAGAAATCCAAACCAGCCTAATTGGAATGAATGATAGTAGAGGCAGAATCCTGATTTACTTATGCTGGAACATAAAAGTAAGGCAGGTGAAATATCGGAAATTGGGTAATAGAATTACTGTCAACCTAAAATACTGTCAGATAATCATGAATACAGTTTATATGGATTTTAAACACATTTTCTGTAAGTAGCCTCTAAAATATATGTAAACAGACCATAAATGTCTAAATTGTAAGTTTTCTTGGAAAGCTGAGAGTTCTGTTATATGATGCAGTATCAGTACTTGTTGCATTTACAACTGGTCTAAGTCCTATCATCAACTGATTTCACCCAGTGTATGGTTGTAGATTGACTGCATTGTTTAAATGGAATGTGGGCATATTGGCAGTTAATTTGAACAATTAATGCAATCAATTCCTATAAAAATGTCTAACAAGCTAGTTAACAAAACTACAGTGCAGATACATTCTTCAAATTCATTATTTTACACAATATCTTATACAGGGTTGGATAGGTTACATTCTAACAGTTAATAATTACTTTGTAATCAGTAACGTAAGTTTTGGATTACCCAAACTCAGTAATGTAATCTGATTACATGCAGTTACTTTTAGATTACTTTCCCCTTAAGAGGCATTAGAAGAAGACCAAAATGTACACTACCGTTCAAAAGTTTGGGGTCACTTAGAAATGTCCTTGTTTTTTAAAGAAAAGCTAATTTTAGTTAAATTAAACCACATCTATTACAGGATAAATCAATGTAAAAGTTTACATAGCTGGCCATATATGGATGTCTTTAATTTATGGATTGGTTATGTAGGCTTCTTCTAACCTATTGCTTTATACTACATATAATAATATTATTTAACTATATCTTTACATTAAAAACCAAAATCTATCAGAATTCCAGTCATTCCAATATTTCTCCTCCAAATGTGAGTAAGCTACAGTAAGTCATGTTTTCTGTAGTGACTGTTTGTTGTATGTGATGTGTGTTCTGCTGTTTCATTCTCTCTCTCTCTCTCTCTCTCTCTCTCTCTCTCTCTCTCTCTCTCTCTCTCTCTCTCTCTCTCTCTCTCTCACCCCTGGGGACAGAGCTGCTCTATTCTGGGAGAAGCAAAACCACCCCACCCTGACCATGCAAATCAGGGCTGCATTCACTAAAGGGAAACGTTTAGAAAATGAAAGATATAAATGCAATGAATAAAGCTAACACTCCATGTTCTTTTTGACAGATAATGACGTCTGTTCTACACAATTAATTTCTATCTGAACATTCCAGAGGTGAAGGTCAATGGTGTGGTAGTGAAGTGGTGGTTTCTATATGGAGGTGAAGTTATGGTTTAGGTTGGGTGAACTATGCTCCTGTCAGGAGTAAACAGAGTAACATTGTCCTGGTGTAGGATTGTCTAATGCAGTGTGAGGATGTTAATTCTGTGTTCAGTGGACCAGTGTTTAATGTCATAGACTGTTGCCCCTGAGCACCTGCAGTAGGTCCCAGCTGTAGCAGGACAGTCCCTGTGCAGTCTGACTGAGGGAGGTTTTTGTATAGCTCTAAATCCCAGTGTGAACACTGGACCACTGTGTTAACTCTGACAGATGTAAACTGCTGCATCTTCCATTTGAGCTCCACTGATGGTCAGGTCACCTCCTCTACCACTGAATCGAGCTGGAAGCCCTGTGTATATCAACAGTGTAGGAGCTTCTCCTTTTCTCTGCTGATACCATGCTCTGTGACAACCTACATCTGAATATATTGTAACTGCAGGAATGGTTGTACAGGTCAGAGTGATGGTGTCTCCTGGAGAAAATGCAGAAAATGCAGTCACAGTATACTGGCTGCTGGATCCTGAAGACATAAAAAAAATACAACAAGTCACATATTCCAGATAAGGTTTAATATTTAGCAATGTCAAAGTAATGCAGGTTCTGATATTGATACAGTGGGATTGATATCAAAGACGCTATCTAAACTAATGATTCATATTTCCAGTTAAGGGTTCTTAAATGTCCCAGACCTTTGAGGCAGCAGCTGACCAGTGTACAGATGAAGATAATGAGTCATGGTTGCCGTGGTTCCTGTTGTGTTGAAGGACAGATCTAATTCATAAAGTGTGAAACTCACAGGGCTATAAACACTCCCAGAGCACTGAAGCATTAGCTGTCAATGCAAAGCACCTGCTCTATGGAAATACCCTACCTCAGGACAGATGATGAAACAATGAAATAGTTTACCTTAATCTGTGGAAGGCCTGATATTGACTATAGTATTTAGTTACATGTAACTGTATTCATTCAATACTAGTGTATTTCTATTATATATGGCTACCTTCTTGTACTTAGTGAGTTTGTCAGAGATATTTGACATATCCAACATTTATATTTTATAGTCTGGGGGGAAATCAGCTAAAATGACAAATCTAAAATATCAAACTTAAATTAATTGTAAAAGTTATGACCTACACATGCTGCTTTTGACAGACAATCAGTGGTAGGGTTGAATGTGTGTTGTGTAGAGAGTTACTGGTGTGTGTAAAGTGCAGGACGTTTTTTTGTACGGCCGTTCAATGAGTATTTATCATTGTGGTACACTTTCGGTGGCGGCACCAAACTCATCGTTGACTGTAAGTACAAAAGATCTATCTTTTTATAATACATTGTTGAACATTTATAAAGTCACAAAATATTTGTAGTTTTTATGTACTTAAATCAGATTATTTGCAATGTTTCCATATGCTCTGATGATCATTCAAGGACAAAAACGGAATATACCAAATATCTTTAATAATAGTTTTAGTGTTTGATGTCTTTAAATATACTAAACCAGTTCAGCTTCAGTATTAAACTTGTATATTTTAATGATGTAAGTTTAATTTCTGTACAGTAATTTAACACACCACTGATTGTAATGTGTTTTCATGCTTCATAGATGTTCTTGGAGGGAACTGAAAGAGACGTTACAAGATATATAAATAACCTGCCATTTTCACTGACACTGTGCTATTTATACAGTATCAGATTCGTTTCTTCATATTAAAGTTGTTGAAACTTCTTCAAGGTTCTTGTCCAGTTTAACCCTTACATGTCATCTCTCCTTTCCCCCTCATCTTTTCTCTCTTAGTGGGTGTGGTACCTCCCTCCCTGACCGTCCTACTTCCCTCCGGTGAAGAGCAGGACCAGGGGAATGTGGCCCTAGTGTGCCTTGCCAATAGGGGCTTCCCGGGGGGCTGGAAGCTGGGTTGGAAGCTGGGGGCTGGGGGGGCCTTGCAGGGCAGCCAGAGCCTGGAGGTCCTGGAGAAGGACGGTCACTACAGCTGGAGCAGCAGCCTCACCCTCCCCACTGACCAGTGGAGGAAGGCTGGCTCAGTCACCTGTGAGGCCACCCTAAAGGACCAGACCCCCGTCACTCACACACTGGAGCCACACCACTGCTCCCAGTAGACACCCTGTACACAGACAACACCTACCTGTCTGTCATTCTATCATTCTAAATATCTACCTAGAGCTTCAGCTCTGGTCATCAATCGGGGATTCTGCATCTTTAAATCTGTACTTGTGTTTTTTTTGCTTTTGCTTTTAGATTGGGAATGTTAACAAAATAAAATACTTTGTATTAATGTCAAACAAGGTGTCCCTGATTTGTATTATGAAAATAAATAGAAGTGAATATTATGGACATGGGAGGGGGTTATGGGATATAGTTGTTAGTTTTGGTCATGACTAAACTATGTGTTGAATTTGAGATTCATGTGTGAGTTGTATCCAGATGTCCTGTATGGTGGTATAGTAGTGGTTATTGATGCTTGGTGATGTCGTAAAACCAGGACCTGAGTTGTGTCTTCAGTGAACCAGTTTCTCATATCATAGTCTGTTGCTCCTCAACACCTGCAGTAGGTCCCAGCTGCAGCAGTACAGTCTCTGTACAGTCTGACTGAGGGAGGTTTATGTACGAATCTAAATCACTGTGTGAACACCCAGTTACCATAATCACCCATAACATAGTAATCTCCTGCATCTTCAGCTTGGACACCAGTGATTGTAAGAGTGTGCTCAGTACCTTATCTTCTGCCACTGAATCGAGATGGTGTTCCAGACTGAAGAGTATTTACTTCATAGATGAGAAGTTTAGGAGCCTGTCCAGGTTTCAGCAGGTACCAGCTCATATCATCATCCGTGACTGATGAAATTGCAACAGCACTGATAGACACTCTGTCTCCCAGACGAACAGACTTCAATTCATCAGCTTGATTCAGGACATGTTTTGCAGATGACTCTGAAATTGAAATGGGGAAATTATCTTTGAGTAGTCTTAAAAATCCACATGTCCAAACATTTAGAAGTCCATTAAAACCTATTAAAAGCAGTAGACCACAGTAAGAGATGCTGATAGTTTCTCACCCTGAGTCAGGAGAAACCCCAGAATGATCAGCAGTGGAATCAGTGATATCATCTTCATCATTTTCATCATCATTTATGGCTCAGAGAAGACTGAACAGACTGGACCCAACACTGCTAACACTGAAGTCTTAAAGCATCAGGAGCAGAGAGGTTCAACAGCTATGCAAAACACTTGATAGGCAAACACGCCTGCTGGGTATAAGAAACATAAAGGGAGAAAGAGAGAAGAGAGACAGACAGACAGAGAGAGAGAGAGACTTATATTACTATTCTTTTGCTGTTGTGAGTCCTTCCAATCTAATGGTCAACTATAGGAGGACAACTAAGTTGTGTATTAAAGGGTAGGTTCACCCCCAAATAAAAAACAGTGTCAGACATTATATTATATCCAAAGGGTGTTATGTCAAGCTGAGACAAAATTTCATTTGATTTCAGGATGTACCTCCCACTGTCACGCCCTGACCTGTATGAGCCTGTTTATGTCTCATTTTGGTTTGGTCAGGGTGTGAGTTGGGGTGGGCATTCTATGTTCCTATTTGTATTTCTTTGTTTTGACTAAGTATGGCTCTCAATCAGGGACAGCTGTCTATCGTTGTCTCTGATTGGGAACCATACTTAAGTAGCCCTTTTTCCCCTCCTGTCTTTGTGGGAAGTTGACTCTGTTTGTGTGTATGTGCTGTTGGTGCTACACCGGTTTGAGTTTTGTTTCGGTGAGTTTAACGAATAAACATGTTTTTCTCAACTCGGCACGATGCGCCTTGGTCCATCCTTGAAGATCGTGACAGAACTTTACACCACCAAGAGACCAAGCAGCTATCTAAAGTCCTGGACATTGGAGGAGATCCTGGAGGCAGGCTGGGGAATACCGCTGTCCCAAGGAGGAGCTGGAGGCAGCAAAGACGGAGCGGCGCTTTTATGAGCAGAAGTATGCGGGAACACGGCTGGCATTTAAGCCAAAAAGCTAACAACCACCCGAGCCACTGCCTGTTCACCCCGCTATCATCCAGAAGGCGAGGTCAGTACAGGTGCATCAAAGCTTGGACCGAGACTGAAAAACAGCTTCTATCTCAAGGCCATCAGACTGTTAAACAACCATCACTAACATAGAGTGGCTGCTGCCAACATACAGACTCAAATCTCTGGCCACTTTAATAAATGTAATACATGGATTTAATAAAGGTATCACTAGTCACTTTAAATAACGCCACTTTAATAATGTCTACATAACCTACATTACTCATCTCATATGTGTATATACTGTATTCTATACCATCTACTGCATCTTGCCTATGCTGCACGGCCATCGCTCATCCATATATTTATATGTACATACTCTTATTCATCCCTTTACATTTGTGTGTGTGTATAAGGTAGTCGTTGTGAATTTGTTAGATTACTTGTTAGATATTACTGCACTTTCGAACTAAAGCACAAGCATTTCGCTACACTCGCATGAACATCCGCTAACCATGTGTATGTGACCGATTTGAAATGACATGTGACTGACATCTGACTTCTACTAGTCTGTCTGGTATCCACTGGTCAACCTCTAGCTGGTCTAGCGCTGGTGTCACGTCCTGGCCATAGATAGCCCTTTTGGCTGCTTTATGGTGGTTTTGGTCAGGATGTGATCAGGGGTTTGTTTGCTCTACGTTGTTGTATTTCTATGTTGGTTTGGGTTCCCAATTAAAGGCAGCTGTTAGTCGTTGTCTCTAATTGGGAATCCTATTTAGGTTGTTCAGTCCCCCACCTGTGATGTGGGATATTTATGGTCCTTGTGTTAAGGTCGTTGTACTTTCTTTTGGTGAGTTCTATAATTAAAATATGATTAACTCAACCATGCATGCTGCGCCTTGGTCCACTTGTGACAGTGTGGTGTAAAGGATGCTGAACATCTGGGGAGTGTACTGCTCTATTCTGGAAGCGGGGTAATGCGAATCTAAGTTTCTGTTTCACAGAAAGGCTCTGTCTTTCACACACATGCACACCAGACTGCTCCCCTGAAGTGTTAGCCAGCTGTGTGTGTTGAGGGACACCAACACTTCACACATGATTTTATGTGGACACGCCATGGATTATTCATCCTCAATAGGATGATTTTACCTGCATCTTGGTTATGGCATAGCCAAGGGAGGTAGGGAGGGTTATGAACTAGTTTGTAACCATTATTTCTGAGTTAGTAAAGTGGATATACTTGGTGTCATATAAAAATACCCTTAGTTCTGTGTTCAGTGGACCAGTGATGTGTCATTTTGTACAGGAGGTTTTTGTACGTCTCTAAATCACTGTGTGAACACATTACCACTGTGGACACTCTGACAGTAGTAAACTGCAGCATCTTCAGCCTGGACTCCACTGATGGTCAGAGTGAAGTCCCTCCCAGACCCACTGCCACTGAATCTAGCAGGAATCCCATCTAGCAGTGTCTTTACATACATTATCAGGAGTTTGGGAGCTTCTCCAGGTCTCTGTTGATACCAGAACACACCCTCATCTCCATCATTCCATTTGTGCACTTTAGGGTTGGTTGTACAGGTCAGTGACGGGGTCTCCTGGAGAAAATGTCACCACAGAAGGCTGAGTCACAGTCACCTGACCTCTGGATCCTGAAGAGAAAATATTAATTGATCAACTAATATTAATAAGAATTTATATTTCATATTGAATCCAGGTACATTAATTGATTAATTTCAAACATTATACAAGGCACTCAACAATGTCATTTTTCCATTGTCAGAGTAAGAAAACAGACCTTTGAGGCAGCAGCAGACCAGTGTCCAGATGAAGATGGTGATCAGAGTCGTGGTTTCTGTTGGGTTGACGGACAGCTCTCAGTCCTGCAGTCAAACTCACAGGGCTATAAACACTCACAGGGCTATAAACACTCCCAGAGCACTGAAGCATGAGCTGCCAATGCAAAGCACCTGCTCTATGTAAATACCCTACCTCAGGACAGATGATGAAACTGTTCATGCAATTACTTAATCATCTTAAACATGGAATTCAATAGTTTACCTAAATCTGTGGAAGGCCTAGAATTTAGTATTTAACATTTATATTTTAGTCAGTGGGGAAATAATCTGTATATATGTGTTTTGTTTTTGACAGACAATCAGTGGTAGGTTTGAATGTGTGTTGTGTACAGTTACTGGTGTGTGTAAAGTGCAGGAGGTTTTTGTACGGCTGTTCAATGAGTCTGTGTCACTGTGGTGGACTTTTGGTGGAGGCACCAAACTCATCGTTGACTGTAAGTACAAGAGATTTATCATTTTTATTATAAATTTATTTTAACATTTATAAAGTAATAAAGAAATATTTGTGGATTTGGATGTTTCATTTAATTCAGATTATTTGCAATGTTTCCATACGCACTGATGATCATTCAAGGACAAAAACTTAATTTGCCAAATATCTTTAATAGTTTCAGTGTTTGTCTTTAAATACACTAAACCAGTTCAGCTTCATTATTAAACATTTTATATTGTAAACATGTAAGTTTAATATCTATACTGTAGTTTAACACACCACTGACTGTAGTGATTGGTCATGCTTCATAGATGTTCTTGGAGGGAAGTGAGTCTGTAGAATATATATATATATATATATATATATATATATACAGATAACCTGCCATTTTCACTGACGCTATTCTATTTTATACAGTATCAGATTTGTTTCTTCATATTAAAGTTGTTGAAACTTCTTCAAGGTTCTTGTCCAGTTTAACCCTTACATGACATCTCTCCTTTCCCCCTCATCTTCTCTCTCTTAGTGGGTGTGGTACGTCCCTCCCTGACCGTCCTACTCCCCTCCAGTGAGGAGCAGGACCAGGGGAATGTGGCCCTAGTGTGCCTGGCTAACAGGGGCTTCCCGGGGGGCTGGAAGCTGGGTTGGAGGCTGGGGGCCGGGGGGGCCTTGCAGGGCAGCCAGAGCCTGGAGGTCCTGGAGAAGGACGGTCACTACAGCTGGAGCAGCAGCCTCAACACTGACCAGTGGAGGAAGGCTGGCTCAGTCACCTGTGAGGCCACCCTAAAGGACCAGACTCCCGTCACTCACACACTGGAGCCACACCACTGCTCCTAGTAGACACCCTGTACACAGACAACACCTACCTGTCTGTCATTCTATCATTCTAAATATCTATCTAGAGCTTCAGCTCTGGCCATCAATCGGGGATTCTGCATTTTTAAATCTGTACGTGTGTTTTATTGCTTTTGCTTTTAGATTGGAAATGTTAACAAAATAAAATACTTTGTATTAATATCAAACAAGGTGTCCCTGATTTTTATTATGAAAATAAATAGAAGTGAATATCTGTGGACTAAACTGCTCTGTAACAAAATTAACAGAAGGTTGTAGGGGGTGAGGGAGGATGGATAGTGAATAGACCCCTTGGGACAGTGAATATCTGGGGACACGAGCAGAACCACATCTGCCCATTATAGACATGGGAGGGGGTTATGGGATGTAGTTGTTAGTTTTGATCATGACTAAACTATTTGGTGAATTTGAGATTCATGTGTGAGTTGTATCCAGATGTCCTGTATGGTGGTAAAGTGGTGGTTATTTATGCTTGGTGATGTCGTATAACCAGGACCTGAGTTGTGTGTTCAGTGATCAGTGTTTCATATCATAGTCTGTTGCTCCTCAACACCTGCAGTAGGTCCCAGCTGCAGCAGTACAGTCTGTTCAGTCTGACTGAGGGATGTTTTTGTACGACTCTAAATCACTGTGTGAAGTAGTCTGGGGCACCATAGTAATGTCCTGCATCTTCAGCTTGGACACCAGTGATTGTAAGAGTGTACTCAGTACCTGATCTACTGCCACTGAATCTAGATGGTGTTCCAGACTGAAGGGTTTTTACTTTATAGATGAGGAGTTTAGGAGCCTGTCCAGGTTTCTGCAGGTACCAGCTCATGTCATCACCAATTCCGCTTGAACTGATAGACACACTGTCTCCCAGACTAACTGACTTCGATGTATCACCCTGATTCAGGACACGTTGTGCAGATGAAGCTGAAATTGAAACAGAAGAATTGAGCTTTGATTAGTCTTAAAAATACAGATAAAAAGCATTGAAAACATTTTCCATGTCCAAACATGTACAAGCCCATTAAAACTAGTAGACTACAGTGAGAGATGCTGATAGTTTCTCACCCTGAGTCAGGAACCCCAGTGAGATCAGCAGTGGAATCAGTAATATCATCATCATCTTCCTCATCATCTGTGGCTCTGAGAAGACAACAGACTGGACCCAATGCTGATAACACTGCAGTCAGTGTCAGGACAGATCTCAGTCCTGCAGTCTGAAACTCACAGGGCTATAAACACTCTCAGGGCACTGAAGCATGAGCTGCCAATGCAAAGCACCTGCTCTATGTAAATACCCTACCTGAGGACAGATGATGAAACTGTTCATGCAATTACATTAACTCAATAATCTTAAACATGGAAGAAAATAGTTCACCTACATCTGTGGAAGGCCTGGAATTTACCATAGTATTAAGTTACATGTAAGTGTTTTCAATCAATAATAGTTTATTGCTATTCTATATGCCTGCTTCTTGTACTTCTTGAGTTTGTCAGAGATATTTGACATCTCCAGCATATATATTTTATAGTCAGCTAAAATCTAAAATATCAAAGTAAATTAATTTGAAATGTACATGGTGTTTTCTACAGACAATCAGTGGTATGGTTGAATGTGTGTTGTGTAGAGAGTTATTAGTGTATCCTACAATGTAGAAAATAGTAAAAACAAAGAAAAACCCTTGAATGAGTAGGTGTGTCCAAACCTTTGACTGGTACTGTATGCAGCTTGACAGATTTCTGGTAAAAGTAATCTCTTTCACACACTCACTCACTGTCTCTCTCTCTCTCTGGCTCTAGGTGTGATCGCTCTGATCAGTCTGTATCTGTTGTTTGGCTATAGAGTTCCTCTAATTCCTGACCTGATTGGCTTTGTCTACCCAGCATACCTCTCAACAACATTAAATGAAATCAAATGTTATTGGTCACATACACATGGCTAGCAGATGTTATTGTGAAATGCTTGTGCTTCTAGTTCCGAAAGTGCAGCAATATCTAACAAGTAATCTAACAATTCCACAACAACTACCTAATACACACAAATCTAAGTAAATGGAATAAGAAAATGTACATATAAATATATGGATGCGCAATGACCGACCGGCATAGGCAAGATGTAATAGTATAAAATACAATATATACATATGGGATGAGTAATGCAAGATATGTAAACATCATTATTAAAGTGGCATTAATAAAGTGACTAGTGATTAATTTGTTAGAATAGCCAATGTAGGCAGCAGCCTCTCTGTGCTAGTGATGGCTGTTTAACAGTCTGATGGCCTTGAGAGAGCCCTGCGGTTGTGGGCTGTGCAGTTGCTGTACCAGGCAGTGATACATCCCGACAGGATGCTCTCAATTGTGCATCTGTAAAGGTTTGTGAGGGTTTTAGGTGACAAGTCAAATTTCTTCAGCCTCCTGAGGTTGGAGAGGCACTGTTGCACCTTCTTCACCACACTGTCTGTGTGGGTGGATCATTTCAGTTTGTCCGCGATGTGTACGCCAAGGAACTTTCCCACTTCTCCACTGCTGTAGTCAATGAACAGCATTCTTACATAGGTATTCCTCTTGTCCAGATGGGATAGGGCAGTGTGCAGTGTGATGGCAATTGCATCGTCTGTGGACCTATTGGAATGGTATGCAAATTGCAGTGGTTCTAGGGCATCTCAAAACATATCTAAAAAGTGGAGTTGTCCTGCTCACATCATGTGCTCCAGGTGAAAGGTTAAACATAAGAAATAATGAATTATTTGTCATCCATTCATCATTTGTCCTGTTATCCAATCAGAATCAAGGCCAAGATGATTACACTCATTGGTTGACCTACTGAGTGGTCTACAGATTCTTCAGTGTCACCTCTGACATCTTCCTCTACTTTTCCCCCCTCTACTACGCTGTCAAGGTATGGAACTGTATGTGTGTGTGTCACAGGAGGCTGCTGATGGGAGGACGGCTCATAATAATGGCCAGAGCGGTGCGAATGGAATGGCATCAAACACCTGGAAGCCATACGTTTGATGTATTTGATACCATTCCACTTATTCCGCTCCAGCCATTACCACCAGCCCGTCCTCCCCAATTAAGGTGCCACCAACCACTTGTGGTGTGTGTGTGTAACATTATGTGCAGGAGCCCAAAACATCATAGAACCCCTCTCCCCTTCCCCCTCCTCTCTCAATCCCCCTCTCCCACAGTGTTTGTTCCTGGTGTGGTGTATGGCTCCGGTGACGTGGAACGGTTCTGCTATTCTCTACTCCCGCGTGGTCCGTCCCGTGTTCCGCAGACACCAGGCCACCCTGGACAGTGTCGTCAACAACCTGAGTGATAAGGCCAAGAACATGGCTGATTCTGTCACTAAAGGTCAGACACACAAGTTAGATTTATATTGTGGAGAAGTGGAGATGCAGAAACAACAGTCTCAGCTCCCGACACCTCAGCCGAGGCAAATTAATACTGGTAGAGTAATGGTCACCCATGGTGCGCGCAAACGTAAAGTGATAGCACATCGAGCGACAAGATTCTCAGAAAATCTGACTGCTTCACCTGAAGCAGTCGGACTGCTGCAAACTCTAATTCACATGTAAGGTACAATACTTAGTTATCCCGCAATGTAAATCTAGCTGTACGCACACGGTCACCAGATCTGTGTCAGTCAAACTTATAACTAATGTTTTTCTTGTCATGTTTTTCTCTCCAGCTGTCAACCAGGCCCTCAAGAATGACAAGAACCAGTGACAGACCGATGTATGACCACAAGCCTCAAAGACGCCTCGACTCCAATAAACACACAGAACCACACAACAGAGTGTGTGATGTCCCATGATGAAGGAAGATAATGGATCCTGTCACGTGAACAGTTGCCGGTGACCACCCTGCAGCAAACAGAAAAGGGACTTGTTTATTTGTATCACTCTAAGGCATTTTCTGCCTTAACAGTCACATGTATCAATCTTATATGATAAGACTCCAGTGTCATATTAATGTGGCTCCTTAGATGTTATCCTCTTCCAGCTAGGGTCCCATTTTCCGAATTTTCGCCTGTCTGACGTGCCCAAAGTTAAATGCCTACCACTCATGGCCAGAAACTAGGATATTTACATATTTAGTACTATTGGATAGGAAACACTCTGAAGTTTATAAAACCATTAAGATATAGTCTGTGGCTATTCCAGAACAGATTTAGCAGGCAAAAACCAGAGAAATTTCTGTCCGAATTTATTTTTCTTTGGCTCTCCTCTCATTTTGAAGCCCATGTAATATTTTTCTATGGGGAATAGGACCGAGGTTGCAGTACTTATGGCTTCCACTAGATGTCAACAGTCTCTGGAAAGGGTATGGAGGAAAAAGCTCTGACCAGATCCTTAGAGAGAGAGAATTACTACGGGTAGAGAAAAAGGTAAACAGACGTGCACGTTCACGAGAACGTGAACGCGCCCAGCGCGACCAACTTTCTTTTCGTCTTTTAACGTTTCACTTACCGTTCTTGTAAAATATGATCGCTATTATTCATAAAAGAATACATAAGGATGCATTATTAATGATATTTGATTTGTTTGTGAAAAGATGAGAGGTATAATTTGAACGCGATCCCTTCACTGTAAAACGGGCGAGTAGACTGACAATGCTTGGTGGAGTAGCTGAACGTAACGTGCCAAAAACAACGGATATTTATGGATATAATTATTTACTTTTTCTAACAAAAGAACCATGGATTATCTTGTTTGGACACTTGGGAAGACCTCAGAAGAAGTTATTTGAAAGGTAAGCGATTTATATTAGCTGTGATATGGATATTTTGAGAACCGAGCTGGATATGAATTTATGCTAATGTGGAAAATATGTGAGGTACTAGCCTCAAACAATCAAATGTAGTGCTTTCGCCGTAAAGCCTTTTTAAAATCTGACAACGCAGTGATATTGCCAAGAAGCAGAGCTTTTGATGGCTATGCAACACTATGCAACACTTGTATATCGAAGTTAAATATTACGAATATGTATTACGAATATGTATTTTGAATTTGGCGCGTTATGTTTGCTCTGAAAACGATCCCGCTAAAGGGATCGGCGCGCTAAGTTATACAGACGTTGTAACATCTGATAATCTACGCAGTGTGACTGTTTTAAAGACGGGTTGCAATGCAGAAGCAAAGAGCAGCCACTGCACAATATGACCTCTAAACAATATGAATGTAATCTGAACCTTACGGTCAGGAAATCCATGTGCTGTAGATACACAGTGAGCTCCAAAATGATTCTGTTGTTTTGGCTCTGAACTCCAGCACTTTGGATTTAAATATACAATGACTATAAGGTTGAAGTCAGCTTTAATTTGAGGGTATTTTCTATCCATATCGGGTGAACCGTTTAGAAATTACAGCACTTTTTGTACATAGTCCCCCCATTTTAAGGGACCAAAGGTATTGGGACAAATTCACTTATGTGTATTAAAGTAGTCAAAAGTGTGGTATTTGGTCCAATATTTCTACCACGCAATGATTACATCGAGTTGTGACTCTACAAACCTTTTGTTGGTATATTATTTTGTGCCCATTAGAAATTAATGGTAAATAATGCATTGTATCATTTTGGAGTCACTTTTTTCATTGTGAATTTACATTTTTACATTTGTAATTAACAGACGCTCTTATCCAGAGAGACTTAGTTAGTGCATTCATCGTAAGATAGCAACAGTAGGTGGAACAGGAATAGTAAGTACATTTCCCTTAATAAGGTAGCTATCAGCAAAGTCAGAGCTAGATTTGTACAAATATCATTCCCAAGACATGCTAACCTTTCACCATTACAATAACAGGGGAGGTTAGCATCTTATATCATTCCCAAGACATGCTAACCTCTCACCATTACAATAACAGGGGAAGTTAGCATCTTATATCATTCCCAAGACATGCTAACCTCTCACCAATACAATAACAGGGGAGGTTAGCATCTTATATCATTCCCAAGACATGCTAACCTCTCACCATTACAATAACAGGGGAGGTTAGAATCTTATATCATTCCCAAGACATGCTAACCTCTCACCATTACAATAACAGGGGAGGTTAGCATCTTATATCATTCCCAAGACATGCTAACCTCTCACCATTACAATAACAGGGGAGGTTAGCATCTTATATCATTCCCAAGACATGCTAACCTCTCACCATTACAAAAACAGTGGAAGTTAGCATCTTTTTTTTGGGGGGGTCTAACTTTCTCACTCATTATTCACAATTAATTCAGGACTATCCATAATCATGGTAGCATCAACATTAAGTGTTTAGAAACATTCTATTCTTATTTACAATAAAAGTAACTCCAGAATGGGACTACATTATTTACCATTCATTTCTATTTGGCACAAAATAATCCATGTACAAAAAGTGCTGTAATTTCTAAACGGTTCACCCAATATGGATGAGAATTCCCTCAAAGCTGACATTCTGCACTTTAACCTCATAGTCATTGTATCATTTCACTGTCCCAATAACTTTGGAGCTCCCTGTATGTAAATAGCTCTGAAATGAGCGGACTCTCCACTGAGACACTTTGACTTACTCAATTGCAAATCCACCTTTAGGCCCTTCCTTGTTCAACCTACCTCTGCACTAACTGTACTATTTGTGTATGTAAACTGAACTGGAAAGTCTTTGTTTAGTACGGTCTCTCTTTCTCTTCTTATTATCTTGAATAAATCAAACTGGAACTTGGGTACATAGAAGTGGTAATGTACAGTCTGTACTCTGTTGTTCACACTTTTCCACAACTGGAGTCAGTTCCACCATGCCTTTCTCAGTTCTTTAGGAAACTCATTTATTTCAGACTATTTAGAAAAGTTAATCCCTGTTTCTCCCTCCCTCCCTGAGGCTTTTCTCCCCAGCTGTTCCCTTACGGTCCCCAGCCATCATACAGACGTGTGTGGTCTTGAGTTTCCTTGAGGGCCTGCAGTGCGTAGGCATTGCAGTACTCTAACCTACTGACATGGAGCCCATCACTCTTTACAGGCAGTACAGGCTTTAGTTGCAGCCCTGGTCCTGGAGAGCTAGCTACAAATCAAATCAAAAACAGAGAAACAGCAGACAGAGGAAGGTCAATGGGGTGGTAGTGAAGTGTTGGTTTCTATATGGAGGTGAAGTAATGGTTATGGTTGTATAGAGGAGGTGGTTGGGTGAACTATGCTCCTGTCATGAGTAGTGTTGTCCTGGTGTGGGACTGTCAAACACTGTGTGAGGATCTCAATTCTGTGTTCAGTGGACCCGTTTTTCATGTCATAGTCTGTTGCCCCCTGGCACCAGCAGTAGGTGCGAACTACAGCAGTAAAGTCTGACTGAGCAAGGTTTTTGTATGACTCTAAAATCACTGTGTGAAGAGCTCTGGGGTGCTATAATCACCCATACCATAGTAATCTCATGCATCTTCAGCTCTTCACCAGTGATTGTAAGAGTGTACTCAGTACCTGATCTACTGCCACTGAATCTAGATGGTGTTCCAGACTGAAGGGTTTTTACTTTATAGATGAGGAGTTTAGGAGTCTGTCCAGGTTTCAGCAGGTACCAGCTGGTATTGATGTCATCATCAATACCGGTTGAGCTTACAACAGCACTGATAGAAACACTCTCTCCCAGACAAACAGACTTTGGTGTATCATCTTGATTCAGGACACGTTGTGCAGATGACTCTGAAATGGAAACACTGGATAATTGAGTAGTCACAATAATCCAAATAAAAGCATTGGAATCGTGTTCCATGTGCAAACATATAGAAGCCCATTAAAACCTCTTAAAAGCAGTAGACCACAATGAAAGATGCTGAGAGTTTCTCACCCGGAGTCAGTAGGAACCCCAGCATGATCAGCATCTTAATCATCTGTGTCTCTAAGAAGACTGACTGGACACAACGATGATAACACTGCAGTCTTAGTGTCAGGAGCAGTGAGGCTCAACAGCTATACAATACTATGCAATAAGCTGGAGACTCATATCTCCCTCACTAACTTTAAGCATCAGCTGTCATAGCAGCTCACAGATCACTGCACCTGTACATAGCCCATCTGTAAATAGCTCATCCAACTACCTCATCCCCATACTGTTTTTTGCTCCTTTGCACCCCAGTATCTCTACTTGCACGTTAATCCTCTGCACATCTATCACTCTCGTGTTTAATTGCTAAATTGTAATTACTTCGACCACTACGTCCTATTTATTGCCTTACCTCCCTAATCTTACCTCCTTTGCACACACTGTATATAGACATTTTTTTCTATTGTGTTATTGACTGTACGTTTGTTTATTCCATGTGTAACTCTGTGTATTTGTGTGTGTCGCACTGCTTTGCTTTATCTTGGCCAGGTCGCAGTTGTAAATAAGAACTTGTTCTCAACTGGCCTACCTGGTTAAATAAAGGTGAAATAAAAATAAAAAATTAAAATAGGCAAACACACCTGCTGGGTGTGAAAGAGAGGAGACAGAGAGACAGATAGAGAGAGGTGACAGAGAGATAACTTTTATATCTGTTATTTTGCGGTTAGCGGTGAGTCATTCCATTCTAGGGGTCAACTATAAGAGGATAACTAAATCATGTATTAAAGGGTAGGTTCACTACCAAATAAAAAAATGTTTCAGACATTATATTACAGCCGAAGTGTTGTGTCAAGCTGAGCCCAAATTGTATTTCATTTCAGGATGAACCTCCCGCTGGTATACCATTCCTCAAATGTTAATAGCCAGGATCCAAAAGACTGCACAAATGAGTAGGCCTACAGGTGATGCCTAGCCTAACTGGAGCCTTACTAACTACTGTATAGTGATGACTCTCATATTTGCAGGTTGGTGGCGCCCTCTTGTGCTTAAATGACGCCATGCTGAAGTTCAGTTCAGACAGAGAATAAAGTTGTGTCAAACAGTGGCAGGCTCAGCGTCAGCTGTTTGTAGAATCCAGACTGGGCCTGCAAGCTCTTTTATTGATGTTTGACATAAATAACTAGATAGGTGTTCAATGACTAGGGCCCTGTGTTTTGGACAGTCATGTCACATTACCTGGATTTTAACCTTTGTTTAAAGCATCAAACTGTCCCCTTTTCTTTTCATGCCAGATGGTCCAGCACCATCCTCAAACAATTTCTTTAGTTTTTGGTCTAATTCTCATTTATGGAAAAGGCTTAAAAGAAATGTTAAAGTCTAGATCACATGACATGGTAGTCCAAAACACATGGCCCTAGCAATGACAGAGAAGTATATAGTCCCCACTCACCAGATATTAGCAGCATAATGGTTAACTCAACTTTACTGCCTGCAATAGAAGTTGCATTTCATCACCTGTTGCTTCAACTAGGTGGCAACAACCTCGTTTTCTGATTGGTTGTACCTTAATTAAACTCCTCCCTCTCGCTCTTTCGCCTCGCCTGGAGTCATATGCCCAACAGCTTGCAGGCGCGCGTTGTTACTCCGGTGTGCAAATTATTTCATATGTTTAAAGTTTTAACGTTTTTCCCTTGTTAATTGACCGTGACATTTTGGTTGGATTTGTGTTTGTGTAGGCTACGCATCCAAAAATCAACAAGTTCAACACGGCGCCACTACAACAATGTTTGCCCAACTTCATAACCGCTATGAGGCTTTGTTGAATGAAAACAACTTCGTGACAGATCTTCTAGCTACGGTGGAGGAGAAAACTGGGATACAGAGAAAATATATCGCTTCAGGTAATAGTTAATATTAAGTCCACTTGCAATGGAGCTTTTCCAGTTGCTTGGTTATAATGTTTCCAGTGTTAAATTGCTATATTGTAATTACTCTGCCACCATGGCCTATTTATTGTCTTACCTTCCTTATCCTACCTCATTTGCACTCTTTGTATATAGATTTCTTTTTTTCCTACTGTATTATTGACTGTATGTTTGTTTTATTCCATGTGTAACTCTGTGTTGTTGTGTGTCGAACTGCTTTGCTTTATCTTGGCCAGGTCGCAGTTGTAAATGAGAACTTGTTCTCAACTTGCCTACCTGGTTAAATAAAGGTGAAATAAAATAAAAATAAAAAAAAAAATAATGTTGCTCTATGTCAATGTGGAAACATTGTAACTTCACCCGCTAGTCTAGCCGCTAGTGGATACTTTCTCGTTTTGCAACGTTGGCTGGTTTGGCATATGACAGTTATTTTGCTGACATGTCACATTAACTAGCTCACCCTACCAGCAACAGTTGGAGCTGATAAACGGTAACGCAGACTAGCTCAGTTAGGCCTAACACAAACAAACCACAGAAAACAAACGGTGTCACCAGACCAAATATTGTTTTAACGTGACTTTGTATGTATTTGTATTGTTTTATTATATTGATTGTTGATTCCATTTTCCATATCAGCATATCCCGCACTGATAAAATGCTACTACGACCCTGTGCTGTGTGCAAGCCTGTCAATAGAATGTGGAAAGACCACTATTTTTCTTTTTGCGTTTTTACTAAGAAAAGGCTGTATGTTTTAAGTAGTATGTGTTCAGCAAGTGGAAATGTGTGTGATAAGCTATAAGAAGTTTGTTAATGGATATTTATATTTTGTTTTAAGTTATTTCAGTTTTACTTGGTGTTATCACTGTTACACACAATGCCTAGGCTGCCAACAAAATGATTTTATGACACTCATTTGAAATAGCAAAGGTCGGAGAGCCCTAGACTGCAGTTAATCCACTATTAAATGTCGATTTAGCTGCTTCCAATGTCTAGCTAGCAGCTGGTCCCTAGCCAAGGGGTGTATTTATACCTCTTACAGAAATACCAACTGCTATGTTGAGATGGCAGATTTTAGGGTGACCTGCTGTCTTCAGTTGAGTTGTGCTCCTTCAGAGGCTGTTGTGCCTGTCTGTTTGTGCCATAATGCCTACTCATTCACTCATTGTTGCCATTGACAACAATGGAGTTGACAAGAGCACGAACAGATCTGGGACTATGCTAGTTCTGTTGCTGTTGTAATGTTGTCCTTTTTGAGGTGTTATTGTCACAAGGTCTGCCAGTACTGATATTTATGGAAATGTCCTGAGAGCAACAACAGAATTTTACGTTGGGTTGAGATGGACTTTCTGTTTACTACTGAACTAACTGGACCTAATATGCAATAAAGAGAATATGTATGTATATGTCAATATACCTTAGAGGTGTGTATGTGTGTGTGCGCGCGCCTTGGTCTGGTCAAGTATGAAGTGAAATACTTTAATGTCTGGTGTGAAATTCTCTATGGCCATAATGTGTGTTCAGTACCGGGAGCTTAGAGGAGAAGTTTCTGGTAGGCTATACTGTGTAGTTTAGCTCTTCTGGAGAAGGAACCCCAGCCAATTAGTCTTCCATCAATGTCAGAGAGGGACTCTGTCTGCACTACCGCTGCCTGTGGAGGGACTCTGATCACATCAAGCATTCAGACGTTCACTGGGCAATGTAAGCTGTTGGGTGGAGGAAGGGGAAGGCAGTGGTTGGTCACTATATAAATGCTGCCTAGGACTATTGTCATGTCCAGACTAGGGCTCAGGGAAATTCCCAAGGTTGACCGGTCTGCCTTTGTAACCCGCTTTACTCTGCCACTTGGCTTTACTCTGCTACTTCAAGCAGCATGGTAATGAAGGACTCTTATAGCGAAGTATTCAAACAGTCTTTGTTCTGTTTTGGGGAAATAGGTTTTTGATTAAGTCTGTAGCGTCCCGATCTGTATGTGGGGAGCATGTTTGTGGATGACCTTGATGCACTCCAAATCAGGAATTTTAACAAAACACCATTGACACGTTTGAGAATAATTTCAATGTTGCTTTTCCAAATCATAGTTTTGTGACCATATATCGCCTTCTGCCAATAACTGACACTAGTCATCAGTCTTAAAGATCATGAGGTGTATTGAATTTTGGTTAGATTGATTGGTGTATTGGACTGTGACTAACACTGATGATGAGACAACCTGCAGAGGAAAAGCCTGGTGCCATAGGTCTAAATGATTTCCCTATGCAAACAGGAGCTAAACCAAACAAAAGCCGTTTACCTGCTAGATAGGGTTACAATAGCAGGCAGCAGCTGCTTCTCTCCTTATTGCTGTCCAGCTCTAAAACTCACAGATTGAGCCTAGTTTCTTTACATGGGAATCAATTGTACATATGTTGACTGAAATGTGTGAAGGGTTAATTTGACAGACGGTGATGTTCACGGCTGTAGGTTAATGTAGTTGCTAGTTTGTTGGTTTAGGTTAGAGCGGACCAGTATCTGTGGAATCTCACTCCTGTTCCATGGTTCATATTCCACAAGGTTACACTAGATGTCTTATGTACATCAACGCAGAATTTGTCAATGTCAGCGTTTTGAATTTAGTTTCACACAACGCCTTGTCCTGTTTATTCATCCAACATCCTGCTCTAACACACACAGAGAATATGTATCATGATATGAAAATGCTTTGAAATGTTTCCAGATTGACAGATATCTGGTAAGAATCTCTCTCTCTGTCTCTAGGTGTGATCTCTCTGATCAGTCTGTATCTGTTGTTTGGCTATGGAGCCTCTCTCCTCTGTAACCTGATTGGCTTCGTCTACCCAGCGTACCTCTCGTAAGTAGCACCTCAACATATCTAAAAAGTGGTGTTGTCCTGCTCACATGTGCTCCAGGTGAAGGGTTAAACATGATTTATTTTAATTATTTCCATTCATCACTTGTCCTGTTGTTGTCCAATCAGAATCAAGGCCATAGAGAGTAAGAAGAAAGACGATGACACTCAGTGGTTGACCTACTGGGTGGTCTACGGATTCTTCAGTGTCGCCGAGGCTTTCTCTGACATCTTCCTCTCCTGGTTCCCCTTCTACTATGCTGGCAAGGTACTTGTGTGATATAGAGGTGAAAGAAACGCACACCTATTTAGGCGAGGTGCTGGCTAGTGGAGTGGAACACTTAAAAAAAATAAAGGAGAGCCGCACACTCTAGGAGCTCAGATGCAAAAATATTTATGTCCAACGTTTCGACAGACAAGCTGTCTTCATCAGGGTATAATGACAAACACTGCGGGATGACTCATTTAATGTCAAAAGACACATACAGGTGTCTGTAATCATGGCCGGGTGTGGCCTGATATCGTTGGTTAATTCTCATGTATTAAAATAGCATACAAAGAAACGTAAATGGATAGCGTACGATCATAGATACAATTAGGCTACATAAGCCTACAAACATTTACAATAGCAAAATCACAATAATAACAAGAATGGCTTCAGATCAAAGTCTACGTTGAGACCGAAGGGAGCAAGGGTCTTTAAATTAAAGATCCAGGCAGCCTCTCGTTTTAACAATAAATTGTCGAGGTCACCCCCTCTCCTAGGGAGGGTGACATGTTCGATGCCAATATAACGCAGAGGCGAAATCAAGTGGTTTTCTTCCAAAAAGTGGGCCGCAACTGGGTAAGTTTTTGCACCTACTGGTGCTACGATGCTCCGAGATTCGTGTTTTTAATTTGCGCTTTGTTTTACCCACAATTTTTACCACAAGGATAATTAACTGCCTTAGTAGAGCACGTGAAGACACCTTTGATTGGGATCTGTTCCCCTGTTTGGGGGTGTTTGAAGGATCTACATTTATAAGTGCCATTGCATTGAACACAGCCATTACATTTGTAGTTTCCATCCAGAAACTACAAAAGTTAAGGAACATCTTCTTATGCAACATGACCCTAAGGAACTACCTTCCAGTGCATGCATTTGTAGTTTCCATCTAGAAACGTTGATTAATGTGCACTGTCCCTGTAAAAATAAACTCAAACTCAACTCAGTAGGAGTGCAAACACATTGTGCAGGGATATCTTGGGGTGGTAAATCAGAGTTTACCAATTGATCTCTGAGGTTTCTGCCCCGCGAGAATACGACCAATGGAAGGTATCGGTGCACGTGCCATGCGGCCACTTCCGCCCTTCCGTCGGCCCAGTCTCACGTTGGATAAAAAAAACTGGCACGTTTGTCAGACGGGGGTGGATAGAAGTAAGCGGTATCCCTCCTGCGTCTACATGTCTACCTTAACATCAAAATCGTTGCACTGAGTTGTAGGCACAAAAGATACCCCTTTATTAAGCAAGGAGACATGGGCGGGGCTCATTATCTTGCTTGATAAATTAAAGACACTCAGTCCCGTGGATTCTGGGACCGTGTGAACAATCTCCTCTGCCTCTGGTAGTCGTTTCTTACCCCGTCGGGTGCGGCATCTCGTCGGCGCGTGTGCCCGCGGCCACCTCCACCCTTCCATCGGCCCAGTCTCTCGTTTGATAAAAAAACTGCCACTGGAAGCAGATGAGGCGCTGGTTGTAGAGTGTTGGTCAGACGGGAGTGGATAGAAGTAAGCGGTATCCCTCTTGCGTCTGTCATGGTGAGGAGGAGCAGGACCTCTTTTGTCAGGGTTTCTCCAGAAGTAGACTTTGTCCTCGGACTTGTTTAACCAAGCGCTCCAGGACAAGTTATCTACAGAAATAAAGGAACTTAAAATCAAGAAATTCAACCAAGACAAAAAAGACAAGGCCGAGGACAGTCTACTTGAGAAACCCTGACAAAAGAGGACCTGCTCCTCCTCTCTTACAAGAAACTCAGAAGTGACCCCACTGCCCAATTTCAGAACACGATCTTTACTGTCCTAGATGGGTATTTAAGTTCTGGTCAGATAGCCAACAAGTCGTGTTCTTTTTTGGTTATTCAACACCCTAAAATTGCCTCTTCTTATACTTTGCCGAAATTACACAAGAAGGTTACAAAACCTCCAGGGCGCGTTATTGTAGCGGGCATTGATGCAGACCTATTGGCTTTTGTTGACCTTTTTATTAGACCACTCTCAGAACAGCTCCCCTCCTTTGTAAAGGACACCAGCAGTATGATCGCAGAACAGCTCCCCTCCTTTGTAAAGGACACTAGCAGTATGATCGCAGAACAGCTCCCCTCCTTTGTAAAGGACACCAGCAGTATGATCGCAGAACAGCTCCCCTCCTTTGTAAAGGACACCAGCAGTATGATCGCAGAACAGCTCCCCTCTTTTGTAAAGGACACCAGCAGTATGATCGCAGAACAGCTCCCCTCCTTTGTAAAGGACACCAGCAGTATGATCGCAGAACAGCTCCCCTCCTTTGTAAAGGACACCAGCAGTATGATCTCTATCATTGAATCTCTTAATCCTCTCCCCGAGAGTACTTTGTTAGTTACTTTTGATGTTGAGTCGTTATACACAATTATTCCACACAGGGGTGGTATTGAAGTTATGTAACATCTTCTGCAACGTGACCCTAATGAACTACCTTCCAGTGCCTGCATTATAACATTGGCTTATATAGTACTCACACACAACTACTTCATGTTTCTAAATGATTTCTTTATTCAGACGAAAGGTATTGCTATGGGATCCCCCATGGCTCTTAACTATGCTAATTTGTATGTAGGTTACATGGAGAAAGTCTATTTCCAATCCTCTCAAATGTTTTCTTTCCTAACATCCTTATTTGGAAACGGTATATTGAGGATATTTTTGTTCTATGGAGGGGTGATGCAAAACAGCTCCAGGCGTTCCATGCGTTTCTTAACTCCTGTTTTGAGCATCTGAGATTTACTATGCAATCTGATACACGTCAAATCAGTTTACTTGATCTTCGGATTTTGTGTTAGGATAATATTCTATACACTGATCTTTACAGGAAACCTACTAATCGTAACAGTTTGTTGAGGGCTGACAGTTGTTACCCACTTCCCTTGAAAAACAGTTTGCCCTACAGCCAATTCTGTCGAATCAAAAGAATTTGTAAAAAACAATCAGATTTCAAAAGAAATATGGCTGAGACGCAAGGAAAATTCAAGGAGAGGGGGTACAAAAATGGTCAGATTAATACTGCCATTGAGAAAATTAAAAACAAAAGGACACATTACCTTTTTCAAGGTCAGTCTCACAAAAATAAATATTCTTGCGTTCAAACTACCCGTTACTCAAAGTGCTCTGAACAAATTTAAGGGACTCGTTCACAAACATTGGCACATTCTAAGATCCAATGATAGTATCAGTAATGTGTTTTCGGACCTTATTTGAATACATGAGAATTAACCAATGATATCAGGCCACACCCGGCCATGATTAGACACCTGTGTGTGTCTTTTGACACTATAAATGAGTCATCCCGCAGTGTTTGTCATTATACCCTGGTGAAGACATCTTGTCTGTCGAAACGTTGGACATAAATATTTTTGCATCTGAGCTCCTAGTGTGCGGCTCTCCTTTATTTTTTTTAAGGTACTTGTGTGTAACATTCAATATACAGGAGGCCAAAACATCATAAAATCTCTCTCTCAATCCACCGCTCCCAGTGTTTGTTCCTGGTGTGGTGTATGGCTCCGGTGACGTGGAACGGTTCTGCAATTCTCTACTCCCGTGTGGTCCGTCCTGTGTTCCTCAGACACCAGGCCACCCTGGACAGTGTCGTCAACAACCTGAGTGATAAGGCCAAGAACATGGCTGATACTGTCACTAAAGAAGGTGAGACAGACACACAAGTTAGATTTATACAGTTGAAGTCGGAAGTTTACATACACTTAGGTTGGAGTCGTTGAAAAACGAGTTTTAATCACTCCACAAATGTCTTGTTAACAAACTATAGTTTTGGCAAGTCGGTTAGGACATCTACTTTGTGCATGACACAAGTAATTTTTCCAACAGTTGTTTATAGACAGATTATTTCACTTACAGTGAATTATATCACAATTCCAGTGGGTCAGAAGTTTACATACACTAAGTTGACTGTGCCTTTAAACAGCTTGGAAAATTACAGAAAATTATGTAATGGCTTTAGAAGCTTCTGATAGGCTAATTGACATAATTTGAGTCAATTGGAGGTGTACCTGTGGATGCATTTCAAGGCCTACCATCAAACTCTGTGCCTCTTTGCTTAACATCATGGGAAAATCAAAAGAAATTGTAGACCTCCACAAGTCTGGTTCATCCTTGGGAGCAATTTCCAAACGCCAGAAGGTACCACGTTCGTCTGTACAAACAATAGTACGCAAGTATAAACGCCATCGGACCACGCAGCCGTCATACCGCTCAGGAAGGAGACGCATTCTGTCTCTTAGAGATGAATGTACTTTGGTGCAAAAAGTGCAAATCAATCCCAGAACAACAGCAAAGGACCTTGTGAATATGCTAGAGGAAACGGGTACAAAAGTATCTATATCCACAGTAAAACGAGTCCTATATCTTCATAACCTGAAAGGCCGCTCAGCAAGGAAGAAGCCACTGCTCCAAAACCGCCATAAAAAAGCCAGACTATGGTTTGCAGCTGCACATGGGGACAAAGATCGTACTTTTTGGAGAAATGTCCTCTGGTCTGGATGAAACAAAAATAGAACTGTTTGGCCATAATGATCATCGTTATGTGGGGGAAAGGTGGAGACTGCAAGCCGAAGAACACCATCCCAACCGTGAAGCACGGGGGTGGCAGCATCATGTTTTGGGGCGGATTTGCTGCAGGAGGGACTGGTGCACTTCACAAAATAGATGGCATCATGAGGCAGGAAAATTGTGGCTATATTGAAGCAACATCTCAAGACATCAGTCAGGAAGTTGAAGCTTGGTCGCAAATGGGTATTCCAAATGGACAATGACCCCAAGCATACTCCCAAAGTTGTGGAAAAATGGCTTAAGGACAACAAAGTCAAGGTATTTGAGTGGCCATCACAAAGCCCTGACCTCAATCCTATAGAAAATTTGTGGGCAGAACTGAAAAAGCATGTGTGAGCAAGGAGGCCTACAAACCTGACTCAGTTACACTAGCTCTGTCAGGAGGAATGGGCCAAAATTCACCCAACTTATTGTGGGAAGCTTGTGGAAGGCTACCAGAAACGTTTGACCTAAGTAAAATTATGTGATGAAAGAAATAAAAGCTGAAATAAATCATTCTCTCTACTATTATTCTGACATTTCACATTCTTCAAATAAAGTGGTGATCCTAACTGACCTAAAACAGGGAACTTTTACTAGGATTAAATGTCAGGAATTGTGAAACTGAGTTTGAATGTATTTGGCTAAGCTGTATGTAAACTTCCGACTTCAACTGTATTGTGGAGATGCGGAAACAACAGTCTCAGCTCCCGACACCTCAGTTTTCCCCCAACACAGCCGAGGCAAATTAATACTGGTAGAGTAATGGTCACCCATGGCGCGCGCAAACGTAAAGTGATATCACATCGGGCAAAAAAATATCCGGGAGAATCTGACTGACTGCTCCGAACTCTAATTCACATGTAAGGTACGATACTTAGTCATCCTGCATCTCTGCAATGTAAATCTAGCTGTACGCACACGGTCACCATATCTGTCAGTCAAACTAATAACTAATGTTTTTCTCTCCAGCTGTCAACCAGGCCCTCAAGAATGACAAGAACCAGTGACCTATGTGTGACCACAAGCCTCAGACGCCTCAACTCAAGTAAACACACAGAACCACATCATGTGTAATGTCCCATGATGAAGATAATGGATCCTGTCACCTGATCAGTTGCCGGTGACCACCCTGCAGCAAACAGAATACTTTTTTTTCACTCTTAAGGCATTTTCTGCTTTCTTGTCTGTCTTTTTAACAGTCGCATGTATCAGTCTGAGATTCCGATAATCCATTCGTTGTAGCATCTGCTAAACGGCGCAGCGTGACTGTTTTTAAAGACCGTTTGGAATGCAACCAGAAGCTTAGGGTAGCCACCACACAATCCAGCTGACCTCTAAACAATGTGAATGTCTTAATGTAATCTAGCCTACTGCCAGGAAATCCATGTGTGTAGATGTCTGTGAATCAGCGGACTCTCGACAGAGCCACGTTGATTCACAAATCCACCCTTAGCCTATTCCCCTTTGACCTACCCCAGCACTAACACACCAGATTCAATAAATCAGATGGTGGGTTAGTGCTGGGCTAGAACAAAAATGTCCGCATATTAATGGATTGGAAACCCGGTAGCAGGGGGTAGGGGCTAATGGAGGTGTCTAGGAAGTAGATGCTAGGGGTATGTTTGGGATGGAGCCATTCTGAGCTGGGTCATTTCCTACAAAGTACACATGTTATTTCAGTCTCTTGTAATTTGTGCATACTGTAGCATGTCTCCATCTCTTGCATGTCTCCAGATTGTGCATACTGTAGCATGTCTGCAGATCTGTGCCAAAGATTTTTACTCCAGCACCCTGCCTGAACAAAATGATTATTTATGTATGTAAACTGAACTGGAAAGTATTTTGTTTGTTTAGTACGTCTCTATTCTCATTATCTTTAATAAATCAAACTGGAACTTGATTAATGTGCCGTCTGTACTCCGTTCACGCTTTTCCACAACTGGAGTCAGTTACACCATGCCTTTCTCAGTTCTTTTTAAGAATTCTGAAAAAAGGAATTCATTTCAGACTATTTAGGGAAGATGGCTAACTCATGGATCCTACTTTATGGCATACACCCTTTGTCAGAGTAATCTGGAAATTCAATTATCAATTTAACTACCACGGAGAAGGGAAAACCAGCAGTACTGCATATATCAAGGCTGGAGTGGAATAGCCCTGCTCTAAGACGTTGATATGCCCTGTTGATCTGTGCTCAGTACATTTACTGGTATACAGGAAGTTAAATCATACGGGATGTATTTTGGTGAACGTTCACGCTCAGAGGAGTCAATGGGATGGCTCTTGTGTCCATGCTGGGAGTGTAATGTCTGACTAAACTGACAGAGAATGGCCACACACACACTGCCACAGGGACTGTGTGTGTGGTTCTTTTCTCTCTGTTTTGTGTAGTAATGTGGGAACTTGGCAATAGTCTATAAATGCACTTCCTTTAATCAAACCATAGAGGCCAGACTGTGGGGGTGATAGACATGCAATGCTCTGCTAACTCATCCCCCTTCCTCCCTGAGGCTTTTCTCCCCAGCTGTTCCCTTACTCTGGAGACTGCCTTTGCTGTCCACGCGTGTGTGTGGTCTTGAGTTTCCCTGGGGGACTGCGGTGTGTAGGCCTGACTGACAGAGGGAGACAAACACACTTTACTGGCAGTACAGGCTTTAGTTCCAGCGCCAAGTGCATTTAAACATGTCTTAATAGGCTTTACAAACAAATTATAATATAAAACAAACGGCAAAGAAATCAAAAACAAAAACTGCAGACATACAGAGTGTACATTGACACAACATGAAGGGGCAAGACAGAGTGGGCTACAGGGAAATACATGGGGTAAAGCCAGCAGTAAAACATTAGGGAGTTCAGTAGGGCAGAAGTGACAACCAGGAGAAATGGTGTAGTGATTGCAGGGTAGGACATTGGAGTGGATGGATTGGAGGAGTCTGGTGGGCGGGTCAGTGTATGGACTGGTGGTTGGATCCTGGGCCAGGTAGATGTTGGGCTCACAGGCTGGTGGCTGCCTAAGCGGGGGATGGTGAGAGAGGCAGAAAGTTAGGGATGCAAGGATACACACATAACATGTAAACATGTACAAGGTTCAAAGCTTTAGTTCCAGTCCTGGTGACCTGGTCCTGGGGTGCTGCAAGCACCACACACTCCATGCCAATGTCCTTTTTTTATGCCAAGATGGCATCCTAGGACCTACATTTTAAAAAGTTTACTGAACTTTGTGTATGGCTGTGGATGACTGGACTCTACCCAAGCAATTGGCAACAAAGGACTATTGGGTAACAGTTTAGCTGGCACCCGAAAGCCTTTACTAACAGTACCCACATCTGACAGCTAACTTTAATTTGAAACTGTGCCTTTAGCAATAAAATAGGCCTTTATGGTTGGGACTGATCATGCAGTGGGCTTGGCGACCATTTTTTTGTTTAACAGTAAAAAAATATAAGCTATAGGCTATATATGTGTCTTCAGCACCCCTACTTCCTGCGGCTATGGAGGGACAGTGGAATGCAGCTAGAAGGGTCATTTTCTACAGTTTACTGCCAAAACATATGTTGCTGTTAATTCGACAATTTGACCTAAGTATGACTTCACTTGATATGCTGAAATAAAAACTCGGTAATTCACGAAACCGTGCCTGGTCCTGCGTTTTCAGTCGCTAAAACGTTCGACCTATCTGTGCGTTTCTGTGTGTTGTGTGATGACGCGATGATCCGCAAGCCATAGAGGGACCGATGGAGACTGGTATAGATGGAGACATACCGATAGAGGGAGGAAAGACACTAGAACTGTAGTGTATGGGAATATCAAGTAGAGAGGGAAAGAGATAAATATAGCTTCAACAGCGAGAGAGAGAGAACACGGGCTGTTAATTCGCGGACGACATGAGATCTCTACATGAATAGTATAAAATGCTTTAAAATTAAGCGTTTTGCCTTACAAACGTGTTGTCCGAAGACAGCCACTAAAACAGGACCACACATCAAGTGCAGGTATGTAACACTTAACCACAACCAGATCCATCTTTTGAAAAACCCGTTAGGCTATGTCAGTAAGAGAATGTTGTTGTTGTGTGGCGTTGCCTCTCTTGGACGGTTACGCACGCGATTCTTTCCTTGGTAAATATGGGGCAGCAGTTTTTTTGATTGCAAACCGTTCATGTTATTTCTACCATATGTTAAAATTCATCTGTACATGTATGTTGCTGTTACTGCGTCATAAACCGTGTGAATTATCGTGAGGGAGAGAGGATGGTATTCTATGCAGGGATCTAACATGTCTCGTTTTGAGGATTTGGAGGATGTGATGCGCCTGTGAAATTATGCCACCAAAGCGAGGTGGCGTTTCTTCTTCCTGTGGTATTTTATGAATGAAAGGGGCAGAGTAGGTTAGCCTGTGATGTCGTATTCTAGACCCACTGACAACAAACGAGGTCGTTTTTAACTCTTACTTTCCCTATAGCATACACTGCTGCAAGCCCGCCATGGACATGCATTATTACACACACACACACACACACACACACACACACTAGGCTACATTCCACCAACATGATGGCAACGTGACGCATAGTCTCTGACTAACAGTAGTCCTATGCTAAACCATTCTTAATCCCTCCATATTTTCATGCGGTCCATCTGGACATTGTATGCTTGCCCGATTAACGTTATATGTCATGTTTATGGCAGCCTTTCTTCCATGACTATCCTTGCTCTAAGTGTGTGTGTTTGTTCCCGGTCCTTGTGTTTGTGTGGGTTCATAGTAGGAGGGAGAAAAGAAGAGGAGGAGAGGAGAGGGGGAGGGATGACAGTAATTCCAGTGATTAAGCTTTGTAGTGTAGCAGGTGGTAGTAAAGAGAGATTGGACCGTGGCTGCATGTGTGTGGTGGGTGTTGGAGGAAATGTGTGTGTCATCTTCCATGCCCACTTTATGATTGCATCATAACAGTTTGTGGACTGAGCTATGATGAGTGGACACATCAGAGTTAGGGTTAGTAATTGTCCTTACTACTGTCCTTTCTAGCATGGGGATATGGTGACCAGCAAGGGCCTGAGTTTCTGATGTCCTTTCTAGCATGGGGATATGGTGACCAGCAAGGGCCTGAGTTTCTGATGTCCTTTCTAGCATGGGGATATGGTGACCAGCAAGGGCCTGAGTTTCTGATGTCCTTTCTAGCATGGGGATATGGTGACCAGCAAGGGCCTGAGTTTCTGGTGTCCTTTCTAAGAATGACACATGAGTATCCTGAAAGTATAATAAACACGTTTTAATGAGTGGCACCTATTTCCTTTGATGTTCATGTGATTTTTGGCAGCACCTCGGCTCACACAAGTGCTGTCTCTGTTCCTCTCCTGCTGTCTCTCTCTGTTCCTCTCCTGCTGTCTGTCTCTGTTCCTCTCCTGCTGTCTGTCTGTCTGTCCATTCCTTTCCTGCTGTCTGTTCGTCTGTCTGCTTCTCTCCTGCTGTCTGTCTGTCTGCTTCTCTCCTGCATGTCCCCCAGATACTGACCAGCAGGAGCATGGATTGTGGATGTCAGGATCAGCATAGTTTTCTTATCCTACACTGTGTGTGTGTGTGTGTGTGTGTCTGTGTGTGTGAAGGAGGCATGCTGCTAAGTTAAGACCTGGGAATTGGGTCGATGTAGACAGTCCAGAAGAACAGAGAGGTTAAGCTCAATGATTAGCTGCTAAGCCTAGACCCCTGTGGTAAAATCTGTAACACACACACATGCATAAACACACTTATATACATACAAACACACACACGCACACTAAGTCCATCTTAATGTCGGAGAAATCTGTTGGAGTGATGGAATGAAGGGATTGTTGTCTAGAACTGGGATGAAGACAGGTTAAGAAGTGGTTTTAAATGTTCTACAAACAAAGCTTTCTAATGTGAAATATACAGTGAGGGAAAAAACTATTTGATCCCCTGCTGATTTTGTACGTTTGCCCACTGACAAAGAAATGATCAGTCTATAATTGTAATGGTAGGTTTATTTGAACAGTGAGAGACAGAATAACAACAAAAAAATCCAGAAAAACGCATGTGAAAAATGTTATAAATTGATTTGCATTTAATGAGGGAAATAAGTATTTGACCCCTCTGCAAAACATGACTTAGTACTTGGTGGCAAAACCCGTGTTGGCAATCAGAGGTCAGACGTTTCTTGTAGTTGGCACACATCTCAGGAGGGATTTTGTCCCACTCCTCTTTGCAGATCTTCTCCAAGTCATTAAGGTTTCGAGGCTGACATTTGGCAACTCGAACTTTCAGCTCCCTCCACAGATTTTCTATGGGATTAAGGTCTGGAGACTGGCTAGGCCACTCCAGGACCTTAATGTGCTTCTTCTTGAGCCACTCCTTTGTTGCCTTGGCCGTGTGTTTTGGGTCATTGTCCTGCTGGAATACCCATCCACGACCCATTTTCAATGCCCTGGCTGAGGGAAGGTGGTTCTCACCCAAGATTTGACGGTACATGGCCCCATCCATCGTCCCTTTGATGCGGTGAAGTTGTCCTGTCCCCTTAGCAGAAAAACACCCCCAAAGCATAATGTTTCCACCTCCATGTATGACGGTGGGGATGGTGTTCTTGGGGTCATAGGCAGCATTCCTCCTCCTCCAAACACGCCGAATTGAGTTGATGCCAAAGGGCTACATTTTGGTCTCATCTGACCACAACACTTTCACCCAGTTGTCCTCTGAATCATTCAGATGTTCATTGGCAAACTTCAGACGGGCATGTATATGTGCTTTCTTGAGCAGTGGGACCTTGCGGGCGCTGCAGGATTTCAGTCCTTCACAGCGTAGTGTGTTACCAATTGTTTTCTTGGTGACTATAGTCCCAGCTGCCTTGAGATCATTGACAAGATCCTCCTGTGTAGTTCTGGGCTGATTCCTCACCGTTCTCATGATCATTGCAACTCCACGAGGTGAGATCTTGCATGGAGCCCCAGGCCGAGGGAGATTTACAGTTATTTTGTGTTTCTTCCATTTGCGAATAATCGCACCAACTGTTGTCACCTTCTCACCAAGCTGCTTGGCGATGGTCTTGTAGCCCAATCCAGCCTTGTGTAGGTCTACAATCTTGTCCCTGACATCCTTGGAGAGCTCTTTGGTCTTGGCCATGGTGGAGAGTTTGGAATCTGATTCATTGCTTCTGTGGACAGGTGTCTTTTATACAGGTAACAAGCTGAGATTAGGAGCACTCCCTTTAAGAGTGTGCTCCTAATCTCAGCTCATTACCTGTATAAAAGACACCTGGGAGCCAGAAGTCTTTCTGATTGAGAGGGGGTCAAATACTTATTTCCCTCATTAAAATGCAAATCAATTTATAACATTTTTCACATGCGTTTTTCTGGATTTTTGTTGTTGTTATTCTGTCTCTAACTGTTCAAATAAACCTACCATAAAAATTATAGACTGATCATTTCTTTGTCAGTGGCCAAACGTACAAAATCAGCAGGCGATCAAATACTTTTTTTCCCTCACTGTATATGCGAGACACTGAGATTTTAATGCTTATTTCCTCTGTTTGCATCACTCTCCATCACACCCATGCACGGACACGCGCATGCATGCACACCCACAGAGAGAACAGATGAAGCATTGAAGCAGTGTGTGAGTAGATGTGAACAGGAAAAATCCAGTCAGAATTTGGTTCCATTCTATACATCTGTACGAAATTTTGTGTGTGTGTGTGAAAGAGAGAGAGGTATAGAATCGAAGACTCCTGGACTCGTGTACACAGAGTATCAGTATGCATTTCCCCTGGCTGCAGACACACACACCTCCGCTAGCTGTGATAATATCTGCCAGCATTAGTCAGCCATAGGTGTGTGTGGAACTGCATTCATTCATAGGGGCGACACACACATTTGCACATAACCAAAAAGATGACAGGTGTGTGTGCGACAGACTGACAGTCAGTCTCTCAGGCAACTAACCACTGAGACTGTCAGACACACACACACAGACATGGGAGAAGATGAGAGGAGAGATGAGAAGGGGAGGAGAGAGAGCAGGACAAATGCTGAGTAGAGGAGTATTGGTCTGTGCCAAAGTGATCTCCTAATGTAGAGTTGGCTGGGCTGGTCCAGGCTGGTCCAGACTGGTCCAGATGCATTTACACCATTCATTCATTAAAGCACTCTATCCTTCCATCTCTATTCATCAGAGAAGGGGAGGAAAGAAAGATGGTCAGAGTGAGACAGTCCCATTTGGTAAGAGTGTCATCAATCTCTGTGCCCTAGTGTCAAGGACGGAAGAGGGTGTGTGTGTGTGTATGGACATTTAGACTGAAATTCCCACACTGTTCCATGAATATTAGAATGTCTGCACCTAGTTTTCTTGTTCTAGTTTGGGATTGTAATTCCAGTGTTGTCATTTGGTGTTAGAGGTCCTTATAACCTTATAACTGTTCAATAATACACACGCACACACACACACAAATACTGCCAAGAATGGAGAATAGTATTTGAGGATAACGTTCAGATACAGAAAGATGAGTTGTGGTAAGTTAACGGTAGTTCAAAGCTTTTGTTTCATCAGGGATACGCCCTGCGTCAGTACATGTGACTGTCTCTACCTGGGGTCAGTACATGTGGCTGTTTCTACCTGTAGTCAGTAAATGTGACTGTCTCTACCTGGGGTCAGTAAATGTGGGTGTCTCTACCTGGGGTCAGTACATGTGGCTGTCTCTACCTGGAGTCAGTACATGTGGCTGTCTCTACCTGTGGTCTTTACATGTGGCTGTTTCTACCTGGGGTCAGTACATGTGGCTGTCTCTACCTGGGGTCATTACATGTGGCTGTCTCTACCTGGGGTCAGTACATGTTGCTGTCTCTACCTGGGGTCAGTACATGTTGCTGTCTGCACCTGGGGTCAGTATATGTTGCTGTTGCTACCTGGAGTCAGTACATGTGTTTGTCTCCACCTGGGGACAGTAAATGTGGCTGTCTCTACCTGGGGTCAGTACATGTGGCTGTCTCTACCTGTAGTCAGTAAATGTGGCTGTCTTTACCTGGGGTCAGTACATGTGGCTGTGTCTACCTGGGGTCAGTACATGTGCCTGTGTCTACCTGTGGTCAGTACATGTGGCTGTCTCTAACTGGGGTGAATACATGTGGCTGTTTCTACCTGGGGTCAGTACATGTGGCTGTCTCTAACTGGGGTGAATACATGTGGCTGTCTCTACCTGGGGTCAGTACATGTGGCTGTCTCTAACTGGGGTGAATACATGTGGCTGTTTCTACCTGGGGTGAGTACATGTTGCTACCTGGAGTCAGTACATGTGTTTGTCTCCACCTGGGGACAGTACATGTGGCTGTCTCTGCCTGGGGTCAGTAAATGTGGCTGACTCTACCTGGAGTCAGTAAATGTGGCTCTCTACTTGGGGTCAGTACATGTTGCTGTCTCTACCAGGATTCAGTACATGTGGCTGTCTCTACCTGGGTTCGGTAAGTGTGGCTGTCTCTACCCGGGTTCAGTACATGTGGCTGTCTCCACCTGGGGTCAGTACATGTGGCTGTCTCCACCTGGGGTCAGTACATGTGGCTATTTCTACCTGGGTTCAGTAAGTGTGGCTGTCTCTACCTGGGTTCAGTACATGTGGCTGTCTCCACCTGGGGTCAGTACATGTGGCTATTTCTACCTGGGTTCAGTAAGTGTGGCTGTCTCTACCTGGGGTCAGTACATGTTGCTATCTCTACCTGGGGTCAGTACATGTGGCTATTTCTACCTTGGATCAGTACATGTTGCTGTCTCTACCGGGGGTCAATACATGTGGCTGTCTCTACCTGGGGTCAATACATGTGGCTGTTTCTACCTGGGGTCAGTACATGTGGCTGTCTCTACTTGGGGTCTGTACATGTTGCTGTCTGCACCTGGGATCAGTACATGTTGCTGGCTCTACCTGGAGTCAGTACATGTGTTTGTCTCCACCTGGGGACAGTAAATGTGGCTGTCTCTACCTGGGGTCAGTACATGTGGCTGTCTCTGCCTGGGGTCAGTAAATGTGTCTGACTCTACCTGGAGTCAGTAAATGTGGCTCTCTACTTGGGGTCAGTACATGTTGCTGTCTCTACCAGGATTCATTACATGTGGCTGTCTCTACCTGGGTTCAGTAAGTGTGGCTGTCTCTACCTGGGTTCAGAACATGTGGCTGTCTCCACCTGGGGTCAGTACATGTGGCTGTCTCCACCTGGGGTCAGTACATGTGGCTATTTCTACCTGGGTTCAGTAAGTGTGGCTGTCTCTACCTGGGTTCAGTACATGTGGCTGTCTCCACCTGGGGTCAGTACATGTGGCTATTTCTACCTGGGTTCAGTAAGTGTGGCTGTCTCTACCTGGGTTCAGTACATGTGGCTGTCTCAGCCTGGAGTCAGTACATGTGGCTATTTCTACCTTGGGTCAGTACATGTGGCTGTCTCTACCTGGTGTCAATACATGTAGCTGTTTCTACCTGGGGTCAGTACATGTGGCTGTTTCTACCTGGGGTCAGTAAATGTGGTTGTCTCTACCCGGGGTTAGTACATGTGGCTGTCTCTACCTGGGGTCAATACATGTTGCTGTCTCTACCTGGAGTCCGTACATGTTGCTGTATCTTCCTGGAGTCCGTACATGTTGCTGTATCTTCCTGGAGTCAGAAAATGTGGCTGTCTCTACCTGGAGTCAGTAAATGTGGTTGTCTCTACCTGCAGTCAGTAAATGTTGCTGTCTCTACTTGGGGTCAGTAAATATGGCTGTCTCTACCTGGAGTCAGTACATGTGGCTGTCTCTACCTGGGGTCAGTACATGTGGCTGTCTCAACTGGGGTCAGTAAATGTGGCTGTCTCTACCTGGAGTCAATACATGTGGCTGTTTCTACCTGGGGTCAGTACATGTGGCTGTTTCTACCAGTGGTCTTTACATGTGGCTGTCTCTACCTGTGGTCTTTACATGTTGCTGTCTGCACCTGGGGTCAGTACATGTTGCTGTCTCTACCTGGAGTCAGTACATGTGTTTGTCTCCACCTGGGGACAGTAAATGTGGCTGTCTCTACCGGGGTCAGTAAATGTGGCTGACTCTACCTGGAGTCAGTAAATGTGGCTCTCTACCTGGGGTCAGTAAATGTTGCTGTCTCTACCTGGAGTCATTACATGTGGCTGTCTACCTGGGGTCAGTAAATGTGGCTGTCTCTACCTGGGGTCAGTAAATGTGGGTGTCTCTACCAGGGGTCAGTACATGTGGCTGTCTCTACCTGGAGTCAGTACATGTGGCTGTCTCTACCTGGAGTCAGTACATGTGGCTGTCTCTACCTGGGGTCAGTAAATGTGGCTTTCTCTTCCTGGGGTCAGTAAATGTGGCTGTCTCTACCTGGAGTCAGTACAGTACTCTTTTTACCTCTAAACTCTGTTTTATGACCACAAAATAACTGCAATTCTCTCTCTCTCTCTCTCTCTCTCTCTCTCTCTCTCTCTCTCTCTCTCTCTCTCTCTCTCTCTCTCTCTCTCTCTCTCGGTTTAATACCATGTCCATGCAGTAGGGGGCAGCATGCCTGAGCAGAGTAATGACTACAGGGTGGTGGTGTTTGGAGCAGGGGGAGTGGGGAAGAGCTCCCTGGTCCTACGCTTCGTTAAAGGCACCTTCAGGGACACCTATATTCCCACTGTGGAGGACACCTATCGACAGGTGAGACAGGGAGAGGAGGAGGAGGAGAGGAAGGACGACAGAGGCTGCGTCTGGAATGGCACCCTAATCCCTGTTAAGTCTACTACTTTGACCATGGCCTGAACATAGTGCACTTCAGAGAATAGGGTGCCGTTTCCGACAAAACGATACATTGACAGGTAATTAGGGATGGTCAGTAGGCATACTGCTTTATCTGATGCATAGACGTAATTACCATATATAGTGTGTCCAGAGGGCTATTTTATCTACTGAACTGATGCACCAAGTCAGATGATACAACTTAGTGATCAAAAGAGCATTGAGTATAAGCAATGTTTTTCAATGAATGATCATGTAACATCCTAATGATACTAATTATGTGTGGATGTTTGTGTGTGTCTACAGGTGATCAGCTGTGATAAGAGTGTGTGCACGCTCCAGATAACTGATACAACAGGTAGTCACCAGTTCCCTGCCATGCAGAGGCTGTCCATATCTAAAGGACATGCCTTCATACTGGTCTACTCTGTAACCAGCAAACAGTCACTGGAGGAACTCAAACCCATCTACCAACAGGTAGGTATGACTGGGTGTGTGTGACTGTGTGTGTGTGACTGTGTGTGACTGTGTGTTCTAATCTCTTCTTCTGTTCTCCAGGTGATAGCCATAAAGGGGAACATAGAGGCCATCCCCATCATGTTGGTTGGCAATAAGAGTGATGAGACCCAGAGAGAGGTGGAGACTAAAGATGGAGAGGCACAGGTCTGTAACGTTAGACATGTTCAGTAGGTCTACATAATGTCAAATACTTAAAAATATGGATTCAGTTTGGAATAGTGCCAAAAGTGAAAACATCAAGTTAAATAAATCCCACCTCAAAGTAGTTGATATGTATATTTTACCCAGGTCTGGTATTGTTGGGCCGATTGCTGTAAAGCGAATTCCATTTCTATTTTCTCCTGTTAATAACAATAATAAAATGAATACTATTAATAATCTTATTGTGTGGTCTTCAAGGCGACCACGTGGAAGTGTGCGTTCATGGAGACGTCAGCGAAGACCAACCACAACGTGACCGAGTTGTTCCAGGAGCTGCTCAACCTGGACAAGAAGAGAAACATGAGTCTCAACATCGACGGGAAACGTTCCGGAAAACAGTCCAGAGCCGAGAGACTGAAGGGAAAATGTAGTGTCATGTAGAGAGGAGGAGAAGAGAGGAAGAGAGAGTGGAGGGAGGGAGGGAGGGAGGGAGGGAGGGAGGGAGGGAGGGAGGGAGGGAGGGAGGGAAGGAAGGAAGGAAGGAAGGTAGGTAACAAGTAAGACAGAAAGTGAGAGGATAGAAGAGAGGGACTGGGAGAGGGAGAGAAAGAGAAGAGAGTGAAGAGACCTCAGGACCACTGGTGGGTTCTATACCTCGCCCTCTCAGTATCCTCCTCTCTCTTCTCCTCTCTGCCTGACCAGGGTCCTAACCCTCCATACAGTCCCACTGTAGTGAAAAGATTTGGGGGCTAGTCTGAACATGACTCGACCCCGCAACCCTGCATCTGTCAGCATCAGTCCAACACCTCAGCCATTACGCCGTGAGGTCCCAACCTCTTGGCGAGGTCACTAGATGTTACACTAGGGACACTTCAACGTAATGTACATATCCTATGTATACATGGCCTCCCTCCCTAGCACCTCTGAAAGATAGACAGTCTACCCCCTAGCCGTCTCTAACTGTCATCATGCAAAATGGAGAATCCTCTTTACTCGTCATTCAAAATGGCTTCTAAATCATTATTTGAACTGGAGAAACGTTGAACTTGTGACATCAACAATCCCTCTAAGACTTTAGGTCCGTGTCAAACAAGGGAAGGACAGTGGTTCACGTCTGACCTGGAATCCGAGGAAAGAGAACCTGGGAAAGGAAGATGGGGTAATTGGACTGAAATGTTAAGAAGTCTGCCTGGGACACTTGGTAGTTGGACTTTGGTTGTATGGACGATGGAGTGGACTTGGAACATGTGAAGAGGTATTAGAAAAATTTGTTGAGGGATTTGGACTGGGAATACTGTGGATGATGTCGCTGGGAATGTTTGCGTCGGTTGGCTTTGGCCCTTGTTGTTTCATGTGAGGAGCCTTTCTGTTGGCCTTGTGTTTCCCATGCCAAGCAGCTGAATCCTCTTCATACACAGAGAAGCACAGAGAGGATGGAGTGAAGACTACTCGACGGTGGAAAGACACTCGATTAGTTTAATGCCATGCAAATACCATCAAATTGCACTTAATGTCACACACACACACAAATATAAATGCACACGCACACGCTTTTTGGAGACCAGTGGTCATTCACCAAATGTATTCCTACATAGTATGTAAATGAAAAAGGAGTGATATTATTAAATGTAATTATATTATTGTCCCAAACACCTCTATTGGTTTACGTAAAGCAATAAGGTTGTTTGTCAAAGTACAGAATATATACTCCAGGTGGAAGTTGCCCCTAACCGCAGATCTAGGATCAGCTTACTCCCCAAATCATAACTTTAACCATTAGGGGGGAATGCAAAACTGATCTTAGACCAGCATTTATGGACAAATTCATCCTTAGGAGAGCTAAAAGCACAATAATTTGATTGACGTTGTGTTTCTGTTTTACCATGTTCCGTTATCTATCTTGCAGAATAAATAACGGCTAATATATTTTGAATAGAGGTGGGGGAAGGAGGGAGGAGCTATCCAGTAGTTGTTATTCCAGGGGACTTGTAATGTATGCAGTGTACGGTATTTAAATGTGTGTTAAGGTCACCATAAGGCTGTGGGTTGGTTATATAGCACGGTATTGTATCGAAACAGACAAAACGTTAAGCTGCATCGCAAATGGCACCCTATTCCCTATATAGTGCACTACTTTTTGACCAGAGCCCATATGCTCTGATATAAAGTAATTCACTATATAGGGTATAGGACACACACTATGTGAGGGAACCCGGATCTAAACTGTCTTTCTGGAATAACACCGTTGGACCCAAAGAAGTAGAAAACACCCCTTCATGTCTCTCTCTAATAAAGAAGCACGGAATTGATTAGAGTTTCAACCAGGGATTGGAGTTCATTTTCAATTCAGAATATTAATAGAAATTCTGTTCATGAAAGGAAAAATCTGTCATTGAAAAACAATGGGCAAATTGAATAGACTGAATTAGAAAGGGAATGGTCCCCATCCCTGGTGGCCACTGTGTATGTATAGGGTATTGAGAAGGTACGTTGTGTTGCTATGTGCTGTGTTATACTTATGGCCCAAATGTTTTCCTGACCTAAAGGCAATAGGCTATAGCTAAGGCTCAGAGTTGTTCCTGTTCACGTCACATGCTCAGGAAAAGGTCCTGGGTCTGTTTATAAAACAGTGTTATAGTGTAGTAATACACTATAACTATAATATAGTATACAGTCATCTATTATTCAGATCAGATTGACAAAACCCTCATTTTAGTGAATTATGTGAAACATTCTACATCAAATAGTATCAAACTAGTATGTTGAATGGAGTGTGGTGTGTGTGTGTGTGTGTGTGTGTGTGTGTGTGTGTGTGTGTGTGTGTGTGTGTGTGTGTGTGTGTGTGTGTGTGTGTGTGTGTGTGTGTGTGTGTGTGTGTGTGTGTGTGTGTGTGTGTGTGTGTGTGTGTGTGTGTGTGTGTGTCTGTGTACAGTGCACTCAACAGTGTTAGTTTGAATCAGTACAGACACCTTTACCCCATCCTCCCACAACCTGTCTCATTGCATCTGCCAAAGGCCAACATTCAGTGTGTGTGTGTGTGTGTGTGTGTGTGTGTGTGTGTGTGTGTGTGTGTGTGTGTGTGTGTGTGTGTGTGTGTGTGTGTGTGTGTGTGTGTGTGTGTGTGTGTGTGTGTGTGTGTGTGTGTGTGTGTTAATGCGGTTTTATGAAGTGTCTGTCAGAGGTCCCCTGTGGAGATGACCCACACGTTCTGTATGAGTCAGACTGCTCAGGCTCATGCACACACAAACATACACACACACATGTACTATACACAGTACACACACATAAATACACAGGCATACCAAGCAGAGAGCAGTCCTCTGTGCCACAGAAACCTCATTATCTGCGTCTCATGCGGCACCCTATCCCCTGATGTGATTCTGGTCAAAAGTAGTGCACTACATAGGGAATAGGGTGTCGTGAGGTTTGCACATTGTCTCTTTTTCTGCACTGCTGTGTCACCCTGTAACCCGTCTGTTGTACGCTTCCTATTAGTATTACCACTCCCCATCACTCCACATCTGTAAATAGCAATTAGAGTTATATAGCTGGAGGTGGATATAGTCTATAGAGGATCTAGGAAGGTTAGGAAATGGTGACATCATGGCCCCTTTTGCCCTCTTCAAAGGATTATGGGTAGTGTGGTTCTCTTAGGAGTGAAAAGATAGAGCTTCCAACTGTGATTCCACAGAACTTTATTATAATCAGAGAAGGGATGGGCCCTGAGGAAGATCTCTCACCTCATTGGTTGAACACCTGGGGGACTGGCCGGAGCCCAAATGGGCAGAGTCCTGCAGAGATTAACCAATGAGAGGGTTTCTTTTTTCGCGTGTGTAGTTTAGAGTCTTGGATCCTGTCTTGAGATCCACACACAACACTAGACTTTCCTCACAAATATATCAATAACATGATTTATGTGAAAGTCTGATTTTGTTGTATGTCAAGTTAGGAATGGGTTCAGAGAGCATTCCTATAATGACTCAGGAATGGAAAAAGAGGCTGCTGTATGGCTGAATCAAAACCAAGATAGAAACACACAGAACAGAGCTGATATGATTCTAGAATAGATTGTCTGTTCTACGTAGTTTCTACCTGAAAAAGCCCCCACAGTCTTTCACTGATGTGTGTTATCAGAAAGTTATGTAGCTGGAAAGAGGGTACTGGTCATGTTGCAGAAGAGAAGTGGCACAAAGGACTATGGGAAGAGTAGTTCATTAAGTGTAGTTAATCAGAAACATGTTCTATAAACTCAAGCCTACCAAGGATGCAGTTTGGAATTTTTACATCACCCCAGATCATACTATCACCCCAGAAACAACTTGCCCCTAGCAGTTCAAATACCTGAAGGGACTGGATAGGGGACAGGGTTAACTATTAGGCTTTGGGGAACCTCCGCCACATTGTTTACACTTGTCTGCTCTGCCAAACACAAAACGTGGAAGTGCCTCGAAGTTGTTTCTGGATCGGGCCTCTGAGGGGTGCAATGACTCTGGGTAGTGTAGTTCTACTAACCTCCACCTCTGTCCTTCCCTCCCTGCATGGCCCCAATAAGTGTTCCTCCCAGCCAGCATGAGAACCAATAAGGACGCAAACTGTGAAATTAACATATTTGTATTTTATTATTATAATTCTTCTGCATTAATAATGGCTTTGGTTTGAAAAGTGTAACTGTTTTGAATCTCTTATTGTTTTTGTAAACATGTTTTTTGTTTGGACCTTTTTTAACATAATGATCATGTATTTACATTTTATTATTTTATTTTTAAGATAGTTATTATTATAATAATTATTATAGCTATTTATTCTAGCAATAGTCTTCCTACTATAATGTACTGTGGCAATGCATCCTAACTATAAGATATTATGTATATGAAGAAATTATCATATCGAATCTGCAAAAGGATTTTCCTAATAAAAACAACAGTTATGAATCTGCCTTTTGTGTTATATGTCCTTTCACAATGTGTGTGAAATGACAGAAAGATGACCTGGTGTGAGACCTGAAGACTCCAGAAGTCTACTATGTTGAACACCTAGGATTTTGCTTAGTGGGTTGACATGGTCTTGCATTGTATAGATCAAGGTTTCCCAAACTCAGTCCTGGGGCCCCCCATGGGCTCGCGTTTTGGTTTTTGTCCCAGCAGTACACAGCTGATTCAAATAATCAAAGCTTGATGATAAGCTGGTTATTTTAATCAGCTGTGTAGTGGTAGGGCAAAAAACTAAAAGTGTACCCGGGGAGTGTATAGGACCGAGTATAGGAAACCCTGGTGTAGATAACAGGGTTAGATATCAGGTCGGTTACGTGGACTGATGGTGCGCTCAACACAACTCGGAACTAGTAAATCTCCGACCTCCGACTTCCGATTTCGTTGCGCAAGACCCCCAAAAAAAAAAAAAAGAGCTCTGAATGGGAAAAATCATTTGGAAAGGTCATCCAACTCGGAATTACAAGTCAGAAACTCGGGCATCATCCTAGAGCCCCGACTTCTCTGACCTGAAGATCACTGACGTCACGATTTTTCCCAATCGGAGCTTGTTTCTTTTCAGAGATCCCAGTTGTCTTGAACGCACCATGACAACAGCTTGCAGCCTCATACTGTGTCGTACTGTTCTCCACTCCCTGACAGCATGCCTGCCAAGCAAATCACATTCTCTCTTTCTCTATCTGCTTGAGGATTCTTCACCCAATCTGGTTGCTATGGCGACTCAGTGACGGCGACGGTTGCCGCGTCAGAATGTGGTGTGACCCAGGTTATGTGTTACGACAGCCATAGATCTTCTAGGCAGTGTGTGTGTGTGTGTGTGTGTGTGTGTGTGTGTGTGTGTGTGTGTGTGTAGAGACCTGAGGTAAGCAGCCCTCTGTTGGATCTTAATGAGGGTGACACACACCCTGATAAGACGCACACACCCTTCACGTGCCTCCGAGGTTACACAAACATACACTCTTGATGCCATCCTTGTTAAAGTGTAACTAATTAGCCTCTAACATCACTGACATAATGCTGTTTACATACTACACACACCGTTAACACTGTTTTAACATACACCATCAAAAACACAAACACAGTTGGCCCTGTTTTAACATACTCCATCAAAAACACAAACACAGTTGGCCCTGTTTTAACATACTCCATCAAAAACACAAACACAGTTGACCCTGTTTTTACATACACCATCAAAAACACAAACACAATTGACCCTGTTTTAACATACTCCATCAAAAACAAACACAGTTGACCCTGTTTTAACATACACCATCAAAAACACAAACACAGTTGACCCTGTTTTAACATAAAGACTATAAAACAAACAACACACACACAACCGACCCAGGGTATAATGAAGTTAACGGCCATCTCATGGAGAGAATGGAGTTTCTCACAGGCTCTATGAGTCAGAGAGAGAGGTGGGAAGAGAGAACAGGGAGAGAGAGAGTGTATGTGTCCCTTTAGTCACCACTCATGAGTCATATATTGTATAGAGAGACTATGGCCATTGTGGATTCAACACATAACCATGACAATGCTCTTAGATAGCATCACATCATTCTATGGCAACCTTTTTAGCACCTACTGGGGGCTACTGACTAGTAACCCTGATTTAACAGAAATACAATCCTTAGTCTTTTGACCAACTGGGTTTAATCCCGGGTCATCTGCACGCCACAAGACTGTGTTCACCCGGTGAGCTAAAGCCTAGGTGGTTTGGTTACTGATCACGTGAGCTTGGGTCACCAAACGACCTCTGTTACATGCTCATATAGAGGGAGGGGAGAGGGGTGAGCAAGAGGGAGGGAGAGAGAGACAGAGGGAGGGAGGGAGGGGAGAAAGAGAGGAACGAGAGAGAGATGGAAGAAAGATGGAGGGAAAAAGAGAAAGGAGAGAGACATCAAAGGAGAGGAAATGAAAGCTAAATGTAGCATCAGCATAATTTCACACTTCAGTAGAAATGAGGCCAATGCAGTAAATGCTCTCTCCCTCTCTTTTTCTCCCTCCCTCGCTCTCTCTCTCCCTCTCTCTTTCTCCCTCCCTCCCTCGCTCTCTCTCTCCCTCTCTTTCTCCCTCCCTCTCTCTCTCTCTCTCTCCCTCTCTCTTTCTCCCTCCCTCGCTCTCTCTCTCCCTCTCTCTTTCTCCCTCCCTCGCTCTCTCTCTCCCTCTCTCTTTCTCCATCCCTCGCTCTCTCTCTCTCTCTCTCTTTCTCCCTCCCTCCCTCGCTCTCTCTCTCCCTCTCTTTCTCCCTCCCTCGCTCTCTCTCTCTCTCCCTCTCTCTTTCTCCCTCCCTCGCTCTCTCTCTCCCTCTCTCTTTCTCCCTCCCTCCCTCGCTCTCTCTCTCCCTCTCTCTTTCTCCATCCCTCGCTCTCTCTCTCCCTCTCTCTTTCTCCCTCCCTCCCTCGCTCTCTCTCTCCCTCTCTTTCTCCCTCCCTCGCTCTCTCTCTCTCTCCCTCTCTCTTTCTCCCTCCCTCGCTCTCTCTCTCCCTCTCTCTTTCTCCCTCCCTCGCTCTCTCTTTCTCACCCTCCCTTTCTCTCCCTGCTATTTTTAGCTCTCTGGTGGATATAAAAAGCCCACTAGAGTGGGGAATGACTATAGACAGCCACTGTTTGTGTGTGTGTGTGTGTGTGTGTGTGCGTGTGCGTGTGTGTGCGTGTGTGTGTGTGTGTGTGTGCGTTTGCGTGATCGACTATAGATGAAAATACGGCAGAGATGTTCTGTCTACCAAAAGGCCTAGTATGTTGCTTGTATATCAGTCGGAATGAAGAGTCCTTTCCCTTTGTAAATAACACTGAGTATGAGCGCCCCCCTGCGTGTATATGTGTTACTGCACCCTGCTGTTTGATACTGTATCAATTCAGTGTCCAGATACATTGAAAGCAGCTCACACTCCGGGCACACACGACGGGAAAGAGAAAATACTTACATGAATATCTGACCTACATAAAGCGCCACAACTTAAATGTTTGTGAAATTGTACAATACCGATTGATTTTCGATTTGGAACAAGGGCCACATTATTGAACTCCCGTAACCACTGATCTAGGATCTGCTCATTCTCCCCAATTCTAACCTTAACCATTGGTGGGGAAAACGCAAAACTGAACTTAGATCGACGTCTAAGTGCAACTTCATCCTTTATGCTCTGAACCAACCCTTGTGTTTTTCTCAAGGGGGGAAATCAAGTTTGTGTGTGAGAGCGCTAGTTGGCTGTCAGAAGTGGCGGAGTAAGAGAGGGAGGGGAATAGGGTGGACAGACACCGCTAGCCATAAGAGGGGTGGCGTTTGATTCGGTAAAAAACGAGATTCAACGAACGGACTGTGGAACCAACGAAGCTGCCCCTTTAAATCAGGAATACAGCTCATTCGGAGGTGAGTTGGGAAATATGACTGAATTTTATCTGTTTATATCACTCTTTACAGAACCGTGTACTTATTTGCGGTTTATGTGCTCTTGTCTTCCCGATTTTGGTCATGGAAAAGCAGCGCTTAAGGGAAAGAGAGAGTCATCGGTCACGAATTCGGGTTTCCCAAGCCAGGGCGGAGAGAGAGGGTGGGGAGTAGAGGAACTGGGGGACAGGGTCTGTGCGAGAAACGTTATCAAAACGTCGGTAGCGCACACTGTAGCTGATAGATCAGAGGGAAGTCTAAAACAGCTGGATGTTTTATTGAGAGACGGGTCAAATTTGCTTAATAGGCTATTTGCAAGGCATGCATTATTTGCAACAGGCGAATAGCTTCCATACGCATTCTAACGACATGTCAACAGCCTATTCTCCGGCTGAGATTCGACTATGCAGTAGGCCTATTACGGTAGTAGGCCTATTAGTGTGTGTGTGTGTGCGCGCGTGGCCGAGTACACACTGTTCCATCCGTCAAAATACCCGCATTGTGTTTTCAATCGGCAGAACAGGCTTACTGTGGCATGCAAGGGCAACACACACACACACACAGACCCATGTAGTCCATTGTTGGGAATTTACGCGTGTCGCGTCAGTTATAGGGTCCATATTGGATGCTCAGCCATTTCATTAGCCTACAAGTGGAATCGCCATAAACTGATAAATACCGTCAAATTAATACCGTGTATTGTCTAAACATGTTAGCCTACTAATGTGATGATCTATACTAGAACACTGCACAAGACACTACAATACCGTTTATAACTGGATATTCGTTGTAATGGATATAGATATAATTCTGAGGGTCGAAAATAATGATCTAGGCTGTCAGACAATGCTTCAGGTCACTTACCCTTTGTCTGCGAATGAGAGAATATACCCTCGTTAGGAAAGTTTGAAACTATTTGGAAAATCAACAGCTGTATGAAATTACCTCTGTGGTAAAAAGTGGGCTCAATGGATAGGCCTACAGTTTCTGAAAAGTTTTAACGGATATGGCAGCATGTATGGCCGTTTTCTTTGCCTTACATTTTATCATGCGCATGTACTGCCTTTAAAGTGTCAAACTTTATATATAGTTAGTAGCTCATACATAATGTACTCACACACACACACACACACACACACACACACACACACACACACACACACACACACACACACACACACACACACACACACACACACACACACACACAGCCCTAATTAGAGACATTAATCTCAAGGTCCTCCACAGTAGAGTAATTACAGTAGGACTCCTGAGAGAGGGAGGGAGAGCGAAAAAGAGAGTGAGAGAGAGGCCCATATTTTCTGGTTAATAGTTTGGTACAACAGCCCTGTGAAAACATGAATGTATTGAAACAATGGCGCAATTAACTTGTTTCTGTGAATCCAAAAAGAAATGAAAGACAGTCATTAATTACTATGTAGTTGAAACGTGTTAATGACTGTAAAATATTAGTCACCAAATGTTATATCTACAGTACCTCCATCACTCCAGTATTCCTGCACATTGTAAATATGGTATTGGAACTGACCCTGTATATAGTATGTTTACCCATATACAGTTGAAGTCTGAAGTTTACATACACTTAGGTTGGAGTCATTAAAACTCGTTTTTCAACCACTCCACAAATGTCTTGTTAACAAATTATAGTTTTGGCAAGTCGGTTAGGACATCTACTTTGTGCATGACACAAGTAATTTTTCCAACAATTGTTTATAGACAGATTATTTCACTTATAATTCACTGTATCATAATTCCTGTGGGTCAGAAGTTTACATACACTAAGTTGACTGTGCCTTTAAACAGCTTGGAAAATTCCAGAAAAGGATGTCATGGCTTTAAAAGCTTCTGATAGGCTAATTGACATCATTTGAGTCAATTGTAGGTGTACCTGTGGATGTATTTCAAGGCCTACCTTCAAACTCTGTGCCTCTTTGCTTGACATCATGGGAAAATCAAAAGAAATCAGATCCCAGAAAAAAATTATAGACCTCCACAAGTCTGGTTCATCCTTGGGAGCAATTTCCAAACGCCTGAAGGTACCACGTTCATCTGTACAAACAATAGTACGCAAGTATAAACACCATGGTACCACGCAGCCGTCATACCGCTCAGGAAGGAGACACGTTCTGTCTCTTAGAGATGAACGTACTTTGGTGCGAAAAGTGCAAATCAATTCCAGAACAACAGCAAAGGACCTTGTGAAGATGCTGGAGGAAACAGGTACAAAAGTGTCTATATCCACAATAAAACGAGTCCTATATCGACATAACCTGAAAGGCTGCTCAGCAAGGAAGAAGCCACTGCTCCAAAACCACCATAAAAAAGCCAGACTACGGTTTGCAACTGCACATGGGGACGAAGATCGTAATTTTTGGAGAAATGTCCTCTGGTCTGATGAAACAAAAATAGAACTGTTTGGCCATAATGACCATTGTTATGTTTGGAGGAAAAAGCGGGAGGCTTGCAAGCCGAAGAACACCATCCCAATCGTGAAGCACGGGGGTGGCAGCATTATGTTGTGGGGGTGCTTTGCTGCAGGAGGGACTGGTGCACTTCACAAAATAGATGTCATCATGAGGCAGGAAAATTATGTGGATATATTGAAGCAACATCTCAAGACATCAGTCAGGAAGTTAGAGCTTGGTCGCAAATGGGTCTTCGAAATGGACAATGTCCCCAAGCATACTTCCAAAGTTATGGCAAAATGGCTTAAGGACAACAAAGTCAAGGTATTGGAGTGGCCATCACAAAGCCCTGACCTCAATCCTATAGAAAATGTGTGGGAAGAACTGAAAAGCATGTGCGAGTAAGGAGGCCTACAAACCTGACTCAGTTACACCAGCTCTGTCAGGAGGAATGGGCCAAAATTCATCCAACTTATTGTGGGAAGCTTGTGGAAGACTACCTGAAACGTTTGACCCAAGTTAAACAATTTAAAGGCAAAGCTACCAAATACTAATTGAGTGTATGTAAACTTCTGACCCACTGGGAATGTGATGAAAGAAATCAAATCTGAAATAAATCATTCTCTCTACTATTATTCTGACATTTCACATTCTTCAAATAAAGTGGTGATCCTAACTGACCTAAAATAGGGAATTTTTACTAGGATTAAATGTCAGGAATTGTGAAAAACGGAGTTTAAATGTACTTGGCTAAGGTGTATGTAATCTTCTGACTTCAACTGTACTACCTTCATCACTCCAGTATTCCTGCACATTGGAAATATGGTATTGGAATTGACCCTGTATATAGTATGCTTACTTGGTATTGTGGTCTTCATATTTCTTCTTATTTCTCATGTGTTTTTTTTCTAGTATTACATTGTAATTGATTATCGCATTGTTGGGTTTTGAGTCTGCAAGAAAGGCATTTCACTGTACTTGCGCATGTGATAATAAAAACTTGAAACTTCTACTCTGCAGGAGGTGAAGGTTTACAGCTGACCATCTGACCTGAGGTCACAACCACACAACAAGCCCTGCTCACACACACCTGCCCTACCTGGTACACCTGTCTACCAACCCAACACACACCTGCACTACCTGGTACACCTGTCTACCAACCCAACACACACCTGTCCTACCTGGTACACCTGTCTACCAACCCAACACACACCTGCCCTACCTGGTGCACCTGTCTACCAACCCAACACACACCTGCCCTACCTGGTGCACCTGTCTACCAACCCAACACACACCTGCCCTACCTGGTACACCTGTCTACCAACCCAACACACACCTGCCCTACCTGGTACACCTGTCTACCAACCCAACACACACCTGCCCTACCTGGTACACCTGTCTACCAACCCAGCACACACCTGCCCTACCTGGTACACCTGTCTACCAACCCAACACACACCTGCCCTACCTGGTACACCTGTCTACCAACCCAATACACACCTGCCCTACCTGGTACACCTGTCAACCAACCCAACACACACCTGCCCTACCTGGTACACCTGTCTACCAACCCAACACACACCTGCCCTACCTGGTACACCTGCCTACCAACCCAACACACACCTGCCCTACCTGGTACACCTGTCTACCAACCCAACACACACCTGCCCTACCTGGTACACCTGTCTACCAACCCAACACACACCTGCCCTACCTGGTACACCTGTCTACCAACCCAACACACACCTGTCCTACCTGGTACACCTGTCTACCAACCCAACACACACCTGCCCTACCTGGTACACCTGTCTACCAACCCAACACACACCTGCCCTACCTGGTGCACCTGTCTACCAACCCAACACACATCTGTCTGGCCATTGGAGCAGACTCCAATCTGCACACCATCCGCTAGGTATGTGGGTGTGTGTGTGTGTGTGTGTGTGTGTGTGCATGCGTGCATGCGTACATGCCCATGTGTCATATCATGATGATTGTAGCAGAAAGCAAATGAGGGCAGTATAAGCTGCTTTAAACTATCCCCCCTTCTCTTCCCTCCTCCCTTCCCCCTAGTGGGGGTGTGGGTATTGATGGATCAGGATGTCAACCAATAACAACATCGCCCAGGCCAGGAAACTGGTGGAACAACTGAGGATCGAGGCAGGGATCGAACGTATTAAGGTGTGTGTGTGTGTGTCAACGCTAAGGTTTTTATTAGCATGTTAGAAGCAATCCACTGTAAGGATTAATCCACTGTAAGGATTAATCCACTGTCAGGATCAATCCACTGTAAGGATTAATCCACTGTAAGGATTAATCCACTGTCAGGATCAATCCACTGTAAGGAGCAGTCCACTGTAAGGAGCAGTCCACTGTAGGGATCAATCCACTGTAAGGATCAGTCCACTGTAAGGAGCAGTCCACTGTAGGGATCAATCCACTGTAAGGATCAGTCCACTGTAGGGATCAATCCACTGTAAGGATCAGTCCACTGTAAGGAGCAGTCAGTCCACTGTAAGGGTCAATCCACTGTAAGGAGCAGTCCACTGTAAGGATCAGTTGACTGTAAGGAACAGTCCACTGTTGCCAAAGCATCACAATATCCCTCTCCCTGCCTCCTCTCTCCCTCTCTTTCTCCCCCTCATCCTCTCACCCTTATCCCTTTTTCTCTCTCTCTCTCTCTCTCTCTCTCTCTCTCTCTCTCTCTCCCCATCTCTTTCTACCCCTCCTTCCTTTCTCTCTCCCTTCCCCTTCTCTCTCTCATCCTGCCCCTCTAACTCTTTCTCTCTCTCTCCAGGTGTCTAAGGCAGCAGCAGACCTGATGAGTTACTGTGAGCAGCACGCCCGTAACGACCCGCTCCTCGTTGGCATCCCAACGTCAGACAACCCTTTCAAAGACAAGAAACCCTGCATCATCCTATAGCTGCACACTCATCTCTGCCCATCTCACACACACACACACACACACACACACACACACACACACACACACACACACACACACACACACACACACACACACACACACACACACACACACACACACACACACACACACACACACACACACACACACACACACACCTACCCGTACACACACTCCCACCGGCTGACTCTGCAACAGCCAACAAGGCCCAGCTCTGTCAGGCTATATATACAACACACACACACACACACACACACACACACACACACACACACACATACACACACAGAAATGAAAAAAGCCACTCTGAAAAAGCGCCATACTCAATAGCCACAGCTAGGGGCGGTGTTTACAGACCACATTACCACATTAGTGATATTAGCCGTGAGTTGTGTCTCTGTGGTGCTGAGGGTAAGCATGCACTAACATGCAGCCCTAACTGATACTGGTTACTGACTCACCCACAGAGATAGTGACACTCAAGTGGAGATGGCAGATTTACTTCATCTTAATAGGAATCCACAGTCGCCTACATGAAGTTGTAGGCTGATGTATAGCATGTATTTTAGTGAATCAATTATTTCTTGATTAATCGATTGATTGATAGCATGTATCTGGGTGCTGTGGAGTGAGGGTGGTAAGGTACATGAGGGTAAGGAGTGAGGTGAGGGGTGTATGTGTGACCAATCTGGTGTAAAACCTGGGTCGTCCGTGTGATGCAAGATGTGTTGGCCCTCTCAGCTAAAGCCTAGCCATTAGCCGTGGAAGCTAATACAAGTCTTCAGGTCTCAGGCATGGTTACCCATCACTAAACCGCCGTGGCTATACACGGTGTGTTTGTTAGCCATATAGTGGCTGACTTGCCACTGACTTGCTAAGTATCACAATGGTGATGGCACCTTCCTGACACCTTGGTTCAACGGTAATGTCAGTGTTTCCACAAGACATTGTATTTTTGTGAACATGGCATTGAAACACTGAGCAGGTTGGTACATGCTGCATATGTACCCACTGGGTTTAAACCCGGATCCTCTGCAATGCCACAAGACTGTGTTAGCCCACTGAGTTAAAGCATGGGCTACATACACTCCCACTCCCACTCTAGCTACGGTTATCGATCAACAGTACTACTGCTTTGGTTTTGAATTCTTGGTCAGTGGGTTTTCTATAGGCCAAAACTCCAGCTGTGTCGACTTGTGGAGGAAGTTGCTCATCGACACTGATCTAAGATCAGTCTTGTGTTTTCCCTCTAATGGTAAAGGTTAGGATTTAGGGAGGGTAATCTGATGCTAGATCTGTGTCTAAAAGGCTGTGTTCACACAGGCAGCCTAATTCAGATCTTTGTCCACTAATTGGTCTTTTGACCAACCAGATCAGTTCTTTTTCCAATAATTGGGCAAAAGATCAGAATTGTGCTGCCTGTGTAAACGCAGCCTAATGAAACTTCTATATTGAGTACTGCCGAATACTGAGAGGTTAACTGTGTTCAGGTTTTTAACGCCTGAAGTATATATATATATATATATATATATGTTTTTTATTCATTATTGTTTCAATATTTTGTCCATTGATTGCCATACACTTAGCAGATACTGTAGGTTTCCATTCACTCCTTAACTTTACACTTGAGGCAAAAGTTTACCTTAACCACAGATCTAGGATCAGATTATCATCCCCAATCTTAACTTGAACCATAAGGGGGGTGTACAGATATCTGATCCTATATCAGTGGTTAGATACATCACTAGTTCTGCCAATGAGAGCAAGCATCACATCATGGGCTTTGCTTATTGGCTCATCATGTGTTCTATTGAGGAACAAGAGCCAATTACAAAGTGTTGTCCCGTGTCCCCACCTCCACAGTCCCATTCCTCTACTCCCAAACCAAACTTGATTGTAAAACTGTGAAAGACAATAGAGAAAATACAAATAAAAGTGTATAAACTTAATTTAAGCCATGTGCAGAAGTGATACGTTTTGAGAGTATCTTTCTGGGGTTTGGTTTGAGTTTCTTTCTAAATAGAAGCAGGGCAGTCAAGTATTATTATCGAACTGTACAGTGTTTGTAAGATAAAACCTAGGCCAGAATTCAATCAAAGTGCATCAAACATTTTCCACTCAAAGAAACAAAATGTGCTTTAATTGAATGTCAGCCTGTTGCAGAATCTTTTCTGTGGACGTTCAATTTTTGTGTAAATGTTTCCCTTATGCCAGAATTTAGTCTGTTTGTTTCCTCATTCAGCTTGAGGCAGGTTCACACACACACACACACACGCACGCACGCACGCACGCACGCACGCACGCACGCACACACACACACACACACACACACACACACACACACACACACACACACACACACACACACACACACACACACACACACACACACACACACACACACACACACACACACACACACACACACAAAATCCCCTAGTGACTAAATGGGGAGCCACCACATCTACAAAGCAGTGAATTGGCCGTACTCGTAGCATAGCTTCTTATACACAGGCACAGCACTGTGAGAAACAAACCTGAACCAATTAAACACTGTCTCTCTCACACACAAAGACACACACACAGACACACACACAGTTTTCTAATGTCTTTTACAAGTGATTATCTGAGGGACAATCTTGCTATTTCTATATTCATTCATTCCATGGACAGTTATTTTTGATTGATTGGTTGATTGATTGATTGGTTGATTGATGGTTTGCCTTGTTGTGGTGTATTGTGTTGTATGCTGGTTAGGACCAGGAGTTTTACCTGGTCAGGTCACATGGTCAGGAACAACATTCTAGCCCTAGACTTGAGAATACTTGAGAGTGTTTGAGTGAACAGCCTTTAAAGAGGACACAAAGCTCTAGAATGTGGTGCTCCCATTCCCACATCATTCAGTATAGCTGATCTAGGTCAGTTTAAAGTTTTCTCCCCCTAAAGATTATGTCAAGATTTTGGGAATGGAATCTGATCCTAGATCTTACCCAGAGCAGAATTCTAAAACTCTAAAACGAATTTCTGGCCCTAGACACTGATCTTGGGTCAGTTTTACCTGGACTCATCATTGTGTTTTTATCACCTGTGTATGCATATACAGTATGTATCTCTGATAACGCTTTGTTTTACAGTCTCCTTTAACTTGGTATTTGCTTAGAAATAACATGGTAAAAACATCTGTTTCGTTGCAAGCGAGGACTATTTGGTACCAGGTTGAAAGTCCCCATTGTTACCACAATGTGTTAATTCCAGCTGGGACAGGACTGTAAAGTAAAGCGTTACCGTATCTTTTTTCCTTGATTAATTGTGAATGATCAGTTATTGATTATGAAGGAAATGTAATATCTATTTTTTTGTATCTGGTTGCTATGATGTGCCATAACTCATGTTTTCTTGCACACTGTTCATCTTTTACAGTTAAATATTTTACTGTTAAGACTCTTACTGTTAATATTTTTGTGGATATTGCTGTTAAAAAAAGATGATATTGAAAAAGTAGACAACATGAATAAAAATATGATATTAACGCCTGCGTGGTTCTGACCTGCTCTCACACACACACACACACACACACACACACACACACACACACACACACACACACACACACACACACACACACACACACACACACACACACACACACACACACACACACACACACACACACACACACACACACACACACACACACACACAGGTCATTTGAAAGTGACCATCGAAGCTTCTCTAGCCTCAGATAGAATTAAAACTTATTGTCAATTAAATACCATTATGTTTCATTTCTAAGCCATCTTCTATCCTACATAGATGTCCTGGATGTCCTGACATGACTTGTGGAGGGAAGACTACAAGCCGTGTAAGGTGCAGTCCCTCCCCCGGGCTGTACGTTGTAGTATGCTGCTAAAATAACCGCACCCACCTGGCGTGCCAGCAGAGCTCTATCAATCTCACTCCCCCTGTCCTTTCTTGTATTTGAGAGTAAAAGCAGGTTGAGCGAGTCAAAGTACATTTTGATTTTAAGAAAGAAAAGATGAGCCACACCTACTGTGCGTCTGTTTAATGGTGGCGCTGCACGACCTGGATTTTGTGGTCGATTATGTTGTGATTGATTGAAGCCCTGCATTATATTTCCACGATCATCAGTTACAAACGGTAAGAACTGCATCACCTTCATGACAGTCTAAAGAAAGCGCCTCAAAATAAGCAATTCTAACAGATATCTGTGTGGCAGCGTCTATGAAAATATGACGGGTTGTTGTCTACTCTTTATATGCCTTTTGCTCTTTCCTCGGTGTGTGTGTCTATACAGTGAGGTGAGGTTAATCAGTATGATCATGTGTTTGTGTTACTATTGATTGCTGGTCTTTCTACCTCAGTTCCTTGGTGACGTCATGAGTGTTGTGAAGTCCAGTCTGTCAGTAGAACAGGAGAAGAAGCTGCTGTCTCTGTTCGGCCATGTCAGACTCCACCTGCTCTACAAAGGTTTGTCGGAACAATGGACTTTATTTTAATGGATTCTTTGTTTTTATGACATTTTATGGGATCAATTTTATTCTCAGGCCAGATACCTGCAATGCAGGCAGAACAAAGTGATTGGTTCAGTAAAAGGTAATAAAGTACTTTTCGATTATATTTTGTTCTACTCAAAGCCAGCGTCCACGGCTACATGAATTTAGCCTTCCACAGCCGCTGTGATGGCCAGGGACCCACCATACTTGTGGCCTACAACAAGGCTGGGTTTGTTTACGGAGGTTACATCAGTAAGGACTACGCCCAGACTGGACAGGCCATCAACGATGAGAAGGCCTTTCTCTACAGCATCACTGACCAGAGAGAAAAGCCACTGCGTGTGTCCAGTACCGATGGCCAGAATGGTTTCACAGATGGATTCTATGGTCTTAATGTTGGTGTCTTGTGGTTTCTTAATAATAACACTGCTACAGTTGAAATTGTTGCAGGGAACAGCTACACCTTTGAAGCGGAAGAGATGCATGGCAATGACCTGCAGCTGACAGAGTGTGAGGTGTACAGAGTGGAAGGTGAGTGGTCCTTTTATAGCCCCTACTCCCTATGCACTACTGAAACAATTGGATAAATGTAACCAAAATGGCAAAATATTCTAACCAGTCAGAAGGCAAGGTGAAGCAATTACTGTATTGATTTTATTCTGATTGTTTTGTTTTGTTTGTCTCAATTTCTGGCAGACCTTGGAGGGCTTCTGGAGACTCCTTGGAGGAAAATTGACTGGGAAGGATATGGGTATGTTAAATCTCAAAAGCGGTACAACAATCATAAAACTATGGAACTACTGATGCATCTAGTATCACTTCTGCTGTTCCATGAAATATACTTAAATTAATCAATCAGTCAATTCTGTCACACATCTCTCTTTTCCTTTCTCCATCCCTCCATCCATCTCTATCATTAACAGCACCAAGGACCGCCTGATGGACTATATCAAGAACTATAAGCCTGAGGTAAAGTCTGTGGTCCAGCCCAGAGTTCTGCTGGTCGGTCCGGTCGGGGCTGGCAAGTCCAGCTTCTTCAACTCCATCAACTCTGTCTTCAAAGGATATGTTACCGGGCAGGCTAACACCGGCAGTGTAGGCACCAGCCTCACCACACAGGTACTGTTTGTGTTCGTGCACAAGTGTGTGTGGTTGTGGCTTAAAGATGCAGTCCGGGATCCAAAGTAAAATACCTGCCACTCAGGCCCAGAAACTAGGATATACACATAATTAGTACTATTGGATAGGAAACACTCTGAAGTTTCTAAAAATTATGTCTGTGAGTATAACAGAACTGATATAGCAGGCGAAAACCAGAGGAAAATCAAAAAAAACTTGCAAATCCGGTTGATGACCTTTTCTCCTGGCTGCCTATGGGATTTGCTGTTATCTAGGACTCAGACTGCATATCTATGGCTTCCACTGGATGTCAACAGTCTTTAGAAAGGGTTTCAAGACGTTAGGTTGAATTAGAAGCGAATAGAAGAAGAATTTAGACGTGGACCCAGGAAGTAAATAGAATGACATGTGCGTTCACGGTCTCGGGCGCTCTTTGTTTTTTTCCTTTCCTATCGTTCAGGTTATAATCCGGTTGAAATATTATAGTAAATATACATAATAGTGTACCTAAGGATACATTATAAATGATGTTTGATTTGTTTGGACAAAGTTGATAGGTATACTTTGAACGGATACTCTTCACGGTTCAATGGGCGATTCGACTGTAGATTTTCTAAACATAACGCACCAACCAAACTGAGATTTATGGATATAATAATATACTTTTTCTAACAAAAGAACCATTGGATGTCTTCCTTGGACACTTGGGATGCCCTCAGCAGAAGTTCTTCGAAAGGTAAGTGATTTATTTTAGCTCTTATATGGGTTTTGTGTGACCCTCGCTGGATATTAATTTATGCTAATGTGGAAAATATATGACGTGCTATCCTCAAACAATCAAATGTTGTGCTTTCGCCGTAAAGCCTTTTTGAAATTTGACAACGCTGTGATATTGCCAAGAATCAGAGCTTTTGATGACTATGCAACACATATATTGATGAATGTTTAATAATTCAACTTTTGGATTTTGAATTTGGCGCCTTACATTTCACTGGGTAAACAAGCAAGAAACTCAGCCCTATCCAGAAAGGTGCACAGCCCTATCCAGAAATCTGGCAGTGGCTTCTGATTAAATTCAATTTTCACAGAACCACTAGTTGCAATTTCAATGAGGCTCTCTTGTTCAGATATCAGTAAGTGGACTGGAGGCACGGAAAGGAAAGGGATAAACAAACAAGACAAACTGGCACAGAGAGACAGGGAAGCACAGGGATATATACACCAGGGATAATAAGCGACACCTGGAGGGGGTGGAGACAATCACAAGGACAGGTGAACCAGATCAGGTTGTGACAGTATAGTGTGTGTGTGGCAGGCTTACAGTGTTGGCAAAAAACAACATTTGAGAGTGCGCTGACCCTGGTGCTAGAGGGGGTACGCAGCTGGAGGTTGAATGTTTGAAGGGGTACGGGACTATAAAAAGTTTGGGAACCATTGATCTCCAGCACCATATCAGTGTCTACTTCTGGGGAAATAGTGTTTCTATGTTTTCTACACACCTGGTTTCAATTCCCCAATTACATGTTAATTATTTAACCCTCTGTTTCCCCCCATGTTTGTGTGCGTGTTTATTATGTCGATTGTTCCTTGTCGGTATAGTTCTGGCTGGTAATTTCGCCCGTGTGTTTTGGGCACGTTGTATATTGTTTACCTTGTGCCGTATTGAGTGAATACGTTGTTCACTCATCTCTGCTCTCCTGCGCCTGACTTTGTGCACCAGCTACACACCAGATATTGACAGGGAGGGCATTTGCTTGCTCCCCACATCACCACAAATCTCATAGTGTTTAAAAATCACAGTTAAATGTTATTCTTATTTTTATGTCATCGGGTAGAACTTTATTATTTACTAATTACATTTTATAAAATCTACCTGCAACATTTACATTACGTTCAGTAATCTATCAGACACTTGTCATATCCTGGCCATAGAGAGCCCTCAGGGTTCTCTATGGTGGTTAGGTCAGGACGTGACTAGGGGGGTTCTATTTGTTCTATTTCTTTGTTTGGGTTTGTGTATGGTTCCCAATTAGAGGCAGCTGATTGTCGTTACCTCTAATTGGGGATCATACTTAGTGGGTTCTGTTTCCCACCTGCTTTTGTGGGATATTCCTTTGGTCAGTGTGTGTCAGCACTATGTTTGTTGAGTTGTTCCCGTGGTGTATGTGTCACTATTAAATATGTGGAACTCAATGCATGCTGCGCCTTGGTCCAGTTATTTTGAAGAGGATCGTAACAACACTCCCATCCAGAGCGACCCACAGGAGCAACCAGGGTCAAGGGCAAATCAACAGATCTCCCACCAAGTTGAACTGGGGACCGAACCAGCAACCTCTCAGCCACCGGCTCAAACTCCCACCAATCATGCAAAATTCCCCCCAACAGTCCCCCCCGAAAAACATTCCCATCTGGAGATAATGAAAATTAGGTTGAAAAGTGGTGGAATTGCCCTTTAAGCACTTACTGTACAAAACATATTGTACAAATTGGAATTCATAACATATATGAAATGGATGATGTAGTGCACAATTGCGCCAAATGTTTGGGAACCTGTTTTTTTTTTTTTATTTTATTTTTATTTATTTTTTTATACAAAACCTCTGGAGCATCACTATTGTACTGGACCTAACATACTTTCTCTCTCTCTCTCTCTGTAGTTCCGTACCTACAGCATCAAGGCAGAGCAGGGTGGGAAGGCTCTCCCTCTGGTCCTGTGTGACACCATGGGCCTGGAGGAAGGACCCAGTGCAGGGCTGGATACAGATGACATCACCAGTATCCTGAAGGGCCACGTACAAGACGTGAGGTGAGTAAAACTGGCAAACGATAGCAGTGGAGGAAGATAGAATGATTAGAAATGTATCAACGAGGATTTCATGTGTTTGATACTGATCATTCCAGCCATTACAATGAGCCTGTCCTCTGACTTAAAGTATCACCAGCCTCATGGCAGGGAAAGCATGTGGTTGATAGTGTAGAAGTGTGTATTTATATATCTTGGGGGCTGATATCCTGTTTCTCTCCCCCAGTTCAACCCGTCCATGTCTGTCCAGACGGATGGTGTTGGGTACTGTAAGTGGCCCGGCCTGAAGGACACGATCCACTGTGTGGTCTACGTACTGGACGCCTGCAAGGTCACTCTGCTCTCTGCCAAGATGGTGGACAAGCTCGCCGCCATCCGCAAGGGGATCAACAAGCTGGGTAAGGAAGTGAGTGTGCGCGTGTTTACTGTGTCTGTGTGTGTTGTGCAGGGTTGGGGAGTAATCCCTTACATGTATTCCGTTACATGTAAGGGATTACAAAAAACGGTAACTGTAATCCGTTCCGTTACCAGCAAAAATATTGTAATCGGATTACAGATACATTTGAAAAACTAAATGATTACTTCAATGATTACTTTTAAATTCAGAAAGGATGTTTGCGAAAACATATATTTGACTCTTCTCTGTTTTCTCAATGACATTCAAATAAACATTTGAAAAAAGGCACAAGTTTTAAATTTGTTCCACCTGAGTGAGTCTGACCATAAATCCGAGACCACTATGATGACACACCAAATCTGTTTGATGGATCGTGGGAAAAGAGTCAAGAATAGGCTTTTGTTGGCTACAGTCCAAGCAATGGAGTGACTGCTGTCGGCATCCAAAGATTATCCAACTTGAAGAAATGCTTGGAGGTAAGGATGACAGCAGTGGTGTTGTCTACAGCGATACGGATATGACTTATTGTTGATATCTACATAGCGCATTGTGAATAACACTGCTGCTCTCTCATTTAGCTATTTGCGCCTTACGGATTGTAGTTGTTGTGGATGGCTGTTCACAAATGCATATTTGAACCCTCCCAAAAAATGTTTTTGGTTGAATTCAAGAAGTTTAAGTTGCCTATCAATCATTGTTTTTGAAACAAGTGGACAGCCAGTGAAGATGCCCTCTTGCAACAGCTACATAGTGCGGATCCCAGCCTATGGAACAACCGCTACATAGTGCGGATCCCAGCCTATGGAACAACCGCTACATAGTGCGGATCCCAGCCTATGGAACAACCGCTACATAGTGCGGATCCCAGCCCGTGGAGTAAAAGTGGGGCTTTTACTGCTCAATCTAATTCATGCTGATAAATTTTTTTACACATTTTCAAACTCACACTTTATAGACTTAAAGGGGGAATCTGTAGTTGCTACATCCGTTTTTGGACTTATGCATTTTATATTAATGTAAAGATATCATTTAATCGTATTATTATATGTAGTAAAAAGCGACGGGTTAGAAGAAGCCTACATAACCAACCCATAAAGTAAAATGTAACATCCATATATGGCCAGCTATGTAAACTTAAACATTTATCCTGCAATAGATGTCGTTCAATTGGTAACATACTTTTATATTACTTTCCTCTTAGACAAAAATGTAACTAAATGTAATCAGACTACGTTCCTGAGTTTGGGTAATCCAAAAGTTACATTACTGATTACAATTTTGGACAAGTAACTAGTAACTGTAACGGATTACATTTAGAAAGTAACCTACCCAACCCTGGTGTTGTGTCACTAGGTGTTCCCCAGCTGGTCCTGCTTACTAAGGTGGATGAAGCCTGTCCTCTAGTGAAAGAAGACCTGACTAACATCTACCTCAGCCACTACATAGAGAGGATGGTGAGTGCATGGCTGAGTCTGGAACCATATTCTCACATAGTACACCATGTTTATTTAACTACAACCGTATGTGTGTACATGCATGTACTTTGTGTGTTTTGTTTCAGACCCGCAAGGTGAGTGTGTGTCTGGGTGTGTCCCAGTCCTGTGTCCTGCCAGTGAAGAACTACAGTCGTGAGTTTGAGCTGGACATCCACACAGACATCCTCCTGCTCACTGCCGTGGTCCAGATGCTTCGCTATACTGACGACTACTTTGATGGCATCTATCTGGCTGGGGACCAGAAGTCTGAGTGACTAGGGGTGTAGGTGTGATACTGATCTGAAGTCAGTTTTGGGTTTACCTTCTAGTGGGTAAATTTAGGATTAGGGGGAATACACGGATCTGGATGTGTTTAAATGGAAACTTTTAGATATCGCTTTATAATATTTTTATCTCAATTCTCTGACACTATTCCATTCGGACTTTTTAGCAAGCATTAGTAACACCTTGCTAATTTTGATGTCGTTTGGGTGGTGGACCTTTCTTGATACACACAGGAAACAGTTGAGTGTGAAAAACCCAGCAGTGTTTCAGTTCTTGACACAAACCGGTGTGCTTGGCACCTACTACCATATCCTGTTCAAAGGCACTTAAGTCTTTTGTCTTACCCATTCACCCTCTGAATGGCACACATACACAATCCATGTCTTATTGTCTCAAGGTTTAACGATCTGTCTTTAACCTGTGTCCTCCCATTCATCTACACTGATTGACGTGGATTTAACAAGTGACATCAATAAGGGATCATAGCTTTCACCTGGTCAGTCTGTCATGGAAAGAGCAGGTGTTCTTAATGTTTTGTTCACTCAGTGTACTGTATATTGTAATTAGATACAATGTGTGTGTGTGTAAGGTTGTCTACCAACACTTCTCTGTAGTCTGTACTGCTATTGGTCAGAAGACATTCAACTGTATACTGCTCCTTGTACTTTGTTCAATACAGTATTTTCATATAACAAAACGCTAAATAAATATCTGTTGCATATCTAGGGCCTGACTAACTCAGACTTGCTCTACAGTTGTCCAAACTTTCAGAAAGACAGAGAGACATCCAACATAAGAGACATGTAGAGATGCAGTCTGGTACAGACTGCAAACCATTTTACAACAATCATTGAGCAAAATCAGAAGAGTAAAACCTTTTAAATATTAGAGTAAAAACATGAATCAGTAACAACAATGTCGATCATGTCTTGAATAATGAAAGTGGTGTGACGGAAAATGTTATCTTGTGAAGAGATAGCCTTGACAATGTTCATCTTGTCTTAGTGTCATAAGTAATCCTTGGTTCCTGCCTGTGCTTGGTAAAGATATGACATAACCCCCAGCCTTAGGACCATCTGGCAGAACACCCAGAATATGTTCTTTTAAGTTAAGATGGGAGATGTTGCCAGACACATGCCGGAACCAACCCTATGCCCATGTAACGTGTCTGTAACCAGTATATAAGAGCTTCCCCGGGGCAATCCTGGTAGTTCTATCTTCAGACCAGTACTTCATGCAGTTACGTTTGACTGTAACCTCTCCAGCTTGCTGTTAATAAACAATGATTCATTTGATATTGACTTTGAGTGACCCTGTGTTGAATTTCCACAACAGTAGTATATTAGAAGCTAGGGAACGGGACTATAGATGGGGAGCCCCACCTCTGGAGTACAACCTGGTGGAGCACAACCTGGCGGCGTACTGGTGAGATACCTCAATCCATCTGGACCTTATTAAAACGCCTGAAGGTACCACGTTCATCTGTACAAACAATAGTGCGCAAGTATAAACATCATGGGACCACGCAGCCGTCATACCGCTGAGGAAGGAGACGCGTTCTGTCTCCTAGAGATGAATGTACTTTGGTGCGAAAAGTGCAAATCAATCCCAGAACAACAGCAAAGGACTGTGTGAAGATGTTGGAGGAAACCGGTACAAAAGTGTCTATATCCACAGTAAAACAAGTCCTATATCGACATAACCTGAAAGGCTGCAAAGCAAGGTAGAAGCCACTGCTCCAAAACTGCCATAAAAAAGCCAGACTATGGTTTGCAACTGCACATGGGGACGAAGATTGTATTTTTTGGAGAAATGTCCTCTGGACTGATGAAATAAAAATAGAACTGTTTGGCCATAATGACCATCGTTATGTTTGGAGGAAAAAGGGGGAGGCTTGCAAGCCGAAGAACACCATCCCAACTGTGAAGCACGGGGGTGGCAGCATCATGTTGTGGTGGTGCTTTGCTGCAGGAGGAACTGGTGCACTTCACAAAATAGATGGCATCATGAGGAAATAAATATATTGAAGCAACATCTCAAGACATCAGTCAGGAAGTTAAAGCTTGGTCGCAAATGGGTCTGACAATGACCACAAGCATACTTCCAAAGTTGTGGCAAAATGGCTTAAGGACAACAAAGTCAAGGTATTGGAGTAGCCATCACAAAGCCCTGACCTCAATCCTATAGTACATTTGTGGGCAGAACTGAAAAAGTGTGTGCGAGCAAGGAGGCCTACAAACCTGACTCAGTTACACCAGCTCTGTCAGGAGGAAGGGGCCCAAATTCACCCAACTTATTGTGGGAATCTTGTGGAAGGCTACCTGAAATGTTTGACCCAAGTTAAAATATTTAAAGGCAATGCCACCAAATACTAATTGAGTGTATGTAACTTTTGACTCTCTGGAAATGTGATGAAAGAAATACAAGCTGAAATATATCATTCTCTCTACTATTATTCTGACATTTCACATTCTTAAAATAAGTGGTGATCCTAACTGACCTAAGACAGGGAATTTTTACTAGGATTAAACGACCCTAAGCACACAGCCAATACAACGCAGGAGTGGCTTCAGGACAAGTCTCTGAATGTCCTTGAATGGCCCAGCCAGAGCCCGGTCTGGAACCTGATCGAACATCTGAAGAGACCTGAAATTAGCTGTGCAGCAACGCCCACATCCAACCTGACAGAGCTTGAGATGATCTGCAGAGAAGAATGGGAGAAACTCCCCAGATACAGGTGTGCCAAGCTTGTAGCATCATACCCAAGAAGACTCAAGGCTATAATCGCTGCCAAAGGTGCTTCAACAAAGTACTGAGTAAAGGGTCTGAATGTGATTTTTCCTTTTTTATTTTGTATAAATTAGCAAACATTTCTGCTTTGTCATTATGGGGTATTTTGTGTAGATTCATGAGAAAAAAATATCACATTTACCCAACAGAATGTGAAAAAATTCAAGGGGTCTGAATACTTTCCAAAGGCACCGTACACTACTTAAAATACTTACTTATCTTATAAAAAAGAGCACCTTGTGGTCATAAAGCATTATGAAACTATAATAAAAGCAAAAAGGCACTAGGGGCTTTATTCACTCAGACATCTGAATGGTCTTCTTGCAGATAGCAGCCAACTTGTCCATCATCTTAGCAGACATCTAAGAAACTTTCCTGGCGTCCACAACGTACACCACACAGTGGATCTGGTCATTCAGAGTTGCATGCTTGCGATATCCAGGTACATCTGGCTGCAAGGGAGCCATGGGGTTAAACTGTAAATGACAAACACAGACAGAGACAGAATTATGAGTCAGTGATCTTCCAGAACTGGACCAGCGTTCTAGGGTGAACTGAACTTGTTAAATAGGAAAGCCTCACATCTTGCTACTTTGACATACCCCAACCCCGGCCAACAGCCTCCCGCAGCTACTTGTTCGAGCCTCCCCAGCTTCCCCTTCACCCAAATCCAGATAGCAGATGTTCTGAAAGAGCTGCAAAACCTGGACCTGTACAAATCAGCTGGGCTAGACAATTTGGACCCACTTTTTCTAAAACTATCCGCCGCCATTGTTGCAACTCCTATTACCAGTCTGCTCAACCTCTCTTTCGTGTCATCCGAGATCCCTAAAGATTGGAAAGCTGAAGAGGTCATCCCTCTCTTCAAAGGGGGTGACACTCTAGACCCAAATTGCTATAGACCTATGTCCATCCTGCCCTGCCTCTCTAAAGTCTTCGAAAGCCTAGACAGATCATTGACCACTTCGAATCCAACCGTACCTTCTCCGCTGTGCAATCCGGTTTCAGAGCTGGTCACGGGTGCACCTCAGCCACGCTCAAGGTACTAAACGATATCATAATCGCCATCGATAAAAGACAGTACTGTGCAGCCGTCTTCATCGACCTGGCCAAGGCTTTCGACTCTGTCAATCACCCTATTCTTATCGGCAGACTCAATAGCCTTGGTTTCTCAGATGACTGACTCGCCTGGTTCACCAACTACTTTGCTGACAGAGTTCAGTGTGTTAAATCGGAGGGCCTCTCTATGGGGGTTCCACAGGGTTCAATTCTCGGGCCGACTTTTTTCTCTGTATACATCAATGATGTCGCTCTTGCTGTGGGTGGTTCCCTGATCCACGTCTATGCAGACGACACCATTCTGTATACTTCTGGCCCTTCCTTGGACACTGTGTTAACTAACCTCCAAACGAGCTTCAATGCCATACAACACTCCTTCCATGGCCTCCAACTGCTCTTAAACGCTAGTAAAACCAAATGCATGCTTTTCAACCGTTCGCTGCCTGCACCCGCCCGCCCGACTAGCATCACTACCCTGGACGGCTCTGACCTAGAATATGTGGACAACTACAAATACCTAGGTGTCTGGCTAGACTGTAAACTCTCCTTTCAGACTCACATTAAACATCTCCAATCCAAAATCAAATCTAGAATCGGCTTTCTATTTCGCATCAAAGCCTCCTTCACTCACGCCGCCAAACTTGCCCTAGTAAAACTGACTATCCTACCGATCCTCGACTTTGGCGAAGTCATCTACAAAACAGCTTCCAATACTCTACTCAGCAAACTGGATGCAGTCTATCACAGTGCCATCCGGTTTGTCACCAAAGCCCCTTATACCACCCACCACTGCGACCTGTATGCTCTAGTCGGCTGGCCCTCGCTACATACTCGTCGCCAGACCCACTGGCTCCAGGTCATCTACTAGTCCCTGCTAGGTAAAGCCCCGCCTTATCTCAGCTCTCTGGTAACCATAGCAGCACCCACCCGTAGCACACACTCCAGCAGGTATATCTCACTGGTCACCCCCAAAGCCAATTCCTCCTTTGGCCACCTTTCCTTCCAGTTCTCTGCTGCCAACAACTGGAACGAACTACAAAAATCACTGAAACTGGAGACACTTATCTCCCTCACTAGCTTTAAGCACCAGCTGTCAGAGCAGCTCACAGATCACTGCACCTGTACATAGCCCATCTGTTAATAGCCCAACCAACTACCTCATCCCCTACCGTATTAATTTATTTATCTTGCTCTTTTGCACCCCAGTATTTCTACTTTGCACATTCATCTACTGCACATCTACCATTCCAGTGTTAAATTGCTATACTGTAATTACTTCGCCACCATGGCCTATTTATTGTCTTACCTTCCTTATCTTACCTCATTTGCACACATTGTATATAGACTTGTTTTTCTACTATATTATTGACTGTATGTTTGTTTACTCCATGTGTAACTCTGTTGTTTATTGTCGAACTGCTTTGCTTCATCTTGGCCAGGTCGCAGTTGTAAATGAGAACTTGTTCTCAACTTGCCTACCTGGTTAAATAAAGGTGAAATAAAATAAACTAAAAAAACATCAGAACATTCTCAAGTTTCTTGTATTGTGAAAGATAATATATTTGTTCAACCACAGGATATCAAGGTTAAAGTTGTGTGGGATTCTATCTAGTTAAGGTATATTGTCAACATTGGCACGACTCTGTCGCCCTTTGACCATTCAGAACGATCAGTTTTATGACATCCAACAAAAGATACTAACGAATGGTCCTCCTCAAACGTTTGTTTGCATTGTGCCTCTACATACCTGGTATCTGTCCTGAACGTGGCTCTTGTATATGCTGACTATGTCATCCATGTCCAGACCATCCCCTGTAGCCTCCTCCAGGCCCATGGTGCCACACAGGATCAGCGGTAGAGGCTTACCACCTGACTTAATGGAGAAGGTATGGAACTATGGAAAGACAAGATAGTCGGCACATGAAATGTAGCTTTGCGATGCACACTGCAGAGGACACCGGAAGAAGAATCATCACTGACTTATCACAGTGAATTATTGTAATGTTTGTTTATGTGTCAATCAATCCCATAAGGGATGGGTTGCCAGCTGGCGATTTGACAATTTAAAAAAAATGTATTTAATTCATTCATTCACACGCACGCGCACACACACACATACCCTGTGTGGTGAGGCTTCTGTCTGCACTGCCAGCGATGGCCTTGCATGTTTCCTCTGAAGAAAGAGTTGATGGTATTGAAGAAGCTGGACTTGCCAGCCCAGACCTGACCCACCAACAGAACACTGGCCTGGACCACTGACTTTACCTCAACCCTATAGTTCTGGATGGTCTCCTTCAATTGTTCTCTATTCCTACAGTTTTTAATAAGAACTAAATTAATGTATTTTTGGTATGTGGTGTGCAGGCATGTGTGTGATTAGTTTCAAAGACAGTAATATTTACTCAGATGTCCAAAGTGCGTTTCTCCAGGGCTTTGCCAGCTGATCTCATAACTCTGTATGGATAGAAATGGGGTTCATATGTACTGTATCAAAGGGCATACATTGTTCCAGGGTATCTCAAAGGTCTGTAAGTCTAATCCTGTTCATTACATTAAAAAAGTAGAAAAAGGAGTCCACTATAAAGGGAATATGGTGCCTTGTGAGATTTGTCCTAAGTGACTGTCACTGCCCCTCCACTCTGTGGACCTCACAGTCTGTCAACACCAGGTCGTTGCCATGCATCTCTGCAGCATTGACTTTGTAATGGTATACAACTGATCTGTGCTTTATTGCCATTCAGAAACCACAAGACACCAACATTAAGACCATGCTTTCCATCTGTGAAACCATAAGACACCAACATTAAGACCATGCTTTCCATCTGTGAAACCATAAGACACCAACATTAAGACCATGCTTTCCATCTGTGAAACCATAAGACACCAACATTAAGACCATGCTTTCCATCTGTGAAACCACAAGACACCAACATTAAGACCATGCTTTCCATCTGTGAAACCATAAGACACCAACATTAAGACCATGCTTTCCATCTGTGAAACCATAAGACACCAACATTAAGACCATGCTTTCCATCTGTGAAACCATAAGACACCAACAATAAGACCATGCTTTCCATCTGTCAAACCATAAGACACCAACATTAAGACCATGCTTTCCATCTGTCCTGGGACCATGCCTCAGGACTACCTGGCCTGATGACTCCTTGCTGTCCCCAGTCCACCTGGTTTTGCTGCTGCTCCAGTTTCAACTGTTCTGCCTGCGGCTATGGAACCCTGACCTGTTCACCGGACATAATACCTTGTCCCGGACCTGCTGTTTTTGACTCTCTCTCTCTCTACCGCACCTGCTGTCCCTAACTCTGAATGCTCGGCTTTGAAAAGCCAACTGACATTTACTCCTGAGGTGCTGACCTGTTGCACCTTCTACAACCACTGTGATTATTATTATTTGGCCCTGCTGGTCATCTATGAACGTTTGAACATCTTGGCCATGTACTGTTATAATCTCCACCCGGCACAGCCAGAAGAGGACTGGCCACCCCTCAGTTTTCCTAGCCACCGTGCTTCTACATCTACATTGCTTGCTGTTTGGGGTTTTAGGCCTGGGTTTCTGTATAGCACTGACATCGGCTGATGTAAAAAGGGCTTTATAAATACATTTGATTGATTGATTTGACAGACGTAGTGGCTTTTCTCTCTGGTCAGTGATGCTGTAGAGAAAGGCCTTATCATCATTGATCACCTGTCCAGTCTGGGCGTAGTCCTTACTGATGTAGCCTCCATAAACAAGCCCAGCCTTGTTGTAGGCCACAAGTATGGTGGGTCCCTGGCGGTTGCAGCGGTTGCTGAAGTCGAGTATTCATGGAAGCTGCCTTTGGATAGAATGGAATCAAATAGAATGAGAAATTTTAGCGTAGCCTTTTTTAGTACTTTTAAATTGTTGTATTGATTTAACATTTATGTTTTTTATTGTAACAAAGTAATTCAGGGTTTTAATGACAACTGATTATAATAGCCTGTACTAATGCTGAAACACCAATAAACCAAACAAAATATTTAATAGAAACCAATAAACCAATATGAACACAACATGTAAAATGCTGGTCCCATGTTTCATGAGCTGAAATAAAAGATTGTCTAAATGTTCCATACGCCAACAATTTTTTGGCACAAATGTGTTTCCATCCCTGTTAGTGAGCATTTCTCCTTTGCCAAGATAATCCATCCACCTGACAGGTGTGGCATATCACGAAGCTGATTAAATAGCTTGATCATTACACAATTGCACCTTGTGCTGGGGTCAATAAAAGGCCACTCCAAAATGTGCAGTTTTGTCACACAACACAATGCCATAGATGTGTGGCAGGGGTGGCAGGTAGCCTAGTGGTTAGAATGTTGGGCCAGTAACCAGAAAGGTTGCTAGATCAAATCCCTGAGCTGATGTAAAAATCTGTCGTTCTGCCCCTGAACAAGGCAGTTAATCCACTGTTCCTAGGCTGTCATTGTAAATAAGAATTTGTTCTTAACTAACTTGCCTGGTTTAATAAAATAAAACGTGTTTTGAGGGAGCTTGCATTTGGCATGCTGACTGCAGGAATGTCCACCAGAGCTGTTGCCAGAGAATGTAATGTTCATTTCTCTACAATAGGCTCCCTCCACAATGTCGCTTTAGAGAATTTGGCAGTATGTCCAACTGGCCTCACAACCGCAGACCACGTGTACAGTATGGCGTTGTGTTGGCGAGCGGTTTTCTGATGTCAACATTGTGAACAGAGTGTTTTCATTGTGGAGGTGGGGTTGTGGTATGGACAGGCATAAACTACGGACAACGAACACAATTGCATTTTATCGATGGCAATTTGAATGCACAGAGATACCATGATAAGATCCTGAGGCCCATTGTCGTGCCATTCATTCGACGCCATCACCTCATGTTTCAGCATGATAATGCTGGAGTTGGTCCCCCCTTTGCTGCTATAACAGTCTCCACTGTTCTGGGAAGACTTTCCACTAGATATTTGAACATTGCTGCAGGGACTTGCTTCCCCCGTTCTGTGAGTTTGTGTGGTCTGCCACTTCATGGCTGAGCCATTGTTCTCCTAGACGTTTCCACTTCACAATAACAGCACTTACAGTTGACCGGGGAAGCTCTAGCAGGGCAGAAATTTGATGAACTGGCTTGTGGGAAAAGTGGAATCCTATGACGGTGCCACGTTGAAAGTCACTGAGCTCTTCAGTAAGGCCGTTCTACTGCCAATGTTTGTCTATGGAGATTGCATGGGTGTGTGCTCGATTTTATACACCTGTCAGCAACAGGTGTTGCTGGCAGAGCCCGAATCCATTTCATTTTAAGGGGTGTCGAATGAATGAATGAATGAATTAATTAATTAATAACATTTTATTTTGTGTCAAATCACCAGTTGGCAACCCATCCCTTATGGGATTGATTGACACATTACAATAATCACTGTGATAATTCAGTGCTAATTCTTCTTCTGGTGTTCTCTGCGGTGCGCATCGCATACAGAGGTTTAAAAAAATTACAAAATAATTTTCAAAATATATATATATATATATAAATAAGGTAATCCAAAAAGTAATTATATTTAAAAAATATACATACAGTACCAGTCAAAAGTTTACTATTTTCTACATTGTAAAATAATAGTGAAGACATCAAAACTATGAAAAACCACATTTGGAATCATGTAGTAACCCAAAAAGTGTTAAACAAATTAAAATATATTTTAGATTTTAGATTCTTCAAAGTAGCTACGCTTTGCCTTGATGACAGCTTTGCACACTCTTGGCATTCTCTCAACCATCTTCACCTTGAATGCTTTTCCAACAGTCTTGAAGGAGTTCCCACATATGCTGAGCACTTGTTGGCTGCTTTTCCTTCACTCTGCAGTCCAACTCATCCCAAACCATCTCAATTGAGTTGAGGTCAGATTGTGGAGGCCAGGTCATCTGGTGCAGCACTCCATCACTCTCCTTCATGGTCAAATAGCCCTTACACAGCCTGGAGGTGTGTTGTGTCATTGTCCTGTTGAAAAACAAATGATAGTCCCACTAAGCGCAAACCAGATGAGATGGCGTATCGCTGCAGAATGCTGTGGTAGCCATGCTGGTTAAGTGTGCCTTGAATTCTAAATACATGCAAAGCACCCCCACACCATCACACCTCCTCCTCCATGCTCCACAGTGAGAACCAAAATGGCCCAATTCTAACCTTTATGCCTACTAGTTAAATAGGCTTCTAGATGTTAAATCCAGGCAAAATGTCTAACTGTAGAAAACACTAGCATACAGTAACAGGAATTGGAAACTGACTCCCCTGCAAGGCTGCAACTGATGTGCTGTGTCTTTACTCTGTCGAGGCAAACAACAGCAGTGTCAAGGAAATAATTCACTTCAGGTCATAAGCTAATGTATTTCACCAATAATTATCTTCAAAGTATTAGGCATGAAGTCCACCAGCAGCCAATGAACAGCAGCCAACGCTACTTTGATATCATAATTTTCTCAAGTGTCTTTTTTTGTGAAAGGTCAAATCTTTGTTCAACCACAGGATTTTAAAGTTAAGGTAGGGTGGGATTCCATCTAGTTATGGTATAATGTCACCATTGGCATGGCTTGGTCGCCCTTTGACCAATCAGAATGCGTTGTCTAAATGATAAGTTGTATTACATTCAACAAAAGACAACAACGAATGAAATAGGCATCTAGATGTGGATTTCTAGGCTAAATGACTAAATGAGTAACATACTATCCTACAGTTATGGGAATTGGAAATTGAGTCCCCTGCAAGGTTGCAACTGATGCGCTGTGTCTTTACACTGTCGAGGCAAACAACAAGACTGTCAGGATAAATTAAGATAGGCTACATGCCAGTGACTGTCAGACAAATCTTGGCGGTATGGATTTATGACATCAAGTAAATAAGTCACTTCAGGTCATAAGCTAATGTAGTTCACCAATAATTGTGTATTCAAAGTACTAGGCATGAAATCCGCCTGAAACCAATAAACATCAGTAAATATTAGATTTGTTCCAATGATATTAACAGGCACTGATATCTGAAAAGCATCCTGTTCAGACAAATAGAACACACACACACACAGCTGTCTTCATCTCTGACTAATCTTTATTTTCTAGTGTTGACTACTTTGGTTCAGCAGGTTTGCACTGGATCAATAGGTTCACTTTAAAGGCCCAGTGCAGTCAACATTCTGTTTTTCCCGTGTTTTATATCATATTGTACCAGGGGCTCAACTTTCACTGGGATGGGGAGGACATGTCCTGCTCACATTCTGAAATTTAGTTTTTGTCGTCGTCCCCCCAGTTGTATAATTGGAATATGATACAAAACAGGGCAACGGTGTGCTTTAGGACGGTGCAGACGCCTCCGAGCGGTCTGATAGGCTGTTTGGATGCGTTCCTGTATTCTACAACAACAGGAGATGAAACGAACACTCTAAAAGTGTGGTTTTGTAAAATCATTGTTATTTCCTGATGGCTGCTGGTTGAACATATAATCTACACAGGACCTTCTAATCAGCAGGTTTGCATGGGACGGGAGTTTCACCTTTCCATGGTGACATCACAATGCGGTAAATTGATTAATAGACAAAGAGAGTTCCAAACCTCTCAGCCAATAACACCTGGTTTTCAGTTTTCCCCTCCCCACTTAAACCACTCCCAAGCAGAATTCTTGCTTGGAAATAATATTGTGTGTGTGTGCGTGTGAGATAGAGGTGGGTTCTTTAAGTGGTCTGGTGAGATTAGCCTGTGGTGTAGAGTCTCAGGCCTGCTCACTGTGTACACAGTTATCCTGGACCGAATGAGCAAATGAGGGGTTAGGCATACACACACACCCAAGAGGAAATTGGATGCTGATTAAAGATTGGTCTCAACAGCCAGAGGCTGTGACCTGGGATTATTGGGAAGAGGTGAACAGAGGTGTTCTATCAGACAACGCCTCTCCATCACAACATCCTCTGGCGCGTGTGTGTGCGTGCGTATGACCTTCTCGGTCAGTGGTTACCTACGTCGCTCCGCTCATGTCAGTGGTCATACATATTACAGTAGCTGTATGATGTCAGCAAACTCTATAAAATCAAGCCCCCGCATCTATCACCCCGAATCATAGCCCACTTCACCAGCCCAGTGTTCACCAAGCCCCTGCTAACCACCTGCTGAGGCCCCGCTGTATCTCCATCCCTTCTGGTTGTTTCAGCACCATGGCCAGCATTCTACTGCTTTTCCTCGCAGCCTCCTGCTGCGCATGTCTCTGTCTCGCTGACGACAACACCTCTTTGGAGTTTGAGACTCGCGCTCTAGAGTTCCCCCACAAATCACAAGAAGAGAAGGATCTGGTAAGTTTAAATTGTTTTATGTTTGTGAAGTTGTTTGGTTTGTGCGCTTGTCAATGTGATAGTTTAGTCGATTCATCCCTCTCTTTGTACTTGTTTTCTAGCTATATATATATATAGCAGCCTATCACTTTTGTTTTTCTCTATCATGTAGATTGAAGCTTTACAAGAAGTTCTGGAGAAACTGAAGAACAAACAGATGCCGTTATCAGAAAAGAAGCACGGCTGGCTGCCGTCGGTAAGACTAGACATTATCAACCATTTTAAAGTGGTTAAAGTCTTATTATCAACGATTTTTTAAGTAGTTAGCCTGTCTGTGTCATGCATTTTACTTCTTCCTTGAGTCTAGCCTTATATTGCGTGTTTCAAATGGTTAAAATGGGACTTTCGATAAAGGTTCTCTATTGACCGTGTTTTAAAAAATATATAGTTCAGGAGTTGCTAGGATTAATCTGATTCTGGGAAACCACCACCATCATCATCATCATCATCATCATCATCGTCATCATCATCATCATCATTCAATTAAATAACAAACTGTTTGTTTGTTTCCAGTGTGACGCGGGCGAGCAGTGCGCTGTTCGCAAAGGTGCGCGTTTCGGAACGCTGTGCGGGTGTCCGCGTGGGACGACGTGCAACTTCTATGTCCTCAAGTGTTTGTAAGAAAATAAGAGAAAATGATAAACAGTGTAGGGAGATGAGCAGAGAGAAATATGAGAGAGAGAGAACAGAAGCTTTTGCCTCATTCAGTGGAGCACATTCAGATCGTGGAACGTTCAGACAGAAATATTGTGTGTTGAACAGACATGTGACATGTAAAGTAAATAGGAATCATGTCAGCTTTACTTTCAGTATGTTTCCCTCTCCTGTCCTGAACGTGACCCTGGTGTGTAATAGAGGGTTTGTTGTCTAACATAAAGGTTGTATCCCAAATAACAATCTATTCCTTATAATGCACTATTTTGTCCAGAGTCCTATTTGCTTTGGTTACTTTATAGGGAATAGGGTGTCATTTAAGACACAACCCAACTTGTTCCTTTATCTGTGCTCTCTTCTGTCTCGTCTATTTTGACTAAGTACAAAGAAATTCAATGTGATTAATAAAGTCCTTGTTTATAAGATGATTTACAGTTTTTTGTATGCTTCAGTGCAATGTGGTACATTTTCACCACTCTTAGTACAAAACTCAAAACAGATCACCAAAAAGGCAGTTGTTTCAAAACTTTAAGCTCATTTTCAATTGAAAGTAAGTACAAGTACAACACACAAAATCACAGTCACATTTTCACCAAACGTCATCAGTTCTTTCATCTAGAAATACATGTTTCACGTTGCAATACATGTTCATATAACGTAACTGCCATGCACAATACGATGCTCACTTTTGATATGTTTCTCTTCTCTTTTGTTAAAAGACATTTTACTATATTACTTAATCAGACTGCTCTAAATTGATGATCATGTATATATGTTTGGTAAACCTATACATTACACAACTAGCTCTCACAGTCTCACGTCAGAACTAGACATTCATCCATGTTTCTCAAACTTCACATTTCTAAGTTGTTGCAAACGTCACATTTCTAAGTGTTTAAGGTTGAGTTTAGGCATTAGCTCTGAAATCTTAAAGTTAGGCAATAACTCCAAGTGGTTAAGGTAAGGGTTAAGGTTTGGGATTGGCTTAAAACAATTATCTCAAAAACAACTTTTTATCAAACTTCCAAAATTTGGAATCAGAGGCAGATGCTTATGAAAATCAAAACCTACTTGAAGGTAACAGCGCTCACCGTTCCTCCTAGTGGCCGGTTTCCACGTAATCTCCGGATGTCCTCAGATATGGATGGATGTTGAATACTGACTTTTGGTATTTGGTATTTTATTAGGTTGCAAAAGCAGCAGCTACTCTTCCTGACTTGTATCCCTGGCGACCTGGCTGACTTTACGTGTCAACGGATTTGTCCACTGCAGATTCTGAAAACGACTTCATGAAAATGTCTGTAAAGTAGAAACATAAAAAGTATGATATATACTTGAATGTACTACAATGATGATGACTATTGATTTTACTTCACTGTAAGTGTTTTAAAAATCTGACATTGACAAGATCAGAGATGTACTGTATGTAACAAATCAAATAAAAATCAAATGTAGCATTAGGATAGTGTGTGTGTGTGTGTGTGTGTGTGTGTGTGTGTGTGTGTGTGTGTGTGTGTGTGTGTGTGTGTGTGTGTGTGTGTGTGTGTGTGTGTGTGTGTGTGTGTGTGTGTGTGTGTGTGTGTGTGTGCAGAAAGGAGTGTTAGCATTGGGAAGTACAGTTTGATCATTGGATTCAGTTATTCACACACTTTATGAAAGGGACAACCCAACGCAGCCAAAGCATTACATAAAACATACATAAAACTCCTGTATCCAATATATATATATTTTTAAATGACAATAACAAATAAAACCAAAATTGGGACTAGAATGCAGAAACAATCAGTCACCAAGAGACATGTGTAATCATTCCAATACATATTATCTATACTCTCAATACGTCCTCTTGCTGTCTCACCCACTCCCCTCCATCTCTCTGTCAGACATCTCCCCCCCGGTCCTTCCTGGGGGCCCATGACAGTCTCCTGGAGCTCCAGGCTGAGAGGGGGAGGCCATGGAGAGAACGCCCCATTGCCGAGGCTCTCCCCTTGGGTAGGCTGCTGCTCTGCAGGCCCCCTCCGGCTGACCGTATGGAGCTCACAGTCTTACTGAGCCAGCTGTTCCTAGCTGTCTGGAGATCACGTTGCAGCACCCCCTTCTGGTGTTCCAGCTCCTACACAGGGGACAACACAACACATCATATATCACTATGGAGTGTGTACAGTGCACAAAAAGTGTGTACTGTGCATTAAGGAGTGTGTACTATGAAGTATGTACTGTGAACATGTGCAAAATGAAGTGTGTAGTGTGCACTATGAAGTGTGTAGTGTGCACTATGAAGTGTGTAGTGTGCACTATGAAGTGTGTAGGGTGCTATGAGCTGACCTGGATCTTGCACTTGGCCTCCACCATCTGTAGTTTAGTCTGGGCCAGCTCTTTCTCCAGCTCTGTGACCTGGCCACTCAGACACACCTTCTCCTGGTCTTGTTCCCTGGTACCAGTCGTCTGCTGGTCTGGTTCTGTTTCCTGGTCTCTCTGCTGGTCTGGTTCTCTGGTGCTGATACCTCTCTGGTACGGGGCTGTGGAACCGGAGCATTCCATGATAGGAGAATCTAAAGCCTGTCGGCAGCGAGAACACGCCAGCACAGCATTCTGAGAGAGGGAGGAGAGGGGTGGGAGGGGTTTGACCAGACACTTCAAAAGTGTTTTATTATGAACATGCAGAGTGAGGGGTGATGTCCATACAGAACAAATTCTATCATCAAACTGTGTGATTGTCAAACTGTGACATCATCAGACGGTGCCATATTCCTCCTCACCCTGAGTTTGTCCAGGTCCTCTCTGTGGTCCGCCTGCAGCCTCTCCACCCGACTGGTCAGCTGGGAACAGATCTGACAGACAGAGGAAACAACATAGTTTTAAGAGTGTGTGTGTGTGTGTGTGTGTGTGTGTGTGTGTGTGTGTGTGTGTGTGTGTGTGTGTGTGTGTGTGTGTGTTGTACCTGTTTGTAGTCTGAGATGATGCCTGAGCTCCTTTTCACCTCTGGATCAGCCTTGTCCAGCTTTGTCCTTAACACCTCCTTCAACTGGGAAACGGTAAATACATGTCCATACACAGAATTAAATGTTTCATTATTACTCATAAATATAATATAATATTAAATTATTACCATAAATAGAATACAATATTACATTATTACCATACATATAATACAATATTACATCATAACCATAAAGAGAATATAATATTACATTATTACCATGAATAGAATACAATATTACATTATTACCGTAAATAGAATACAATATTACATTATTACCATAAATAGAATACTATATTACATCATTACCATAAATATAATATAATATTACATTATTACCATAAATATAATACAATATTACATTATTACCATAAATAGAATACAATATTACATTATTACCATAAATATAATATAATATTACATTATTACCATAAATAGAATACAATATTACATTATTACCATAAATAGAATACAATATTACATTATTACCATAAATAGAATACAATATTAGATTATTACCATGCATAGAATACAATATTAGATTATTACCATAAATAGGATATAATATTACATTATTACCATAAATAGAATACAATATTACATTATTACTATAAATAGAATACAATATTACATTATTACTATAAACAGAATATAATATTACATTATTACTATAAACAGAATGTAATATTACATTATTACCATAAATATAATATAATTTTACATTATTATGATAAACATAATGTAATATTACATTATTACCGTACATCGAAGTATGGAAACATAAAGGACGGATGGATAGAATAGAAGAGATTACCTGAGCAGCCTCCTCCTCCTTCCCTCTCTTCTCTTCCTCTGCGTTCTTCAATCGCTTTCTGGTCTTCAGCAGCTCTTTGGTCAGCTCATCCACTCTGTCCTCCGCCTGTGGGCCCACCAACACACTCAGAAGTCTGTCTGTCTGTCTGTCTGTCTGTCTGTCTGTCTGTTTGTCTGTCTGTCTGTCTGTCTGTCTGTCTGACAGACAGTGCCTATGGAGATAGGTGCCAGGGTAGTATCTAGGAGGTAGGGGCTAGATTAGATTACATTCCAAGAAAAAACGGTGCTATGTAGAACATGAAACAGTTCTTCAGCTGTCCCAATAAGAGAAGCCTTTGTCCCAATAGGAGAAGCCTTTGTCCCAATAGGAGAAGCCTTTTCACCAAGGGTTCTAAATGGAACCCAAAATAATTCTACCTGAAACGAAATAGGGTTCTACCTGGAACCAAAAAGGGTTGTCCTATGGGGACAGCCGAACAACCCTTTTAGAACCCTTTTTTCTAAGAGTGTAGAAAATGGTATTGTCCATAGGGAAAGGATAAATGAGGTAGTAGGCTAGGGGAAGTGCCTACAGTTAGAGGGCTGGGGGAGTGCTTAGGAGTTAGGTGGCTAGGGGGAGTGACTAGGAGCTAGGGGAATAGGGGGAGTGACTAGGAGCTAGGGGAATAGGGGGAGTGACTAGGAAGTAGGGGGCTAGGGGGAGTGACTAGGAGCTAGGGGAATAGGGGGTGACTAGGAAGTAGGGGGCTAGGGGTTGATGTGGGGTAGGTGAGGGGCGTACCTGGTCCAGGTCGGTCCTCAGGGAGATCTTGCTGGTGATCAGTCTGTGGGCCAGAACATCATTCTCCTGCTCCAGACGCAGACTGGCCTGCTGTAGCTGACGGTTCTCCCTCTGCAGGAACACTCAGAACAGAGAACACAAAGTCAGGTTCTACCTCCATAGAATGCACAGAACATGGAACACAGTCAGGTTCTCCCTATAGAACGTGGAACACACATTCCGGTAGGTTTGGGGGGGTAGGGAGAGAGAGTGCTGGTTTTGGGTGTAAGGGGGCGATGCTGACTGTTTAGGTGGGGCAGGGGAGTAGTGTTAGTGGGTGGGGCTCTGTTGTATTGTTGGGTGGTGGGGTGTAGGTGGGAGGGAGGGAGGGGTTGGGTTTAATACGTATCAAAGTGCTAACGGTTTGGTCCTACCTGGTATCTGTCTACGTGGTCATCCTGTTGTTGCGGCTGGTTCTCTCTCAGCTTGGCCTTCTTACTAGGAACCTGTACAACAACAACAGTCTAGGTTGAGTGAGAGAACGGCCCAAAGGCTCAGCATACATAAACAACAGCCAAGTTTGATTGAGAGAAAGTTATATCACACAAACAGAGACGGAGTGATTGGAAAGAATTTACAAAAAAAACAGAGCAAACTACAATGCTATTTGGCCCTAAACAGAGAGTACACAATTGCACAATACCTGACCACTGTGACTGACCCAAAATTAAGGAAATCTTTGACTATATACAGACTCAGTGAGCATAGCCTTGCTTTTTAGAAAGGTCACCGAAGGCAGACCTGGCTCTCAAGAGAAGACAGGCTATGTGCACACTGCCCACAAAATGAGGTGGGAACTGAGCTGCACTTACTAACCTCCTGCCAAATGTATGACAATATTAGATACCAGCACTTTTACTGAAACGTTGATTAATGTGCACTGTCCCTGTAAAAATAAAAGTAAACTCAATTCAACTCAACATATTTCCCTCAGATTACACAGATCCACAAAGAATTAGAAAACAAATCCAATTTTGAAAAACTCCCATATCTACTGGGTGAAATACCACAGTTGTGACATCACAGCACCAAAAAGGGCAACCAGTGAAGAACAAACACCATTGTAAATACCACCTATATTTATGTTTATTTATTTTCCCTTTTGTACTTACCTATTTGCACATCGTTACAACAGTGTATATATGCATAATATGACATTTTAAATGTCTTTATTATTTTGGAACTTTTGTAAGTGTAATGTTTAACTTTTGTAAGTTTACTGTTCATTTTGTATAGTTTATTTCACTTTTCACTTGATTTGGCAATGTAAACATGTTTCCCATGCCAATAAAGCCCCTTGAATTGAACATTTGAATTTAGAAAGAGACAGAGAGAGAGAGAGAGAGAGAGAGAGAGAGAGAGAGAGAGAGAGAGAGAGAGAGAGAGAGAGAGAGAGAGAGAGAGAGAGAGAGAGAGAGAGAGAGAGAGAGAGAGAGCGAGAGAGCACATTTTGGAAGAAAATAGTCCTCACATGTAACAGTCAAATCTCCTAAAAACATAACAACAAGTTCAACCTTTACACCTGGTGCAAATGCTTAGTAACCCTGGTCCTTGTTGTGAATGTCATGCCTTAGAGCAGGGGAGATGGTACAAGAGTTTACGGCCACTAGAGGGCTGTCCTATAATACTGTAGTAGAGGGTTGTTGTTCATATTGTTGTTGTATGACCACATGCTCTATGACACAGCAGCAATTGTGTTATGGTTGTATAATGGTTGTGGTCTTACCGTGTGTTTGGGTATGGTTGTATAATGGTTGTGGTCTTACCGTGTGTTTGGGTATGGTTGTGTTATGGTTGTATAATGGTTGTGGTCTTACCGTGTGTTTGGGTATGGTTGTGTTATGGTTGTATAATGGTTGTGGTCTTACCGTGTGTTTGGGTATGGTAGTGTTAAGGTTGTATAATGGTTGTGGTCTTACCGTGTGTTTGGGTATGGTTGTGTTATGGTTGTATAATGGTTGTGGTCTTACCGTGTGTTTGGGTATGGTTGTGTCATGGTTGTATAGTGGTTGTGGTCTCACCGTGTGTTTGGGTGTAGACTCGGCCATCAGGCAGGCCAGAATCTCCTCCTCGGCCATCTGGTCTACGATGTGGGCGTCATATGCCACCCTAATAGACACTTCTTCCATCATCCTGGCACACACACACACACAGCTGGAGGATGCAGGTCTCTACTTTCAGGTACGTGAACCCCAGCAGGAGAGAGAAGCTCCAATGAATTAGTAGGTCAGAATTACGAAAGGTGTTCCAGTCAGACAGGTAAACTCCTTCACACAGGTAAACTCCTTCACACAGGTAAACTCCTTAACACAGGTAAACTCCTTCACACAGGTAAACTCCTTCAAACAGGTAAACTCCTTCACACAGGTAAACTCCTTCAAGCAGGTAAACTCCTTCAAACAGGTAAACTCCTTCACACAGGTAAACTCCTTCACACAGGTAAACTCCTTCACACAGATAAACTCCAGTAGCAGAGAGGCACGTGTTGATACACAGCTGAACTCCCTCTAACAGGTGAATTCCAACAGAGGTAGTAACTCCCAGTCAGTCAGATATACACAGGTCAACACCCAGAAACAGGTCAGAGACGGTACTTGGGAAAAACCTGGCAACAGGTGAAAGCCAGGTAAACTACCTCAGGTAGTCCAAAGGTAAAGTCCAAGGGCATAGTCCAACATGTGTAGGAAACACACAGACACACTCCAGCTAGCAGGCAGATACAGCAGTGGACTACACACACACAGAACCACATACAAATGAAGAGGTACAGGTTTGGCAGGGTTCATTTATATGAGGTGTGTGACACAGAGACACACCTACTGCTGTCCTCCCTTTCTTATTCTCTTCACCCTCTTCTCATGCCCTCTCTATTGCTCCCCTGTAAAGAGATTCACACTCCTCCACCCTGAAACCCCCTTTTCAGTCAACACACACACACACACACTGACACACACGTAGAACACCCATATTAATGATGCCCTGGTGTTGTCAACTGAGAGGTGAGAAGGTTCATGCTGTTCTATGCCTGGTATTTAGGATATTTACCCTGGAGTGTTTAGTGTGTGTGTGTGCACGTGTGTGCGCGTGCGTGTGCGGTGTGTGTGTGCCTCTCCTTACAGTGCTATTGTCTCCAGAAGGCCAGGGCTGAAAGGGGTTTGTCAGGAGTCTAAACTGGTCCTGCCACTACAGTAATACTTACAAAACATTTGAACACAACACAGAAGATGCAACCCAAAAGCTGTTTCTCTCTCTCTTCTCTCTCTCTCTCTCTCTCTCTCTCTCTCTCTCTCTCTCTCTCTCTCTCTCAATTCTACACATGCTGTCTCTTACTGATGATATCTCAGCGACAGTAAACGACTTGTGGTCCCATCTTAGTATAGATCAATAACATCTCTGAACTACAACACAGGGACGGCTCTCCCAGGAAACAAAGACAAGCATGTGAAATTGTCTTTACTTATATTTGACCATTTATGATCCATTATTCTTACTATTTGTTCTGCTATTGCTGTTTCAAAACGGCCTCATCTGACTCCATGTTGCAGTGCTGTCTATGTTATTCCATCTGCCAACAACAGAGTGAGACAGATGATCATGAACAAGTCTAGTTCACACAACTCATGGACACAACGCCATACAACTACTTTTAAAGAAGGCCCACAGGACAACAGGTTGTGTCAAAGCATCATAACACTAGCATCTAGACTGACATTGTGTTGTTGCTTATTTATATGTATTCGTCATATTTCTGAGTCTGCTTTTAATTTGCGGTGCTCAGTTGGTAGAGCATGGTCCTTGCAATGGCAGAGGAGTTGGTTTGATTCCTGGGACCACCCATACGTAATAAAACCATAAATGAATGCAACCATGACTGAAAGTCGCTTTGGATAAAATTGTCTGCTAAATGGTACACATTATTTGATTCATTGTTGGTGAAGAAACACAGACATAAATATTTATTTAGCTTCAAAAAGGAACATTGTGTGTTAAACGTGGAATTCATCTTCAGAGTTCATTTTAAAGGGAGACTCAGCTACATGACATCATCGTACGCTGTGGGTCAACTTCCTGTTTAGAGACACCATCAACAACAATATGGGCATGTCTCAATGAACAGTGCAAATTGTCTGTAAGCAGGAAGTTGCCCTGCTGTGTATGATGATGTCATTTTTGAGTCCACCTTTAATAGAAAAAATATACAGTTGAAGTCAGAAGTTTACATCCACCTTAGCCGAATACATTTCAACTCAGTTTTTCACAATTCCTGACAATTAATCTTAGTAAACATTCCCTGTCTTAGGTCAGGTAGGATCACCACTTTATTATAATAATGTGAAATGTCAGAATAATAGTAGAGAGAATGATTTATTTCAGCTTTTATTTCTTTCATCACATTCCCAGTGGGCCAGAAGTTTACATACCCTCAATTAGTATTTGGTAGTGTTGCCTTTAAATTGTTTAACTTGGGTCAAACATTTCGGGTAGCCTTCCACAAGCTTCCCACAATAATCCCACATTCTTCCTGACAGAGCTGGTGTAACTGAGTCAGGTTTGTAGGCCTCCTTGCTCACACACGCTTTTTCAGTTCTGCCCATAAATTGCACCAGTGTTCCTGCAGAAAAGCGCCCCCACAACATGATGCTGCCACCCCCATGCTTCACGGTTGGGATGGTGTTCTTCGGCTTCCAAGCCTCCCCCTTTTTCCTCCAAACATAATGATGGTCATTATGGCCAAACAGTTCTATTTTTGTTTCATCAGACCAGAGGACATTTCTCCAAAAAGTACGATCTTTGTCCCCGTGTGCTGTTGCAAACCATAGTCTGGCTTTTTTTATGGCGGTTTTGGAGCAGTGGCTTCTTCCTTGCTGTGGCCTTTCAGGTTATATCGATATAGGACTTGTTTAACTGTGGATATAGATACTTTTTTACCTGTTTCCTCCAGCATCTTCACAAGGTCCTTTGCTGTTGTTCTGGGATTGATTTGCACTTTTCGCACCAAAGTACATTCATCTCTAGGAGACAGAACGCTTCTCCTTCCTGAGCGGTATGACGGCTGTGTGGTCCCATGGTGTTTATACTTGCGTACTATTGTTTGTACAGATGAGCGTGGTACCTTCAGGCATTTGGAAATTGCTCACAATGATGAACCAGACTTGTGGAGGTATACCATTTTCTTCTGAGGTCTTGGCTGATTTCTTTTGATTTTCCCATGATGTCAAGCAGAGGCACTGAGTTTGAAGGTAGGCCTTGAAATATATCCACAGGTACACCTCCAATTGACTCAAATGATGTCAATTAGCCTAGCAGAAGCTTTTTAAAGGCACAGTCAACTTAGTGTATGTAAACTTTTGACCCACTGGAATTGTGATACAGTGAATTATAAGTGAAATAATCTGTCTGTAAACAATTGTTGGAAAAATTACTTGTGTCATTCACAAAGTAGATGTCCTAACCGACTTGCCAAAACTATAGTTTGTTAACAAGAAATTTGTGGAGTGGTTGAAAAATGGGATTTAATGACTCCAACCTAAGAGTATGTAAACTTCTGACTTCAACTGTATATATTATAGAATTACTGAATTCAATATTAAAGTTATCTTCATTGCCAGACTACAGGTAGCAGTGTCTTTGTGTGAGTGTGTGACTACATAGAAGTGAACACTGGTATTTTCCAGTAAATCAACACATGAACAGATAGATGTCCATTTTCCCATAAACTCTCTAACAAAGAATCACAAAAGGATGAGAAGTGAGGAAGACTAAGATGTGAAGACTATGGCTTTGTTGAAAATGGCATCCTTCCCTAGATAGTGCGCTACTTTTGACCAGACCCATATGGGTCCTGGTCAAAAGTAGTGCACTATATAGGGAATACAATGCAATTTGGGACGCACCCTATGAGAAAAGTGGAATGTGCATTGTGTGAAAACACTAAAACAGTAAAATCTCTTATCAATACTAGTCTATAGTGCCATAATGAACATCTTTTAGTAAGTGTACAGTATCTCTGTTTTTTGTTTTGAAGGACTGAAGGGTAAGGGCTAAGTGAAACATCATAGAATTGGACAAACAGATGCCCTCGTTGACGAAAATGTTTGTGTGTTTGTGTTGTTTTAGCCAGGATTATGTATAACGCATCCGGATATCCCCTTACAATATATATTTTTTAAATCACATGTAAAACTGCAAATTTGACATGTGTTTTTTTCTAAGGGCCAGAGGGCTCAACAAAGGACATACTGCTCCTTTAAACTATGGAAGAAATAAACATCTTTGAGCTTCAGTTGTTGAATGTAATGTAATTAGACATTCCAGAAGTAAAGCAAACTTACAATGAACACATATAGTCCTCATGTCAGTCACCTCGTTCACATTATCAGGTTTCAGGCAGAGGAGAGAGATGGAGAGAAAATGATGGAAAAGGAGGGAGAGAAAGACAGATCGAGAGAAAGAGAGAGAGAGAAACACCAGTGTGTTGCTGTTCCAGTCTATCTTCCCCATCATCTGTAGTAATCTCCCATTGTCAAACCCAACATCTCCTCCACTGTATGGTTACCAGATGACCAGACCTTTACACCGCCACACCAGACAAGGGTCCGTATGTGGTTCTATCCCGATCAGGAGGCTCCGTCTGTGGGTACTCTGGATGTCTCTGGGTCTCTTTCCCCTGGGAGAAGGAGTGTTTGTATGAGTACGTGTGTGACGTCGGTGTGTGTGTGTCCATGTGCGTCAAACCGGTGTGCTGTAGGGGCGTCTGTTACTGCAGGGTGTGTTAGGGTAGGTGTCAACGGGGCTATAGTAGCTCAAAGGGGATTGGCCGGGCTGGGTCAAAAAGAAGGGGGCCTGCGGTGTGTCTGACAGGGGCAGTGATTGACACAGTCCGTGGTTGTCATAGTGATACGTATGGAATCCCAGCCGCTCGGTACCGTTGTGCAGCTCGTCACTAAGTCCCGGGCGTAGCCAGAAGGGGGAGCAGGTGGGGCAGTAGCTGGGGGGAGGGCCCACCTGGAAAACACACAATCACCATAGAAATAGAATGATTGAAATAGAATGAGTCATTCAAATTCTATGTATGGACCAACTGCCTACTGTAGCTCTAGGTTTAGGTCTAGGGTTTTGTGCTAGTGCTGTACTCTAACCTCCAGGGGCTCCAGGCAAAGAGGGGTGACAGCCAGGCTGTCCATCCCAGGGGCGCTGCACGCATTGCAGGCAAAGTGAGCCTGAACCTCCCCTTGACCATCCCCTTCTCCATCTCCTCCTCCCATTCCTTCACCTCCTCCAGCCACGGAAGCCAAGTCCACCTCTGACTCATTTTTCTTACAGCAGTAGTACTGGAATTAGTGTTGCAATCAGTTATTGTTCATGAAAGACTGTGCAGATAAAACACACACACGGGCACACGCACACACAAACACACACACATACACGCAGTCACACGGACACACACACACACAGACACACACAGGTTACCTGGAGCCTGCAGTAGCACAGCACTGCTACAATACAGAGCAGGATGACTGTGGCAAGAAGTCCCCCGCTTATTACTACTGTTCCTGCTGACATTAAACTGGTTATAACTCTCCATCAAACCCTGGATAAAGGGAGAGGGGGAGAGAGAGAGAGAGAGAGAGAGAGGGGGAAGAGATAGTAGGAGAGAGAGAGCGAGAGAGAGAGAGAGAGAGAGAGAGAGAGAGAGAGAGAGAGAGAGAGAGAGAGAGAGAGAGAAAGAGGGAACTACAATAGTTAGTTATACTCTAAGTTCTTAACTACAACTTGACAGCACATTAAAGGAGTGTAATACTTACGTTCAGCAATGGGTTCTATACCTGCAAGGACAAAGACAATCAAAGGACCTAAATTAGAACTATGATCTAAATGAACTAAGGCCAGGGCCCGTGTCTATGATGTGCCTCAGGATAGGATAGCTGATCTAGGACCTCTCCAAACAATCATATTCATCATGAAATAAAATGCTAAACTGATCCTAGATCAGCACTAGTCCGAGACGCTTTTTTGTGGATACAGGCCTAGAACTCACATCAGGAGACAGGTAGAGGTGGAGAGGGGGAGGAGGCAGAGAAGGGGGCGGGGTCCTGCGAGGTCTTGGGGGTGGCGGCCTCAAAACCTCTTCTGGTTGGATCTCCTGCAGAAAGATGAGTTAGAAGATAAAACATGGATCTCTTCATCCATTTCATCTACATCAGTCTCATATCAGCAGGTGTGAGAGAGAGAGAGAGAGAGAGAGAGAGAGAGAGAGAGAGAGAGAGAGAGAGAGAGAGAGAGAGAGAGAGAGAGAAGAGGCATTCTACAAATCTGTGTGCGTGTGTGCATCTGTGTCCATCAGACAGCTCCTCCTCTATGTCACCACTGCTCTAAATTATATACAGCATGGGCAGGTTGATGCCGTTAAAAGCAATGTGAAATCTCCATCTCTCTTTCTCTCTCTTTTTCTCTGTCTCTCTCTGCCTTGCTCTCTTCAACACTGGGTATTTATTCAACACTGGGTACCTATTCCTAACTCTGGGTACCTATTCATAAGTCACTGGAAGTGTATACACTGCTTTTGAACTGTAAAATATAGGGTTGAAGATTCACCCCTCTACCTTTTCTGACCATCACAGCACACACTGTGTCAGAAAGTGCTGTGGGATTTGACTGTGAAGACACGCACACACACACACACACACACACACTCCTGTACTGTATGACCTAAAAGGAACCTGTGGTCCCAGGAGGGATCTGCCAAAAACTCCATTAACTATTAACCAGGAGGAGAGAGAGAGACAATGGAGGAGAGGAGAAAAGCAGGATCACTATATTACCTACATAAAATAGTCTACAGGAAATTCAGGAGAGGAGAGGAGAGGAGAAGAGAAGAGAGGAGAAGAGAGGAGAAGAGAGGAGAAGAGAGGAGAAGAGAGGAGAAGAGAGGAGAAGAGAGGAGAAGAGAGAAGAGAGAAGAAGAGAGGAGAAGAGAGGAGAAGAGAGAGAAGAGAAGAGAAGAGAAGAGAAGAGAAGAGAAGAGAAGAGAAGAGAAAAGAGGAGAAAAGAGGAGAGGAGAAGAGACTTTCAATATCGTAGTAGATCCTCAATATATCTTCTTCTAAATATAATGATATTAGTTCTTCGTTGTGGTGTGTGTGTGTCTGTGCCTTCTAACTTTTCACAGGAATAAATCTCGGTGAGCCTGCAATTTTAAAGCCCTGGACGTTCAATTATTCAAAAATCATTCCTGCAACAATATTTTTCCATCAGGGGACAATTTAGCCAGGTAGTCAAGGCGAGACTCTCCCTCTCTCCTCTCTCCCTCTCCCCTCTTCTGAAAGCACTCTTCTCTCCGTGTAAATAGAGATACACACTCATTCCTAATCTCTCTGTGTGCGCGTGTGTGTCTAGGACGGCCGCACCACTTGCAGAAATGAACAATGGCAGAAGAGGAAGGACAGAGAAAAGTCTACAGGGAATTCAGTCATACCTGGTCTTCTGTGGCTGCCAATATACTGTAACTATATGTCCCAGTGTCTGGAGTTTATACTTTATCTGCAATATGCAACAATTTAGTGATATGAATACAACTGAGAAATACCTGAACTAGCTCAGTACATCTTTCTTACCTTGTCATAATCTAACAACATCAGTTGCAGAGTCATAGTGTTCTAATGTTTATGTTGTCTACCTGACAGAGATCTTTGGGTTGAAAAGTTGCACTAAACAGAAGTCAATCTATTCAACACTGGTTATCTATTCAACACTGGGTATCTATTCAACACTGGGTATCTACTCAACACTGGGTATCTATTCAACACTGGGTATCTACTCAACACAGGGTATCTATTCAACACTGGGTATCTATTCAACACTGGGTATTTATTCAACACTGGGTATCTACTCAACACAGGGTATCTATTCAACACTGGGTATTTATTCAACGCTGGGTATCTATTCAACACTGGGTATTTATTCAACACTGGGTATCTATTCAACACTGGGTATTTATTCAACACTGGGTATCTATTCAACACTGGGTATTTATTCAACACTGGGTATTTATTCAACACTGGGTATCTATTCAACACTGGGTATCTATTCAACACTGGGTATCTATTCAACACTGGGTATCTACTCAACACAGGGTATCTATTCAACACTGGGTATCTATTCAACACTGGGTATCTATTCAACACAGGGTATCTATTCAACACTGGGTATCTATTCAACACTGGGTATCTATTCAACACTGGGTATCTATTCAACACAGGGTATCTATTCAACACTGGGTATCTATTCAACACTGGGTATCTATTCAACACTGGGTATCTACTCAACACAGGGTATCTATTCAACACTGGGTATCTATTCAACACTGGGTATCTATTCAACACAGGGTATCTATTCAACACTGGGTATCTATTCAACACTGGGTATCTACTCAACACAGGGTATCTATTCAACACTGGGTATCTATTCAACACTGGGTATCTATTCAACACTGGGTATCTATTCAACACTGGGTATCTATTCAACACTGGGTATCTATTCAACACTGGGTATCTACTCAACACAGGGTATCTATTCAACACTGGGTATTTATTCAACACTGGGTATCTATTCAACACTGGGTATTTATTCAACACTGGGTATTTATTCAACACTGGGTATCTATTCAACACTGGGTATCTATTCAACACTGGGTATTTATTCAACACTGGGTATCTATTCAACACTGGGTATTTATTCAACACTGGGTATCTATTCAACACTGGGTATCTATTCAACACTGGGTATTTATTCAACACTGGGTATTTATTCAACACTGGGTATCTATTCAACACTGGGTATCTATTCAACACTGGGTATTTATTCAACACTGGGTATCTATTCAACACTGGGTATCTATTCAACACTGGGTATTTATTCAACACTGGGTATTTATTCAACACTGGGTATCTATTCAACACTGGGTACCTATTCATAACTTTTGTTTTTGCAACCTGCACCTGAAAGTCACTGGAAGTGTATACACTGCTTTTGAACTGTTTTCAACATTACACACACGGAAGCACACACACACACACACACAGTGTAAATCAGCACCAGGAGGATGGCATCCTGTAGGTCAGGAGTGGCCGGGCACCTCACAGTCCCCTGGGAAGAGAGACATGACATCATCAGCACAGGTCAATGTAAACATAGTCAGAACGGTGTCTTCAACAGTCGTGCAACTTTGTCTTTGGATTGAGGACAAATTCAAAACAGTGTTTCTGTGCGTTCTTCCCTTCCTATCACATGAATTGTGCCCCACACACAATGCCGTTCTATACATGTAATAGTTCCCGGGAAATAGACCTACACTACCTTTAAACTGATAGCACTTCTGTCACTCATCTAAGGACATAACTGAGACAGTTGGGTCAGTGATGCCAGGGTATTCTTAAACATAACAGCGGCTACAGTAACATTATAGGAAAGGCGTTAATTAATAGCAACTAGTAATAGTGATAGTTAACACCCCGAAACACAGGACCAATTATTGTATTTAAAAAAAAAACGTACCTGTCAGATAAGCCGTATCCTGGTATTTCACAAACCGGTGACTGGGATATTCCCGAAAACACTTTCGGTGTGATGGTCAATAGTGCACTAACTGGCCTACACTACTGTATTACACCGTCGCACGATGCTTTACTTCGATAGCACAAATCCTTTGCCCTGTTCGCTCCAACAGCTTGTAGTCAATTCGCGCTATAACCGAACTCTCATGTTATACTTCTTTTCCGTTATCCCTTGTTTCCACACTCTCACCTGTACTGAGACGGCGTGAGAAATAACCCAGCTGATATCTCATGGCATCTCCCAGATGGTGTCGGTAGGGACACAGGGACATTGATACGGGCAGAGATTGTCTGTGGTCGGCGAGGCTTTATCCATCACATCGCTGAGACTGGGGGGTTGGGGAGAATGGCTACTGTTACGCGTATTGCTACTCCCTCCGAGAAAACGCAACAGCCTGCGATATGCGATATTGGTGTCTAACGGCGCCCTGGGTGGATTCTGCTGATGTAGGATCGGATTACCAAACCTCTCATTTTAACTTTAAACCGCTCATTCTAACTTCAAACTGGCCTCAGATCAGCTTCCAGGGACAACCACATCTATCCTACACCAGAGGATGGGGGGTTAAAGCCCGCTATGAAAACGTTAAATCATAAACTAGGCTTACGTCACTGACCTGCAGGGATCAATTGTATTGCAAAGAAAAGTAAATATTAAGAAAACTTCTGTTGGACTACCATCCCTTGGCACGCACGACCCAAACATATTAGGTTAGTAAGGTATTTTATTACAGTGTTAGAACGACAGTCAACGATAACTTTCAATTCGAATTGTCTAACTGATTGCACTAGTTCTCTAGTCCTAGGCCTTATCCTCAGAAATGTGTGCTATATCCCTCAGAAAGTTGGGGAGAAAAAAATGCCAAATGCTTGTTTGGGCTGGGTAGGTAGACCAACAGTAGTAGGCATATGTATGTTTTTAGTTTTACGTGATTTAGGCATTCAGTGCAACGGGTAAAATAGCAGCTTCAACTTGCATTTGTTTTGACTTTTTTAGGCAGCGGAGGACGGAAAGGCGAACACGTGCTACACCAGCGGAGAGATGAGTTCTCGTGATGACGTGAGGTTCAAAATGGACAACAGTAGGCCTAACTTTAGCATGTAGCACCAACGTCAATGTGTTTTCTAACATCTATTAAGTCTCAGATGTCTTGGTGCTTATTAAGTAAACTAGGCCGATGCTATTTGTGTCTGTGTGCACACTTGTATTGTGCTAACAATACTGTGAGGAGATGAAGGTGTATTTTCCCAGACCAAATGGACCAGTTTGGCGGAATGGGAGAAAAAGCATGACAGAAACATGAAGAGGAACCACTTGGCTATGTTGGCTATAGGTACTACATATCTCTATGAGGCCATGACTATTGTGATGAAGGACAATGCTCTCTGTTGTTCCTCAGGGGCCTGTTTCAGGACATCAGCCTCAGGTTGTGTACAACATATATAATTGTCTGTCAGGTAGATCAGGGAATCGTGACCTCTCTATTCATTATATTTCTATGTGGAAAGTTTGGATTGTGCCACCTCTCTGAATACACCCTAGGTCTGCAGCCGCTGGTCCCTGTGCTTATGATGCATGGCCGGGAGGGGAGGGAGAGAGAGCGTAGACCGCCCCCACAAGGACCTAGTGACACAGTGGAGGAAGAGGAAGAGGAAGAATGGACCCCTCACCTGGAGAGACAACACCAGGGTAAAACTCAAAGGAGAAGGGAGAAGAAGTCCAGACCACCTTCTACAGAAACAACTTCTAAACTCCCTCAGTCCAGAACACCTTCTACAGCCTCCACCTCTAAACCCCCTCAGTCCAGAACACCTTCCGACACCTTCCGGCCAGACCACAGCTGAGCAGAGGACCAGTGGTGACACGTATTTACACCTGGATGTGGACTGACTGGGACAGTCACAAAATGGGAAGAGAACCTTCAAGACAACCTCGCCTGGATGAGCTGACTGGAGAGAGAGGAGGAGAGAGAGAGTAGGGACGAGACGGAGCGGAAGACAAAGAAAGAGAAGGAACGAGAGGGAGAAGAGGAGAAACAGGAGCCACTGAACAAAGAGAGATACGGAGAAAAGGAGAGAGAGAGCGAAGGAGAGATAGAATCAGAGTGGAAGAGTGGGGGAGAGGAGGAGAGCAGAAGTGAAGGAGAGAGCACACCCAGCAGCCCAGTGAGTGAGGAGGGAGAGTGAGAGCGAAGGAGAGATTATATTTTATTAATGTTGACTAATTCCATGAACATATCCTCTCAAGTATTTAGTAATCAGTAGTAGTACGCCGCTTGAGTCAGAACAACTCTAAAATGTAGTTCTGTCCTTGAACTGTTCTTGTCTATTAATGTTCTGTATTATGTCATGTTTCATGTTTTGTGTGGACCCCAGGAAGAGTAGCTGCTGCTGCTTTTGCAACAGCTAATGGGGATCCTAATAAAATACCAAATACCTTCCCTCTCTCTTACCACTCCTCCTCTCTCTGTCAGGTATGTGAACTGTGCCCGTAGTGCAGAAGAGCAGAATCTGGTGGCCTTCCAGTACAGAGGAGCTGCTGTACCGCTGCTGTGAGCCTATAGCTGTTGGAGAGGAGCTGTTGGTGTGGTACGGAGAGGAATACGCCAGAGACTTGGGCATCATCTTCAACTTCCTCTGGGACAAAAAGAGCTCAGCTAGAGGTACTTTTGGGCGTTCTCTCTCTACCTCTCTCCCTATTCTTTTTCCTCGTCCCTCTAGAACAGGCAGTCATTGTGCAATAATCTGAATGAATGCGTTTCCCTCAGTCAGCTGAATGCACAGCTTACTTCATAGAACCGTGGTTACGTGAGTAATCTCCTATATCCGCTATAGGGGCTGGGGCAAACAGAGAGGTAACAGCGGTTTCTAGCGCATGTTCAAATAGTTTTCTTCCTACAAATGTGTCTCTTGCTTTTTAACGGTTGCCGCTATTAGCAACAATGACCCATGCCTGAAAGCTAAGATTCTCAGGAACACGTATTGTCTGTTTCCATCTATGACACACACAAGCTGTGCAGGCCTTGTTAGAAGGCGGAGTGATGTGAATGTATCTGCACAGAATTGCTAGTGGAAATAAATGGGTTCTCCACTGAAGACCATACACACAGATTGCTTAATGATCATCCCTAATGTTTTCCAGAACTTTCCAATACCTTTGTGATGGATTTCAGTCACCCCAAAACATACTTCCTTCCAGTGGTGGAAAAGTACCCAATTGTTATACTTGAGTAAAAGTAAAGATACCTTAGTAGAAAATGACTCAAGTAAAAGTCACCCAGTAAAATACTACTTGAGTAAAAGTCTAAAAGTATTTGGTTTAAAATTGACTTAAGTATCAACAGTAAATGTAATCGCTAAAATATACTTAAGAATCAAAAGTAAAAGTATAAATCATTTAAAATTCCTTATATTAAGCAAACCAGACTGCATGATTTTCTTGTTTTTTAGTTATTTACGGATAGCCAGGGGCACACTTCAACACTCAGACATCATTTACAAACTAAGCATTTGTGTTTAGTGAGTTGGCCAAATCAGAGGCATTAGGGATGACCAGGGATGTTCTCTTGATAAGTGTGTGAATTAGACAATTTTCCTGTCCTGCTAAGCATTCAAAATGTAACTAGTACTTTTGGGTGTCAGGGAAAAAATAAGGAGTAAAAAGTACATTATTTTCTTTAGGAATGTAGTGAAGTAAAAGTAAAAGTTGTCAACAATATACAGTTGAAGTCGGAAGTTTACATACACTTAGGTTGGAGTCATTGATTCTCATTTTTCAACCACTCCACAAATTTCTTGTTAACAAACTATAGTTTTGGCAAATCTACTTTGTGCATGACAAGTAATTTTTCCAACAATTGTTTACAAACAGATTATTTCGCTTATAATTCACTGTATCACAATTCCAGTGGGTCAGAAGTTTACATACAGTGAGGGAAAAAAGTATTTGATCCCCTGCTGATTTTATACGTTTGCCAACTGACAAAGAAATGATCAGTCTATAAATTTAATGGTAGGTTTATTTGAACAGTGAGAGACAGAATAACAACAAAGAAATCCAGAAAAACGCATGTGAAAATTTTTATTAATTGATTTGCATTTTAATGAGGGAAATAAGTATTTGACCCCCTCTCAATCAGAAAGATTTCTGGCTCCCAGGTGTCTTTTATACAGGTAACGAGCTGAGATTAGGAGCACACTCTTAAAGGGAGTGCTCCTAATCTCAGTTTGGCCAAGACCAAAGAGCTCTCCAAGGATGTCAGGGACAAGATTGTAGACCTACACAAGGCTGGAATGGGCTACAAGACTATCGCCAAGCAGCTTGGTGAGAAGGTGACAACAGTTGGTGCGATTATTCGCAAATGGAAAAAACACAAAGAACAGTCAATCTCCCTCGGCCTGTGGCTCCATGCAAGATCTCACCTTGTGGAGTTGCAATGATCATGAGAACGGTGAGGAATCAGCCCAGAACTACACCGGAGGATCTTGTCAATGATCTCAAGGCAGCTGGGACCATTGTCACCAAGAAAACAATTGGTAACACACTACGCCGTGAAGGACTGAAATCCTGCAGCGCCCGCAAGGTCCCCCTGCTCAAGAAAGCACATATACATGCCCGTCTGAAGTTTGCCTGAATCTGAATGATTCAGAGGACAACTGGGTGAAAGTGTTGTGGTCAGATGAGACCAAAATTGAGCTCTTTGGCATCAACTCAACTCGCCGTGTTGGGAGGAGGAGGAATGCTGCCTATGACCCCAAGAACACCATCCCCACCGTCAAACATGGAGGTGGAAACATTATGCTTTGGGGGTGTTTTTCTGCTAAGGGGACAGGACAACTTCACCGCATCAAAGGGACAATGGACGGGGCCATGTACCATCAAATCTTGGGTGAGAACCTCCTTCCCTCAGCCAGGGCATTGGAAATGGGTCGTGGATGGGTATTCCAGCATGAAAATGACCCAAAACACACGGCCAAGGCAACAAAGGAGTGGCTCAAGAAGAAGCACATTAAGGTCCTGGAGTGGCCTAGCCAGTCTCCAGACCTTAATCCCATAGAAAATCTGTGGAGGGAGCTGAAGGTTCGAGTTGCCAAACGTCAGCCTCGAAACCTTAATGACTTGGAGAAGATCTGCAAAGAGGAGTGGGACAAAATCCCTCCTGAGATGTGTGCAAACCTGGTGGCCAACTACAAGAAACGTCTGACCTCTGTGATTGCCAAAAAGGGTTTTGCCAACAAGTACTAAGTCATGTTTTGCAGAGGGGTCAAATACTTATTTCCCTCATTACAATGCAAATCAATTTATAACATTTTTCACATGCGTTTTTCTGGATTTTTTTGTTGTTATTTTGTCTCTCACTGTTCAAATAAACCTACCATTAAAATTATAGACTGATCATTTCTTTGTCAGTGGGCAAACGTACAAAATCAGCAGGGGATCAAATACTTTTTTTCCCTCACTGTACACTAAGTTGACTGTGCCTTTAAACAGCTTGGAAAATTCCAGAAAATTATGTCATGGCTTTAGAAGCTTCCGATAGGCTAATTGACATCATTTGAGTCAATTGGAGGTGTACCTGTGGATGTATTTCAAGGCCTACCTTCAAACTCAGTGCCTCTTTGCTTGGCATCATGGGCAAATCAAAAGAAATCAGCCAAGACCTCAGAAAAAAAAATGGTATACCTCCACAAGTCTGGTTCATCCTTGTGAGCAATTTCCAAATGCCTGAAGGTACCACGCTCATCTGTACAAACAATAGTACGCAAGTAAAAACACCATGGGACCACACAGCCGTCATACCGCTCAGGAAGGAGATGCGTTTTGTCTCCTAGAGATGAATGTACTTTGGTGCAAAATATGCAAATCAATCCCAGAACAACAGCAAAGGACCTTGTGAAGATGCTGGAGAAAACAGTTACAAAAGTATCTACAGTGGGGAAAAAAAGTATTTAGTCAGCCACCAATTGTGCAAGTTCTCTCACTTAAAAAGATGAGAGAGGCCTGTAATTTTCATCATAGGTACACTTCAACTATGACAGACAAAATGAGGAAAAAAAATCCAGAAAATCACATTGTAGGATTTTTAATGAATTTATTTGCAAATTATGGTGGAAAATAAGTATTTGGTCACATACAAACAAGCAAGATTTCTGGCTCTCACAGACCTGTAACTTCTTCTTTAAGAGGCTCCTCTGTCCTCCACTCATTACCTGTATTAATGGCACCTGTTTGAACTTGTTATCAGTATAAAAGACACCTGTCCACAACCTCAAACAGTCACACTCCAAACTCCACTATGGCCAAGACCAAAGAGCTGTCAAAGGACACCAGAAACAAAATTGTAGACCTGCACCAGGTTGGGAAGACTGAATCTGCAATAGGTAAGCAGCTTGGTTTGAAGAAATCAACCGTGGGAGCAATTATTAGGAAATGGAAGACATACAAGACCACTGATAATCTTCCTCGATCTGGGGCTCCACGCAAGATCTCACCCGTGGGGTCAAAATGATCACAAGAACGGTGAGCAAAAATCCCAGAACCACACGGGGGACCTAGTGAATGACCTGCAGAGAGCTGGGACCAAAGTAACAAAGCCTACCATCAGTAACACACTACGCCGCCAGGGACTCAAATCCTGCAGTGCCAGACGTGTCCCCCTGCTTAAGCCAGTACATGTTCAGGCCCGTTTAAAGTTTGCTAGAGAGCATTTGGATGATCCAGATGAGGATTGGGAGAATGTCAGATGAAACCAAAATATAACTTTTTGGTAAAAACTCAACTCGTCGTGTTTGGAGGACAAAGAATGCTGAGTTGCATCCAAAGAACACCATACCTACTGTGAAGCATGGGGTGGAAACATCATGCTTTGGGGCTGTTTTTCTGCAAAGGGACCAGGACGACTGATCCGTGTAAAGGAAAGAATGAATGGGGCCATGTATCGTGAGATTTTGAGTGAAAACCTCCTTCCATCAGCAAGGGCATTGAAGCTGAAACGTGGCTGGGTCTTTCAGCATGACAATGATCCCAAACACACCGCCCGGGCAACGAAGGAGTGGCTTCAGAAGAAGCATTTCAAGGTCCTGGAGTGGCCTAGCCAGTCTCCAGATCTCAACCACATAGAAAATCTTTGAAAGTCCGTGTTGCCCAGCGACAGCCCCAAAACATCACTGCTCTAGAGGAGATCTGCATGGAGGAATGGGCCAAAATACCAGCAACAGTGTGTGAAAACCTTGTGAAGACTTACAGAAAACGTTTGACCTCTGTCATTGCCAACAAAGGGTATATAACAAAGTATTGAGATAAACTTTTGTTATTGACCAAATACTTATTTTCCACCATAATTTGCAAATAAATTCATTAAAAATCCTACAATGTGATTTTCTGGATTTTTTTTCCTCATTTTGTCTGTCATAGTTGAAGTGTACCTATGATGAAAATTACAGGCCTCTCTCATCTTTTTAAGTGAGAGAACTTGCACAATTGGTGGCTGACTAAATACTTTTTTTGCCCACTGTATATCTGTCGCGACTTCAGCCGAAGTTGGTCCTTCTCCTTCTTCGGGCGGCTTTCGGTGGTCGACGTCACCGGTCTTCTAGCCGCCACCGATCCATCATTCATTTTCTGTTGGTTTTGTCTTCCCTTTTCACACACCTGGTTTACATTCCCATGATTACTTGTTCCTTATTTAACCTTCTGTTTCCCCCCATGTTTTTGTGTGTGATTGTTTTGTTGTTTTTGATTCCGTGTTTTCGAGTGTTTATTTTACACTCGTATTGTTATAGTTGAGTAAACTTCATGAACACTCATTTTTTTGTCCTGCGCCTGACTCTGCCTTACTGGCATCACGGATTATCATTACAGAATCACACACCACCTCTACCGCCAGAGTCTCGGCACAGCCATGGATCGCGTGCTGAATAATATGGAGCAATGGGAGAGAGGAGGTTTTCTGCGCCTTTACCATCATCACAACCTCCTACTCCACTACACACACAGCTGTCCACCCCTCCTTCACCTGGTCCCAGTGGGATTCGGCTCGCGCTCCCGAGGGAGTATGATGGGACGGCTGCCGGGTGTTTAGGGTTCCTACTCCAGCTGGAGCTCTACCTGGCGACCGTTCACCCGGCTCCTTCGGGACGTGAGAGCTTGTCCGCCCTCGTCTCCTGTCTATCCGGGAAAGCCCTGGAGTAGGCCAACGTCGTATGGGGAGAGGAAGAAGCGGAGTTGGACCACTACGAGGAGTTCACCCGCCGTTTCCAGGCAGTGTTTGACCATCCACCTGAGGGTAGAGCGGCCGGTGAACGCTTGTTCCACCTCAGACAGGGGACGAGGAGCGCACAGGACTTTGCGTTGGAACCCATTCCCTGCACCCTCTGTGGCCGCAGAGGGCACACTGCTGGTCGGTGCAGGGGGGGTTCCTCAGGGAGTCGAGGCGGCAGGCAGGACACTATCGTGTCACCCCAGGTGAGTAGGCACCAGACTCACCCAGAGCTCCCTGTTGCTCACATGTTTTTGTTTGTTGATATTCCAGATTTTTCCCAGCATTCCCAGCATAAGGCACTAGTCGATTCAGGCGCAGCTGGGAACTTTATTGATCGTTCATTTGCTCATAGTTTAGGGATCCCCATTGTTCCTGTTGATATGCCCATCCCTGTGCATGCCTTAGACAGTCGACCATTAGGGTCAGGGCTGATTAGGGAGGCTACCGCTCCACTAAGCATGGTTACGCAGGAGGGTCATGAGGAGAGAATCAGTTTATACCTCTTTGATTCTCCTGCATTTCCCGTGGTGCTGGGCCTACCCTGGTTGGCCTATCATAACCCCATTATTTCGTGGCAACAGAGGGCTCTAAAGGGATGGACACAAGAGTGCTCGGGGAGGTGTGCAGGTGTGTCCATCGGTGCTACTACGGTGGAAAGTCCAGACCAGGTCTCCACCGTGCACATCCCCTCTGAATATGCCGATTTGTCTCGCGCTGAGCATGTGTCCCTGGTGCACAAGGTGCTTGGTCGACTGTTGGAGCATGACCTGTACGTCAAGGCTAAGAAATGTCTGTTCTTCTAACAGTCCGTCTCTTTCCTAGGGTACCGCATTTCCACGTCGGGTGGAAATGGAGAGTGAACGCATTTCAGCCGTGCGTAATTGGCCGACTCCCACTACGGTAAAGGAACTGCAGCGGTTCTTAGGGTTTGTCAACTACTACCGGAGGTTTATCCAGGGCTTTGGTCAGGTAGCGGCTCCCATTACCTCACTGCTGAAGGGGGGACCGGTGCAGTGGTCAGCTGAGGCGGCTGAGACGGACAGGGCTTTTGGTCACCTGAAGGCTCTGTTTACCTCGGTTCCCGTGCTGGCTCATCCGGATCCCTCTTTGGCATTTATAGTGGAGGTGGACGCTTCCGAGGCTGGGATTGGAGCTGTGCTGTCTCAGCGCTCGGGTACGCCACCTAAACTCCACCCCTATACCTTCTTTTCGAAGACGCTCAGCTCGGCAGTGCGTAACAATGATGTGGGGGACCAGGAGCTGTTGGCTGTCGTCAGGGCTATGAAGCTGTGGAGACATTGGCTTGAGGGGCCTAAACACCCTTTTCTCATCAGGACCGACCACCACAATCTGGAGTACATCCGGGCGGCGAGGAGACTTAACCCTGGCCAGGCAAGGTGGGCCATGTTTTTCACCCGTTTTGTTTTCACCCTATCCTACCGACCAGGTTCCCAAAACACTAAGGCAGACGCACTGTCCCGGATATTTGACACAGAGGAGCGGTCCATAGATCCCACTCCCATACTTCCGGCCTCTTGCCTGGTGGCACCGGTGGTGTGAGAGCTGGATGCGGACATCGAGCGGGCGTTACGTACAGAGCCCACTCCACCTCAGTGTCCAGCTGGGCGTATGTACGTTCCGTCTGCTGTCCGCGACCGTCTGATCTATTGGGCCCACACGTCACCCTCCTCTGGTCATCCTGGCATCAGTCGGACGGTGCGCTGTCTTAGTGGGAAGTACTGGTGGTTCACCTTAGCTAAGGACGTGAGGGTTTATGTTTCCTCCTGCTCGGTGTGCGCCCAGTGCAAGGCGCCTAGGCACCCGCCCAGAGGGAAGTTACAACCCCTACCCGTTCCACAGCGACCTTGGTCACACCTGTCGGTGGACTTCTTGACGTATCTTCCGCTGTCACAGGGTAACACCACGATCCTGGTCGTTGTGGATCGGTATTCTAAGTCCTGCCGCCTCCTTCCTTTGCCCGGTCTCCCTACGGCCCTACAGACTGCGGAGGCCCTATTCACCCATGTCTTCCGGCATTACGGGGTGCCTGAGGATATTGTTTCTGATCGGGGTCCCCAATTCACGTCTAGGGTTTGGAGGGCGTTCATGGAACGCCTGGGGGTCTTGGTCAGCCTTACCTCAGGTTTTCACCCCGAGAGTAACGGGCAGGTGTAAAGAGTCAACCAGGATGTGGGTAGGTTTCTGCGGTCCTATTGCCAGGACCGGCCTGGGGAGTGGGCGGCTTTCATTCCCTGGGCAGAGATGGCCCAAAACTCACTCCGCCACTCCTCCACTGGCATCTCCCCCTTCCAGTGCGCACTGGCATCTCCCCCTTCCAGTGCGCACTCCAGCGTGCCGGTTCTTGCACTGTGGCATCAGAGCCAGATCGAGGCTCCTGCGGTGGATGAATGGTTTAGGCGCTCGGAGGAGACCTGGAAGGCCGCCCATGCGCAACTGCAACGAGCCGTGAGGCGGCAGAAGGCGAGCGCCGGCCGCCACCACAGTGAGGGCCTGGGGTTCGCACCGGGGGACAGGGTCTGTAAACCAGACAGGGTCTGTAAGCCCCTCCACCTGCCCTGCTGGAAGCTGGGTCCGCGGTATGTGGGGCCCTTTAATGTCCTGAGGAGATTGAGCGAGGTATGTTATAAGTTACAGCTTCCCCCAGATTACCGTATTAACCCCTCGTTCCATGTGTCTCTCCTCAAGCCGATGGTGGCTGGTCCACTCCAGGAGTCTGAGGTGCGGGAGGTTTCTCCGCCTCCTCTGGACATTGAGGGGGCCCCGGCGTATACTGCGCGAGCCATCATGGACTCAAGGCGTCGGGCGTGGGGCCTCCAGTACCTCGTGGAGTGGGAGGGGTACGGTCCGGAGGAGAGACACTGGGTGCCGGTGAGAGACATCCTAGACCCTTCGTTGCTGCGGGAATTTCACGGTCTCCACCCGGATCGCCCTGCGCCTCGTCCCCCGGGTCGTCCCCGAGGCCGGTGTTGGCGCGCTGCTGGAGCCGCGCGTCAAGGGGGGGGTACTGTCAAGACTTCAGCCGAAGTTGGTCCCTCTTCTTGTTCGGGCGGCTGTCGGCGGTCGACGTCACCGGTCTTCTAGCCGCCACCAATCCATTATTCATTTTCTGTTGATTTTGTCTTCCCTTTTCACACACCTGGTTTACATTCCCATGATTACTTGTTCCTTATTTAACCCTCTGTTTCCCCCCATGTTTTTGTGTGATTGTTTTGTTGTTTTTGATTCCGTGTTTTCGAGTGTTTGTTTTACATTCGTATTGTTATATTTGAGTAAACTTCATGAACACTAATTTTGTTTTCCTGCGCCTGACTCTGTCTCACCGGCATCATGGATTTGCATTACAATATCGACAATAAAACGAGTCCTATATCGACATAACCTGAAAGGCCACTCAGCGTGGAAGAAGCCACTGCTCCAAAACCACCATAAAAAAGCCAGACTACGGTTTGCAACTGCACATGGGGATAAAGATCGTACTTTTTTAAGAAATTTCCTCTGGTCTGATGAAACAAAAATAGAACTGTTTGGCCATAATGACCATCGTTATGTTTGGAGGAAAAGGGGGGAGGTTTGCAAGCCGAAGAACACCATCCCAACCGTGAAGAACGGGGGTGGCAGCATCATGTTGTGGGGGTGCTTTGCTGCAGGAGGGACTGGAGCACTTCACAAAATAGATGGCATCATGTGGAAGGAAAATTAAGTGGATATATTGAAGCAAGACATCAGTCAGGAAGTGAATGCTTGGCGCAAATGGGTCTTCCAAATGGACAATGACCCTAAGCATACTTCCAAAGTTGTGGCAAAATGGCTTAAAGTCAAGGTATTGGAGTGGCCATCACAAAACCCTGACCTCAATCCCATCGAAAATGTGTGGGCAGAACTGAAAAAGCGTGTGCGAGCAAGGAGGCCTACAAACCTGACTCAGTTACACCAGCTCTGTCAGGAGGAATGGGCCAAAATTCACCCAATTTATTGTGGGAAGCTTGTGGAAGGCTACCCGAAACGTTTGACCCAAGTTAAACAATTTAAAGGCAATGCTACCAAATACTAATTGAGTGTATGTAAACTTCTGACCCACTAGGAATGTGATGAAATAAATAAAATCTGAAATAAATCATTCTCTCTACTATTATTCAGACATTTCACATTCTTAAAATAAAGTGGTGATACTAACTGACCTAAGACAGGGAATTTTTACTAGGATTAAATGTCAGGAATTGTGAAAAACTGAGTTTAAAACCTCTTAGGGATCGGATCCCGCTAGCGGGATCAATTTTCGACAACATCCGGTGAAATTGCAGAGCGCCATATTCAAATAAATAAATCATCATATTAAACATTCATGAAAATACAAGTGTTATACATCATTCAAAAGCTTAGAATCTTGGTAATCGAACCGCGTTGTCGGATTTACAATAGGCTTTACTGTGAAAGCAGAACATTCGATTGTCTGAGGACAGCGCCGCACTTCCAACATATTATTCAAACCAGCCAAGGCGTTACAAAATCAAAAATAGCGATAAAATAAATCACTTACCTTTGAAGATCTTCCTCTGTTTGCAATCCCAAGGGTCCCAGCTACACAAAGAATTGTCGTTTTGTTCGATAAAGTCCTTTTTATATTTATAGTTGGCACCATCGATTTCTGTAATCCACCCGTTCAACATGCAGACAAAGGAATCAAAAAATGTACCGGTAAAGTTTGTCCAAACAAGTCAAACGATGTTTCTAATTAATCGTCAGGTAGTCTAATATCTAAATAAACATACATTTTTCAGACGGAGAATAGTATGTTCAATAGGGAAGAGAAATAACGAAGAGCGCGCACCTCATTCACGCGCGCCAAAACACCTTTGTCCTAATGAGGCACACCTTGGAAAAACTACTATTTCTTGTTCGTTTTTCAAAAAACAAGCCTGGAACCATGTCTAAATACTGTTGACATCTAGTGGAAGCCATAGGAACTGCAATCTGGGAGCTATTTTCTTGTATAGTCAATAGGCACTCATTAGAAAGACCTGTGACCTCCCCCAAACAAAATTCAGGATAGATTTTCCTCTGGTTTTTGCCTGCCATATCAGTTCTGTTATACTCGCAGACATTATGGAGAGTGTTTTCTATTCAATACTACCAATTATTTGCATATCCTAGCTTCTGGGCCTGAGTAACAGGCAGTTTACTTTGGGCATGTCAGACAGGCGAAAATTCAGGACACTAGCCCTAAGAGGAGGGAATTTTTACTAGGATTAAATGTCAGGAATTGTGAAAAACTGAGTTTAAATGTATTTGGCTAAGGTGTATGTAAACTTCAGACTTCAACTGTAAGTAGTAAAGTAATGTAAAGATACCCCAAAAAACAACTTAAGCAGTACTAAAAAGTATTTTTACTTAAGTACTTTCCACCACTGCTTCCTTGGCATTATCTGATTTGACATATTTTGTGCTATTATTGAGATAATGATACCCCCAAGTGTCCAAACATTGTGAATCAAATAGCTTCATGGTCCTTGTTAATAGTATTTCAAATAGCATGAATATGAATCAATTTGGGTAGGCTACGGTGGCTCACACAGTGAGTGTGTTTCACAAAAGTGTCTCCCCCAGAAATATTAGAGACTACCACTGCTCTAGAACGACCTGTTCAATTCCCCCTCTCTTTCCATCTCTATTCAAGTGAAGTGGAATATAATGATATCATTAGTCTTTCTTTTTCCTACAGTATTTGCTTCTCTATTGAACTTGCTATTCTCTTTGACCTCTCTGAACACCCCTTCAGTTCTCTATCCAGCTTACTGTTCTCTTTGACCTCTCTGAACACCCCTTCAGTTCTCTATCCAGCTTGCTGTTCTCTTTGACCTCTCTGAACACCCCTTCCGTTTCTCTCCTCCCTCTCTCCTTTCCTTTCAGATGAGAATAAGTCGTCCCAGTCTCAGATCTTTTCCTGCTCTGGTTGTCCGTTCTCCTTCACGGCTCAGATCTACCTCTACAAGCACATAAAGACATGCCACTGGGAAGAGTACGTCATGCTGCTGAGGAGTGGAGGGATTCGATCAGAGACACTAGCACCACCCAGTGGCTCTCAGCGGTGTTCCAACAACTCCAGATCGCACCCCCATCACACTCTTCACCCAGAAACACAGAGACACAGGGAAGCCAAGACCTCACCACTGCTCTCAGTGTGGGAAGAGTTTCCATCGATCAGGAGCCTTAAAGGTGCACCAACGTACTCACACAGGAGAGAGGCCATATCACTGTTCTCAGTGTGGAAAGAGGTTCAGTGTGTCAGGACATTTAAAGACACACCAGCGTATTCACACAGGAGAGAGGCCGTATCACTGCTCTCAGTGTGGGAAGAGTTTCAGTGTATCAGGATATTTAAAGACACACCAGCGTATTCACACAGGAGAGAGGCCATATCACTGCTCTCAGTGTGGGAAGAGTTTCAGTCAGTCAGGGAGTGTTAAGAAACACCAGCGTACTCACACCTGACTATGAGTCACTAGCACCAACTGATTTACCGGTGGCATTCCAAAACTCAAAATGCCGCAAATAGTTTGTTTGCCTGAAAGAAAATCCAGTGTAACAGTCTGTACACCATCTTTGATTCCAAGTGTGCTGTGTGAGAGGACGGTGACTGCAGTGAGAGACATGTTGAATATGACAGGCCAGGACTCGTCCATGTTTGACCCTTACCTGAATGTTGCAGGGAGCTGGTTGCCGACTGCCAATAAGCTGTTATGAATGCTTATAGCAAGTCTACATAAGCTATACACTATGCAGAGATAGGACATCCCATAAAACATTCTCCATTAGAGGCATACTACACACTGTATTTATAGAAAATGTTGTAACCCTACTAAATGCGTTGTGAAGTGTTATACTGCCTAATAAACATGCATAGTACCTTATTAGAGGTGCAGTTTTAAAGCCTTATGAGATATTATAGTAATGAACAAGAAGTTGTGATATGTAATATAATAGATATTTACAATATATGTGAAATAGAGAGTCAGCCCCAAAGACAGTGATAGTGTATCTCATTGAGTTTATTAGCTGATGTTATGGTCAGGCAATGGAGAGAGTTTGAAAGAAATATTGAGAAAATAGATATTGGTAGTCTATTGGATGATCTTGTGGTATGGGAAGAGGGTAAGGCTCTGGGTAAATAAAGGAATGTCCATGATGGATGTAGCGGCGGCCATCTTGGGTGAGGCGGGGAGGAAGGTCAGTTTGGACACTTCACCGTAGGACGAACTGCCACACTCTTCCTCATCCCTCTCTCCGTTGCCATGACGACTCTGCTTGTCATCTCCTGGGGGGTCGCCCTCCTCCGGCCCAAAACCCACCACCTAGGGAGGGAGGTCGATGTTAGAGTACACACACACACACACACACACACAGCTCTTAAACATTGATTACACTGCTCACATATACACACACACACTTACATGTACACTGAGTTTTCTGCAGTTGTGTCCGCGGTGCTCCAGATACCAGGACACCAGCTCTGCTCTGGTCATCTGCTTCAGGGCCTCAATCTACTCACACACACAGACACACACACGTAAGCACACACACACAGACACACATGAATTACATGAAATGTCTGCAGCAACTACAGAAAGTCAAATTCTGCACACACCACAAAACCAGAAAAACTGAATTGTCCGGTGTGTGTTTCTCACCTCTCTGTGAAGCCTGTTGAAGACATACTGCTGTGTAGCGACTTCGGCCCAGTTCCTGTCCACCTCCTCTCCCAGGTGTGTGTCCTCACATTCCTTTAGCTTGACCAGCGCAGTCACCTGTACACACACACCTTCAGCTTAACAAGTAAACTCCAGTACACTCAGATATATACTCAGTCAGACACACACACCTGTGTGTTGAAGGCACTCTCAGTCAGAGCACTCAACTTCTCTCCAAATGAAGACAGAAACTCCTCTATCTTCAACTCTACCAGCTCAGTGCTGAAAGAGAGATGGAGAGAAGAGATGGAGAGACAGAGACAGATGGAGAGAGAGAGACCACTGTCATTACTATACGAGGCGTTTACAGGTCATAGGAGATCTAGCCTCAGGAAGGCCACATCAAAATCACTGCAGAGCACAATGTCATTGGTTCATACAGTAAGTATGAGGATCTCACTTGAACTTGGTGGCCTGTGTTTCCACCGTGACAGAGAAGCCCAGGACTCCAGATGTGTTTCTGCAGGTTGGATAAACATGATACCTGGAGGAGAAAGACGGAGGGAGAGAGATGGAGAGAGGGGTTTAAGTTGACTGAGCCAATTGGAAGCTGGAGAAGGTTGGGACACTGGGACGCCGAAGAAGGTTGAGACACAAGAAGGTTGGGACACTCAGGAAGATTGGGACACTCAGGAAGGTTGGGACACTCAGGAAGGTTGGGACACTCAGGAAGGTTGGGACACTCAGGAAGGTTGGGACACTGGGTTAAACACTTCTACTCTTTCCAGAGGTTCCATGGTCTATTTAGTCACCAGAGAGACAGAGAAGAGTGAAAGACAGACACTGACCCCAGAGTCTCTTTTGTCCTGAGGAAGTCAAAGCAGGGCTCCTCCATGTGCATCTGGAAGCACAACAATAACAACAATATCAACAACAGGTCAGAGGATGAGAGGAAGAAGGGATGAGGGGTTAGGGGATGAAAGGAGGAATGGTTGTTGGTCTACTCACCACCAGCAGCTCCATCAGTGTGTGTTCTCTGAGGTTTTTCAGACCAGACTGGAGAGGGGGTGAATGAATGTCAGAGGCGAGTCAACCCGTCATGAACATATTAATTGTACCAGTGTGTGTGTGTACCTGGTAGTAGACTGTGACCTCTGAGTTGGCGTCTCCCTTGTTCAGTGCTTTGACCTTACAGAGGTGTTGTTTCAGAGGCAGCTCCACCACTCTGAACAACACAGGGACCTCTGCTGGCAGCTTGGAGAACTGCAGCTTACTGACAGACAGGCAGACAGAGGACAGGGAGAGAGGACAGCAAAGAGTGTTATGTGTGTGTGTGGTGTGTGTGTGTGGTGTGTGTGTGTGTGTGTGTGTATTAACTTACTCAGTGACATACTGCAGGAACTGGATTGACTCCTGTAGAGAAGACAGACGACACTTTAATAAACATCAGATATCATACAAGAGGGTTTGGTGGAAAGGGTGTGTAATGTGTGTGTGTGTGTGTGTCCGTCCATGGTCCAGTCACCTGGCTAGTGAAGTTCCCCTGCACCAGTCCCTCTGCATAGAGCTGGGTCTTGAAGGTTCTGCTGAACTCCATCAGTTCTTCTACAGTCAGACCACCGTCTGTCAGCACCTGGTACTTCTCTACCATGGACCAGCGACCATGCTCCAGGACCAACAACCGCACATCCCTGAGAGTGTGTGTTTAGTGAGAGGGAGAGGGAGAGAGAGAGGAAGAGGGAGAGAGAAGACAATGGTGAGGTGGGACACACACCAACAAATAGACCCACACACACACACGTGACGTACTTGCCCAGTTTCTCAGGTCGTATGAGGATGTTGTAGTAGGCCTTTTTGAGCTGCTCAGAGAACATATTGAAGACATCTTGACAGGCAGAGAAGTCCGCTAGATGGTCCAGGATCAGATGGAACAGGAGCTACAGAGGAGGGAGACACCAACACCATCATCATCGTGTGTGAGTGTGGCGTGGTGTGTGTGGCGCAGCGTGCAGTGGGTCTGGGTCTAACTCACAGGCAGTTTGTGGTTGAAGCCCTTGACCTTGATAACCAGTCCGTGTTCTCCTACTGACAGCTTGTAGTCCAGCTGGGCCACGTCAGCCTCGTAGGCTGGCTCTGCTAGGTTATGACCCAGTATGTTCACTAGCAGGTCAAATAACACCAGGCTAGGGAGGGGAGAGAGAGAGAGGGAGGGGGAGAGAGAGAGAGAGAGGAAAGGGTGGGTGGGGAGAGGGGGGGAGAGGGGTTGGGGATGAGAGAGAGTGGTGAGAGGGAGACATGCAGAGAGAAACAGGATTAAAATACTGTGTAAAACAGTTCCTAGCTATGGCTGTATTCTCGAGAGGCTAGCAATTTAAGCACAATCTCAACCTGTGAAACAATTGTTGGCTAATGGCTAACTAAACCCTGGACGTACTTCTTGGCTGACTGCTGGATGACCGGGGAGATGAGATGGAAGCGGATGTACGCTGAAGGAGAGAAAGAAGAAACGACAGATCAGCAAAGGAGAGAGAGGAAACGTCAGATCAATGAAAGAGTATACAGTGAGGGAAAAAAGTATTTGATCCCCTGATGATTTTGTACATTTGCCCACTGACAAAGAAATGATCAGTCTATAATTTTAATGGTAGGTTTATTTAATCAGTGAGAGACAGAATAACAAAAAAATCCAGAAAAACGCATGTAAAAAAATTATAAATTGATTTGCATTTTAATGAGGGAAATAAGTATTTGACCCCTCTGCAAAACATGACTTAGTACTTGGTGGCAAAACCTTTGTTGGCAATCACAGAGGTCAGAAGTTTCTTGTAGTTGGCCACCAGGTTTGCACACATCTCAGGAGGGATTTTGTCCCACTGCTCTTTGCAGATTTTCTCCAAGTCATTAAGGTTTCCAGGCTGACGTTTGGCAACTCTAACCTTCAGCTCCCTCCACAGATTTTCTATGGGATTAAGGTCTGGAGACTGGCTAGGCCACTCCAGGACCTTAATGTTCTTCTTCTTGAGCCACTCCTTTGTTGCCTTGGCCGTGTGTTTTGGGTCATTGTCATGCTGGAATACCCATCCATGACCCATTTTCAATGCCCTGGCTGAGGGAAGGAGGTTCTCACCCAAGATTTGACGGTACATGGCCCCGTCCATCGTCCCTTTGATGCGGTGAAGGTGTCCTGTCCCCTTAGCAGAAAAACACCCCCAAAGCATAATGTTTCCACCTCCATGCTTGTGGGGATGGTGTTCTTGGGGTCATAGGCAGCATTCCTCTTCCTCCAAACACGGCGAGTTGAGTTGATGCCATTTTGGTCTCATCTGACCACCACACTTTCACCCAGTTGTCCTCTGAATCATTCAGATGTTCATTGGCAAACTTCAGACGGGCATGTATATGTGCTTTCTTGAGCAGGGGGACCTTGCGGGCGCTGCAGGATTTCAGTCCTTCACGGCGTAGTGTGTTACCAATTGTTTTCTTGGTGACTATGGTCCCAGCTGCCTTGAGATCATTGACAAGATCCTCCCATGTAGTTCTGGGCTGATTCCTCACCGTTCTCATGATCATTGCAACTCCACAAGGTGAGATCTTGCATGGAGCCCCAGGCAGAGGGAGATTGACAGTTCTTTTTGTGTTTCTTCCATTTGCGAATAATCGCACCAACTGTTGTCACCTTCTCACCAAACTGCTTGGTGATGGTCTTGTAGCCCATTCCAGCCATGTATAGGTCTACAATCTTGTCCCTGACATCCTTGGAGAGCTCTTTGTTCTTGGCCATGGTGGAGAGTTTGGAATCTGATTGATTGATTGCTTCTATGGACAGGTGTCTTTTATACAGGTAACAAGGTGAGATTAGGAGCACTCCCTTTAAGAGTGTGCTCCTAATCTCAGCTCGTTACCTGTATAAAAGACACCTGGGAGCCAGAAATCTTTCTGATTGAGAGAGGGTCAAATACTTATTTCCCTTATTAAAATGGAAATCAATTTATAAAATTTTTCACATGCGTTTTTCTGGATTTTTTTGTTGTTATTCTGTCTCTCACTGTTCAAATAAACCTACCATTAAAATGATAGACTGGGAGGGAGAAAAATGGCGCCGTAGAAAGAACACTGTTTCTGCGAGCTCCCGTGGCATTCGTAAATATATATTTTTTACATTAATCCTCTAGCTTGAAAAAGTGGTAAAATGTGTTAAATAAGTTATCCTACAATGAGTCTTGACGGCTATTTCTCAAAAACTACCGACAACATGTCCAGCAGAACTACTAAGAAGTCGACCAAAACCACCATCCCTGTATATGTGCAGGAGGAGCTAGCTAGCGCCACTGCGGATCCAGGCACAATGGACCTGATGATACAGGATGACGGATAACATTACTAAAGTGATCGATGTTAAGATAGGAACGGTCTTGGAAGCAATAGCAGGCCACTCAGCTGAACTACAGAGGGTTGTCAAGCGTGTGGATGAGGCGGAAGGAAGAATTGCTACTGTGGAAACTTCAACTACATCCATGGACACTAAGATAAAGGCACTTGAGAAACAGGTGGCGGAGCACATTGATGACTTGGATAATCAAGGACGCAGACGCAATGTCCGTGTTGTGGGACTCCCGGAAAATTCGGAAGGGACACGTTCAGTGTACATTTTTGAGGAATGGATCCCTGGCTACCTACAAATGGACACTAAGGCTGGTCGTGTGAAGCTGGAAAGAGCCCATCGCTCTCAAGCACGGATACCCGGTCCCAACCAGCGCCCACGGCCAGTGGTCATAAAGTTCCACAACTTCACCGACAAGCAGCGCGTCATGTATGCGGCGAGAAACATCGGCTCTGATGGTATAATCAACGTCAAGGTCCAAGGGTCTCATTCTTCAATGATTACTCCACAGCGGTGGTACGAAGACGCAAAGCGTTTGATGAGGTGAAGACTCGACTCAAGAGAATGAAGATGGACTACGCGCTGCTGTACCCGGCCACATTGAAGATGATGGTCAACGGATCGCCTAAAAAAACTCTACACACCTGAGGAGGCGGCTGCGTTTATTGACTCTCTCGGGTAAATAACTAAGCTGCACCTCCGCAGCATTGGATAACTTTTTTTTATGATGAAACAGTAGTGTGAGTTTTCACGTGCTCCTGTTCGGTAATATTCATATATTTTATTATTTTCTTGCTAAAGTAACTGCCGCTATAGTTCAGCCTGAGATATATGTGAATCTATATTGGTGCCCAGGCTTGGTTCTAGGTGTAAGAGCCTCAATCTCCTTCTATTGATATTCATTTCCATATATATAAAGGATAAGGCTATAAAGTGGCAATGCGGACTTAAGAGTCTACATTGGAGAGTTGAAATCCCCTGCATGTTAGCTAGTGGGAAAACCCCTTTTTGGGCTGTTACATGTTTAATTTTGGGGTTTATTATAGTACAGGTTCAGGGTTTATATCATTTGTTTATGCTCGGTGAGATTGAGGAAAGTTCAACACATGAGAAAAGGTACCACCCCATCTTTACAGTAGGATTCAGTCTGGATATTGGTTGGTCAAAGTGCAATGGCAGGTAACAGGCTGCGTGTATGTACATGGAACATTAGAGGGAGCCACAACCCCATTAAAAGGAAGAAGGTACTGTCTTTTTGGAAAAAAGAAAATATTGATATTGCTCTGCTGCAAGAAACTCATTTGGATGATAAGGAGCATCTGAAATTGCAACAAGGGGGGTTTGGTCAGGTGTTTTTATCATTTACATCCAGAAGCAGAGGGGTAGCAATTCTGGTGAAAAAAGAACCTATACCATTTAAGGTGTTGAATTGTGTGAAAGATAAACTTGGTCGTTTTGTTATAATTAATGGTACCTTACAAGGGCAGAACATTTCCATAATGAATATTAACTCCCTGCCCACCCCCTGATTTCCTCACTAAGGTATTTCTAGACTTTTCAGAATTAAACTCCGGCACTGCAGTGGTTGGAGGAGATTTTAACTGTTTGTTGAACCCCCTTATTGACAGGTTTCCCAGCGGTATAGCTTCACTCTCTCCTCAAGCTAAGTCACTTAAAGCTATTTGTGATGATCTGGGGTATTCTGATGTTTGGAGAACCTTTCATCCCTCCAGCAGAGAGTTCACTTTTGTCTCTGCGCCTCATGGATGTCAGACTAAAATAGATTACTTTTTAATGCCCAGGATGTCTTTGCAGTCTGTTTTATCCGCTAAGATAGGAAACATAGTCATATCTGACCATGCAGAGGTGATCCTGGACATAAAAATCAACGGAGCATCTGATCTGTCAAGACATTGGAGGTTGAATAAAAACATTCTTAAAGACCATACATTTACATCATATTTTATTACGGAGTTTAAAGCATTTTTCTCTATTAACTCTCAATCAACAGACAACCCCTCGCTCCTTTGGGAAACCTGTAAAGCGTACGCCAGGGGTCTGATTATGTCATACGCAGCCACTAAGAGGTGGAAAAAGTGTGAAAAGCAAAAAACGTTAGAGGGTGAATTAGGAAAAGAGAAGGACTACATTAAAACTCCCACTCCTGCCCTATTAAAGGAAATATCAGCCCTTAGGTCAACGTTGGACTCTCTCCTAACACAGGACGCTGAAAAGAAAATTAGATTCGTCAGGCAAAAGCTATACGAACATGGAGATAAACCAGGGAAGTACTTGGCGTACCTAGCTAAAAAGAGAGCTGACTCACAGTCAATTGCTACGATTACTGATTCTGATGGCAATAATTTATATGTAAATAAATTGATAAATGACTCATTTAAGAAATGTTATGCAAATCTTTATACCTCAGAACTGACAAATGAGGCACCCAAATTAATGGAGGACTTTCTAAGATTGAGCTCCCCACTATCTCCGAAGAACAGAGGTCTCTCCTTAATGCCCCTATTACAGAGGAAGAGATAATGTTCGTAATTAAGAATCTGCAAAATGGTAAGGCCCCAGGACCAGACGGGTTTTGAAGTGATTTCTTTAAGGAGTTCCATGGCCTGATCCTTCAGCCATTGCGTGATCTGTTTAACCACTCATTTTTAAATGACCAGCACTCCTCAAACACTGAGGGATGCCAACATATCACTTATTCTCAAAAAGGGAAAATGCCCAGAGTCTTGTTCCTCATACAGACCCATTTCCCTTCTGAATGTGGACAGAAAATTGCTCTCTAAAATTCTAGCCACAAGATTAGAGGACTCACTGCCACTAATTGTGAAAGGAGACCAAACTGGCTTCATCAAGGGCCGAAAGTCATGTAACAATGTCAGGCGGCTCCTTAATGTAATTCAAGCCTACCAAAGAAGTGCTATGGATGGTCTTGTGCTCTCCCTAGATGCTGAGAAGGCATTTGACCGTGTGGAGTGGTCTTACTTATTCTTTGCTCTGACTAAATTTGGCCTAGGGGACAACTTTATAAAATGGGTGAAAATGTTATATGATGATCCTCAGGCTGCTGTCCTTACTAATGGGCTAAGGTCAAATAACCTCTCTATACACAGAGGTACCAGACAGGGCTGCTCATTGTCCCCTCTCCTGTTTGCACTCGCTATGGAACCACTGGCCGAGGCCATCAGAGTAACGCCTGCTATACAAGGGCTGCTCATTGGTGACGTTCACCATAAAATAAGCTTGTATGCTGATGATGTCCTGATATTCATCTCTAGCCCCGAGACTTCAATTACAACTCTTGTTAATATTATTGAACTATTCAGTGAATTCTCAGGCTACAAGATTAACTTAACGAAATCAGAGGCTGTGCCGCTTGGTAACCTTCATTCTGTACCTAATACTTCTCCCCCTTTTCCTTTTAAATGGTCTCCCTCAGGTTTTACATATCTGGGTATATTTGTAACTCCTAAATTCCAGCAAATGTATAAAGCCAATTTTGCTCCCTTGTTTGATACAATAAGACAGGATCTGGATCGCTGGAACTCTCTTCCCATTTCATGGGGTAGAATATCCCTCTTGAAAATGAACATTTTACCTAGACTACTTTACCCAATCCAAATGATCCCAGTCTTACTCTCCAATAAGGTAATAAAGGACGTAAATGGATGGCTAAGTTCCTTTATATGGAGTAAACGCAAGCCAAGATTTAAGATGGCAATATTGCAGTTGCCAAGTACTATGGGCGGCTTGGATCTTCCCAATATTAGGCTTTATCAGTGGTGTGCCCACCTATGTTATATTTCTGACTGGATCACAAATGATGACTCTATTTGGTTAGACATTGAGACTTCTTTTTCAGAATACCCCTTACAGGATCTCTTATTTTTCAGAAGTTTCAAGTCTGTAAAAGATCACTGCAGTAATCCCATTGAACTTAACACACTCAAAGTATGGAGGTCAGTTCAACGTTTTTTGGGAAGGTCCAAACTTACCTCTGCTCTTACCCCAATTCTTAACAACCCAGACTTTGGTCCGGGATTGCTGGACGCTGGCTTTAACTTTTGGCTTAATAAGGGCATACGCAGATTAAATGATTTATTTGCTGATAAGATTTTGTCATTTGAGCAGATGGTTGAGAAATATCAACTCCCAAAGCAGGACTTTTTCCGCTTTCTACAAGTAAGACATTATATCTTGAAGAGCACCACCTTAATTGGCAACCCTGAGGTGTATGTCATTGAAAGAATGCTTTTTCTCCAACAAAGGAAAATGTCTGTAAGTCTGTTATATGATGCTTTAAGGTCCTTTGCTGGTGTCGACACACAGAGGGTGAAACAAGTGTGGGAGAAAGAATTGTCTGTAACTATTGACGAAGAGATGTGGGAGGACATTTGGAGATATGCAAAAACAATATCTATATGTAATCGTACTAGAGCAATCCAGTTAAGAATAATACACAGATTGCATATATCCCCAAACCGCAGACATGCTTTCAGCCCAACTTCCTCCTCTCCTCAGTGTCTTAAATGTAAAGCTGACACAGGCACCCTAACACATTGCTTATGGTCATGTTCCAAAATACAAAGATACTGGTCTGGGGTTCTGCAAGAAATTAAAAAGATCCTAGGGGTTGATCTAGAATTGGATCCAGTTTCCTTGCTGTTAGGTCTCCCTAGTAGACATGTTACCTCTGTGGGTAAGAGGAGGCCTTACAACATCCTGACCTTCGCAGCGAGGAAAAACATCTTCTTAAAGTGGATTAATGATAAGGTTCCTTCGATTAAAGATTGGCATAAGATACTATTTGAATGGGTGCCACTGGAATATTTGACATGTACATTGCACTCTAAAACAGACCAGTTCTACAAAGTATGGGAACCTTATCTAAATTATCTAGAACCTGAGGTATCAGCTATTATGCTGCAAGGATTCTCTTAGAATGGTGATCTATTTATTTCAGAATTACTCTGTATGTTCCATGTGTGGAACCTAACTTCTTGGTTTAAACTGAGCTTTTTTCTTTATTTTATTTTTTTTCTATAACATTTTTGAATTTCTGTTTGTATGTTTGCTTAAAATGCATGTATTGAGGGACGCAATGATGGGGATGGGGTGAGAGGAGCGGGGAGAGGAGGATGGTGTGTGGGTGTAATATATATGTGTATATATATATATATATATATATATATATATATATATATATATATATATATATGTGTGTGTGTAAGGGAGTGCTGTTTTTGCTTCGTCCTTGTTATTGTATCTCTTAATATGGGTGAAAATTGTGAAATTCCAATAAAAACACTGTTACAAAATTATAGACTGATCATTTCTTTGTCAGTGGGCAAATGTACAAAATCAGCAGGGGATCAAATTCTTTTTTCCCTCACTGTAGCTATTGACCATTTTAATTGTTCACTGTTGTAGTAACTCAATCAATCAAATGTGTTTTATAAAGCCCTTTATACATTAAATAAAGGTAAAAAAAGAAAAGAAATGATCAGCAGAAGAACAGTTGCCGGGTAAAAACTCCCTAGAATGAAGGAACCTATGAAGAAACCTAGAGAGGAACCAGGCTCAGAGGGGTGAACAGTTTTCTACTGGCTGTACCAGATAGAGATTAAAGCTAAATTCCACCCCAAAACTATATTTTGGTATTTGTTTCACTAGTCCTTTGTTGATATTAGTGCCAAAATGTTTTGCATGTCAGCAATCATGTTTTCAATATAAATAACATAAAGAATACAGAAATACAGCCAGTATGATGCAAGTTATAAACTGCTGACATTTTGTGACTGTATCAATAATGGACTAATGAAACAAATACCAAAAGATAGCTTTAGGGTGGAATTTTCCTTTAATACAAAATGCGGACATTGAGGCCAGATTGTGTGTTTTATAAAGTAGTTACTTTTAAACACACACACACACTAGGGCTGCCACAATTACTGTATGGATTAAAAACATTACGAAAATAAAATAACCGTCATCATTTTTGTTTTTTGGGGTACGAACAGGACGGCCTGGAATTTGTGCGGTGGAGTCTGTTTCTGCTGTAACATGTACTCTAAACAACGGGATGAAACTTTGTTGCTCCTAGTTGAAACAAGCAAGGTGCTGTAGCAAACGAGGTTGCCTAGGCAGCAGCAGCACACATGAATAGAACGGGCTTGGAACCATAGAATTATCAACTAGAATAATAATTTAATAGGATCTATATGCTTGGAACCTCTTACCCCCGGCAATTTGACTAGTAAACTCATTGGTACACTCGGAATGGCTGCATGGTATTGTGATGTAATAACTTCCATGGTAATGTGGAATGTAATTTCAAATGATGTTAACTGATGTGGCTCTTGTAACGAAATGTCTTTTTTGTAACGTCAGTTGAGTTGAATCAAAGATTTTCAATTATATTGACAAGATAGTGGAGTGACCGCTCTAACAATGGAAATGCATGTCCTTATAGATGGAAGGCATTCAGGTGGGACCATTCTAGCCAATGAGAGGGCAGAATGGTCCCACCTGAACAACAACTCTGATATAAAGTCGTTCTTTTCAAAGTTGGTCCGATGCGTCCACTTATATCAGCGCATTCGTAACAACCTAACCATTCCGAATAATCTATTAGATCAATTAAGCCTCACCTAGCAATAAAGCAATTACATTGTTTGTTCACTAAATTCAACACTCTCTCATTGACCTCCATACAAAAAATAATTCACTTCGTGGTCTTATTTTTGTGGAAGAATTTGGGCGGAGTAAACCTTCCTGTGGGTACACTCTCAATGGCTGCCAGTCCACCCATTATGCCATCATTGACTTGAATGGGGACGCCCATTCTATTTCTTGTATTACTATTCAAGCAGTTATTACAGAGATCGCGTCATTTGGCTGGCAAATTACCGTCATTCAAAATTCCAAGACCGTCACAGCCCTAACACACACACACACACACACACACACACACACACACACACACACACACACACACACACACACACACACACACACACACACACCTTTGGGTATGTTGAACTTGCTGTCCTTCTTGTACCAGAGACATCCTCTGTCGTTGGCAGTTACTCTGACTGGCAGCTCAGTATCAGGACAGTCAGACAGCTTCAGGCTGAAATCAGTCGCTGGAAGGAAGACACAAAATATAAACAGATTAGGAAGGTTCACAACACACAAACACACAGACACATACACACACACACTAACCAATGAACTTGTTCTCGACAGGGAGGTGCAGGTCAGAGTTGTGCTCAAAGTCCCCGTTCCAGCGCTCTCTCCACTCCTGCTGGATATCTGGACAGAGAAGAGACAACTATCAGGATACTCTCTCTCTTTCTCTACATATTGGGACCGTGTTGATATGATCTGGTCCTCTAATGATGGAAACACATACAGGGCCTTCAGAAAGTATTCACACCCCTGGACTTTTTCCACATTTTGTTGTTACAGCCTGAATTTAAAATGGATTCAATTGAGATTTTGTGTCAGTGGCCTATGCACAATACCTCATTTACCTCAATGTCCAAATGGAATTATGTTTTTAGACATTTTCACAAATAATTTGTCTTGAGTAAACACTTACTCGACCCCCTAAAAGCCTAAATAGGTTCGGGAGTAAACATGTGCTGAACAAGTCCCATAATAAGTTGCATGGACTCACTCTGTGTGCAATAATAGTGTTGAACATGATTTTTTAATGACTACATCATCTCTGTACCCCATACATACAATTATCTGTAAGGTCCCTCAGTCGAAGCAGTACATTTCAAGCACAGATTCAACCACAAAGACCAGGGAGGTTTTCCAATGCCTCGCAAAGAAGGGCACCTATTGGTAGATGGGTAAAAAAAAGCAGATATTGAATATCCCTTTGAGCATGGTGAAGTTATTAATTATTAACACTGGATGGTGTATCAATACACCCAGTCACTACAAAGATACAGGCGTCCTTCCTAACTCAGTTGCCAGAGAAGAAGGAAACCAGTTACAGAATTTAATGGCTGTGATAGGAGAAAACTGAGGATGTATCAACAACATTGTAGTTACTCCACAACACTAGCCTGTACAAAATAAAAAAATATTCCAAAGCATGCATCCTGTTTTTCCATTAAGGCATTAAAGTAAAACTGCAAAACATGTGGCAAAGAAATAAACTTTATGTCCTAAATACAAAGTGTTATGTTTGGGCCAAATCCAACACATCACCGAGTACCACTCTTCATATTTTCAAGCATAGTCATGGCTGCAACATGTTATTGGAATGCTTCACATCGGCATTACTAGGATAAAAAGAAACGGAATAGATCTAAGCACAGGCAAAATCCTAGAGGAAAACCTGGTTCAGTCTGCTTTCCAACAGACACTGGGAGACAAATTCACCTTTCAGCAGGACAATAACCTAAAACACAAGGCCAAATGTACACTAGAGTTCTTTACCAAGACGATTTTGAATGTTCCTGAGTGGCCTAGTTACAGTTTTGACTTAAATCGTCTTGAACAACCAGTTAAATCGTCTTCAACAACCAACTTGACAGAGCTTGAAGAATTAAAAAAATTATAATGTGCAAATATTGTACAATCCAGGTGTACAAATCTCTGAATAGCCTTCATTTCTCAGAGCAAGAATAGACTGACGAGTTTCAGAAGAAAGGTCTTTGTTTCTGGCCATTTTGAGCCTGTAATCGAACCCACAACTGCTGATGCTCCAGATCCTCAACTAATCTAAAGAAGGCCAGTTTTATTGCTTCTTTAATCAACACAACAGTTTTCAGCTGTGCTAACATAATTGCAAAAGGGTTTTCTAATGATCAATTAGCCTTTTAAAATGCTAAACTTGGATTAGCTAACACAAAGTAACATTGGAACACAGGAGTGATAGTTGCTGATAATGGGCCTCTGTACGCCTATGTAAATATTCCATAAAAAATCATGTCTACACTGTATTTCTGATCAATTTGATGTTATTTTAATGGACAAAAAATGTGCTTTTCTTTCAAAAACAAGGACATTTCCTAGTGACCCCAAACTTTTGAGCGGTAGGGTATATTTAATCAATTTTGAATTCAGGCTGTAACACAACAAAATGTGGAACAAGTCAAGGGGTATGAAGACTTTCTGAAGCCACTGTAGTAGGCCCGTATGTGTATGTGTGTGTGTGTGTCTCACCCTCTACGCTGTAATGTGTCCCAAACCATTTCTCCCTGAGGGGACAGTGGCCTTCATGGTCTGGAGAGAGCAGCAACAGGTTGGATCTGTCTGGAGTCAGCAAGGACAGGGCCGCACTGATCACCTACACACACACACACACACACACACACACACACACACACACACACACACACACTAGAAATACTTTCTTTGAATCAACAAATCACATTACATTCAAGACGGATTCAAACATTTCAGTCTTTGTATGCATGGACACTTAAGGATACAGAAAGCATCTTCTCCAAACAGCACACACACACACACACACACACACACACACAGTCCGTGCCTCAGGTGAATACTGGAACATGAGCTGGTCTCCGGTGAGGAAGTGTTCTTTAGGAAACAGCTGCATGTTCTCACAGATATCCTCCACATACTCTATAGGGTCCGTCTGAAACACACAGGGGTGCATTGGTTGGTTGGGTGCATTCATTCCTGTACTTGTAGATAAGACGAGAATGCTAGTAGTATTTACCTGTTCCTGGTAGTGAAACTCATTGGCTTCAATCTTTTGAATCTCCTCATAGATCCTACAAACATAGAGAGAGAGAGAGAGAGAGAGAGAGAGAGAGAGAGAGAGAGAGAGAGAGAGAGAGAGAGAGAGAGAGAGAGAGAGAGAGAGATGGAGAGAGGCAGAGAGAGAGAGTGAGGGAGAGGCAGAGAGATGGAGAAAGAGAAGCAGAGAGAGAGAGAGAGAGAGGGAGAGAGATACTCATATACTGTATAAATAAAGCACATATTCTGCATTTCACATGCCTATAATGAAGCCCTAATCACAGAGACACTACCTTTGTTGGGGGCCCAGGCTCTGCAGCATCTTGAGGTACTGGAAGACCAGGTGAGCCACCTGTAGAGAAACATAGATAATGTGTGTACTGTGTACCAATAGTGTGTGTGTATGTACATTTTACTATACTTGTGAGTACCAAAAGTGCTCACAAGAATAGTAAGCCAACTAAAATTCAGAGAAGTGAGGACATTTTGCCAGGCCTCACTTGTAAAAATACTATTTTAGGCTTAGGGGTTGGGTTTATAACTAGGGTTAGAGTTATAATTAGGGTTAGGGAAAATAGAATTGGGTATGTGTACCAACCTGGTAGAAGTTTTGGAATCCTTCGTCAGTGAGTGTGATGGAGATGGAGAAGATGGAGTAGGTAGAGTTCTGGTCAAAACCTGTTTCACTGTTCCCTCCAAACAGAGCCATGGCCCAGCACCTACACACACGCACGCACGCACACACACACACACACACACACACACACACACACACACACACACACACACACACACACACACACACACACACACACACACACACACACCTCAGCACCTAAGTACAGTTACCACATAAACATTGCTATAAAGCGGTGCATTGTGGGTTATGTAGTGCTGTATGCTGTAGTTCTGACTCACTTCCTCCTGAGAATTGATAGGATGCTGCCTGTGCCTTCGTGACCAATCAGCCAAGAGATGTAATGGAGAGGCTTCACCCTGAGAGAGAGAGAGAGGTAGAGAGAGAACGGAATGGGGGGGACGGAGAGAGGCAGAAACAGTGAGGAAGAGAGAAAGGTGCATAACCAACTGTAGTATCTCTCCTGTAGTTCCTGTGTTACAAAGCTGTATTATCTGCAGTAGCTGTATTATCTGCAGTAGCTGTATTATCTGGTGTAGCTGTATTATCTGCAGTAGCTGTATTATCTGCAGTAGCTGTATTATCTGTAGTAGCTGAATTATCTGTAGTAGCTGTATTATCTGCAGTAGCTGTATTATCTGCAGTAGCTGTATGATCTGCAGTAGCTGTATGATCTGCAGTAGCTGTATTATCTGTAGTAGCTGAATTATCTGTAGTAGCTGTATTATCTGCAGTAGCTGTATTATCTGCAGGAGCTGTATTATCTGCAATAGCTGTATTTTCTGCAATAGCTGTATTATCTGTAGTAGCTGTATTATCTGTAGTAGCTGTATTATCTCTAGTAGCTGTATTATCTGTAGTACCTGTATTATCTGTCATAGCTGTATTATCTGTAGTAGCTATATTATCTGCAGTAGCTGTATTATCTGCAATAGCTGTATTATCTGCAGTAGCTGTATTATCTGCAGTAGTTGTATTATCTGTAGTAACTGTATTATCTGGAGTAGCTGTATTATCTGTAATAGCTGTATTATCTGCAGTAGCTGTATTATCTGTATTATCTGCAGTAGCTGTATTATCTGTATTATCTGCAGTAGTTGTATTGTCTGTAGTAGCTGTATTATCTGTAATAGCTGTATTATCTGTAGTAGCTGTATTATCTGCAGTAGCTGTATTATCTGCAGTAGCTGTATTATCTGGTGTAGCTGTATTATCTGGTGTAGCTGTATTATCTGCAGTAGTTGTATTATCTGCAGTAGCTGTATTATCTGCAGTAGCTGTATTATCTGTAGTAGCTGTATTATCTACAGTAGCTGTATTATCTGCAGTAGCTGTATTATCTGCAGGAGCTGTATTATCTGCAATAGCTGTATTTTCTGCAATAGCTGTATTATCTGCAGAAGCTGTATTATCTGTTGTAGCTGTATTATCTGCAGCAGCTGTATTATCTGCAGAAGCTGTATTATCTGCAGTAGCTGTATTATCTGCAGTAGCTGTATTATCTGCAGTAGCTGTATTATCTGTAGTAGCTGTATTATCTCTAGTAGCTGTATTATCTGTAGTACCTGTATTATCTGTCATAGCTGTATTATCTGTAGTAGCTGTATTGTCTCTAGTAGCTGTATTATCTGTAGTACCTGTATTATCGGTCATAGCTGTATTATCTGTAGTAGCTATATTATCTGCAGTAGCTGTATTATCTGCAATAGCTGTATTATCTGCAGTAGCTGTATTATCTGCAGTAGTTGTATTATCTGTAGTAGCTGTATTATCTGGAGTAGCTGTATTATCTGTAATAGCTGTATTATCTGCAGTAGCTATATTATCTGTATTATCTGCAGTAGCTGTATTATCTGTATTATCTGCAGTAGCTGTATTATCTGCAGTAGCTGTATTATCTGTATTATCTGCAGTAGTTGTATTGTCTGTAGTAGCTGTATTATCTGTAATAGCTGTATTATCTGTAGTAGCTGTATTATCTGCATTAGCTGTATTATCTGCAGTAGCTGTATTATCTGTAGAAGCTGTATTATCTGTAGCAGCTGTATTTTTTGTAGTAGCTGTATTATCTGTAGCAGCTGTATTACCTGTAATAACTGTATTATCTGGAGTAGCTGTAATATCTGCAGTAGCTGTATTATATTCCTGTGTTATCTGTAGCAGCTGTATTATCTGTAGTAGCTGTATTATCTGTAATAGCTGTATTATCTGTAGTATCTGTAGTATCTGTATTATATGTAGTATCTGTATTATCTGTAGAAGCTGTATTATCTGGAGCAGCTGTGTTATCTGTAGTACCTGTATTATCTGTAGTAGCTATATTATATGCACCTGTATTATTTGTAGCAGTTGTAGTATCTGTAGTAGCTGTATTACCTGTATTATCTGTAGAATCTATATTATCTGTAGTAGCTGTATTACCTGTAATAACTGTATTATCTGGAGTAGCTGTAATATCTGCAGTAGCTGTATTATATTCCTGTGTTATCTGTAGCAGCTGTATTATCTGTAGTAGCTGTATTATCTGTAATAGCTGTATTATCTGTAGTATCTGTATTATATGTAGTATCTGTATTATCTGTAGAAGCTGTATTATTGTATTATCTGGAGCAGCTGTGTTATCTGTAGTACCTGTATTATCTGTAGCAGCTGTATTATATACACCTGTATTACAGTGGGGAAAAAAAGTATTTAGTCAGCCACCAATTGTGCAAGTTCTAAATACTTATTTTTCACCATAATTTGCAAATAAATTCATAAAAAATCCTACAATGTGATTTTCTGGATTTTCTTTCCTCATTTTGTCTGTCATAGTTGAAGTGTACCTATGATGAAAATTACAGGCCTCTCTCATCTTTTAAGTGAGAGAACTTGCACAATTGGTGGCTGACTAAATACTTTTTTCCCCCACTGTATCTGTAGCAGCTGTATTATCTGTACTAGCTGTATTATCTATAATATCTGTAATAGCTGTATTGTCTGTAGTAGCTGTATTATATACCTGTATTATCTGTAGCAGCTGTATTATCTGTAGTAGCTGTATTGTATGTAATATCTGTAATAGCCTTATTGTCTGTAGTAGCTGTATTATATGTAGTTGCTCTATTATCTGTAATAGCTGTATTATCTGTAGTAGCTGTATTATCTGTAGCAGCTGTATTATCTGTAGTAGCTGTATTGTATGTAATATCTGTAATAACCTTATTGTCTGTAGTAGCTGTATTATATGTAGTTGCTCTATTATCTGTAATAGCTGTATTATCTGTAGTAGCTGTATTATCTGTAGCAGCTGTATTATCTGTAGTAGCTGTATTGTATGTAATATCTGTAATAACCTTATTGTCTGTAGTAGCTGTATTATATGTAGTTGCTCTATTATCTGTAATAGCTGTATGATCTGTAGCAGCTGTATTATCTGTAGCAGCTGTATTATCTGTAGTAGCTGTATTATCTGTAGTAGCTCTATTATACTAGTGGTTAGAGCGTTGGGCCAGTAACCGGAAGGTTGCTGGATCGAATCGCTGAGCTGACAAGGTAAAAATCTGTCGTTCTGCCCCTGAGCAAGGCAGTTAACCCACTGTTCCCTGGGCACCAGAGACATGGATGTCGATTAAGGCAGCCCCCCGCACCTCTCTGATTCAGAGTGGTTGGGTTAAATGCGGAAGATACATTTCAGTTGAATGCATTCAATTGGACAATTTGGAGTAGCTGTATTTCCTGGATTAGCTGTATTATCTGGAGTAGCTGTATAATCTGTAGTAGCTGTATTACCTGTAGTAGCTGTATGTTCTGTAATATCTGTAATAGCTGTATTGTCTATAGTAGCTGTATAATCTGTAGTATCTGTATTATCTGTAGTAGCTGTATTATCTGTAGTAGCTGTATTATCTGCATTGGCTGTATTATCTGCAGTAGCTGTATTATCTGTAGAAGCTGTATTATCTGTAGCAGCTGTATTTTTTGTAGTAGCTGTATTATCTGTAGCAGCTGTATTATCTGTAGAAGCTGTATTATCTGGAGTAGCTGTATTATCTGAGTAGCTGTATTATCTGTAGTAGCGGTATTATCTGTAATAGCTGTATTATCAGGAGTAGCTGTATTATATACCTGTATTATCTGTAATAGCTGTATTATCTGTAGAATCTGTATTATCTGTAGTAGCTGTATTACCTGTAGTAACTGTATTATCTGGAGTAGCTGTAATATCTGCAGTAGCTGTATTATATTCCTGTGTTATCTGTAGCAGCTGTATTATCTGTAGTAGCTGTATTATCTGTAATAGCTGTATTATCTGTAGTATCTGTATTATATGTAGTATCTGTATTATCTGTAGAAGCTGTATTATCTGGAGCAGCTGTGTTATCTGTAGTACCTGTATTATCTGTAGCAGCTATATTATATGCACCTGTATTATCTGTAGCAGCTGTAGTATCTGTAGTAGCTGTATTACCTGTATTATCTGTAGAATCTATATTATCTGTAGTAGCTGTATTACCTGTAATAACTGTATTATCTGGAGTAGCTGTAATATCTGCAGTAGCTGTATTATATTCCTGTGTTATCTGTAGCAGCTGTATTATCTGTAGTAGCTGTATTATCTGTAATAGCTGTAATAGCTGTATTATCTGTAGTATCTGTATTATATGTAGTATCTGTATTATCTGTAGAAGCTGTATTATTGTATTATCTGTAGCAGCTGTGTTATCTGTAGTACCTGTATTATCTGTAGCAGCTGTATTATCTGTACTAGCTGTATTATCTATAATATCTGTAATAGCTGTATTGTCTGTAGTAGCTGTATTATATCTAGTAGCTGTATTATATACCTGTATTATCTGTAGCAGCTGTATTATCTGTAGTAGCTGTATTGTATGTAATATCTGTAATAACCTTATTGTCTGTAGTAGCTGTATTATATGTAGTTGCTCTATTATCTGTAATAGCTGTATGATCTGTAGCAGCTGTATTATCTGTAGCAGCAGTATTATCTGTAGTAGCTGTATTATCTGCAGTAGCTGTATTATCTGCAGTAGCTGTATGATCTGCAGTAGCTGTATTATCTGTAGTAGCTGAATTATCTGTAGTAGCTGTATTATCTGCAGTAGCTGTATTATCTGCAGGAGCTGTATTATCTGCAATAGCTGTATTTTCTGCAATAGCTGTATTATCTGTAGTAGCTGTATTATCTGTAGTAGCTGTATTATCTCTAGTAGCTGTATTATCGGTAGTACCTGTATTATCTGTCATAGCTGTATTATCTGTAGTAGCTGTATTATCTGTAATAGCTGTATTATCTGCAGTAGCTGTATTATCTGTATTATCTGCAGTAGCTGTATTATCTGTATTATCTGCAGTAGTTGTATTGTCTGTAGTAGCTGTATTATCTGTAATAGCTGTATTATCTGTAGTAGCTGTATTATCTGCAGTAGCTGTATTATCTGCAGTAGCTGTATTATCTGGTGTAGCTGTATTATCTGGTGTAGCTGTATTATCTGCAGTAGTTGTATTATCTGCAGTAGCTGTATTATCTGCAGTAGCTGTATTATCTGTAGTAGCTGTATTATCTACAGTAGCTGTATTATCTGCAGTAGCTGTATTATCTGCAGGAGCTGTATTATCTGCAATAGCTGTATTTTCTGCAATAGCTGTATTATCTGCAGAAGCTGTATTATCTGTTGTAGCTGTATTATCTGCAGCAGCTGTATTATCTGCAGAAGCTGTATTATCTGCAGTAGCTGTATTATCTGCAGTAGCTGTATTATCTGCAGTAGCTGTATTATCTGTAGTAGCTGTATTATCTCTAGTAGCTGTATTATCTGTAGTAGCTGTATTGTCTCTAGTAGCTGTATTATCTGTAGTACCTGTATTATCGGTCATAGCTGTATTATCTGTAGTAGCTATATTATCTGCAGTAGCTGTATTATCTGCAATAGCTATATTATCTGTATTATCTGCAGTAGCTGTATTATCTGTATTATCTGCAGTAGCTGTATTATCTGCAGTAGCTGTATTATCTGTATTATCTGCAGTAGTTGTATTGTCTGTAGTAGCTGTATTATCTGTAATAGCTGTATTATCTGTAGTAGCTGTATTATCTGCATTAGCTGTATTATCTGCAGTAGCTGTATTATCTGTAGAAGCTGTATTATCTGTAGCAGCTGTATTTTTTGTAGTAGCTGTATTATCTGTAGCAGCTGTATTACCTGTAATAACTGTATTATCTGGAGTAGCTGTAATATCTGCAGTAGCTGTATTATATTCCTGTGTTATCTGTAGCAGCTGTATTATCTGTAGTAGCTGTATTATCTGTAATAGCTGTATTATCTGTAGTATCTGTATTATCTGTAGTATCTGTATTATATGTAGTATCTGTATTATCTGTAGAAGCTGTATTATCTGGAGCAGCTGTGTTATCTGTAGTACCTGTATTATCTGTAGTAGCTATATTATATGCACCTGTATTATTTGTAGCAGTTGTAGTATCTGCAGTAGCTGTATTATCTGCAGTAGCTGTATTATCTGTATTATCTGCAGTAGTTGTATTGTCTGTAGTAGCTGTATTATCTGTAATAGCTGTATTATCTGTAGTAGCTGTATTATCTGCATTAGCTGTATTATCTGCAGTAGCTGTATTATCTGTAGAAGCTGTATTATCTGTAGCAGCTGTATTTTTTGTAGTAGCTGTATTATCTGTAGCAGCTGTATTACCTGTAATAACTGTATTATCTGGAGTAGCTGTAATATCTGCAGTAGCTGTATTATATTCCTGTGTTATCTGTAGCAGCTGTATTATCTGTAGTAGCTGTATTATCTGTAATAGCTGTATTATCTGTAGTATCTGTATTATCTGTAGTATCTGTATTATATGTAGTATCTGTATTATCTGTAGAAGCTGTATTATCTGGCGCAGCTGTGTTATCTGTAGTACCTGTATTATCTGTAGCAGCTGTATTATATACACCTGTATTACAGTGGGGAAAAAAAGTATTTAGTCAGCCACCAATTGTGCAAGTTCTAAATACTTATTTTTCACCATAATTTGCAAATAAATTCATAAAAAATCCTACAATGTGATTTTCTGGATTTTCTTTCCTCATTTTGTCTGTCATAGTTGAAGTGTACCTATGATGAAAATTACAGGCCTCTCTCATCTTTTTAAGTGAGAGAACTTGCACAATTGGTGGCTGACTAAATACTTTTTTCCCCCACTGTATCTGTAGCAGCTGTATTATCTGTACTAGCTGTATTATCTATAATATCTGTAATAGCTGTATTGTCTGTAGTAGCTGTATTATATACCTGTATTATCTGTAGCAGCTGTATTATCTGTAGTAGCTGTATTGTATGTAATATCTGTAATAGCCTTATTGTCTGTAGTAGCTGTATTATATGTAGTTGCTCTATTATCTGTAATAGCTGTATTATCTGTAGTAGCTGTATTATCTGTAGCAGCTGTATTATCTGTAGTAGCTGTATTGTATGTAATATCTGTAATAACCTTATTGTCTGTAGTAGCTGTATTATATGTAGTTGCTCTATTATCTGTAATAGCTGTATTGTCTATAGTAGCTGTATAATCTGTAGTATCTGTATTATCTGTAGTAGCTGTATTATCTGTAGTAGCTGTATTATCTGCATTGGCTGTATTATCTGCAGTAGCTGTATTATCTGTAGAAGCTGTATTATCTGTAGCAGCTGTATTTTTTGTAGTAGCTGTATTATCTGTAGCAGCTGTATTATCTGTAGAAGCTGTATTATCTGGAGTAGCTGTATTATCTGAGTAGCTGTATTATCTGTAGTAGCGGTATTATCTGTAATAGCTGTATTATCAGGAGTAGCTGTATTATATACCTGTATTATCTGTAATAGCTGTATTATCTGTAGAATCTGTATTATCTGTAGTAGCTGTATTACCTGTAGTAACTGTATTATCTGGAGTAGCTGTAATATCTGCAGTAGCTGTATTATATTCCTGTGTTATCTGTAGCAGCTGTATTATCTGTAGTAGCTGTATTATCTGTAATAGCTGTATTATCTGTAGTATCTGTATTATATGTAGTATCTGTATTATCTGTAGAAGCTGTATTATCTGGAGCAGCTGTATTTTTTGTAGTATCTGTATTATCTGTAGCAGCTGTATTATCTGTAGAAGCTGTATTATCTGGAGTAGCTGTATTATCTGCAGTAGCTGTATTATCTGTAGTAGCGGTATTATCTGTAATAGCTGTATTATCAGGAGTAGCTGTATTATATACCTGTATTATCTGTAATAGCTGTATTATCTGTAGAATCTGTATTATCTGTAGTAGCTGTATTACCTGTAGTAACTGTATTATCTGGAGTAGCTGTAATATCTGCAGTAGCTGTATTATATTCCTGTGTTATCTGTAGCAGCTGTATTATCTGTAGTAGCTGTATTATCTGTAATAGCTGTATTATCTGTAGTATCTGTATTATATGTAGTATCTGTATTATCTGTAGAAGCTGTATTATCTGGAGCAGCTGTGTTATCTGTAGTACCTGTATTATCTGTAGCAGCTATATTATATGCACCTGTATTATCTGTAGCAGCTGTAGTATCTGTAGTAGCTGTATTACCTGTATTATCTGTAGAATCTATATTATCTGTAGTAGCTGTATTACCTGTAATAACTGTATTATCTGGAGTAGCTGTAATATCTGCAGTAGCTGTATTATATTCCTGTGTTATCTGTAGCAGCTGTATTATCTGTAGTAGCTGTATTATCTGTAATAGCTGTAATAGCTGTATTATCTGTAGTATCTGTATTATATGTAGTATCTGTATTATCTGTAGTACCTGTATTATCTGTAGTACCTGTATTATCTGTAGTAGCTGTATTATCTGCAGTAGCTGTATTATCTGGAGTAGCTGTATTATCTGGAGTAGCTGTATTATATACCTGTATTATCTGTAGTAGCTGTATTTTCTGTAATATCTGTAATAGCTGTATTGTCTATAGTAGCTGTATAATCTGTAGTAGCTGTATTATCTGTAGTAGCTGTATTATATGTAGTACCTGTATTATTTGGAGTAGCTGTATTATCTGTAGTAGCTGAACTATCTGTAGTAGCTGTATTATCTGTAGTAGCTGTATTATCTGCAGTGGCTGTATTATCTGCAGTAGCTGTATTATCTGTAGTACCTGTATTATCTGCAGTAGCTGTATTATCTGTAGTAGCTGTATTATCGGTAATAGCTGTATTATCTGGAGTAGCTGTATTATCTGGTGTAGCTGTGTTATCTGTAGTAGCTGTATTATCTGCAGTAGCTGTATTATCCGGAGTAGCTGTATTATCTGGTGTAGCTGTATTATCTGGTGTAGCTGTGTTATCTGCAGTAGCTGTATTATCTGCAGTAGCTGTATTATCCGGAGTAGCTGTATTATCTGGTGTAGCTGTATTATCTGCAGTAGCTGTATTATCTGCAGTAGCTGTATTATCTGTAGTAGCTGTATTATCTGCAGTAGCTGTATTATCTGTAGTAGCTGTATTATCTGTAGTAGCTGTATTATCGGTAGTAGCTGTATTATCTGTAGTAGCTGTATTATCGGTCGTAGCTGTATTATCTGCAGTAGCTGTATTATCTGCAGTAGCTGTATTATCTGTAGTAGCTGTATTATCGGTCGTAGCTGTATTATCTGCAGTAGCTGTATTATCTGCAGTAGCTGTATTATCTGCAGTAGCTGTAGTTGTGTTTCTTACCTGTAGTGTTTCTCCTGAGGAGGTAGGGACCAGGTGATGGTCAGAGCATGGACCTTCCTCACAGGAACAACTGAAACACACAGCTATGTCTTACTATACTTGTGAGCATATCTATTTGGGGACCAACAATTGATTCCCATTCAAAGTCCTATTTTCATTGAGCTGAACTGAAGCTGAATGGCACTAACGGAGATCAGGAGAGAAGTCTGTACAGGTCCGCTCAATAGAGCAGGTGTTCCTACCTCTGTAGAGCTTGTTGAAGGCTGGACTATCAAAGGGATCCAGCAGTTCAGAGAAGTCTGGCTTGGGCTGAGCACTAAAGAACAGGGTTCAGTAAGTGCTCGCTAAATGGCCATATTATAATATGAATGGTTGAATGGTGAGGGATTTCTGTACAGCTGAGACTCACTTGTTGGGCACTCCACTGAAGATCTCCCTCACCCACTCCTCTAGAGTGTCCAGCTTCTCTACACACACAGACACACACACACACACACACACACACACAAACCGACAGGGGAGTACAACAGAGTTACATGTGTGACCGCGCGCCAGGCCGGGTCGTGTGTGTGTGTGTAAGTGTGCGTCACCTTTAGACTGCACAGCCAGGGTCATGTAGTGGGCAGAGTAATGTCTCTTCCAGAAGGAGCGGAGCCTCTTGTAAACGTTGATCTTCTTTTTCCTGGGCTCTGTCTTCAGAGTCTGGGCGTTACCTGGGGAAACCATGACAACCACCGGTGGAAACCATGACAACAGCTCAGTCACATAACACAACATCTGTCTCTCGTTTACACATAACAACACAGTACACAGAGTAGTTAGTGTGTGTGTCTGCCCTCACCCCAGCAGAACTTGCCCATGGGGTGACCTGGCTTTGCTAGACTCCCAAACAACATCTCTTTCCTGTGAGAGTCAGACGGCTTGGCCAGTTGGTACTCTGATAAAAGAGAGAAGGGGAGGCAGGTCACTACATAACCAGTGCATAAGGTCTGAATAAGGTCAACAACAAAAAAATCTTCCCAGAATGCCTCTCACCGGAGTCGACAGCTTCCACCTCCCTGTCGATGGCGTCTCGGATCATCAGAGGACAGATGAAGAACTGGGCCCATCTGGAGAGAGCCAATCACAGACATGTACAGAGTCAGATGGACTAAACCGAATCAAGAGACAAGGCACAGAGGCTATAATGGTGGTGTGTTGCTGACCTATCCAGAGCCTCTCTGAATTTCTTTCTCTGGACGTCGAACTGGAAGACGGTTCTCTCACAGTCCGTGGAGGCGTTGTCGCTGCCCCCATGTTTCTTCAGGAAGGCATCGAAACCATTCTCTGATGGGTACTTCTCACTGCCCATGAACACCACTACAGGAGAAGAGGAGGAGAGAGGGAGGAGAAGAGAGAGGGAGGAGAGGAGAGAGGGAGGAGAGGAAAGTATGTTTTATATCCCCTTGTGTCACAAACACAGCATTGCACCAGATTTATCACAACAAAACAATCTCATCCTTAAGGGTCAAGGGTCATTATACTCACTGTGTTCCAGAAAGTGGGCGAGGCCTGGGAGGTCATTGGGGTCACTGAAGCTGCCAATACCTACACACAGCGCTGCTGCAGACTGACACACACACGCAAGCACACACACATAAACACACACATAAACACACACACAATCATCAATACCCTTATTACTATTGCTGCTAATGTGCTGTTATTTCCTCTTCAGGTCACCCTCTCACCTGTTTCTCTGAGTGTCCCTTCTTCCTCTTCCCTCCATCCTCGTCATCCTCAAAGTCACTGTCCTTGTCATCCTCCTCTTCTTCAGACTCTTCCTCTGTTCCCTCTCCTGAGTCTTCTTCCTCCTCTTCCTCCTCCCCCCAGTTCCTCCTCCTCCTCTGATTCGTCGTCTCCAGATGAGGCGGGACCAGTGAAGTCTGAAATTATCAGAACTCGAAGCCCATTGGTCAGCTCAATGTACCTGTGGGAGGAGTTAGACAGAGGTAAACACTATTCTCTTATTCTAAGATGCTGACACAACCACACACACAGTTTGGCCCTCCAGCTGTTTACTGTTTACTGCGTGCTTCAGTTGGTTTAAAATGACAGCAGGATGTCCTGTTTACACCGCTCCTTGGCCTACATGTGACCTGTTACGCCCCCAGACACCCCGCAGAGTCTCGCAGACAGACAGACAGACAACCAGACAGACGGATGGAAAGAAAGACAAACACAGTCTCTTTCTTTCTCTCTCTCACACACACACGTTGGTGTGTAAGGTAAAAGTTTATGTTACCTGTACTGTTTGGGGTCACTAGGGGACTTGATGATCTCTGGGTCTCCAGTGTTCTCTCCTCCTCCATCCCCTGCTTCCTGGACTTGGACCTTTGGCTCTGGCTCAGCTTCCTCTCCTCCTCCTCTTTCCTCCCCTCGGCCCGGTCCGGTACTAGAGCCACTGGCTGAGGCACTTCTGGACTTGTTGGTCTGTGGCATTCTGAGTAGCGACGACACTTTGGCACTGTGGGGCGACAACAGCGAGCCACGGTGAATAGGACATAGACAGGTTATTCAACTCCAGGGCTGGAGGGACTCTTCTCTACTTGGAAGTTAATTCATGTCACTGATTGGGCAGAGAGTCCATTCACCTTGTGTGCCAGGTCTGAGTCAGTCCCTGATTAGCAGGGAAGGATGACAACCAAAGGGATTTGGGCCCTGCAGGTCTGGAACTGAATAGCCCTGCTCTACAGGCCAACACTGTTACACAGCGTGTCACTCTAAGGACAGCAATGGTGATGGGCTGGATTTAATTTAATGAAAAAAGATTGATTAAGCTATGCTACTGAGTAAATATTTTATTTTAATGACACGTCTGTCAAGAAGCGCAATAAATGACAGTGATTGAAAGGTAGCCTAGTGGTTATAGCGTTGGACTAGTAACTCAAAGGTTGCCATATCGAATCCCTGAGCTGGTAAAAATCTGTTGTTCTGCCCCTGAACAAGGCAGTTAACCCACCAATCCTAGGCCGTAATTGAAAATAAGAATTTGTTCTTAACTGACTTGCCTAGTTAAATAAAGGTTAAAAAAATAAATCTATGTATTAGCTGTCAAAAAAGTATGATCATGCCAGACACAGTCAACAGATGCAATAGGGGGGGTGATGAGGCGACAATACATCTATTTACCCAACGCCTGTCTGGTTTGTTCACCCGTATTCAGCTGTGTGTCAGCTAAAAAAAACTGTACCGGCTCGCCTCTCTGCGGGCTTTATGTAGGCTCAGTCAGCACTGCAAGTCAGCCAACTTACATCGCTTGTAGCAAGCGAGACATCGGTTACAAAATGGCAATACTATGAAAGATACAGTAACACAGAGATAGCAGGCTATAGGCTACTTCACCATGATCGACCAACAAGTATCAGGCTTTTCTAGGCTAGCGACACACACAATACATGTCAGACCCCACACAACTTTTCTACTACAGGAACGTATACTTCAAATTGGTTCTATGTCCTAGAAATGACACTTATGTTTGGTCAAGTTTGACAGCTAACGAGGTAGAGTTGGTCCCGGCGATGTTTCCATACCTTGCTTCTTGATATCACATGGATGGACCCTAGTGTTTCCCCTGCATATGGTAGGATGATTATTTTTGCTATAAGGAGCGCCTTGATTCGTCGAAAACCAAGAGCACTTCAACATAGCAACATTTGATTGCTCCTAAGCAAGGCAAACACACCCAGGGGCGTGATTACCGGAACTGTGAACGATCGTGATTGGGCAAAAATACGCGACACGTGGAAACTTCTCTCCTCTTCACATTGTGGTTACATTGTAGCAGCAATACGAGACTGTTTGTTACATTGTAACTAACAAGTACTGTAACACTAGCAGCAACAAAATGGACCGTGTCGACAAGGTGTCTGTCAGGACCTATACTTACCACAGTCCCGCGTTACAGCAGTCCATAATGAGTTTATATTTTTCAGCACTCATTCATTGCACCGTAATAAAAACAACATCGAGGTAGTTACAGTCGCTTGTTGGCTTGTACATGGATAGGCTTGAGATAGGCTACTGTACATTGTGATGCAGATACAGTAGAATACAAGTGATACGTTCTATTCAATTGCTTCCTAAATTCCAAAACGTCCAGTGGTAGTGTTAAGCCGCTAGGGGGTAGGCGACAACAGGGCAGATATTGATAGAGTTTGTCTGTTGATGGTCTGCTTAAGACATGACCTTGCTTTTGGGCCGTTTGCAGAGACACAGATTAGACTCTCATTCTCCTGAACAGACTGAAGACTAATGATAATGTGCTGAATATCCTGATAATGACTAATGAAACTACAGACTTCAGTCTGTTTAATGCAGGACCAGGCCAGGGAAGATTCAACAATACTTACAAAAATACAGTCTACTCTATGTAATTCTATGCTATTTATGTATATTATATTTGTCTCTCTGTCAGTGTGTGTGTGTGTTTCTACCTGTGTGTGTGTGTGTATGTGTGTGTACTTAGTCTGACTTTAGATTCTAAAGTGCCAAGGTTCCCATGGCAACTGATTAAAACCCTAATTAAAGCAGGAGGTTTAATTAATTAGCTGGTGTGTGTGTTCCAGAACCCAATGCAAGAGACTAGAGGTGAGTAGAAGCCAGAGCAGATTGTCTTGTCTCTGGCTGGGTAGAGTCCACAGAAGAGGAGAGTAGGGTAAGAAAGAAAGAAAGAAAGAAGGAAGAGGTATTTGTCAGGTTTAACAGTACAAAGGAAAGAACAAAAAAGAGGAAGAGAAGAGAGGGAAGCAATGCAGTCAATTTCAGCGCTGGACAGCTCTTAACATAGAGAGCACCTGAGTATAAATAGACTACCTATTTTAGAGGCTCCTCCAACAGTCTAAAAAGTACACTCACACACACAGTGCACAGCTCTACCCCCAGAGAATAGACGGAGGTATCTGATTAGCATCTCTGTTGGCTCCCTGTATGATTTTTATTTTTTATTAGGATCCCCATTAGGTGACGCCAATGGCGACAGCTAGTCTTCCTGGGGTCTGACACATAACAAAAAAAGACATTACAGACAAAAATCCTTTTGAATTTACATATATTAAAAAAATTAACATAGACATTACAGACTTATTTATAAACAAATATTTAAAAAACTACAACTAAAGTGTGTGTGTGTTTCTGTGTGTTGTTACACATACATATCAGTACATACACATAAAAATTAGGTCACATGGGGGAGAGGTGTTGTGCTGTGAGGAGTTGCTTTATTAGTTTTTTAAAATCAGGTTTGCTCTTCAGTTGACCTATATGACAAAAAATGATTGATGCAGTAAATCTCTCCTCTGCTTTGAGCCAAAAGAGACCGACATGGATATTGTTGACATTGACCTCTGGGTACATTGAAGGGCATGACATGCTGCTCTGTTCTGGGCCATCTGTATCTTTTCTAGGTCCTTCTTTGCAGCATTTGACCATCTCACCGGGCAATAGTCAAGATTAGATCAAACAAGAGCCTGCAGAACTTGTGGTTGACTGTGGTGTTAAAAATGCTGATCATCTCTTTATCACAGACATACCTCTCAACATCTTTACAACAATTGAATCAATATGCCTTGACCATGACAAATTACAATCTAACTCTTTGTTTAGGGTTGTAGTGATTTCACTAGCTGTGGTTCCTGACAATATAATGTTGAATCATCAGCATACATAGACCCACAGGTTTTGTTTAATGCCAGTGGTAGATTATTAGTAAAAATAGAAAACAGTAAAGGAACAAGACAGCTGCCTTGCGGAATACCACACTTTACTTGTTTTACATTAGAGAAGCTTCCATTAAAGAAGCCCCTCTGTGTTCTATTGGATAGACAGCTCTCCACCCATGATATGGTAGATGTAAAGCCATGACAATTTCTTTCAGCCAATCATCAGTCATTTGTGTCAGTGCAGTACATGTTGAGTGCCCTTCTCATGTTGAGTACTCTGTGACGTGGTAGAGTAGTGGCCGGAGGGCACAGACTTAATGTATTGTGAAATCCATTATAAAATGTATTTTAATATTTAAAAATGTTATTATAATGTTGTCCCTGCTCCCGCTCCCACTTCCCTTCCCTGGCGCTCGAGGGCTCCAGGCTGCCCATCATTACGCACACCTGTCAGAATCATTACACGCATCCGCGCTTCTGAAGGTAATTGGTTGCACCAGATTTTATTTAGTGGCTTCATAACAAATACATATGCGCGCGCCACTTTGCGTTTTTTTTTTTTACGTGTTATTTTTTTAATTTCACTTCACCAATTTGGACTATTTTGTGTATGTCCATTACATGAAATCCAAATAAGAATCCATTTAAATGACATGTTGTAATGCAACAAAATAGGAAAAATGCCTAGGGGGATGAATACTTTTGCAAGACACTGTAGCATTGTATCTGGTCAAACACATTTTTTTCCAAAGGTTTGCTAAGAGCTGGCAGCAAGCGGACTGATCGGTTGTTGAAAAAAGTAAAGGGCACTTTGTTCTTCATTTGGGGGTTCTCCGTGGATTACAGTTTTGAGGACACTGAGTGTTTTCTTTTATGGATTCTTACAATTTCCCCCTAACCACAGATTTTAGGATCCGATTACTGTGTACTCCAATCGTAACCTTAGCCACCTGGGGGATAAATACATACAGTGTATTAGGAAAGTATTCAGACCCCTTGACTTTTCCCAAAATTTTTATACGTTACAGCCTTATTCTGAAATGTATTAAATAGTGTTTTTTCCTTATCAATCTACACACAATACCCAATAATGATCATTAAAAAACAGTTTTTGTGAAATTTTTGCAAATGTATAAAAAAAAAAATACGAAAGATAACATCTACATATGTATTCGGATCCTTTACTCAGTACTTTGTTGAAGCACCTTTGGCAGCGATTACAGCCTTGAGTTTTCTTGGGTATGACGCTACAAGCTTGGCACACCTGCATTTGGGGAGTTTCTCACATTCTTCTCTGCAGATCCTCTCAAGCTCTGTCAGGTTGGATGGGGAGTGTCGCTGCACAGCTATTTTCTGGTCTCTCCCGAGTTGTTCGATCGGGTTCAAGCCCGGGCTCTGGCTGGGCCACTGAAGGTCATTCAGAGACTTGTCCCAAAGCCACTCCTGTGTTGTCTTGGCTGTGTGCTTAGGTTCACCTGTTGGAAGGTGCAGGTTTTCATCAAGGATCTCTCTGTACTTTGGTCCATTCACCTTTCCCTCGATCCTGACTAGTCTCCCAGTCCATGCCACTGAAAACATACCCACAGCATGATGCTGCCACCAGCATGGCCAGCTCTAGGAAGAGTCTTTGTGGTTCCAAACTTTTTCCATTTAAGAATGATGGAAGCCACTGTGTTGTTGGGGACCTTCAATGCTGTAGAAGTGTTTTGGTACCTTTCCCCAGATCTCTGCCTTGACACAATCTTGTCTCGGAGCTCTAAGGACAATTCTTTCGACCTCATGGCTTGGTTTTTGCTCTGGACTCCAATCAAGTTGTAGAAACATCTCAAGGATCTAAACACTTATGTAAATAAGACATTTCTAAAAAACGGTTTTCGCTTTGTTATTATGGGGTATTGTATGTAGATTGATGAGGATGTATTTCATCAATTTTAGAATAAGGTTGTAATGTAACAAAACAAAAGTCAAGAGGTCTGGATACTTTCCCAATGCACTGTATCTGGTCCTATACCATGTGTATGCGTATACGTGCGTGTGCGCGTTCGTGTGCGCGTGTGTGTTTCCATTGTTTGTGCATTATAGCTTTGTGGGAAAACTGTTATCATACACTAATGCACCTGAGAGCTCTGAAATCTATAGCCATCATCTAACACACACACAAACAAACACACACACACATACACACACACATTGACATTACTGGAAGTGCCTGTCTCTCCCTCTCTCTCTCTGATAAACATCTACGAGGAAAGATTTTTTTTATCTCTGTCAGGAGAGAGAGAGAGAGATTGAGAGAGACATAGTGAGAGAGAGAGAGAGAGAGAGAGAGAGAGAGAGAGAGAGAGAGAGAGAGAGAGAGAGAGAGAGAGAGAGAGAGAGAGAGAGAGAGAGAGAGAGAGAGAGAGAGAGAGAGAGAGAGAGAGAGAGAGAGAGAGAGATAGAGAGATGTAAGTACTACTCCATTACCCGTAGGTAATTCACATTAATGTAAGCTGAGATCAATGTGAAATTGAACTGGAAATGGTTGTAATGGTATGTAGGCCAGGCCTGCATGTACATGTTGTGATGTACTGTAAAATAAAATGGTAATTTATACTGTAATTTGAGTAAAATACTGTGAAAATGTTACTGCAGCATACTCTAAATTATGGTTCATAGTGGGAAAAGGTTGTGGCCAGGGGAAGAATTGCTGTATTTCCGTATTTTTGGAGCGCACATTTTTTGGGGAACACTTGTGGTGCATGGTATTTTTGTTCTGGCTCAGTAACATATTTTGAGGCGTGCCTTGTCAGAGGCTGTGTTTGTTGCACCTGTTAGTGAGAGTGCTGTACCAATTTAACTGGTATGCGGTAGTGCCTCATCAATTTAAAATGTATAGGGGACAGATTGGAAAGGCAGCAAGTCTTTAACCAGTAATGGTTGAGCATTCTGCCATGTCATGTTGGTCTGTTTAATCACTGCCAGTTTGGATGCCTTTGTTAATAAGGCCTCTAGAAGTGTAAGTGAATAAAAAACACCATATATTCATTGACATTCTGTAACCTGCTTGCACCAATTACATGTAATTACAATAAAATACTGTGAATTAGAAACCCCATCTCCCCTCACTTAATTTAATTAATTAACTCATTCATTACGATTACAGTAGCATTTACTTTGTTACTGTATAATACAGTCAATTCTACGGTATTGTACTGTGTCATTACACAGTTCTTGCTTTGAATCCGTATTTAGATTACAGTAGGTGTACTGCAATATGAAATACAGTAACTTACTTTGCAATGAGCTGCTTTGAAGTTACTGTGTCCCCTACCATGGGGTCGCATTGATCTATGTTGGCTATTACTGCCAGTCTTCCTCCGTGCATTCCTGCACATTATTGTTCTAGCCCAATTCCACTTTTATTATTAACTAGTGTGTGTCTCTGTAAGTGTGTGTGTGTATATAACCGGTCTATACAGTAGAGTCTGTGTTTACAGTACAGTAGAACAGCAGAAGATAAGTCAGTCTACCGAGGTGTGCAAGGATGCTGCAAGGATGCCGGCTGGCGCGGGTCGCCATGGTAACTAAAACATCGGTTCTCTAGAAATCCGTTGTTGGTGCTTAAGGGCATGAGCAGAGATAAATAAAGTAATGAGATGATGAATTATTGTCGGTAAAGCTGAAGGCCTGGGAAGGGTGCTTTACATCTGTGCATGTGAAGATACAGTTGATAGCCCGCTAGGCCAACAGTTTAGGTAGCCTAATGTCTGCGTGGTGTCATCTGTCAACAGTCCTCGATTGAGGAATAATTCAAAACTTAGAATATTTCGTCACTTTTACAGACCTACCCGTTTTGACGTTTAAACCCTTATTTACAAATACCCCAATGGACACCGATTACATTTACATTGGATGCAGGATCCACCGCTCTAGTACTAAACTGTTTCTTAGCGAAGTAACCTACCCGATAGCCCTATATGCCTACTCTGGTTTCCTTTAGGCCTGTATAATTAATTCAAATAGAATTAAGCATGGCACTAAATCCAAACCAGCTTCTTCTTCGAATACTTCCCCAGTTTCCCACTTCACTTCACTCCACTCATTCCTCCTTTCTTTTACTGTTCTTTAGGCTACTTCATTTTATTTACTTTAATTGGGCTACCCGGTGATCAAAGATGGAGAGACAAGTCATTCTCCTTAATACAATTCGCGCAGCATCATGCGCGTGTTCGGTGGCAGTCCCGCGCCGCAGCTGAGTTCCCGAGGGCAGCACTTTTGAGCGCTGGAGAGGGGAACAGACCTGCATTCTAAAGCGGTGCGTTCTCTCTCTCTCTCTCTCTCTCTCTCTCTCTCTCTCTCTCTCTCTCTCTCTCTCTCTCTCATCCACATTGCAGTCCTGTCACGTCCCCTCTGCTCCCCCCATCCGCCTCAACCGCTCCAGGAGAGGCAAGGAGAGAGGGAAGGAAGAGTGCAGCTGAAAAGCAAACAGACATGTCGACAGCCAACGCATAAAGTCTCCCATCGGCTGTTCGTGGATTTCTTCACGGGACCTGAGTGAGTAAAGACCTCGTCTCTGTACTGCCGCTGTATGGTTCCTAGCGCTAGTGGGAGGGGAAGGGGAGGCAGACAAAGGCGAATATGAATGGTTTGCGTTAATGCCAAGGATTTAGTGCCTTAATAGGTTATATTAATGACTATTTGGACATGCACTCATTTTATAATTACAACTGTGCCCAGTAATGTAACTAATTGAGATTATTGTATGGATGTAGCTATTTCCATAGTCTTGGTTTTGGATGGTGCGTTGTGTTTCTAGGGATGAGGGGCCGGATTGCGCCGGGCAGGGAAAGCTCTGTATCGGCCCTGGTTGGACAGTGGGTTCGTGAGGAAAGGTAGACGCTGGGATTATGTGACATGAATATGTGTTGTAATAAGCAGCTGCCGCGGTCATTGCTGGTTGGTTTTCGCCAGGGTGCAGGGCCTTGAGATGGAGAACAGGGGGAGGAAGGTAGGAAGGAAGGAAACACGGAAGGAAGAGTCACGAAAGAAAAGCAAAGTAGGTCTAACCACACCTGTTCTGGATGCATAGATAAATGGATAGATGAGTGGATGGATGGATGAATAGATTTCTGTGAGAGAGAGAGATGAAAAATGAGAGAGGGTGACAGGAGAGAGAGAGGGGCCTGAGTTATTAGCCAATCAAGTGGCTAGAGCAAGTAAACAGTGTTGTCTTGTAGGTCAGACAGTCATTACCCAATGAGGACCAAATTGCAATACTTCAGTAGTGGCTATTTAGATATTGATCCAGCACAATATGTTTCAAGTCATGATTATAGTGTGAAAAGGATACTAGAGTCCACTGAATACAAACCTGCATGTATTTATTCACTGAATACAAACCTGCATGTATTTATCCACTCAATCTACAAACCTCTCTCTCTCTCACACACACACACACACACACACACACACACACACACACACACACACACACACACACACACACACACACACACACACACACACACACACACACACACACACACACACACACACACACACACACACACACACACACACACACATAATACATACTCTCTTTCTCTCCTTCTATTTCTCTCCAACCAGGGAACACTGTGTGCAGGGAAAAGGAAGGCTTTTGATACAATCAATATCAATAGATTTTAGCCGTTTCACTTGGAGCTCTCCTGTGTGTGTCTGTGTGTGAGAGAGAGAGCGAGAGAGAAAGAGACACGATAGCCTTGACTGACTGACTCACGGTTTCTCATGGTTACGCAATCAATCCTCTCTCTTCAGCACAACATTCTGCTCCTCCTCTCCTCATGAGACCCTCAGTCCTCTCTTTTCTTTTCTCCTCTTATTTTCTCTCTCTTCTGCTCCCCCTCACTCCAATCTTCTATTTTCTTCTCTTCCCCCTTCTCTCTTCTTCTTTTCCACTCCCCTTCTCTTCTCTCCCCTTGTCCTCTTCCTCTCATTCCATAATCACCTCTCTCTGACATCTCATCTCAGGTTGCCTGTTTATCGTACTGCAGTATTTTCCCAGCCACTGATTCACATCATTACCTTATCATCACCTTTTATTACATTATCCTTATTGTTACATTATCATTACCTTTTATTATATGGTCCTCGTTGTTGCATTACCACTGCACTTTATTGCATTATCCTTATTGTTACATTATTGTTGTTGTAGTTGCTGTTCTTGTTATCATTGCATTATTCATTATTCTTTTTTTTACCTTCATTATCATGGCCTTCTTCATTGTGTGCTAGCTGCTTCTAAACGAATCTCGTCCATCAGCCAGCCGGCTCTCTGTCTGTCTATATGCAGGAGCAATTGAGCCTGAGGACGGCTCTCTGTCTGTCTATATGCAGGAGCAATTGAACCTGAGGACGGCTCTCTGTCTGTCTATATGCAGGAGCAATTGAACTGGCTAGTAGCTTCTGATTGTTATTGTTTTTTGATTAGTAGCCCATTACCTTCTGCATGGTGGCCTCCAAGTTACATGAATCAGGCAAAGAGAGACTCATGATTTAGATGTCATTTTCCTGGTTAAAGACAGCGTAGAATTATATTGCATCTCTTGTTTTCTAGTGCAGTCTTCCCCTCTCATCCATCCGGCCCTGTGTTTATAATATATTATTTTATTGTCATCATCAGCATCGCTCTGACTGTCATTATGATTTTAAAGCAGCCTCTTAATGTCCCGAAGAGGTCTTCAGATCCTCTCTCATGCTATCGGCTGCATTATCATGGTAATCAACCTAATGTAATATAATGGACTTGGATTGCTGTTGTTAGTTCCTTGTTGATGAATGTAATGGGTGTTTTCCACATCACTGTCTGGTATGGAACCTAAAGTGTTATGTATCCTGAACCGTGCTATAACTCCTATATAAATATATATACTATAAACTATAATTATATTATAATTAAGCAAGGGGGGTGTGGTATATGGCCAATATACCAGCTAAGGGCTGTTCTTAAGCATGACGCAACGAAGGGTGCCTAGATACAGCCCTTAGCCGTGTTATATTGGCCATATACCACACCCCCTTGCGCGTTTATGCTTAAATATAGCACTATAACTCATATATCTATGTAATAAAACGATATAAAATGATATTTTCACTCATGTGAAAACCAAGTCAATTCTGGTACCAGTCCTAGTGTTGGTTCCAGGAAGTGAAACCAGAGTACTACTAGGTACAGTAACGACGGTGCCAGTAGTTCATAAACAAAGGGACATGCATAAGCATCACTCTGGTGGGTCTTATAGGATTCATTTAACAGTAGCCATGTGTGCGTGTGTTTCTGTATGCAGTGCGGTGAGGGGTGGGTGTGTGCCGCTGCCCTGGGCTGGGCTGAAGGCAGAGGAGGCAGGATGCTGTGGCTCTCCCTGCTGTCTGTGGTGGTCCTGGGTTGTGTAACCCCGACCCAGACACACACTCACACACACACCCCGACACCCACCTCCACACACACCCCTATGGTGGACAGCTCGGAGGAGGAGGTGGACGAACCGTGCTTCGAGACGTGCACGTGCGAGGTCAAAGAGGGCGTGTTGCACGTGCACTGTGATGGGCGGGGCTTCACTAACGCCAGCCAGGTGACTGCACTGTATTACCTTAATCTAATGTACTTCATATTATAATATACATACTGTAGTAGTATATTAATAAACAACCCAGTTCTGCACTGTACTGCATTACTGCACTAAATGTACTGTTTCTGTTTTGGCATATGTGTATTTGTATATGATTCAATAAAGTCAACCAACCAATCAATCAATCAATCAATCAACCAATCAGGTCTCCCAGTCCTGGCTCCGCCCGTTCAAGCTCAACCTGCAGAGGAACTCCTTGAGGCGTCTCTATAGCAACGGCTTCCTGCACCATAGCAATGCTGTGGCAATAAACCTAGGCAACAACGCGCTGCAGGACATCCGTGCCGGGGCGTTTCATGGTCTGGGGACACTGAGACGCCTCTACCTCCACGAGAACAAACTGGAGGTGTTCCGCAACGACACCTTCTCTGGCCTGGAGGCACTGGAGTACCTGCAGGTAAGCCTGCCATCATTGCTACCCATTATAACCATTAATAAACACTGTGGTCAATCCTCATCAATAATCACTGTGATTAGTCCTCACCCATACTTACTGTGACAACGATAATCAATAAGTTATGTGTGATCTCCTGAGCCTGATGAGTTCCTGTTTGTGTCAAAATGTCACATTTGAACAATTACCTCTATCCCCTCTACCTATAGGCCGACTACAATGTCATCAAACGCATCGACAGCGGGGCGCTACGCTACCTGCATAAATTACGAGTGCTCATCCTCAATGACAACCTGATCCCTGCTCTGCCTCCTCACCTCTTCAGGTATCTACCTGCTTACTAACCCTTCACTGTGTTACACGTGCCTTACCATGTCCACGTCATGGCTCTGCTTCTCACTCTGACCAAGGTAACTGTCTGAGAATGTTGTTTTCAATCACATTTATAACATGTATCAGTCATGTTCCTTATTCTTCAATAACATGATCACCAATTTCTCGCAATGTGAAAAATGGAATTTCAGTTTCATTTCGGAATTGAAATGGAATTGACCCCAGGCCAAATTATCCCTTCCACCCCCAGATCTGTGTCTCTGACCCACCTGGACCTACGGGGGAACCGTCTGAAGAGCCTGGCCTACGCCGGGACCCTGGAGTACGTGGGCCGCAGCCTGATGGAGCTCCAGTTGGAGGAGAACCCCTGGATCTGTGGCTGTGAGGCTGTCCAGTTGCAGACCTGGCTGGGACACATCCCTTATACTGCAGTGGTGGGGGACATCACCTGCGAATACCCCTTCCACCTGCACGGGAAAGACCTGAGGGAGATAGCACACAAAGAGCTGTGTGCCGGACAGGTGGAGGGAGAGAAGGAGAAGGAGGGAGAGAGGGAGAAGCACGGAGGGGGTACAGCCTCCTCAGCATCCGCCCTCTAACCCAAAAGCGAACCCCAACCCTGTGAGGCCCAGACCCACCAAGCCGTCTTCCATGGTTCACCATCAGAACACACATACCTCATCTTCATCGACTTCTTCATCATCTGCGGAGAAAAGGGATAGAGAGAGGTCCCCTCGGCCCACCAAACGTCCCCGGCCCTCCAGGACGCCCCCCACCCAGCGTAGCCTCCTCCCCAACCAGCCCCCTCCCATCGCAGGGTACCAGACTCGCCCCCCCCCATCCCCATCATATGTCCTCTGGGGTGCACCTGTAACCTCCACATCTCAGGTACAGTTTGGATGGGACTTCTTTGGCTCAGCAGTATATCATCACAAACAGCAGGATGACTTCCTGCTAACAGATATAAACAACAAGATTTGAATTTGCCAAGACTGCTACTATTGTGCTCTTCACAATGTGGGCAAGCCACAAGGGACACAAACTAACAGAGAAAATCATGGCACTATGCACCAGTGACAAATCTGAATTATGTTGTTGTCTGTATACAGGAAGTCGCCCCACTGTGTCTGATGATGTCATACTGCTGAGACTAGTTTTGTATATGTGCTCAATGCAAAATAGTTTGGGCTGAAATGTATGAAAAGAGCTGAACAAATAAAGTTGATTCAGTATAATTGTTCCAGACCTAGGGTTGACAGTCAACTGTAAGGAGAGTGGCTTCCATAACGTGTCCCAGCTCACGCCACGCCCCCTCAACGGACGGAAGCTGTACCTCAGCGGCAACCTCATCCAGCGGATCTATAAGTCAGATTTCTGGAATTTTTCCAGTCTGGATCTACTTCACCTGGGAAACAACCGGATCTCCTTTATTCAGGTTGTCTTTAGCCAGAGGATCTCCTTTATTCATGTTGTCATTAGCCAGGGGATCTCCTTTATTCAGGTTGTCGTTAGCCCGAGGATCTCCTTTATTCAGGTTGTCATTAACCAGAGGATCTCCTTTATTCAGGTTGTCATTAACCAGAGGATCTCCTTTATTCAGATTGTCATAAGCCAGAGGATCTCCTTTATTCAGGTTGTCTTTAGCCAGAGGATCTCCTTTATTCAGGTTGTCATAAGCCAGAGGATCTCCTTTATTCAGGTTGTCTTTAGCCAGAGGATCTCCATTATTCAGGTTGTTGTTAGCCAGAGGATCTCCTTTATTCAGGTTGTCGTTAGCCAGGGGATCTCCTTTATTCAGGTTGTCTTTAGCCAGAGGATCTCCTTTATTCAGATTGTCGTTAGCCAGAGGATCTCCATTATTCAGGTTGTCGTTAGCCAGAGGATCTCCATTATTCAGGTTGTCTTTAGCCAGAGGATCTCCCTTATTCAGGTTGTCGTTAGCCAGAGGATCTCCATTAATCAGGTTGCGTTAGCCAGAGGATCTCCTTTATTCAGGTTGTCGTTAGCCAGAGGATCTCCATTATTCAGGTTGTCGTTAGCCAGAGGATCTCCATTATTCAGGTTGTCTTTAGCCAGAGGATCTCCCTTATTCAGGTTGTCGTTAGCCAGAGGATCTCCATTAATCAGGTTGCGTTAGCCAGAGGATCTCCTTTATTCAGGTTGTCTTTAGCCAGAGGATCTCCTTTATTCAGGTTGTCTTTAGCCAGAGGATCTCCTTTATTCAGATTGTCATTAGCCAGAGGATCTCCATTATTCAGATTGTCATTAACCAGAGGATCTCCTTTTTTAGGTTGTCTTTAGCCAGAGGATCTCCTTTATTCAGGTTGTCTTTAGCCAGAGGATCTCCTTTATTCAGGTTGTCATTAACCAGAGGATCTCCATTATTCAGGTTGTCATTAGCCAGAGGATCTCCATTATTCAGGTTGTCATTAACCAGAGGATCTCCATTATTCAGGTTGTCTTTAGCCAGAGGATCTCCTTTATTCAGGTTGCCTTTAGCCAGAGGATCTCCTTTATTCATGTTTTCTTTAAGCTGAAGATCTCATAGGGTTCAGTCTTTAGCCTGAGGCGTCATACACGGGGAGCACTGATGGCCACGTTTGGTATCTATGATTTAATTATGCGTAAAAAACTAAACATTAGGCCTATAACCTGGATTTCAACATACACCTGGATAAAATTGAGGGGCCCTGTGGCCCAATGGACATGAAGTCCCTGTAATTACCTTCTCTCTCTCTTTCTCGGTCTCTCTCCCTTTCTCGGTCTCTCCTTATCTCTCTTTCTGTCTCTCTCTGTCTCTCTCTCCCATCTCTCTCTCTCTCTCTTTTTCTCTCTGTCTGATTCTCCAGGAGGGAGCATTCTCCAGCCTGCCGACCCTGAGGAGTCTCTACCTGAACGGCAACAACCTGCAGAGGCTTAGCCCACACATGTTCCTGGGTCTACTTAACCTCAGGTAGGACTAACTGCCACACACACACTCACTCACACACACACAATTTCCTGGGTCCTGTATGATCATGTCTCCTTGTAGGTACCTGTACTTTGAGTACAATGAGATTGGTGTGGTGGAGGCAGGAGCTTTCAGCCCCATGCCGTCTCTCCAGCTGCTCTTCCTCAACGTCAACCTGCTGAGGTCACTTCCTGTCGGAGTGTTCCAGGGCATCTCCCTCTCCCCGCCTCAACCTCCGCAACAACCACTTCCTCAGCCTGCCTGTAGAGGGGGTGTTAGAGCACCTCACTGGACTGGTGCAGGTAGGAGGAGAAAGGGATGGGTGTTTGTAGGGGGTTAGGTGTGTGTGCAGACAGGGTGTGTGTAGCGGGGCGGTGTTTATGGGTATAGGTGTGTGTGTGTAACGTGCATGAGCACAGGTGTGTCTGTCAGTCTGTCTGTAACGGGGGATTCTAGAACATCTAACTGGACTAGTCCAGATATTCCTCATTTTGTACGACACCATTCACATTTCTATGAATACAGACTGAAATAAGGCTTTTCTCATCATCTCCTCCCAGGTGGACCTGCAGCAGAACCCATGGGAGTGCAGGTGTGATGCGGCCCCTCTGAAGCGTTGGCTGGAGGGCCTGAGTGCGGTGGTGGTGGTGGGGGAAGTGGTCTGTCACTCACCAGAAGAGACCACAGGTACTGGGGCTGAGGCTCATGGCAGCACAGTTAACATTCTAATAAAAAGCATGAGCTGGCGCACACCCTGAGAACATTATTTTGTGTAGAGGTGCTTAATAACGGCGAATAAACTGTAAGCTATAAAAATAAATACAGAGAGTCGCACACTCTCTCTCTCTATATAAACTCCCAGTAATTTATCGGGTAAAAGAGCAACATCTGAAGGCTGCCGAACATCTGCCGAAACATTGGTGTTTTACCCAATAAATGACTGGGAGTTTATATACTGTATATATAGAGTGTGCAACTATTTTTCTAGCATAGTTAACATTACCATACCTTTCACCATTCCTCTCCCCTTGACGCTTCCAACACTTCCCAGGTGTAAAGGAGTGTCTATGTGAATTCATTAATAAGGGCACCACTTGTTTGTTCTGAGTCAGCAAGTCAGCATTTAGCAACAAGGGATAAATACAACTTATCACATCATTCTATCTGAAGGTAATTGAGTACTGTCAAATGGCAATGCATTCATGGAGAACAGTAGATACTGCATAAACAATGGATTTTTTAGGAAATAAACAGGATAATGTGCTGATTGTGAAGGATGAATGAATAATAAAGATGTTGGTATAATGCTAATTTAAAGGAAGGGAAAAGGTGTGGGGTATTTTCCATAGTATTTGATTAAATGGAAAAAAGACCAGGAGTTTGAAAGTCCTGAATATGAATAGAGACAGGAATTTTCTGGGGAAAGATAGCCAATAATAACAAACATAGAATACACGCTCACATTCAAATCTGGGAAGATGAGATTGAGCTGGACAACTCTCTGTCAGGCTCTTGTGTAACTGGTACACAAAGTCAGGCGCAGGAGAACAGTACTGAGTGAGCAAAAACCTTTACTCAAACAAATATACATGTAAAACGCTAAACACATAAATACAAAATAAACATGCAAAACAGGCGAGGCATATAATAAATGCACCAGCCGGAAAGAAACGGCTTCACAATAAACAATCACACACAAGGCCATGGGGGGAAAACAGAGGGTTAAATACACAACAGATAATGATGGGGAATGCAAACCAGGTGTGTGTAAAACAAGGCAAGACAAATGAAAAATGAAAAGTAGATCGGTGATGATTATAAGACCGGTTACGTCAAATACCGCCCGAACGAGGAGGGGAACCGACTTCATTCGAAGTCGTGACACTCTCTTACATATCTGTCTGGAACCAACGGACTTCAGAGAACTCTCCATGCACGCAAAGTCCAAAACAAAGGATTTCAGAAGCAATTTTCCCTATAAACTGATGCGCAGAGGAAATACAAGTCTGTGCGACACGCACGAGATTGAGCTATACTAGAGTTTGCCCCGTTAGTTTACACCAGGGGTGTCAAACTCATTCCATGGAGGGCGTAGTGTCTGTTTACTAATCAGTGACCTTAATTCATCAATCAAGTACAAGGGAGAAGCGAAAACCCGTAGACACTCGGCACTCCATGGAATGAGTTTGACACCTGTGGTTTACGCTATTAGCGTTTCCTTCTACTGTGGGAATTGTGATCGAATCAACATAATATTAGCCGCATTCAATGAAACATACTAAAAACACAAGACTTAGTATGTGATTTTGTTTTAAGCAGAGCGCACCGGAGGAGGATTCTATTGCATTGACAGACACGAGCGTTCGGGAGAAGATGTTTGCTTTGAGATCAATGCTTGTAGCCGCGTGTGCACATTTGTTCATATTCTCTGCTAATTTGTGAGTTATTAGCCCAGTTGTAGCTCATTTCTGGTCATCAATGGGGGAGTGCATGCTTCCTACAAGACCACAAAACATGTACAAACAACAATGCGTTTCCACTGCTCCAGAGTCCAATGGTGGCGAACTTTACACCACTCCATCTGACGCTTGGCATTGCGCATGGTGATCTTAGGCTTGTCTGCGGCTTCTCGGCCATGGAAACCCATTTCACGAAGCTCCCGACGAATAGTTAATTGTGCTGACATTGCTTCCAGAGGCAGTTTGGAACTCGGTAGTGAGTGTTGCAAACGAGCACAGATGATTTTTACATGCACTCAGCGGTCCTGTTCTGTGAGCTTGTGTGGCCTAACACTTCGCGGCTGAGCCATTGTTACTCCTAGACGTTTACACTTCACAATAACTGCACTTACAGTTGTGGCTGAAATAGCCAAATCCACTAATTTGAAGGGTTGTCCACATACTTTTGCATATATAGTGTACTTGTCTGAAGGACAAGTGGATAAAAAGGTTAATGTTTTCAAAAGTCTCATGGAATGTATGCCTACATTGAACACACACATTGGCTGCTACTATTTTTTTTTTTTTACCTTTATTTTACTAGGCAAGTCAGTTAAGAACAAATTCTTATTTTCAATGACAGCCTAGGAACAGTGGGTTAACTGCCTGTTCAGGGGCAGAATGACAGATTTGTACCTTGTCAGCTCTGGATTTTGAACTTGCAACCTTTCGGTTACTAGTCCAACACTCTAACCACTAGGCTACCCTGCCACCCCAGGGTAGGCTGTATCATGGTAATGGTGCCGGAGGGGATGTTTCTGCTACCGTCGCTTATGACTGAAAATAGCTTCTGGACATCAGAACAGCGATTACTCACCTTGAACTGGACAAAGATTTTTTCTTTAATGAGTCTGACGCGAAGGATACTCTTGCTCCCGGACCAAGCCCAAATCTAAGTCATTCGCATGAAGAAAAGACGGAGATACCGGTGGCGCAGATCCGGGTGCCTTGTGAGAATTCGTCGGTGAGTGGGTAACCCGCCTCTACCATCCGTTCTATTGGCCAACGTGCAATCACTGGAGAATAAACTGGATGAGCTCCGTTCAAGACTATCCTACCAACAAGACATTAAAAACTGTAATATCTTATGTTTCACAGAGTCGTGGCTGAACGACGACACGGAAATTATACAGTTGGCTGGTTTTTCTGTGCATCGGCAGGACAGAACAGCTAAGTCCGGTAAGATGAAGGGTGGTGGTGTGTCTTTTTGTCAAAAACAGCTGGTGCGCGATGTCTAATATTAAGGGAGTCTCAAGTCACCCAAGTCATAGACTGTTCTCTCTGCTACCGCACGGAAAGCGGTACCGCAGCGCCAAGTCTAGGTCCAAAAGGCTCCATAACAGCTTCTACCCCCAAGCCATAAGACTGCTGAACAATTAATCAAATAGCCACCCAGACTATTTGCATTGACAACCCCCCCCACCTCCCCTTGTTTTTACACTGCAGCTACTCGCTGTTTATTATCTATGCAGAGTCATTTTACCCCTACCTACAGTGAGGGGAAAAAAGTACTTGATCCCCTGCTGATTTTGTACGTTTGCCCACTGACAAAGAAATTATCCGTCTATAATGTTAATGGTAGGTTTATTTGAACAGTGAGAGACAGAATAACAACAAAACAATCCAGAAAAACGCATGTGAGAAATGTTATAAATTGATTTGCATTTTAATGAGGGAAATAAGTATTTGACCCCTCTGCAAAACATGACTTAGTACTTGGTGGCAAAACCGTTGTTGGCAATCACAGAGGTCAGACGTTTCTTGTAGTTGGCCACCAGGTTTGCACACAGGAGGGATTTTGTCCCACTCCTCTTTGCAGATCTTCTCCAAGTCATTAAGGTTTCGAGGCTGACGTTTGGCAACTCGAACCTTCAGCTCCCTCCACAGATTTTCTATGGGATTAAGGTCTGGAGACTGGCTAGGCCACTCCAGGACCTTAATGTGCTTCTTCTTGAGCCACTCCTTTGTTGCCTTGGCCGTGTGTTTTGGGTCATTGTCATGCTGGAATACCCATTCACGACCCATTTTCAATGCCCTGGCTGAGAGGAGGTTCTCACCCAAGATTTGACGGTACATGGCCCCGTCCATCGTCCCTTTGATGCGGTGAAGTTGTCCTGTCCCCTTAGCAGAAAAACACCCCCAAAGCATAATGTTTCCACCTCCATGTTTGACAGTGTTCTTGGGGTCATAGGCAGCATTCCTCTTCCTCCAAACATGGCGAGTTGAGTTGATGCCAAAGAGCTCAATTTTGGTCTCATCTGACCACAACACTTTCACCCAATTGTCCTCTGAATCATTCAGATGTTCAGACTTCAGACGGGCATGTATATGTGCTTTCTTGAGCTGGGGGACCTTGCAGGTGCTGCAGGATTTCAGTCCTTCACGGCGTAGTGTTACCAATTGTTTTCTTGGTGACTATGGTCTCAGCTGCCTTGAGATCATTGACAAGATCCTCCCGTGTAGTTCTGGGCTGATTCCTCACCGTTCTCATGATCATTGCAACTCCACAAGGTGAGATCTTGCATGGAGCCCCAGGCCGAGGGAGATTGACAGTTATTTTGTGTTTCTTCCGTTTGCGAATAATCACACCAACTGTTGTCACCTTCTCACCAAGCTGCTTGGCGATGGTCTTGTAGCCCATTCCAGCCTTGTGTAGGTCTACAATCTTGTCCCTGACATCCTTGGAGAGCTCTTTGGTCTTGGCCATGGTGGAGAGTTTGGAATCTGATTGATTGATTGCTTCTGTGGACAGGAGTCTTTTATACAGGTAACAAGATGAGATTAGGAGCACTCCCTTTAAGAGTGTGCTCCTAATCTCATCTCGTTACCTGTATAAAAGACACCTGGGAGCCAGAAATCTTTCTGATTGAGAGGGGGTCAAATACTTATTTCCCTCATTAAAATGGAAATCAATTTATAACATTTCTCACATGCGTTTTTCTGGATTTTTTTGTTGTTATTCTGTCTCTCACTGTTCAAATAAACCTACCATTAAAATTATAGACTGATCATTTCTTTGTCAGTGGGCAAACATATAAAATCAGCAGGGGATCAAATACTTTTTTCCCCTCACTGTACATGTACAAATTACCTCGACTAACCTGTACCCCCACACATTGACTCGGTACCCCATGTATGTAGCCTCGTTATTTTATTGTGTTACAATTTGTTTTATTTATTACTACCTTCTTAACTGCAGTGTTGGTTAAGGGCTTGTAAGTAAGCATTTCATGGTAAGGTTCTGTTCGGCATGTGACAAATTTGATTTGATATCATGGAACATCTTTTTCAATCACTAATGCTGACATCTCCCTGAGCCTGTCTAGAGACTAGATTTGAATTAGTATTTCATTTTGATTTAGACACTTATTTACATAATAATTATAGGAGCCACCTCCCATATAGTCCCACACTAGGATCATGTGTGGTTATGTTTGTTATAGCTAGGGACATCAGGTGTAGTGGTACATGTGTGTTGGAGAGGTACTATGCTATGGTCATTTTGCAACCCAATGTTTTTGGGTTGTTGCTGAATGTGTTTTGTGCACAAAACATTTTTGGGGTTAGTGTGACATCATTGTAGTGGGTGTGGTCAGGTTTCCTAGATGGGGTGACCCGTTGAAACTCATTTGAAACCATTCTGTCAATTATTGTTCAACAATCTATCTTTTGGTGTTAAAATTAATAGTTATTGGTAGTGTTTTAAAATATAACAACTACTCATGTAAACAGTTATTATATTTTATGGAATCAGATTTATGGTACTGTCCACTTCCCTTGAATGTAGTTTAAATAGTGCGACAGGGACCTTTTCAGCTATACAAATGAACAAAATAAACCTTTAATCAATTCATATGTATTTTCCTTCATTAGATATTCTAAAATACATTGAAATATGTTGTTTTAGTTGTTCATAACAGCTCTGAATCGATGCTATATAGCAAATAAACATCATAGGATGCCGGTGGAAGGAATCAGAGGGAAATAACAAGAGTAGGAAAGGAAAGAAAGGAAGTAGTGACCTGTAAGAAAGGGAGGATGAAAAAAAGGCTACATTTATGAAAGGGGGCAGAATTTGAAAGCATATTACACCTGTTAGCTTGGAGGAAATAAGAGAGTTTGGAGGCACTTTTGGTGCTCTCCACTGTTCTCCATGGAGAAGTAGTTTAGCTCGTAGTCTTCCTCAGTCTTCATCAGGACCGTGCTGGGTCTCTGTCTCCCACAGGCCATCTGAGTACCATTTGGAGGTGCCTGTCGTCCTTTTGCAGGAAGAAGTCTGATTGTTCTGTGCATTGTCCTATGCTGGAACAGGTTTTTTTTGTGCTAATTTATTTTTAAAAAGATATCACATTTACATAAGTATTGAGAGCCTTTACTCAGTATTGAACAAAAGGGGGGAGGGCTCCTGCTGGGAACTTGCTGTGAACGTGGCCCCCTCTTGTGTTCTCTGGCCAGTGAAGGGAGGTCCTTGCGTATTTTCAATGTGGTTGATGTCTGGCATGGATGTGTGAAGTTGACGCTCCTCTACACAGGTGTGCAGTGTAGGTGAATGCATGGGGCTCTTCCACTGTCGTTCCTATATTTGTTTGGTTTGTTGTACTTCACTGACTTAAAGAAAGTGCCTTTCTTTTCATTGTGTATCTTTGTTGTAGGTACAGACCTTCGCTCTCTTTCCCTGGACCTCCTCTGTCCAGACCTGGACACCCACCAGGCCACGGTGGAGAACCAGGGGGAGTGGAACAGCTCCACAGCCCCAGATGGTGATTTCTCTCTGGGCTACCCCGTGCCAGGCAATGGCCTCCTGCGTCCCTTCACCAAGGCTTCAATCCCTCTGTCGGTGTTGGTGCTCAGCCTGCTGGTGCTGTTCGTGTCGGCGTTCTTTGCGGCAGCGGCGCTGATCGCCTATGCCCTGAGAAGGCGGGACAAGCTGCCGTTCCGGCGGCAGGGTGAAGTGGATCTGGCCGGGATCCAGATGGAATGTGGGATATTCACCGAGCAGCAGCACCACAGGTTACCGGTACCAAAGACCCCTCCTCCGTCTGCCTTGCAGCATAGCCACGTCTACGATAGCATCCTCCCTGTCGACCCTGGCCCTAACCCGATCCTCAGTCCCTCAACACACATGTGCAGTAGCCCAGTCTATAAGAATGAGGATGATTCAGTGGTGAAGCAGCAATGGCAACAACAGCAGCAGTTCTGTGCTTCTAAAGAGAAAGGGAACGTGGGAATATACCACTCGACGGGAGAGAGAGAGAGCGAAGGACATTATCGTTTGGTGGCAGTGAGAGAGAGAGAGTGGAACATGGAGGTGTCCTCCCCCCCCATCAGTACCGTTACCGGGGCAGTGGGACCCCCTCTTTCAGATCTACGCGGAAACAGGACCCTCTGCCCAACGGTCATAGACAGCCAGGGCCCCACCCCCAAGGTGGGATTGGTTGACTGCCTGTTTGGGATCTCCGGAATGTCCGCCACCGTCCCAGAGTTCCGAGACCTGCCGGACAGGTATACACGTCCCCCACCACCCCGCTATCCCCACCCTCCACAACCCCCTCAGCCCCCCGAACCCAAAGAGGAAACTAGACCCAGCCAATCACTCGTGGTTACTACAATGACAGCGTGCGCGGGGCCAAGCAGTAGTAACCAGAGGCAGAACTCAGAGTTTCCGCGAGAGTTGAGAATGAGACTCAGTACCAAGCCGGATTACATGGAAGTCCTGGACAGATCTTATCAGTTCTAATAGATAACGTTACTATGGCCGCTGGCGATGACAAGAAATGACTCCTGTACTATGTCATGTCTTGAACATGTTGATATGCAGAGGTCAACCTGTGTGTGGGGAGAGCTGTTAGGACTAGGATGAAGTTACCCTTAGATGAGGCTTTGGAAAGGGTAAGCTGATCCTAGATCAGTGCCTGAGACTAACAATTATGTTTTGTACCGTTGATGACTAAGTACTAAGTATCAGGCTTTTTTATTCCCAGCATCACAAAGCAAGACAATGTGGTGGGTGTGTGTGTGTTCATGTTAGACAATATAGTGTGTGTGTGTGTGTTCATGTTAGACAATATAGTGGGTGTGTGTGTGTTCATGTTAGACAATATAGTGGGTGTGTGTGTGTTCATGTTTGCTCTCTAAAGACCCGCTGATGAGACACTCAGTTGTCTGCCTCTCCAATAACATAATGAAACACAGTGAGAGAGAGACTGAGACACAGGGAGGATATGAGTCAGGAATTAAGTGGTAAAGAGAGGGGGGTGTAAACGCAGAGTCCCAGTCTGATGGGTGTCTAATGTAGCATGAACACTTTCCATATGAAAACAAGGTGGAAGAGGTGTTGAAGTGTGTTTGCCCTGGACACTACATCCCTGGTATTAGTGTCACTGTGTCTGAGTGTTACTGTGGACCACAGGCGGCTGGTGGTTACCTTCATTGAGGAGGACGGGCTCATTGTAATGGCTGGAACAGAATAATGGAATGGTATCAAACTTGTGTTGGGTACCATTCTATTCACTCCATCCCAGCCATTATTATGAGCTGTCCTCCTCTCACCAGCCTCCTGTGGTGTGGAAAGAGGGAGATATGACACAGTCAAGTGCCTTAGCAACTAGCAGCCAGACCTGGGTCTAATACACATGTCCAATACTTTCAAAAATGTGCTTGAGATGAGTTTGGATTTAGCTTACACACTTATGGGGCTATTCCGTTGGTGCCACAGTTGTACTGGGCAAACTAACTCAAAGGCAGCTCAAGTACAGTTTTTGAATGTATTTGACACACGTATTTGACCGGGGCCTGCAGGCAGCCAGCAAGTGGTCAAGGCTTATTTTTCTATGAACAGATCTATTTATCTAAACAGAGGTTTGAATACTAATGGCCGGGACTCAGAGCTACTCTGGGTAATTGAGGGCCCTATTCAATCAAAAACTGAAACTGTATTTCCCGGATAATAGTCGAAAGTAGCCTTCCTCATGTGAAGAGACAGAGGAGTATATTTGCATTTGTAAGAGTTTATTTTCATTTGTATGTTTGCATTTCCTGAATAGGGCTCTGAGAGTGTTTGTTCTCAGGTGGAATATAAGGACCTTCGGAATGCGAGAGAACCATGACACACGGCTATAAACTCCTAAAGGGGATTTTGACTTGACTACTTTCATTGGACAATGGCAGTCAAGTCACTTCATTGGATTTAAAGTGGGAAAAAGAACAGAAAACCAGGACGAAGCGCTTCAACACAAGAAAGACACTTCTATGAAATATTGATTATTATCTTTTAAAGTAGGTACCTTTTATGCTTTTATCTCCTACAAATATTAGAGGAAATTGTGAATATATTTATTCTTAGTTTCTTGTGTGTTGGAGCTTTGCTACTGTATGGGATCATATTATATCAGTGTGTAGCAGAGATGGCCAATCCTCCTCCTGGAGAGATACAGGGTGGTTTCCACTGGTTACCACAACCACAAAGTCAAGATTGGCCGCATATAAAAAAAATATGGGATTTTCTTGTTGGCTTTTTGGTCTTCATTTAAGGTTAGGGTAAGGCATAATGTTAGCAGTGTGGTTCATGTTAGAATTAATATTATTGTTAGGTTTAAAATCAAATTTTAAGAAGAGAAATTGTAGAAATATGCAGAGTTTAACCATAATTATGACTTTGTGGCTGTGGAAGCTAGTAACGACCCTACTGTAGGTGCAGGCTTTTGCTCCAGCCCAACAAAAACACTCCTCATTTTAGTGATGAAAAGCAGCTTGTTCAGAGGGTATCTCTGCAGGAATAAGTTTGGTCAGCCCTGGTGTAAAGGACAATTCTGCATCTGGTTTAGCCTTCTCTACGGTGACCACATCATATATACAATAAAAAGGGTGCTACTCTAAAACCATGGCCTGAATTACACTGTGCCTCACACACACACACACACACACACACACACACACACACACACACACACACACACACACACACACACACACACACACACACACACACACACACACACACACACTGAACCAGAGTAGTACATTTAGAGCAGGCTCTTTCATTGCTGTTTGATGTAGTATGTCACACACACAGACACACACACATACACACACATGTTCCGCTGTCCTCTAATGATGCATGAAGGCAGTATTTTGAAGTATGAAGTCTATAAGCAGTGTTAAACCCTTACAAACAAAAAGGGAGATAGAGAGAGAATAAAAAAGCGTAACAGAGAGTAGAAAGAGAGAGGCCTTAGGACATGAAACATTGAAGGATATAGATAGTCACTAATAGCGTGAAATCTTCCGTATTAATGGTAGGAAATCTATACAATCTATTTGTGAGGAGAACATCTTAGGCTGTGGAGCCTAGGGGCGGTGAGTGTAGTGAGGTGCCATGTGGTGAATTAATTTGGTCTTTGAGGTCTCTGCCGCCTGCTATTCCTCTGACTGCCACAGGAGGGAGACCAACAATCTGCTATTAGAGCCATAGTTAGAGGTACCGCAACATAAATGCACATACACACGTCTAAGGTGGTTGGTGGGAGGAGATATCAAAGGAGGGGTTCATACCAATCCATTTAGTCCATTTCAGCCTATGAGCCTGTCTTCCTCTCCTTCCTTCTCTCTGCACACACATACAAACAACCCACTGGCCACAGACGTCAGTTCCATGTCTATTTTTTATTTACATAATGGGAAATCAACAAAAATATCCCCATATCATTGGATTTTGGTGAAAAGTTGGGTGAAAAAAGGACAAATCCAATCCGTTTTCCACGTTGATTCAATGTCATCACATAGATTGTTTTGTTGAAATCATGTGAAAACAACGTTGTTTGACCAGTGGAAAAGCCCCATTATGTAAAATAAATATATTCAAGCACTGAAGGTAAGTCAGATTGACTCAACTTAGTATGTACTTTTCTAATAGACACACACCCACGCATAAATTGCAAAGCATGACCAACTTCAAGCGTATTTTACACTATCTCAACATCTCTGCACATTCAATATTTATATCCCTCTTTCTGCCTGCTAGAGATCTTATCGGATCTGCAGTCAATCCACTGCACCTCCGGGACCAGGCCATCTAGAATCTTGTCACCAGCCAAACTTGTCATTTAAAACATTGTTTTTGTGTTTAATAATCCCTTATGCACAGAAGGACACTAACCATGAACCAGTGCTTCATATCATACAAAACCTGACGCATTAAACATTTTAACAATACCTCTGTTGTGTATGGGTGGCATACACATGCACTGAATACAACTCACCACACATTTAATCAAGCGAGATGTAAATATGTGCACCAACTGGTGTCTGTTGTTTAAAGAGGGACACCTGAGTAAACATATCATCTGAGACAAAAACAGAATGACAGAGTGATGTAGAGAGACGGACAGAGGTATAGAGAGATGGACAGAGTGATATAGAGAGACGGACAGAATGATATAGAGAGACAGAGTGATATAGAGAGACAGACAGAGTGATATAGAGAGATGGACAGAGTGACATAGAGAGACAGACATAGTGACATAGAGAGACAGACAGAGTGACATAGAGAGACAGTGATATAGAGAGATGGACAGAGTGATATAGAGAGACGGACAGAGTGACAGAGAGAGACAGACAGAGTGATATAGAGAGACAGACAGAGTGATACAGAGACAGACAGAGTGACATAGCGAGACAGACTGAGTGAAATAGAGAGACAGACAGAGTGATATAGAGAGACAGACAGAGTGACATAGAGAGACAGACAGAGTGATACAGAGACAGACAGAGTGATATAGAGAGATGGACAGAGTGACATAGAGAGACAGACAGAGTGATATAGAGAGACAGACATAGTGACATAGCGAGACAGACAGAGTGAAATATAGAGACAGACAGTGATATAGAGAGACGGACAGAGTGACAGAGAAAGACAGACAGAGTGATATAGAGAGACAGACATAGTGACATAGCGAGACAGACATAGTGACATAGAGAGACAGACAGAGTGATATAGAGAGACAGACAAAGAAACATAGAGAGATGGACAGAGTGACAGAGAGAGACAGACAGAGTGATATATAGAGACAGAAAGAGTGATATAGAGAGACAGACATAGTGACATAGAGAGACAGACAGAGTGATATAGAGAGACAGACAGAGAAACATAGAGAGACAGTGATATAGAGAGATGGACAGAGTGACATAGAGAGACGGACAGTGTGACATAGAGAGACAGATAGAGTGATATAGAGAGACAGACAGAGTGACACAGAGAGACAGACAGAGTGACATAGAGAGACAGAAAGAGTGATATAGAGAGACAGACATAGTGACATAGAGAGACAGACAGAGTGATATAGAGAGACAGACAGAGAAACATAGAGAGATGGACAGAGTGACAGAGAGAGACAGACAGAGTGATATAGAGAGACAGACAGAGTGATATAGAGAGACAAACATAGTGACATAGAGAGACAGACAGAGTGATATAGAGAGACAGACAGAGTGACATAGAGAGACAGACAGAGTGATATAGAGAGACAGACAGAGAAACATAGAGAGACAGTGATATAGAGAGATGGACAGAGTGATATAGAGAGATGGACAGAGTGACATTGAGAGACGGTGATATAGAGAGATGGACAAAGTGATATAGAGAGACGGACAGAGTGACATAGTGAGACAGACAGTGATACAGAGACAGACATAGTGACATAGCGAGACAGACAGAGTGAAATAGAGAGACAGACAGAGTGATATAGAGAGATGGACAGAGTGATATAGAGAGACAGACAGAGTGACATAGAGAGACAGTGATATAGAGAGAGACAGGCAGAGTGACATAGAGAGACAGACAGAGTGATATAGAGAGACAGACAGAGTGACATAGAGAGACATTGATATAGAGAGATGGACAGAGTGATATAGAGAGACAGACAGTGACATAGAGAGACAGACAGAGTGATACAAAGACAGACAGAGTGACATAGCGAGACGGACAGAGTGACATAGAGAGACAGACTGAGTGATATAGAGAAACAGACAGAGTGATACAGAGAGACAGACAGAGTGACATAGAGAGACAGCCAGAGTGATATAGAGAGACAGACAGAGTGATATAGAGAGACAGACAGAGTGACATAGAGAGACAGTGATATAGAAAGATGGACAGAGTGATATAGAGAGACAGACAGTGACATAAAGAGACAGACAGAGTGACATAGAGAGACAGACAGAGTGATATAGAGAGACAGACAGAGTGACAGAGAGAGACGGACAGAGTGACATAGAGAGACAGACAGAGTGATATAGAGAGACAGACAGAGTGACATAGAGAGACAGACAGAGTGATATAGAGAGACAGACAGAATGATATAGAGAGATGGACAGAGTGATATAGAGAGACAGACAGTGACATAGAGAGACAGACAGAGTGACATAGAGAGACAGACAGAGTGATATAGAGAGACAGACAGAGTGATATAGAGAGACAGACATAGTGACATAGAGAGACAGACAGAGTGATATAGAGAGACAGACAGAGTGACATAGAGAGACAGTGATATAGAGAGATGGACAGAGTGACATAGAGAGACAGACAGAGTGACATAGAGAGACAGACAGAGTGATATAGAGAGACAGACAGAGTGACAGAGAGAGACGGACAGAGTGACATAGAGAGACAGACAGAGTGATATAGAGAGACAGACAGAGTGACATAGAGAGACAGACAGAGTGATATAGAGAGACAGACAGAATGATATAGAGAGATGGACAGAGTGATATAGAGAGACAGACAGTGACATAGAGAGACAGACAGAGTGACATAGAGAGACAGACAGAGTGATATAGAGAGACAGACAGAGTGATATAGAGAGACAGACATAGTGACATAGAGAGACAGACAGAGTGATATAGAGAGACAGACAGAGTGACATAGAGAGACAGTGATATAGAGAGATGGACAGAGTGACATAGAGAGACAGACAGAGTGACATAGAGAGACAGACAGAGTGATATAGAGAGACAGACAGAGTGACAGAGAGAGACAGACAGAGTGATATAGAGAGACAGACAGAGTGATATAGAGAGACAGACATAGTGACATAGAGAGACAGTGATATAGAGAGATGGACAGAGTGATATAGAGAGACGGACAGAGTGACATAGAGAGACAGACAGGGTGAAATAGAGAGACAGACAGAGTGACATAGAGAGACAGACAGAGTGACATAGAGAGACAGACAGAGTGATATAGAGAGACAGACAGAGTGACATAGAGAGACAGTGATATAGAGAGATGGACAGAGTGATATAGAGAGACGGACAGAGTGACATAGAGAGACAGACAGGGTGAAATAGAGAGACAGACAGAGTGACATAGAGAGACAGACAGAGTGACATAGAGAGACAGACAGAGTGACATAGAGAGACAGACAGAGTGACATAGAGAGACAGTGATATAGAGAGATGGACAGAGTGATATAGAGAGACGGACAGAGTGACATAGAGAGACAGACAGGGTGAAATAGAGAGACAGACAGAGTGACATAGAGAGACAGACAGAGTGACATAGAGAGACAGACAGAGTGACATAGAGAGACAGACAGAGTGACATAGAGAGACAGTGATATAGAGAGATGGACAGAGTGATATAGAGAGACGGACAGTGACATAGAGAGACAGACTGAGTGATATAGAGAGACAGACAGAGTGATACAAAGACAGACAGAGTGACATAGCGAGACAGACAGAGTGACATAGAGAGACAGACTGAGTGATATAGAGAGACAGACAGTGACACAGAGAGACAGACAGAATGACATAGAGAGACAGACAGAGTGATATAGAGAGGCAGTGATATAGAGAGATGGACAGAGTGACATAGAGAGACAGACAGAGTGATATAGAGAGACAGACAGAGTGACATAGAGAGACATTGATATAGAGAGATGGACAGAGTGATATAGAGAGACAGACAGTGACATAGAGAGACAGACAGAGTGACAGAGAGACATAAGGAGAGATGGACAGAGTGACATAGAGAGACAGACAGAGTGACATAGAGAGACAGACAGAGTGATATAGAGAGACAGACAGAGTGACATAGAGAGACAGTGATATAGAGAGATGGACAGAGTGATATAGAGAGACAGACAGAGTGACATAGAGAGACAGACAGAGTGACATAGAGAGACAGACAGAGTAACATAGAGAGACAGACAGAGTAACATAGAGAGACAGACAGAGTGACATAGAGACAGACAGAGACAGAGACAGACATGACATAGAGAGACAGACAGAGTGATATAGAGAGATGGACAGAGTGATATAGAGAGACAGACAGTGACATAGAGAGACAGACAGAGTGATATAGAGAGACAGACAGAGTGATATAGAGAGACAGACAGAGTGACATAGAGAGACAGACAGAGTGACATAGAGAGACAGACAGAGTGATATAGAGAGACAGACAGTGACATAGAGCAAGACAGACAGAGTGACATAGAGAGACAGACAGAGTGATATAGAGAGACAGTGATATAGAGAGATGGACAGAGTGACATAGAGAGACAGACAGAGTGATATAGAGAGACAGACAGAGTGACATAGAGAGACATTGATATAGAGAGATGGACAGAGTGATATAGAGAGACAGACAGTGACATAGAGAGACAGACAGAGTTACATAGAGAGACAGACAGAGTAACATAGAGAGACAGACAGAGTGACATAGAGAGACAGACAGAGTGATATAGAGAGACAGACAGAGTGACATAGAGAGACAGTGATATAGAGAGATGGACAGAGTGATATAGAGAGACAGACAGTGACATAGAGAGACAGACAGAGTGATACAGAGAGACAGACAGAGTGACATAGAGAGACAGACAGAGTGACATAGAGAGACAGACAGAGTGATATAGAGAGACAGACAGAGTGATACAGAGAGACAGACAGAGTGACATAGAGAGACAGACAGAGTGATATAGAGAGACAGACAGAGTGATATAGAGAGACAGACAGAGTGACATAGAGAGACAGACAGAGTGATATAGAGAGACAGACAGAGTGACATAGAGAGACAGACAGAGTGATATAGAGAGACAGACAGAGTGACATAGAGAGACAGTGATATAGAGAGATGGACAGAGTGATAGAGAGACAGACAGAGTGATATAGAGAGACAGACAGAGTGACATAGAGAGAGACATTGATATAGAGAGATGGACAGAGTGATATAGAGAGACAGACAGAGTGACATAGAGAGACAGACAGAGTGATACAAGAGACAGACAGAGTGACATAGAGAGACAGACAGAGTGACATAGAGAGACAGACAGAGTGATATAGAGAGACAGACAGAGTGATATAGAGAGACAGACAGAGTGACATAGAGAGAGACAGACAGAGTGATATAGAGAGACAGACAGAGTGATATAGAGAGACAGACAGAGTGACATAGAGAGACAGACAGAGTGATATAGAGAGACAGACAGAGTGATATAGAGAGACAGACAGAGTGACATAGAGAGACAGACTGAGTGATATAGAGAGACAGACAGAGTGATATAGAGAGACAGACAGAGTGATATAGAGAGACAGACAGAGTGACATAGAGAGACAGTGATATAGAGAGATGGACAGAGTGATATAGAGAGACAGACAGTGACATAGAGAGACAGACAGAGTGACATAGAGAGACAGACAGAGTGATATAGAGAGACAGACAGAGTGACATAGAGAGACAGACAGAGTGATATAGAGAGACAGACAGAGTGATATAGAGAGACAGACAGAGTGACATAGAGAGACAGTGAAATAGAGATGGACAGAGTGATATAGAGAGACGGACAGAGTGACATAGAGAGACAGACAGGGTGAAAAAGAGAGACAGACAGAGTGACATAGAGAGACAGACAGAGTGACATAGAGAGACAGTGATATAGAGAGATGGACAGAGTGATATAGAGAGACAGACAGAGTGACATAGAGAGACAGACAGAGTGACATAGAGAGACAGACAGAGTGACATAGAGAGACAGACAGAGTAACATAGAGAGACAGACAGAGTGATATAGAGAGACAGACAGAGTGATACATAGAGAGATGGACAGAGTGACATAGAGAGACAGACAGAGTGACATAGAGAGACAGACAGAGTGACATAGAGAGACAGTGATATAGAGAGACAGGACAGATTTATATAGAGAGACAGACAGTGACATAGAGAGACAGACAGAGAGTGATATAGAGAGACAGACAGAGTGACATAGAGAGACAGACAGAGTGACATAGAGAGACAGACTGAATGGTATAGAGAGACAGACAGAGTGATAGAGAGACAGACAGAGTGACATAGAGAGACAGACAGAGTGACATAGAGAGACAGACAGAGACAGAGTGATATAGAGACAGACAGAGTGATACAGAGAGACAGACAGAGTGACATAGAGAGACAGACAGAGTGATATAGAGAGACAGACAGAGTGATATAGAGAGACAGACAGAGTGACATAGAGAGACAGTGATATAGAGAGATGGACAGAGTGATATAGAGAGACAGACAGTGACATAGAGAGACAGACAGAGTTACATAAGGAGATGGACAGAGTGACATAGAGAGACAGGCAGAGTGACATAGAGAGACAGACAGAGTGATATATAGAGACAGACAGAGTGACATAGAGAGACAGTGATATAGAGAGATGGACAGATTTATATAGAGAGACAGACAGTGACATAGAGAGACAGACAGAGTGATACAAAGACAGACAGAGTGACATAGCGAGACAGACAGAGTGACATAGAGGGACAGACTGAATGATATAGAGAGACAGACAGAGTGATACAGAGAGACAGACAGAGTGACATAGAGAGACAGACAGAGTGATATAGAGAGACAGACAGAGTGATATAGAGAGACAGACAGAGTGACATAGAGAGACAGTGATATAGAAAGATGGACAGAGTGATATAGAGAGACAGACAGTGACATAGAGAGACAGACAGAGTTACATAAGGAGATGGACAGAGTGACATAGAGAGACAGGCAGAGTGACATAGAGAGACAGACAGAGTGATATAGAGAGACAGACAGAGTGACATAGAGAGACATTGATATAGAGAGATGGACAGAGTGATATAGAGAGACAGACAGTGACATAGAGAGACAGACAGAGTGATACAAAGACAGACAGAGTGACATAGCGAGACAGACAGAGTGACATAGAGAGACAGACTGAGTGATATAGAGAGACAGACAGAGTGATACAGAGAGACAGACAGAGTGACATAGAGAGACAGACAGAGTGATATAGAGAGACAGACAGAGTGATATAGAGAGACAGACAGAGTGACATAGAGAGACAGACAGAGTGACATAGAGAGACAGTGATATAGAGAGATGGACAGAGTGACATAGAGAGACAGACAGAGTGATATAGAGAGACAGACAGAGTGACATAGAGAGACAGACAGAGTGATATAGAGAGATGGACAGAGTGACATAGAGAGACAGACAGAGTGATATAGAGAGACAGACAGAGTGACATAGAGAGACAGTGATATAGAGAGATGGACAGAGTGGCATAGAGAGACAGACAGAGTGATATAGAGAGACAGACAGAGTGACATAGAGAGACAGTGATATAGAGAGATAGACAGAGTAACATAGAGAGACAGACAGAGTAACATAGAGAGACAGACAGAGTAACATAGAGAGACAGACAGAGTAACATAGAGAGACAGACAGAGTGATATAGAGAGTTGGACATAGTGATTTAGAGAGACGGACAGTGACATAGAGAGACAGACAGAGTGACATAGCGAGACAGACAGAGTGATGTAGAGAGACAGAAAGAGTGATATAGAGAGACAGACAGAGTGACATAGAGAGACAGACAGAGTGATATAGAGAGACAGACAGAGTGACATAGAGAGGCAGTGATATAGAGAGATGGACAGAGTGACATAGAGAGACAGACAGAGTGATATAGAGAGACAGACAGAGTGACATAGAGAGACAGACAGAATAACATAGAGAGACAGACAGTGATATAGAGAGACAGACAGAGTGACATAGAGAGACAGACAGAGTGACATAGAGAGACAGACTGAGTGATATAGAGAGACAGACAGAGTGATACAGAGAGACAGACAGAGTGACATAGAGAGACAGACAGAGTGATATAGAGAGACAGAAAGAGTGATATAGAGAGACAGACATAGTGACATAGAGAGACAGACTGAGTGATATAGAGAGACAGACAGAGTGACATAGAGAGACAGACAGAGTGAAATAGAGAGACAGACAGAGTGATATAGAGAGACAGACCGAGTGATATAGAGAGACAGACATAGTGACATAGAGAGACAGACAGAGTGATATAGAGAGACAGACAGAGTGACATAGAGAGGCAGTGATATAGAGAGATGGACAGAGTGACATAGAGAGACAGACAGAGTGATATAGAGAGACAGACAGAGTGACATAGAGAGGCAGTGATATAGAGAGATGGACAGAGTGTTATAGAGAGACAGACAGAGTGATATAGAGAGACAGACAGAGAAACATAGAGAGACAGTGATATAGAGAGATGGACAGAGTGACATAGAGAGACAGACAGAGTAACATAGAGAGATAGACAGAGTAACATAGAGAGACAGACAGAGTAACATAGAGAGACAGACAGAGTAACATAGAGAGACAGACAGAGTGATATAGAGAGACAGACAGTGACATAGAGAGACAGAAAGAGTGATATAGAGAGACAGACAGAGTGACATAGAGAGACAGTGATATAGAAAGATGGACAGAGTGATATAGAGAGACAGACAGTGACATAGAGAGACAGACAGAGTTACATAAGGAGATGGACAGAGTGACATAGAGAGACAGGCAGAGTGACATAGAGAGACAGACAGAGTGATATATAGAGACAGACAGAGTGACATAGAGAGACAGTGATATAGAGAGATGGACAGATTTATATAGAGAGACAGACAGTGACATAGAGAGACAGACAGAGTGATACAAAGACAGACAGAGTGACATAGCGAGACAGACAGAGTGACATAGAGGGACAGACTGAATGATATAGAGAGACAGACAGAGTGATACAGAGAGACAGACAGAGTGACATAGAGAGACAGACAGAGTGATATAGAGAGACAGAAAGAGTGATATAGAGAGACAGACATAGTGACATAGAGAGACAGACAGAGTGACATAGAGAGGCAGTGATATAGAGAGATGGACAGAGTGACATAGAGAGACAGACAGAGTGATATAGAGAGACAGACAGAGTGACATAGAGAGGCAGTGATATAGAGAGATGGACAGAGTGACATAGAGAGACAGACAGAGTGATACAGAGAGACAGACAGAGTGACATAGAGAGGCAGTGATATAGAGAGATGGACAGAGTGGCATAGAGAGACAGACAGAGTGATATAGAGAGACAGACAGAGAAACATAGAGAGACAGTGATATAGAGAGATGGACAGAGTGACATAGAGAGACAGACAGAGTTCAATAGACAGACGGTGATATAGAGAGACGGACAGAGTGACATTGAGAGACGGTGATATAGAGAGTTGGACATAGTGATTTAGAGAGACGGACAGTGACATAGAGAGACAGACAGAGTGACATAGCGAGACAGACAGAGTGATGTAGAGAGACAGACAGAGTGATATAGAGAGACAGACAGAGTGACATAGAGAGACAGACAGAGTGATATAGAGAGACAGACAGAGTGACATAGAGAGGCAGTGATATAGAGAGATGGACAGAGTGACATAGAGAGACAGACTGAGTGATATAGAGAGACAGACAGAGTGACATAGAGAGACAGACAGAATGACATAGAGAGACAGACAGTGATATAGAGAGACAGACAGAGTGACATAGCGAGACAGACAGAGTGACATAGAGAGACAGACAGAGTGATATAGAGAGACAGACAGAGTGATACAGAGAGACAGACAGAGTGACATAGAGAGACAGACAGAGTGATATAGAGAGACAGAAAGAGTGATATAGAGAGACAGACATAGTGACATAGAGAGACAGACTGAGTGATATAGAGAGACAGACAGAGTGACATAGAGAGACAGACAGAGTGAAATAGAGAGACAGACAGAGTGATATAGAGAGACAGACAGAGTGATATAGAGAGACAGACATAGTGACATAGAGAGACAGACAGAGTGATATAGAGAGACAGACAGAGTGACATAGAGAGGCAGTGATATAGAGAGATGGACAGAGTGACATAGAGAGACAGACAGAGTGATATAGAGAGACAGACAGAGTGACATAGAGAGGCAGTGATATAGAGAGATGGACAGAGTGTTATAGAGAGACAGACAGAGTGATATAGAGAGACAGACAGAGAAACATAGAGAGACAGTGATATAGAGAGATGGACAGAGTGACATAGAGAGACAGACAGAGTTCAATAGATAGACGGTGATATAGAGAGACGGACAGAGTGACATTGAGAGACGGTGATATAGAGAGATGGACATAGTGATTTAGAGAGACGGACAGTGACATAGAGAGACAGACAGAGTGACATAGAGAGACAGACAGAGTGACATAGAGAGACAGACAGAGTGACATAGAGAGACAGACAGAGTGATATAGAGAGACAGACAGAGTGACATAGAGAGACAGTGATATAGAGAGATGGACAGAGTGATATAGAGAGACAGACAGAGTGATATAGAGAGACAGACAGAGTGACATAGAGAGACAGACAGAGACATAGAGAGACAGACAGAGTAACATAGAGAGACAGACAGAGTAACATAGACAGACGGTGATATAGAGAGACGGACAGAGTGACATAGAAAGACAGTGATATAGAGAGATGGACATAGTGAAATAGAGAGACAGACAGAGTGACATAGAGAGACAGACAGAGTGACATAGAGAGACAGACATAGTGACATAGAGAGACAGACAGAGAGACAGTGATATAGAGAGACAGACAGAGTGACATAGAGAGACGGACAGAGTGACATAGAGAGACAGTGATTTAGAGAGATGGACAGCGTGACATAGAGAGACTGACAGAGTGATATAGAGAGACAGACAGAGTGATACAGAGAGACAGACAGAGTGACATAGAGAGACAGTGATATAGAGAGATGGACAGAGTGATATAGAGAGACAGACAGTGACATAGAGAGACAGACAGAGTGACATAATGAGACAGACAGAGTGATACAAAGACAGACAGAGTGACATCGAGAGACAGACAGAGTGACATAGAGAGACTGAATGAGTGATATAGAGAGACAGACAGAGTGACATAGAGAGACAGTGACATAGAGAGACGGACAGAGTGATATAGAGAGACAGACAGAGTTATATAGAGAGACCGACAGAGTTACATAGACAGACGGTGATATAGAGAGACGGACAGAGTGACATAGAAAGACAGTGATATAGAGAGATGGACATAGTGATATAGACAGTCGTACAGAGTGACATAGAGAGACAGACAGAGTGACATAGAGAGACAGACAGAGTAATACAGAGACAGACAGAGTGACATAGAGAGACAGACAGGGTGAAATAGAGAGACAGACAGAGTGACATAGACAGACAGACAAAGTGACATAGAGAGACAGACAGAGTAACATAGAGAGACAGTGATATAGAGAGACAGACAGAGTGACATATAGAGACAGACAGATTGATATAGAGAGGCAGACAGAGTAACATAGAGAGACAGTGATTTAGAGAGATGGACAGAGTGACATAGAGAGACGGACAGAGTGACATAGAGAGACAAACAGAGTGATATAGAGAGACAGACAGAGTGATACAGAGAGACAGACAGAGTGACATAGAGAGACAGACAGAGTTACATAGACAGACGGTGATATAGACAGACAGTGACATAGAGAGACGGACAGAGTGATATAGAGAGACAGACATAGTGATATAGACAGTCGTACAGAGTGACATAGAGAGACAGACAGAGTGACATAGAGAGACAGACAGAGTAATACAGAGACAGACAGAGTGACATAGAGAGACAGACAGGGTGAAATAGAGAGACAGACAGAGTGACATAGACAGACAGACAAAGTGACATAGAGAGACAGACAGAGTAACATAGAGAGACAGTGATATAGAGAGACAGACAGAGTGACATATAGAGACAGACAGATTGATATAGAGAGGCAGACAGAGTAACATAGAGAGACAGTGATTTAGAGAGATGGACAGAGTGACATAGAGAGACGGACAGAGTGACATAGAGAGACAAACAGAGTGATATAGAGAGACAGACAGAGTGATACAGAGAGACAGACAGAGTGACATAGAGAGACAGACAGAGTTACATAGACAGACGGTGATATAGACAGACAGTGACATAGAGAGACGGACAGAGTGATATAGAGAGACAGACAGAGTGAAATAGAGAGACAGACAGAGTGATATAGAGAGACAGACAGAGTTACATAGACAGACGGTGATATAGAGAGACGGACAGAGTGACATAGAGAGACAGTGATATAGAGAGATGGACATAGTGATATAGTTTTTTTAGCACTTGAGATTCCTTTCATGAAAATCACTATAGAAGATTAATAAATTATTAGTAAGTTATTATTAGATGTTACCTAGTCTGTCGACGAGAGAATAATGTAGGCCTATCTAAATAGCCTATTAAAATGCGAATACTAATATGAAAATTACTATTGCATTTATTGTATCACGCATGACTGTAAGTCACTTAGGATAAAAACGTCTGCTAAATGGCATATATTGTTATATTATATATATTATTGAAATCTATTAATGTATTAAAGTTTGTGGGGAATGCACAGTACAGTTTGATGAGATTCCTCTGAGTGAGTAGCAGAAACCCAAAAGAAGCAAAAGCAACCCTCCAGCAATGGGTGAAGGAGTCTGATATAACCTATAAAGCACATTCTACTTAAAGCTGCAATATGTAACATCTTGGGTGACCCAACCAAATTCACATAGAAATGTTTAATTTTCTATGCTTCCCTGTCTTAAGGTTTGTTTTGCATCGTTTACTTTAGGTTTTGTACACCAGTTTCAAACAGCTGAAAATACAATATTTTTGTTTATTGAAAAAATATTTCAAAGTGGTTTAGATGGTAGAATGATTCTCTACACTATACTTGCTTGTTTTGTCACATAAACTCTACACTATACTGTATATTTATCTCTTCAACAGCAATCATGTATATGTGTGTGTTGCTGTAATAAATTGGGTCTCATGTTTGATTGAGGAGTGAGGGATCTCACTGCACTGTCTTAGTTATCACTGATAATGATTGAAAGTATAAGGTTGTCTCACACACACACATACACACAGACACTCTCTCTCTTGTTCTCTCTCTCTCATGCTCACACACACATGCAGAAACACACGCACACACAATCGCACGCACACACTTTTAATGACAGTGAAGTGCTGAAAAGACATTTAATATTCATGCCTTTATGTAACTTTACTAACCATTGCAATGTGTGTTTGTGTTTCCTCTCTGTAGTTTCCTCATTATTACACCACTCTTTAAATGTTTCTCTCCCAGTGAGAGATATGTGGTACATTTTCACAACTCTTAGTACAAAACTCTTAACAGATACTGAACAATGCCGGTTTTTTTTTTAACTTTTAGAGCATTTTCAATTGACTAAGTACAACACAAAATCACAGAGTCACTTTTTCACCAAACCCAATCAGTGTTTCATCTAGAAATACATTTAAAATAAAGGTATTGCTTTTCACAATGCAATATAATCATCTTCTCATTTGTTTAAATACATTGGACTTAATCCAACTGTGCTTAATGGTTAACCACTTAACTGTTTGGTAAACCTATCGATTGAAAACTGGTTTGTATACTACAGTAATATGGATTTTGAGTACTGCAGAAATAAAATATGTGTTTGTAAAGTATAAACATCTAAATTACATGCATGATACAAGATAATCATACTTAATGACTACTCAATATTGCTTATTGATTTCACATAGTGGTAACCACAATTAGTCACCATAAAGAAGTGTCAAAGAGGTGGGCATGGGCCCTATGGGCCCCGTTTGTGTGTGTGTGTTTGCATGCGTAGGCGTGTTCACCTGACAGAAAGACAGAAAGACAGAAAGACAAATGGACAGGCAGACAGACAGCATTAGCCTAGGCTACGACAAGACAGACAATTACGAGAGCTTGGGAATAGGAAGTTCTATCTGCAAAAATATGATTCTGAACACTCATTGGTTTGAATGGTGTCAGTATTTTGTATCATTTGAAATGAACACGAATTGTGGTATTAATATAGGTAGAGAACATTGAACAGAACAAGGCTGTCTATAACTGCATTTTCACCTGAATACAGATAAAACCTTATTGTCCCAAACCCTACATACCGGTTCGCTGTGAGACAGGTTTTTCCTCTTGACAACAAGCACCAGTTAGCTATGTGACGTATAAGGCGAAATGCCCGGGCTCTAGGGTCCCCCACCATTATGTAAACAAAGTGTGTTTCTCCAATTACAGCACAGCTTCCGCCATCGGCATTGTGTGACCCACAGGTGAGACAGAGAGAGAGAGTCGCATCCTGTAGTAGGCTGTAATATCCACACCATTTCCATGGTTTGGCTGCGTCTGGTGGATTTTACTAAACAATTAGAACTTTGAATCTATCTACACATCACTACCTTTTTGTGGATACAATTTACTCCTTTTCCTGAACTTACACACAGGTATGTTCAGAAATGAATTGATGTTGGTACCAGAAATATATAGATTTTCACTAAAAACCATTAACAGCTGGGCTACCAGCCGTTGTCAAGAGATTGTTAAATACACTGTATAACTATTTATTTTTAATAACACTACCTCTTGAATAGCATAGTCAGAACTACACAGACATTTCTGATTATTCCACATGTAGCTCTATCATCAGAGTTATTAGTCAGTAAACATCAGTTGATCATGTATTTTCACATACGTGATAGTAATCTTTTCATTTGACATGAGCTACCTAGCTAGCTAAGCAAACAATGTGTCATTTAGCATAGATTAGGTCGATGGAAAGAGTTTGACATTGGCAAATCCGTGTCCTGGTAAAGTTGTCAATCAGAACTACTGTCATCATCACTACATCTAGAACAGTGCTGCCAGGATCCTGATGATAAACTGAAAGGTGTCATAATGTATTTGTTCGCAAACATCCTTTCTGAAATTAAAAGTAATCCAAGAAGTAATCATTTAGATTTTCAAACGTATCTGTAATCTAATTACAATATGTTTTGCTGATAACATTCCTGATTACAGGTACAGTTTGTAACTGATTGCAGTTACAGTCCAAGTGATATTTGTGTTGGGAGGGTCTTTCCAAATCGGCATTCTTGATGAGAGGCCAATATTTGGTGGGATGAAGAGTTCCTCCTGGAGTGGCAGGAGTGGGGCGGTGGAGACTTTTAAAGAAAATGTGCCCGTTTTTGTGATTCTACGGATACAATGCATTCAGAAAATATTCAGACCCCTTGACTTTTCCACATCTTCTTATGTTACAGCCTTGTTCTAAAATTGATTAAATAAAACAGTTCTCAATCTACACACAATACCCCATAATGACAAAGCAAAACCAGGTTTTTAGAAATGTTTGAAAATGTATTAAAAGTAAAAAACTGTAAGTATTCAGACCCTTTACTCAGTACTTTGTTGAAGCACCTTTGGTAGCGATTACAGCCTTGAGTCTTCTTGGGTATGACGCTACAAGCTGGGCACATCTGTTTTGGGGGAGTTTCTCCCATTCTTCTCTACAGATCCTCTCAAGCTCTGTCAGGTTGGATGTGGAGCGTCGCTGCACAGCTATTTTAAGGTCTCTCCAGAGATGTTAGATCAGGTTCAAGTCCAGGCTCTGGCTGGGCCACTCAAGGACATAAAGAAACTTGTCCCGAAGCCACTCCTGGGAGACAGCACTCTTGGCTGTCTCGTAGTTTGAGGCCCTGAGTGCTCTGGAGCAGGTTTTCCTCAAGGATCTCTCTGTACTTTGCTGCGTTCATCTTTCCCTCGATCCTGACTAGTCTCCCAGTCCCTGCCTTTGAAAAACATCCGCACAGCATGATGCTGCCACCACCATGCTTCACCGTAGGGATGGGGCCAGGTTTCCTCCAGATGTGACGCTTGGCATTCAGGCCAAAGAGTTCAATCTTGGTTTCATCAGACCAGAGAATCTTGTTTCTCATGGTCTGAGAGTCCTTTAGGTGCCTTTTGGCAAACTCCAAGTGGGCTGTCATGTGCATTTTACTGAGGATTGTCTTCCGTCTGGCCACTCTACCCTAAAGACCTAATTGGTGGAGTGCTGCAGAGATGGTTGTCCTTCTGGAGGGTACTCCGATCTCCACAGAGGAACTCTGGAGCTCTAGATTTTATTAAGTGTACATTTAAAACATTTCTAAAAACCCGTTTTCAATTTAATTTGTCATCATGGGGTAGTGTTTTATTTATTTATTTTATCGTTATTTTACCAGGTGAGTTGACTGAGAACACATTCTCATTTACAGCAACGACCTGGGGAAGAGTTACAGGGGATGAATGAGCCAATTGTAAGCTCGGGATGATTAGGTGACCATGATGGTATGAGGGTGATATGGGAATTCGTATGTTTAAGTAATGACTAAGAATATTTAACCCTGAAAATATATGTAATAGGTGTTAGAGGAATAGGTCTAGAACTTTTTAAAAGACTAAGACATCGTGTTACTATTTTGCAACCTAAGCAGGATGGAGTTGAGATAACAGAGGAAAAGGAGAACTGTGGATTTATAACTTTGAAACCAACAACAGGAAAACTATTTCTTCACCCAGGCAGGAGGAGAAACGGTTAGAAAACTGTTTAGAAGTGATAAACTGTAATTATGTTAAACACAGCCCGCCTAAAGCGGGGTGGAGTTAAATTGTATGTACATATAAAAGACTGTGTTCCCATTGTGAATTTAGAACGTTCCATTAATAAAACCTGATCTTTGCAGCTGGGTCTGTCTGTTTCATCTTAACCAAAGCTTTACGACCTTTGGGTTACAGACAGAGTAGTTTAATAGAAGTTCATTTTAGAACATTGAGAACAAAATTCTTGTGACAATTTGGTCCTTCGAGCAGGACCTCAATACCTGTTTCTATCGTCCAAAGATAACAAGCCGAATACCGTGCACCGGCGAATGATCGCATCCGTAATATCAAAGACCTGCCCCCTGACATTGGGGAGCTCAGGAATGCTAAGGTAGTTGCTATCCCCAGCATTCCTGTTGATGGATAATATGCTCCTGACCATCTATGGAAGTTCCATTAGCCGTCCCTGTGCAGCTAGACAGTGATACCTAGCCCAGGCCTCTGTTTTACTGGCCGGGGGTTTGTTCCATTTATTATACCAATATTGACTGTCCTTACCATTCGTTCTAGTCATAGGGCCTGCTGTTCTAGGGTGCCAGAACCACTCGGGTGGTGTTCCACACAGGTGTCCTGCCATAAAAGTCCCGTTTATGCGTCCTATTTCTTTGGCCAGACTTCTTAAGTCTAATGTCACCCATCTCCTCTATCGGCAGATACTCTAGGTGATGTAGTTTGGTTTTGTGTCGTTAAACAGCTCCATCCGGACGCTGTATAATACATGGGTTTCCCACCCCTTCCCTTGACCCCAGGTATCTGCATACCTGAGGCTCCATACTCATTTCTATGGAACCGGTCCATTGGTCCTGCCATAAATCCTGGATATCTATATGTCCTATTTTTGCTATATTGATTCATTATCCCATGGGTGTGGTTTCCAAACATTCTGTAATCCCATTGGGTTACGTTTCCAGGATGTAGGAACAATACAATATCTTTTAAACCACTTGATTTCGTTACTATCATTGCCCTTTCGACCACTCCTCTTAGAGCGTATGTTTGCTTGGTTGCCTTTTATACATACAGTGTCATTAGCAGTGGTATCGTTTTTCTGAGTTTGGGTTAGGTTGCCAGTTATGTTACTGTAGCATACTACTCCTTACCATTCTTCTGTGTCTACCGTTGTTAGGCACAAAAGGGTCCTCTACCCTGTCTAGTCCTCCCTGTTGGGGCCCCTTTATCCCGCGGCGTGGCCACCACCTTAACTGATTCACAGGCCCTTCCTGAGTATTGTATCTTGCCCATGTCGCTACCACCTGTGGTGCATGACATAGAGCTCATATACCTCGGGCCTGTCTGGTAACCGTCATGGCCAGCCCCTTTGTGTCTGTCTGCGTTAGGAGGGGTTATTTCATACCTCTTCCATATCGCCCTTCCAGCTGGTTCTCCCAACTTCCCTTGTTTAGTCAACTTTACATTGCTAAGGTGGGTTGATACCTATATCTTATTTCTTGCCTCCTGACTGCCACCCCGTTCCTAAATGCTACAGCTAAGTACCAGTCTGGGGGCATCTTTTGGTCGGCCATACTTTCTTTACCTGGGCTATGTCAACTTTTTGTCCAGTAGTCAATATTAGTGTATTACCACTTACTACTTATTTTACCTGGATTTTTTTCTCATAATTAGCCCTGAACAGTAAGCCCTCAGGATCTGCTGGACCTGCGTCTGGAGGTGGTAATCTCACTCTGACCCAATCACCCTTCTGCTACTCTCAAGGTAGAACAGGGGATGGCCGGTCAGTGAGGTCTGTTACCCTTTTCCTTTCTGGCAGACCCATCAGATCCCTGGGACTAGGTCCCTTATCTGTGGGGGTTAAATTTAACTCTAAACAGGCTTCCCTAAGCTTGTTTCCCCAATCTGTTTTTGCTTTCCACAACCCCAAAGTTGCTTTCAGCTTTCCTATAGTCCGTTCAGCCAACCCATTGGCTTGGGGAGTATAGGGGGGTGAGAACACTCTTCGTACATGATTAGACATACACCAGCCATCAACTTTCTCATTTTTATACTGCTTACCGTTATCAGTTCTGAGAGAGCAAAATGGCCCTAGTGTGTTTACCAACATATCTAACATGCAGATAACTGGCATTGCTGTGGCACGCTTTGTTGTAAGAACCACTGAATATCCGGTAACCATGCAGACTGCAACTATAGCATATCTATGCCCCAGATCGGTAGCTAACCTTATGGGGCCCATAGTATCTAATGCGACTTCTGCCCATGGCTGGTCGTTTTTAATGTGTTGTCCTGCCTGTCGGCCTATGTTACTAGGTTTCATTGTTTGGCATTCGACACATTGTTGCGTAACAACCTCTACGACTTGTTTGTCCACCTCAAAACCCTCTTTTATCATGCATTTGGCCATTATTATTTTACCTGGGTGTCCCCAGTCGACATGGAGTGCTCTGACTCTGTCTTCCTCATTCTTAACAAGCACTACTCTTCTCATTTGTACTAGTTTGTCAACCTCTTTGTTGCCTTGCTTCAGGAAGGTCAAGTCCTGGGCATTGTCTTCGGTATGAGCTGGTTGGTGAGTTACCAAAACATCCATTTTATCCTGGCACTCGTGGATTTGTTCCCATTCTCCATCATGTGCCAGGGGCTTGTTTTTGGCTCCTCTGTATCCATTGCTCTGCCATATCTTCTTGTCCCCTGTGAGCACTTGCACACAGTAGAAACTGTTTGACACCACATGTATCCTTTTGAGGTTGTGGTTAACCCAATATTCACACTCTGTGCTGTGCATGGTATTGTTCCCTTTTTATCTCTTTTTTCTTTTTGATGGGGGCTCCTTCCTCCGCCCATTCAGAAGTGAGATGTGGTGTCTGTACTACGTTCCTCCTTCAGCCATAATAACTTTCTTTTTTTTTTTTTTTTTTTCTCTTTCTGGGTTTGAGGTGGACTCTGCACCCTACTCAGCGTAGTATACTCTCTTTGATCCCAGGTTTTTTTAGGTTCTACTAGTTTTACTCATGCCCCATGTTGGGCGCCAAATGTCACGGTGCGGTCAACCTAGGTGAGGTATTATCTCCACTAGGCCTTAGATTTCAGTCCACTGGTTAGTCACTGAACTTGAAGTCCCCCGGATGGAACTCCTGTGGTTATAACTAGCTTGATGTGTTTCCTGCCTTGTCCGTTGTCACTCTCAGTTTCGATTCTTTCTGTTAGAGATGTGGGGCTTTGAGTTTTTAACTAGAATTACTGAACCTGGTGCAACTCTGCAGACGGTCGACATATACTACGTGTTCCTCTATTTCTGAACCCTACTCGGTCCAGTGAGAATTAACCCCGATACTGCTCATCAGGATTTCTTCTCCATCTCTGAGCCACTACTCGGCCCGGTGAGTTTTACCCTGATACTGCTCATCAGTAAGCGTCCTTTACACTCCTTAGAGTGAAGTTAAACTCTGTGCGAGATCCTACGTTGCTGTGTCTGTCCTAAGTGATTAACTCAGTTCAACTCAGCAAGTGCCTTTGGTGAGAGTTCAATGGGTTAAACGACCAATTCGCTTTACCACTGTCCCTCTTTTTATTTGAATATTCAGCACAAGTTCAATACAACAGCGTTTTATCCAATACCAACAGCCAATGCATACAGTTATTTTCTACGTATTCTCACCTCTATTTCCTACATCAGTTTACAACGTGTCTAAGATGCATATCATATTTACCAGTAGAAATAGTAGAAATAGGTTTGTTTTGACTGTTACCTAGTAACATAAACGTTAGCGACAAGATAGGGGGAAGATTAGTAAATATTATACATTTGTCTTAGAGATGTTGTTAAGAAAAGGTTAAAGTCATAATTCGTCATATAGTCAATGTTTGTCTAGTTTCCTGAAACAGAAAAGTAATGAACTGTTGTTATGATGTGTATTAGGTTATCATGGAAGGTGACGTCAGATCCTGTCTTAATGCATGGTAGAAATAATTTGACATAGACAGAGTGGGTAAACCTCAAAACCCTTCCTAACCGGCTGAAGAAAGAGCGACAAAGGAGTGCAATGAGAGACAGTGAATTTTACTACTCCTATATGAGTCCGAGCCATAAACCAGGGCCGGGGTGCAGAGAGAGCGTGGAGTGAGCGTGGAGAGAGAGAGAACAAGCTCAGGTGAGAGACTCGTGAGTGAAAGGGAGTTATCTACTTAGATATTAAAATCGGGACATTATCAAGAGCTATGACATGTGACAAGGAAGAGTTACATGTGCCGTTGGGAAAATGAACTGTAAACGATATCTGAAGAAGACACGCTCGAAAGATAAGTGCCGGGTGAAGGAAAGGGGGGTGGTGGTATACGCCCTGCTAACTATTTAACCTGGGAATTCATTGAGATACGGATCTTTCTTTACCAGGCCACTCATGACGAGAAAACAGGGACAAAGGGGGGCTGTAATGGGAAGAGTTATGACCGGCAATAAAATGTTGTTTTATAAATGTAGGTTCTAACAGGGATGTTCTGTGTTAAGTTGATAAACTGGAATTGGAGCTGTTAGGTTGCGTCAAATTTAGTCTGGTGTTGAGGATGAAAGATTACTAGAGTAAGTTCTTAATTCAAAGTATTTATTCTGACACAAGCATAAATGGTAAATATGAAGTTCGTATATACGGGCTCAATGATACACCACGCAGGGCTATCAGAGAACTGCCCTTTCTGCTAAATGCATTGGTATAAGTATGTTCTGACAGAGGTAGTTCCCACCTCGGGATGGGCCTATCAGAACAGTGGCTGGGCGTGGTTTAGACTTGCCTAGCCAATAGTAGGCGCACAGGCTGGTCCCAGCCTCTTGGCGCTTGTTGTCGGGGTTACTGAGGCCACAGGCTCAGCTCCTGTTTTTGTGTCAACCTAAAACTGACAGTCTGCTGTCTGCAACGTTGTTGTTTCCATGCATGTGTCAATATCTTCAACACACTGTTCTCGCTCAAGGTTTAATCACCGCCGTTCAGCTAGTCCCCCCATATGCTGCACAACCCACTGTATTGTTCCACAACTTGTCAGCCTTAGCTCATACACATTCATGTGTAGCAAACGAAACATTTTCTCATACCCCACAATAGTAATGTTGCTGCTTAATGATACAACGAGCACACAGTGTGAAAAGGCAAGCAAAACATATCCATTTCCCACAATAACATATTCTCAAACCTAACAGAGCCTAGACTCAAAGTAAGCACGGAGGTCAGTCATTCTAAATTCGGGTTGGATAATTTTGTGCATTGTGATTGGGATACTGCGAGAGAGTATTGCTAAAGCATGATGAGAGGTACATTTGCTGATAACATTTATGTGGCTGAGAGAGTTTCCAGAAACGTATCTCTAAGTGTCATCGTGAGGGGAGGTGGTTTGTTTAAGGAATCACTGGATGATAGCGTGGGACAACCATGAAAGTTGTTTTGTTTTACCCTGTATTCAATTTGTTTAACTTCTTTGGGAGAAGCGCACGAGGTGACCGTTTTGGAGAGCCTGGCGTGCCCAAAGTAAAATGCCTCCCATTCAGGCCCAGAAAATAGGATATGCACATATTTAGTACCATTGGATAGGAAACACTCTGAATTCTCTAAAAGTGTTAACATTTTGTCTGTGAGTATAACAGAACGGATATGGAAAAAACGATTTTGACAGATTGCCTCATTTAGAACCCCTCCCTTATGAAAATGCCCATATAAGGGCATATGAATGCAGTACCTATCGTTTCCTCTGGATGTCAACAGTCTCGAGAAAGTGTTCTGATTCTTTTTAGATGCTTTTAGAGCAGAGAAGAAGACGAATAAGGAAGTGTCCACGCAGATGTCAATAGAGTAAAAGGCGCGTTCACGGCTGGCACGCTCTTTCTTATCGCTCAGTTTATATTCCGGGTTGAAATATTATACTATTTATACATAAAAGTGTTCCTAAGGATACATTTAAGGATACACTGCCTGGGTGAAGAAACCGTTTTCCTGTTGTTGGTTTCGAAATTATAAATCGTCTGTCGACAGATCTCAACTCCATCCTGCTTAGGTTGCAAAATAGTAACACGATGTCTTAGTCTTTTAAAAAGTTCTAGACCTATTCCTCCAACACCTATTACATATATTTTCAGGGTTAAATATACTTAGTCATTACTTAAACATACAAATTCCAATATCAATCCACTTTGACTAAATATTATCCACTGAAAATAAAATAAATTATACCACACCAAACAAAAAACATTTTATAAAGAAATAAAAGTTACGAATAAGAAATCTAACATGAGTTCTATTACTACTTCCAATCATAACTCTTCTGTTTAGGATTTACACTATAACCTTCACACATTAGAACCAATAAAAGTTTTATCTAATTGCAGGTCTTTAGGGTCAAATTGATCGTCAGCATCCACCAGTCCTGGAGGCCTGTAGCGTTTATCCCATTGGTCTGAGTTTGGAATGGGTCCATACCTCACCATCTGCTGAGTCACCGCATTCTCCAACGCCTTACTCACTAACCCTCGGACCCAAGGAATCAGACAACATCCACATAATACAATCATACCCATACAGGCAATAGCCGCCCCCAAAATGGTGGCCACTATGGTCTTCCATTTCCCAAACATTTCATCAAACCATCCGGTCACAGAGGTATTAACCCCTGAATTCTCAGCCCACTCTTCCCTCAAGGCTGTTAGTCCCGCCAGAGCCCTAGTAACTGTACCATCTGGGGCAGTGTTGTTAGGAATAAAAATACCCCCTACCATTCTGCAGACGCCACCCTTCCAGCCAATAACATATCTAGAGCCAACCTATTTTGCCAGGTCATGAGGGAGGTGGCGGATAATTGTTCAGAGATTCCCATCACTGCATCTCTAGTCTTATTCACAAATCCTTGTTGATTATAATATATATAATTGATCCAATCGACATTTTTTATTTATCGTTAACCACCAGAAGAACGTAGTGATAAAACCCTCCCCAATCTGATTTATAGCTTTGTATTCGTCTGAAACTCCTCTGGGGATGCCTATGACATCCATCCAAATAGAGCTGCCTTCATTAGAACCTAGATTTTTTTCTAGTTATTCCTTCCAGAACTGGCCTCTGATGACTAATCCTAACTGGTTGGACCAATAATACCGTAACACAAGGGCCCCTCCACCCTTTCGGTAATGCCGGTCTTAGGCGTCCTTTATTGGTACAAGCCCACCACACATCAGTTATAGGAGCTGTGAGGTTGAGAATTTTCTCCTGTACTTCTGAACCCAAATCAGTCACATTAACAGCAGACTTACATCTATTGGGATCCACTACAAGACCTGGGTCTTTTGTGAAGTTGGTCTCTACCAACTGGATTAGTGAACAGGAAAAATCTTGTCCATAATCATCAGCGTAAGCCCAATACTTTCATTCTGTGTCTATTTCTGTGACTCGTTGGAGGGTTACTACTACATCTACTCTACAGTCATTAATATCCAAACTTTGTTTAAAACCCCATCAGGATCACTTTCCGTTCACATACGGTCCCCAAGTATGTTTAATTACCTAGGCCAGGAACAAGATGAAGTGAGTCCCAAACAGAAATCTAAAGGTATCACAAAATCCTGAATAATCTTATACAATTTATTATGCACCCATATTCCTGCTCTATTAGGGAAATGTTTAATATCATCATCATCACCTATTTGGACTCCTTTTTTATATCCTCCTTATTCATGAGGGGTCGGGTATTATATAACTAGTCTTTTACTTCTTAAACCTGTCAGCGACATCATATAATTTATACTGGAGGTGTTGAATCAGGATGTATAAAAAAGATCATCAAAACTATGATGCAGCTCAAGGTTCCCCATATCCCAAAAACCGCCAACCCTCTCCTGCCCTTAGCCAGTCTGCTAGGTACCACCCCATACTCACACCTCTAGGGAACACACTACAGTGATGATAGGTCGGGGTAGGAAATCTTTGTTAACAGAAGCAACCCCCAGACCCTATCGGTCCAGTTCTGCTCTCTAACTCTGCGTGTGTTCCACGGTGTTTGTATGTGTTCCTACCTTTTTGCAGTGGGTAACGTGGACCCAGGTTGCTCTTTCTACTATTCTAATGGCAAAGGCTGTGACCAACAGAACCTGGTAGGGACCTTCCCAGCGGGGCTGCTTCCAGTCTTTCCTTTTCAACGATTGAATCCACACCCAGTCATCTGGTTGGATTGAGTGAATCACCTTTTTCTGTAATTCACCTGTAGAACACAAAATCTTTGACATACAAGTGTGGTTAACAAACAATCTTCTCATGTGTTCTGCTACTATTGTCGGTATCTATCTCTGCATGCTCTGGTCCACCTAACTCGGGCATTCGGTATGTTTATCTATAATTGTTTAAACACCACTTCTTTCCTTCACTCCTAGTGAGTTCTATAAAATCAATTTCCAATTGCAGGAAAGGATATTTCGCTGAGGGATATTCGCCCTGTGATGCCCTCTGTCTTCCTTGGTGGTTGCTCTGAGCACAGATAAGACATCGGGAACAATAAAAAATATATATATATTTATTAATTTTAAATAGTTAGTTATTCCATATGCTACAAAGTGTTTCCTAATCTGCTCCACCACCCCCCCGTTGACACATGGCTTTGCCCATGTGTCAAAATAGCAGCTTAATCACACTCAGCAGGTGATGTGATGCTATTCTTTCAAGCGTTATGCCTTTTGTGACAAACTCATTACTGTAAATTGACAATAGTATCTGAAGTGACAACACTATCTCTGCCACTTTCACCATAATCTAGGTATGTGTAATGTTCAATTAAATCCCCATATTGTACAGTTAGTTGCTCTCCCTCTTCTATGAGCTATCTCCTGCAACAGTCTCTGGGAATGATACTCCTCTATCATTACATCTAACCCATAACACACTATACTCCTAATGCCGTTTCTACATTTACAAACATACTAACACATTCTCAAATCAATCAGTCAATATACATCATTCCCTCCTCTGGAACAATGAACACTCATGTTCCACAAAACCTAAAAACATACAAACTACATGTTTAATAACTTAGCACCATTCATTGATGCGATGTAACATTAACCAAAGCTTTACGACCTTTGGGTTACAGACAGAGTAGCTTAATAGAAGTTCATTTTAGAACATTGAGAACAAAATTCTTGTGACAGAGGGTCAGATTGGGAATTTTGCCAGGACACCAGGGTTAACACCCCTACTCTTACAATAAGTGCCATGGGATCTTTAATGACCACAGAGAGTCAGAACACCCGTTTAACGTCCCATCTGAAAGAAGGCACCCAATCACTGCCCTGGGCATTGGGATATATTTTTTTGTACCTGAGGAAAGAGTGCCTCTTACTGGCCCTCCAACACCACTTGCAGCAGCATCTGGTCTCCCGTCTAGGGACCGACCAGGACCAACCCTGCTTAGCTTCAGAAGCAAGCCAGCAGTAGGATGCAGGGTGGTATGCTGCTAGTGTGTGTAGATTGATGAGGAAAACAAGTAATTTAATACATTTTAGAATAAGGCTGTAATGTAACAAAATGTGGAAAAAGTCAAGGGGTCTGAATACTTCTGAATGCACTGTGTGGGAGGGGGGTGATGTTTGCCCAGACAGGGAGCCAGGTGAATCGTAGTGTGCCAGTGATGAGGTGTGTGATGCTGTGTGTGTGTGTGTGACGACCTTGACCTTGCCCCGTAACTCCCCTTACGGAAAAACTACATGAATTTCCCAAAACACATTTTCATGTACTCCCGTGATCTTATGTGAAGTTAATGTGACAACATGTAAAGCAACATGTGATAACATGAAAACGTGATCACATGTCAAGTGTTCCAAAAACACGTTTTCACATGAAATCATGTGATTTCCACATGTGAAACCATGTGATTTTCTGTAAAAGTCTGCTGCTGAGAATGAGTGCTAGTTCTGGTGGTAGCAGTGCTCCCTGTAGAGCCAGCTAGTTTGGAGATGAGGTTGGCTGGATGAATTTTCACAGCCGAAGAAGCCTTGTCTCCTGTGTCAGTCAGTGTCTGTAGCCTTGGTGATGACTGATGACGTGTGAAATACATATTTGAGCTCTGCTGTATTCAGTTTAGCAGGCTGCTACAATGGGATATTGGAATGGAATAGACCTACCAAAAAAGTACAAACTCTAATTTACAAAAATTCCAGCACAGATTGACATATGTATTGCTAGCCTCAGTAGGGAGCCTACCAGGCTGGTTGAGATATCATTCCACTTGACACTGTGCTTAGCATGACACAGAGTACAATGAGTGGAATTTCAGCAAACACGTTGTATGTTAGCAAAACAGGCTATGGATTTTAGGCTAACATTTTTAGTTTTACTATGTATTTTTGTCGTAAGTCTGCTTGTCGTGAGCACATCCATCCATAATCTGCCATTGTTTATTTTCAACCAACATGTTTATTTGTAGGCTGGTTTGTCTTGTAGCCAAAGTTTCCATAAACACGCTCACTCATCACACATCCCACTGGGCACAGACGTCAGTTCGACATCAGTTCAACGTTTGGTTGAACTGAATTCAACAACAAATGGCACCATGTCATAGGATTTAGTTTAAAAGTTGCCTTTATGTTGATGACTATTAGACTTTTGGGGGTTGGAATGATGTGGAAACAAGGTTGATTCAACCAGTTTTTGCCCAGTGGGATTATAGACTAAGCAAGCTAGAACCACAGATGAAAGGTAAATGAAAAGTATATTTTCTTCTTTGCTACCACTGTTGCAACCTGGTCTCATGGCAATTCGTAGGATTTGGTACACAAATCTGTTTCTTCCATTTGGTATGATATATTACGTTTTGCTAGGTTATATTATGAATCGAAAAGCAGCAATTAGAGGGTGTATAGTATCATACATCTTACCCTGTCGTATAATAGAATACGAATTGGATGAAGTAACCGGCAGGTAGCTAGTGCACGCAGAATGAGTGGCAAAAGGGCGGGGAAACTTTTTTCAAGATTCCTTCGTTTCTGAGAAATGATGTACTTTGAATTACAAGAGAGAAAAGAGACCGACAATTTTATTCAAAATAATGAGTAAAAAAAAACTGCTACCAATCAAAAGGACACTTTTTTCATAAGGGGGCAAAAGTGCAGGTGCTCCAGCACCTCTTTGGCTCTATCTGTGCACGTGTGTGTGTAGTAAGCACAGAGACAAGAAGAGGAAGAGAGACATCCCACTCCCTCATTTTTTACTAGTTCATATACAGTCAACTAAGCAGACCAGACCTAGCTGCTAATGCATTGGTGCCTATGCAAGATTCACCGCATTAATTAAGCAGATCAGAATGGACAATTTGTTTTATATGATAAACAGTGGGACATCTTCATTTTGTCGAACATCTTTGGTAGGAGTACCTGGTCATTGAGCTCATCAGGTGTCTTCCTGAGGATGTGTTTCAGAGCTCTGGATTTCTCATTTAGGTCCTGAAACTCCTGCTCTGGCCTGTCCACTAAGAACTCTATACACACAACAACTACAACTGCAACTGCAATCAACCACGGCACACACCTATCACTTCCCCTCAAGGCAGTGGTTGATTTCTTTTATTTGACAGTTTTAAGAAATACAATCTAGACAGATAATACAAAGTCAATGTCTTATTTCCATTGCTGTCATTTCCATTTATCCATGTGGATTTGTTTTTTATGTCATACGTGCTCCCCTGCTGCAAAGCCACTATTGCCCTCTGGGACAAATAATGCTGAAAGTTGAAAGTTAAACTTGAGGCCCATTGAGTGTCATTAGATACAGTATTTTGAATGTCATGCATGTCTTCATCTCACTCTAAGGATCAGAGGCTGCGTTTAAACAGACAGCCTAATTCTGGTCTTTTGCCTAATTATGGGTAAAAGTGCTCAGAATTGGGCTGCATGTGTAAACGCAGCCAGGGAGAAAGTACGACTACATTATTAACTTTACTTTCTCTTCAAAGGTCACCTCACTCTTCACCTTCTATAAACTACCTCAATAGATCTGGCTCATGATGATGAAGAGGCGTATGTTCCCTCTACTAGCTTCTGCTCTGGCAGTCACGGTCATCGTCATCGTCATTGTCATCGTCTTCTTCAAATTGCCCAGGTACCGTGAAACCTCTGCTGTACAATCAAGAAACTTAATAAAAGTGCTAAAAGGAAAATAATCTGTCCATGACTCCGCAGGTTACAGCCAGGCAACCACCAGCACCACCAGCACCTCTATCCGCACCACATCTCTGACCAGTCCATCACGCCTGTCAACGACACCAAACACTTCATGGTGGGGGCCTACAAGGAACATCGTTTGGAGGGAAGGGCCGTGCGCATCATCAGTATCTTCAGACGAGACTCTGTCCAGCCTCTGTACTGTGTGTTCTACTGTGGGACTCACTGGGCTAATGGAATGAAGGCTGAAGTCCAGATGCACTCTGACCACTTTGGTACCTGCTATTTGGTTTTAGCCCTACACTGACACAACTGAATCAACATCCGAATCAATGAAATAAGGGTCTTGGTGATTCGCTGATTAAATATATGTTCTTGTTATGTATTGGGATAAAGGTTTCCGGTTCGTGACGACCGACGTCCTTTGTCCGAATCTTCCCGCCTGCAACTCGTCACATGTGACCCTCGCCACACAAGCTGATGCCAAGCTCGCTCAGAACCAAACTTTCCTCCGCATCCAGAACCTTGTGAAAAGGGAGGAAGAGTTTCAGTTCAACTTCACTGTCTGTTGGTCCAATTTATTTGCCAATTATAACAACGTGCTTCAGGTCACCCAGACTCTGGAGATGTACAAGTGGGTATTGATTGAGTGATTGGTTGATTGATTGAATGGTTGATTGATTGGTTGATTGACTGATTGATTGCTATATTGCAGGTTGTTGGGAGTGCAGCATGTTGTGGTGTATAACACCAGCTGTGGACCAGACCTGGAGAGACTGCTACAGAGCTACACACAGGAGGGCTTTGTGGAGGTAGGAATTAATTGATTGATTGGATGGATGGATGGATAGATAGATAGCAGTGGAGGCTGCTGAGGGGAGGACGGCTCATAATAATGGCTGGAACGGAGCAAATGGAATGGCTTCAAACACCTGGAAACCATGTGTTTGATACAATATCACCTATTCCGCTCCAGTCATTACCACGAGCCCGTTCTCGCCAATTAATTGACTGATTGACTGCAGGTGGTGCCGTGGCCAATCGACCAATACATGAACCCGTCCCATGGGTGGCAGCCCAGTAAACATGGAGGGGACATCCACTACTACGGCCAGTTGACCACTCTGAATGACTGTGTCTACAGACATATGTATCAGTCACGCTATGTACTGCTGAACGACATAGATGAGATTATAGCTCCATACCAGCATCAAACCCTGCCCCAGATGATGGATGTACTTCAGAGGCAGAACCCAAAGGTAGGCGGAGGACTCAGGGAAGTAGTGTGTATGTGTGTAGTATGCATATATTAGGCTGTTTACACAGGCATCCCAATGCAGATTATCTTGCCAATTATTTGGCATTTCTGATACAAATCTGATATTTTCCCCAATGTGTAAACAGCAATTACTGATCTTTGGTGTTTTTGGTTTTTAATTGTTTTGTTGGCCAATCTTCTGACATCAGATATTTTTTTTAGAACTGAAAAGACCCATTATTGAAAAAATATCAGAATTGGGCTCCATGTGTAAACGCAGCCATGGAATCTTGTCTTTTGACTTCTGATTCCACATTCGTATGTGGTTCTCATCCTCAGTCTGGACGCTCATATCAGAATTGTTTTTCTTGCACATGACCTGCCGTTACCAAGATAACCACCCCAACATTTAAAGGAACATTGACAGGAAATTGCGTTTGCATGCTACGTCAGTGTGAATGTGCAAATCTGATATGGGTCAAAATACAATAAAGGTGTGGACAGTGAGAAATATATTGGATATGAAGGGAAAAAAATCTGAATTCATTCTCTCTCTCTTTTGCCTTCTCTCACTACACCCTCCTTCTCTCCAGGCCGAAGTGTTCCTTATAGAAAACCACATCTTCCCTAAGTCCCAGTTTGAGCCCAGTAGAAGGTTTGAACGGCCCCGCTGGCGGGATGTTCCAGGGATCAACATCATGGCGCACATCTACAGAGAGGAGCCAGACTATCACATCTACCACCCCTCCAAGATGATAGTACGGCCCAGGTTAGAATCTGCCACCCTTCCAAGATGATAGTACAGCCCAGGTTAGAATCTGCCACCCCTCCAAGATGATAGTACGGCCCAGGTTAGAATCTGCCACCCCTCCAAGGTGATAGTATGGCCCAGAGTAGTATACTAAGAAGCTAGCCAGATATACTCAGGGTTTTCTAAAGCTAGTCAGCTTCAGTTAGGTTCACATTCCAGCTCAGGCTTTATCCCTATTAGGACGTTGGATATTGCTTGTCCCCATGCTGCTCACTCTAGCAGACTTATAACTGTGCATGCATGTCGCACGTGGCTAGTCGAACTCCGAACTCTTCATTGAGACAATGCTGAAAACATAAATCCATGGGCGAGTCAGTGCCACATTTACATTTTTTTACCAAATCAACATGAAATAAAAGCCATCTTGCAAATTCAGCAGGTTATGGAGTGAAAAAGGTTATTAGAAGTGCTGTCTTTATTGTATTACAAATCGTTCATGCCGTCTTTGGTGTGTTTATCAATGCACAAGCACCTTTTTTCCCCCCACTCCTATAGATAAAATAATTGTATAGTCATATAAGTCATACCGTGTGTGAAGTTTCAAATGCATCCTGTCATTACTAAATGTGTATTTAATATTACAACAAAAACATTTGATTCATATTTAATCAGTGGTCTTCCTCAAATGAAAGGGATAATGGAAACTTGACCTCATTGGTCCTCAACTCACGGCTCAGAGATAGCCCTGATTTAGCCTGCCCAGAAATGTCCAGGCTAAAAGGTGAGCCACATTTGTGTAAGTGGTCATCACGAGTTGAACTGAGTTCATAGTATAGGGCTCTGGTTAGAACTTACCACCCCTACAAGATGAAAGTAAGACCCAGGAAAGGATAGAATAGAGCCTGTCTAACAACCCTGTGTCTCTGACCCCAGGGCAGTGGAGCAGACGTCGGTCCACTCTGTGCTGCGTAACTTCGGGCAGACAGTGAAGGTTCTTCCTAACGTGTGTCATATCATCCATGTCAGAGTTCCCCTACGAGGAGGACTGACGAAGGAGGAGCTGCATGAAGACAAGAGGGTCTGGGACTACGAGAGACAACTGGTGCCTAATGTAGATAAAGCATTGGAGAAGGCAGGACTACTAATCTAAGGAAGGAGTAGTCCGAGATGGAACAAAAAATTCTGGTTCATATACAATCAATGAACTCAGCAGACAAGACCCAACTGCTATTTCATTGGTGCCTATGGGATCAATGTCCCCAATTCATTTACAATCTGTAGAAACTGAGAATAGAACGTTTCAGAACTTTTGTAAAATATCACAGCACAGTTGAAAAATATGGCAAGTAGAAATCCAATTTGGATGTTAAGAGATAGATGGGAGGGGTTAATAACAACAAGATAACTAATGTAAAAAATACTGTGTCTGTAAAATGTACATAGGTTTAGAACTTTTGAGGAAGAGCAGAGTAAAAAATATGTCAAATAGAAATCCAACAGGATGGTCTTCAGAAATAGAGGGGAAGGGTTGAGTGTAGCAGAAGGATAGGAGTAAAAACAAACAAAAGATAACTATTGTAAAAATAGATTGTTTGTAAAATGTATCCACAAGTTTCCTGGGGAAACAATTATGGATGGCAAGTAGCAAAGTACTGAGTTGATTTTAGAAGCTAGGCAACTGGGATGAGCAGTTAAGATATTCACTCGCTAGATGTTAAAATGTTACAGAGCTCGGGGACAACATGTGCTGTTCGTGGTTGTACATACAACCAGACACACCTTAATGATTGGCTTAAATTGGAGTGCTTCGACCATAAACCTAAAACTAAATCAGAATGTTCCTGTCAGAGATGGTACAGTTTCCATCACCTCCCAAATGACGATGAAGCGAAAAGAAATTGGCTCAAAAACATTAAACCAAAAGTTAAGTTTGTTTGTTCATTTCACTTTGTTGATAAGACGCCAACGCAGGATAACCCATACCCAACGCTATTTTGGGGTTATGAGAGGCCACCAGAGAAGAAACGCTGCCTCAGCAAGAGGATTGACAGACATGTCACAAGAACGGGTATGTCGACTAGTTTTGATATCATGCGTTTGTCTTCAGTTTTTGTTACTAGACTCGGACTACGATAGCTTCTAGTCAGGGTCTGAAATGAATCTTTAATTTCTACCAGCCATTTTTTCTTTTTTTTCTTCTTTTCAGTGAAGACATAGTTTTGATGTCTTCACTGTTTTTAAAAAATTATAGAAAAACTCAGGAATTAGGGGTGTCCAAACTTTTGACTGTACTGTATATACAAGAATCTCTGGTCTGAAACCAAGATTGAACTCTTTGATCTGAAAGCCAAGCGTCACGTCTGGAAGATACCTGCAGCATCATGCTTTGGGTATGTTTTTCAGTGGCAGGGAGACTTGTCAGGATCAAGGCAAAGATGAATGGAGCAAAGTACAAAGAGATCCTTGATGAAAACCTGCTCAGGACCTCACACTTGGGCAAGGTTCACCGTCCAACAGGACAACCACCCTAAGCACACAGCCAAGATATCGCAGGAGTGGCTCTGAATGTCCTTGAGTGGCCCAGCCAGAGCCCGTACTTGAACCCGATCAAACATCTCCGGAGACCTGACAGAGCTTGAGACGATCTGCGGAGAAGAATGGGAGAAACTCTCCAAATACAGGTGTGCCAAGCTTGTAGCATCATACCCCAAAAGACATGATGCTGTAATCGCTGCCAAACTTGCTTCAATAAAGTACTGAGTAAAGGGTCTGGATACTTGTGTAAATGTGATATTAAATTGTTTCATTTTTAATAAATTAGCAAACATTTCTCAACCTGTTTTTGCTATGTCATTTTGGGGTATTGTGTGTAGATTGATGAGGGGGGGAAAAAACATTTATAAATTTTAGAATAAGGCTGTAACCTAACAAAATGTGGAAAAAGACAAGAGGTCTGAATACTTTCCGAAGGCACTGTATATTAAGAATATGTGGGATTGGATGCAGGCAATTACATTGATGGAAGCTACAATCTATCTGCAACATTAAACCTGATCTACCCCCTAAAACTGTTTTAAGTATTTCAAAAGGACCATATCATTAGTGTGCCTGCAGGTGGAAAAGGTATACTTAAAGGTAGACTCTGCTAAATGACATTGCCTCGAGCCGCACCACAGATATTGAAATGCAAGACTGCGCTTTTACACAGTCGCATACATTATCTGCGCATTTGAATGGGTTTGGGAAATGTTGCCCATGCTTCAATGCTCGTAGTTGTTGCGGAAATTGGCCCACTTTGCTGTTTACTTGGAGTGGATAGGAATTTTGTAATTTTTATTAGGATCCCCATTAGCTAACGCCATAACGCTAGCTAATCTTCCCGGGGTCCATCAGCAATTAACAAGACATTACAAACAACCACAATCAAGACTTCAAACATTCAACAAGTAGACAATACAGACAATTAAAATATCTGACAGGAAACACTTAACATTCAGTTGATACTTTCTATTTCCTGTCCAGTCATATGATCTATCACATTAGATGTTCTTTTATTCTTTTCTTGAAGTGGATAGGTAGGCATTTTACGCAAAAGTCTAGCAACCCAAAGGTTTTGTGTTTGAATCTCATCATGGACAACTTTAGCATTCTATCTAATCAGCAATTTTTCAACTACTTACTACTTCTTAGCAACTTTAACTACTTAGCATGTTAGCGAACCCTTCCTCTAACCGTAACCCTTTTAGCTAAACCTTCCCTTAACCCTAACCTTAACTATTTAACCTAACTCCTAACCTTAACCCCTAACCTAGCTAACGTTAGCCAGCTAGCTAACATTAGTATTAGCCCCCTTGCTAACGTTAGCCACAACAAATTGGAATTTGTAACATATGATACGTTTTTGCTAATTCATAACTTTTTGTACATTTTGCGAATTCCTAACATATTGTACAAATTGCAATTTCTAATATACTGCATTAATTGCAATTCATAACATATACAAATTGTAATGCATAACATATCATACAAAATGGATGATGGACATCCACAAATTAATACATACCATACGAAACGGTAACATATCATACTAAATGTGTCTCGGATTTATTTATAATTTTAATTGAGTTGATTAGATTAGAATCTGGGTGTGTTTTCCTGTCTTTAAACTAGCAAACGGCAAAGAAATGTTCATTCAGGTTGCGTGTGAGTTTCTGCTTTACTTTGGTTGTAAGGACAGTGAAATGGTTCATACTTTGTTAGCAAACTCCTGTGTGTATCACACACACACAGTTTTTTCTCATAGAGATCATTTTGATCAGAAGACACGTGTAACCATGTTGAGTCTTACACTACATGACCAAAAGTATGTGGACACCCGCTCGTCAAACATATCATTAAAAAAACATGAGTATTGAAGCATGATTTATCACTCCAGAGAACGCGTTTCCACTGCTCCAGAGTCCAATGGCGGTGAGCTTTACACCCCTCTAGCCGACACTTGGCATTGCGCATCTTAGGCTTGTGTGCGGCTCCTCGGCCATGGAAACCCATTTCATGAAGCTCCCGACTAACAGTTATTGTGCTGACATTGCTTCCAGAGGCAGTTTGGGACTCGGTAGTGAGGGCAGACAATTTTTGCACACTACGCACTTCAGCACTTGGCGGTCCTGTTCTGTGAGCTTGTGTGGCCTACCACTTCTCGGCTGAGCTGTTGTTGCTCCTAGACATTTCCACTTCACATTAACAGCACTTACAGTTGACTGGCTGTTACAGTTCACATTTCCCTAGTCCCTCCCTACCCCCTCATCCAGGAGTCTATTTGGGACTCAGAACCCTCAGCACCCCTACTTCCCGTGGCTATGTAGATATTAGATCCAATGTGGATCCAGGCACAACTGTCTTTACCAGTTTAAGAAATGAGACACAAATATTCTGGACATTCCTCGCCAACACCTTTGCATGCGCTGTTACTTGACTGTCATTCCGAAAATTGCCTTCTAGATCAGATGATGATGATGATGTGTGAAAATATCATGGCATAACTAATCAGCTTGAAAATGAGAGCCGCACACTCTAGGAGCTCAGATGCAAAAATGTAATGTCCAACGTTTCGACAGGCAAGCTGTCTTCATCAGGGTATAATCAAACACTGCAAGGTGACTCGTTTACATAGTGTCAAAAGACACACACACACACAGGTGTCTGTAATCATGGCAAAGTGTGGCCTAATATCATTGGTTAATTCTCAAATATTAAAATGGCATACAAAGAACATACAAAAAACTAAAATGGATAGCATACGATTATAGATTCAATTTGGGCTACATAAGCCTGCAAACAATTACAATGGCAAAGTCACAACAATCACAAGAATGGCTTCAGATCAAAGTCTACGTTGGGACCGAAGGGAGCAAGGGTCTTTAATTTAAAGATCCAGGCAGCCTCTCGTTGTAACAATAAATTATCGAGGTCACCCCCTCTCCTAGGGAGGGTGACATGTTCGATGCCAATATAACGACGAGATCGAGTGGTTTGCTTCCAAAAAGTAGCTAATCAGCTGGACACCAAATGTGCATCCAACAAGTACTATGCATAACCATTGAAGAACCACGTTAATGACAATATCGATTTAGGTTTTAAGTATCAAGGTAAGGTGACTCTTTCGGGTTAGAAGAATTCGATTTTGCAATCAAATACATCATTTTGGATTTGTGTGCCCATGAAAACTGTTTTCACGCCATAAGACAAGGAGACACAAAATGTTATGTAGTTTACGCTGCATTTCTGATATCTCTATACAAAAATTGTCCAACAGCTAGATCCAGGATTCTTACAGGGTTCAAGTTCAATGTGTAATTTAGCTGATTGTGTAATATATTATATAATGACAACTTACACTGCCATAAATGTAAGGACAGAAAGTAGTATTTTATGTCACATGATTTTGGACAAATCCATCAAGACACCAACCATGATAGTGTGTTAAACAGGTTTTAAATCAACTCACAAATTTTATTGAATATAGCTATGATCCCCCTTCTATTTTCATGTAATGACAAAAAAATATCAATGACTTATCAACATCTGTAACAAGTTGTCCAGTGTAGGAAATCCTCCCTGGTACCCTAGTATATAGAATGACCCATTTACACTATACACATAGCTTATGCTTTGGTTCCACCTTGACATCCCTGATCTACTTGATTCAATAAATTAAATGCTAGAACATTGGTCGCCAGGATTAGCTATTTGTAACTAGCCTCTTAATACTTGCATAAAGGTGCGAGATAGACACATGTTCATTATAGTCATAATGAGTTGTGGTGCCATGGTCGCTGCCTTGACTAAGATCCTCCAGAAAAGTACAGGGCCTGTTGCATTTCTTTGCATAATAATGAAGTCAGATTGATGAATGTAGTTTATATACAACAATTTTCATTCAATTACAGTATATCCAAAGTGCACTCTATTTTCATGTGGTGAAAAGTAGCCTGCAGTATACTTCATGAGCATATACTTGATTTTCATATCTCAATAAGTGTACTTCAGTATACTTACAAAAAAATATACTTTCTTTTCATGTCTTCAAAAAATGTCTTTAGTATAGTTACAATAAATTAACTAGAATATCATGTACTTCAAAGTACTAGATTTTCATGTAATGAGTGTGTTTGCTAAAAGCAAGACCACGCTAGAAATCTGACATACTTATTGTTCTCAATAATGAAGTAGTTACCTTATATTTACTGAATGTTCTACCTGCCTGCCTGTTACCAAAGACTGAGTGACAGGAGCAGAATGGCTTTTGTTGGTTCTTCAATGAGGAAATACTTTCCAATATTCAACTACTTGTATTTTCAAATGAAAGTATATCTGAATACTTACTTCGAAATGTATGTGAAAATAATTGAGATATATTATATAGTAACTTAACCCAGGTCTGGTTCCACCTATACAATCCTTTCAGATATACACTAATGATTAGGGGAGAGGGATTAGGGGCTAAGCACTAGATCTCTGGAACAGAAAACAGAACAAGTTTAGTTTTTATGATGAGGCAACTGTCTGTGTAAACACCATCTTACCTGAAGTACTCCATTCATGGAAAATCCCATGGGGTAAATCTCAGTAGTCTTAAAAAATATATATTCTTGTCTCCCCTCTAAACACTACTCAATTTCAAAATCATTAGGAAACAATTTATTGAACATTTGCCACCAGACAAACAGTATCAGTTAAATACAGAGACAGCTTCAACCTGGAGCCATTTCTATCTCTTCATCTTTAAACATCAGGGACAGACTCCTTTTACAAACCCTCCTCTCTCCTCAGTCATGCTCTCTGTAGCTACACACACAGTGTGAGAGTGTTACTTTTTGAATCCCAAATCGATCCCTCCCTAGTCCGCCCCTACCCCCTTGTCCAGGAGTCTATTTGGGATTCAGCAACTCTGTGCTGGAAGTCTTTTGGTTTTCTGTCTTCTAATAGAGAGTAGAATAGGGGTGCATCTCAATCTAACAAGGTTTCCTCTTCTCACACAAGCTCCCTTCCTCTGCACTACTCTGTAAAGACTGGACAGGTGAAAGGTCATACCCAGTAGGCTTAGAACATCATATTGCTTTCTCTTAAGAGAGGGAAACACTTGAGATGCACAGTAGGTAGTGAAAGCAGTTTCCGTTCTGAAAGCATGATTAAGAAGCTATAGTAGATGTAGGAGGAAGATGCCCCTAAGCACTGACACAGGGTCAGATACAGTGAGCTCCAAAAGTACTGGAACAGTGAATTTTTGCTGTGGTTATTTTGGCTCTGTACTTCAGCACTTTGGATTTGAAATTATACAATGAGGTTAAAGTGCAGACTGTCATAGAACGCACTTCTACATTGATGTGGATGCTACCATGATTACGGATAATCCTGAATGAATTGTGAATAATGATGAGTGAGAAAGTTAGAGATGCACAAATATCATACCCTAAAACATGCTAACCTCTCACCATTACAATAACAGGAGGTTAGCATATTATATCATCCACCTAAAACATGCTAACCTCTCACCATTACAATAACAGGGAGGTTAGCATTTTATATAATCCCCTAAAACATGCTAACCTCTCACCATTACAATAACAGGGAGGTTAGCATTTGGGGGTATACTATTTGTGCCTCTAACTTTCTCACATAAATATTCACAATTTATTCAGGATTATCCATAATCATGGTAGCATCCACAATAATGTAGAAGAGTTTTGAAACATTATATTCTTATTTACACTAAAACTCACTACAAAATGACAATACCATTTTTTCTATTGGGCACAAAATAATCTAAAACACAAACAGCAAATGCATCTAACAAATGTGTTGTCACAAGCTTGATGTAGTCATTGTGTGCTATGAATATGGGACCAAATACTTTTTACTACTTTAATACACAAGTGAATTTGTATCAAATACATTTGGTCCCCTAAACTGGGGGGACTAAGTACAAAAAAGTGCTGTAATTACTAAACAATTCACACGATATGGATGAAAATACCCTCAAACTAAAGCTGACAGTCTGCACTTTAACATCATAGTCATTGTATCATTTCAAATCCAAAATGCTGGAGTACAGAGCCAAAACAACAACAAATGAAATACTTTGAGATTACTGTATTCTTCATCCCAGTGATAGTTAAAGTTAGGATTGGGGAAAGGTAATCTGATCCTAGATGTGTGGTTAGGGGCAACTTCTACCTCGGGCCTAATGTAAAGTAATCACATTAATATATATTATTTAAAAATGGCAATTAGTCTGATAAGCGCCTCGTCTCTTCTACTTCTAATAAGACCAGGTGTGTTCAACAAGTAGGGCCAAGAAGATACCCGTATCACAATACTCATTAAAACCGTGGCAAGAAACAAAACAAAGCGAATTTTACATCTTTAGGAAAACAGCCCTAATGTTGGAAACAAATATCATTATGTTGTCACATTTATTTATTTTCTAAGATATAGCACAAAATATTTTACATACAGCAAGTTTTTATAGGACCAAAGAGATGAGCCTGCATCATGTTTTCATTTTTGCCATGGAAAAAATATTGTCATACTGGTATGGTCACAGCCCGATCAACAAGACTGTCAGCATTTAAAACGTTAAATGCTGATTCAAACAATTAAACAGTAGCTATGGATAACAAAGAAAGCTATCACATATGCTGAAGTTCTTCAGCTAGCTTTTCACCATTAAACATTCACTAACGTTAGCTAACAGTTTAAAAGCTGACGTATTTCACTGCTAACATCAGCCTTGTTGAATGCACCTCAAGGGTATAAATTAAAACTGTCCGATAAAATCAAACCTCTATTTTTACATTTAAAATCAGGTAAAATGTGCTCTCCGATCATATGCCAATTTTAATGTTGCTTCGATGGAAGATTGGATGGCCTCTCCAAGGCAAGCCTACACACACGTGCAGACAAAGACACACAAACACAGGAGACATAGATTAGGAATCACTGGCAACTTTAAGAAATGGATCACTAGCCACTTTAATAATGTTCCATATCTAGCATTACTCATCTCATATGTATAAACCATACTCTACACTATTCTCACGGTACCTCAGTCTGTTCACATATTGCATCACCCATCTCATATGTATATCCTGTATTGTATTCTATACTACACCACTGACTGTCAAACAGCCATCTCCAGCAAATCAGAGGCTGTTTCCTATAGACATATATTAGGAATCACTGGCCACTTTAAGGAAATGAAACACTATCCACTTTAATCATGTCTCCGTATCTTGCATTACTCATCTCATATGTATAAACTGTACTCTATACTATTCTACGGTATCTTAGTCACTTTAATTGTGTGTAAATATTGCATCACCCATCTCATATGTATATACTGTACTCTATACTATGCCACTGTATCTTAGTCCAATGCCGCTCTGACATATGTATATACAGTTGAAGTCGGAGGTTTACATACACCTTAGCCAAATACATTTAAAGTCCGTTTTTCACAATTCCTGACATTTAATCCTAGTAAAAGAATCGCTGTCTTAGCTGTGTTAGGATCACCACTTTATTTTAAGAATGTGAAATGTCAGAATAATAGTAGAGAGAATTATTTATTTCACCTTTTATTTCTTTAATCACATTCCCAGTGGGTCAGAAGTTTACATACACTCAATTAGTATTTGGTAGCATTGCCTTTAAATTGTTTAAACTTGGGTCAAACGTTTCGGGTAGCCTTCCACAAGCTTCTCTCAATAAGCTGGGTGAATTGTGGCCCATTCCTCCTGACAGAGCTGCTGTAACTGAGTCAGGTTTGTTGGCCTCATTGCTCGCACATGCATTTTCAGTTCTGCCCACAATTTTTTCATATGATTGAGGTCAGGGTTTGTGATGGCCATTTTGCCACAACTTTGGAAGTATGCTTGGGGTCATTGTCCATTTGGAAGACCCATTTGCGACCAAGCTTCAACTTCCTGACTGATGTCTTGAGATGTTAGGTCTACACATTTTTCTCTGAGGTCTTTGCTGATTCCTTTTGATTTTCCCATGATGTCAAGCAAAGAGGCACTGAGTTTGAAGGTAGGCCTTGAAATACATCCACAGGTACACCTCCAATTGACTCAAATTATGTCAATTAGCCTATTAGAAGCTTCTAAAGCCATGACATAATTTTCCTGGAATTTTCCAAGTTGTTTAAAGGCACAGTCAACTTAGTGTATGTAAAACTTCTGACACACACAAATTGTGATTCAGTGAATTAATCAGTCTGTAAACAATTGTTGGAAAAAATGCTTGTGTCATGCACAAAGTAGATGTCCTAACCGACTTGCCAAAACTATAGTTTGTTCACAAATTTGTGGAGTGGTTGAAAAAATTAGTTTTATTGACTCCAACCTAAGTGTATGTAAACTTCCGACTTCCAACTGTATATTCTTAATCCATTCCTTACTTAGATGTACGTGTATTTTGGGTATAGGTTGTTAAACTGTTAGATATTACTTGTTAGATATTACTGCACTGTCGGTGCTAGAAGCACAAGCATTTCGCTACACCCGCAATAACATCTGCTAAACACGTGTATGTGACCAATAAAATTTGATTTGAGGAGACAGGAGACTGTCAGTGGACATTGTTTATTATGCTGGTGCTACTGTCAATCTCCCACTATAGACTTAGTTAGAGATCTCATCTTTGTATCTGTCCCATTATCTCCATTTTGAAGTAGTCCATTTTCTTCTTCTTTTGTGTTTAAAGAAAAAGCATAAACTTTATAATGGTGAATTACCGCCACCTGCAGTGCTGGAGTCCTGAACCAAATCTTGTGTGTCATTCATTTATTGTGGCCACTAGATGGCAGTGATACAGCTTAAAGCCATTTACAAACCAGGTAACCAATTTGAAGAAGAAGCCAATGCTCTGCTCAGTCATTGGCTGATACCACCCAACCCATAGGAATCGCCACTCACTTGTCAACTTTAAAATGATGGAAGCCCTCAATGGCAATGCTCATGCAACAACAGATTATATCCAACTAGAACTCTCTAACTATCTCTGTCTCACACACACCCTATTGTACCTATATGACGGTCTTGAAGGTCTGCAGAATGAGGTTGGTTTGGTGGATCAGTCTGTTCGCACTGATGAACACGTTGATCGCCCTGGAAACAAGGATGGTTCATTTATATTGTTATTTAACGACTGCAAATAAAACAAAAACACAATGTCAGCAAAACAGTTGTTTCAAAATAGCCCTGACATTTCAAACCTGCTAAAACAATTGGTTTCTCATGGTCATCGTAAAATAAACAGTAAGAACATTCCCACTACTAATATTATTAGTGTTAATGTACACTGAACAAAATATAAACTCAACATGCAACAATTTCAAAGATTTTACTGAGTTACAGTTCATATAAGGCAGTGGTCACCAATTGGCGGTACACTTGATTCAGAACCCCTGCGCACCGGCAGACCGGGAGATCTGTGGCTAAATCGAGTGTGCCTACTGTGCCTACAGCTTCCAGCAAAGTTTGATACTAGCTACATGAGATTTCATAACTTAAAAAAAAAACATGAGCAGAGGTGACTGTTTTGGAGAGCCTGGCGTGCCCAAAGTAAAATGCCTCCCATTCAGGCTCAGAAAATGGGATATGCATATATTTAGTACCATTGGATAGGAAACACTCTGAATTTTCCAAAACTGTCATCCATTTGTCTGTGAGTCAATCAGAACGCATGGGGCAGGCAAAACCCTGAGTAATTTCTGTCCTGGAAAAAGTCATTTTGACACATTGCTCATTTTGGAACCCCTCCCTATTGAAAATGACCATATATAGGCATATGTTTGCAGTCCAGGAAGCTTCCTTGTGATGTCACCAGCCTCTGGATGGTGTTTTCCTCCATTTTGGGTGAGTCATCCCAGAGAAAACAACAAAACCACGAGGGTCCCACATTCTAAAATAGGTCACATTTGCGCGCTCACGAGAAGTCACGGAGTGTCTTTTGTAGCCTAGTTATTGATCAGCTTATATTCCGGCTGATTTATAATAGTAAATATACGTAAGAGTGTTTTTAAGGCTACATTTAAAACTATGTTTGATTGTTTTTGGACAAGTTTATAGGTATAATTTTAACGAGTTAGCGCCGCGCTTCAACGGAGTAGTGGAAGCTGTCGTTTCTGATTATAACGCGCGGACCAAATGGAGGATTTATGGATAAAAAACGTTACTTTTTCTAACAAAAGAACCATGGATTGTCTTCGTTGGACACTTAGGATGACCTCAGCAGAAGTTCTTCAACAGGTAATTGATTTGTTTTCGCTGTGAAATGTGTTATGTGTGTGCCATGATGGCTAATCGATACATGGCTATTGGAAAATTTGTGAGGTGATAGCCTCAAACAAATGAATGTGCTGCTTTCGCCGTAAAGCCTTTCTGAAATCTGACAACGCTGTGATATTGCCAAGAAACAGAGCTTTTGATGAGTATGGAACACTTGTATATTGGTGGATGTCTAATAATTCAAATTTCGATATTTGAATTTCGCGCTTTACCTTTTTACCTGGTAGTGACGGGATGAGCCCGCTAGGGACCCACTGGTTCTTGAGAAATTAATCGATTTGTTGACAAATCACATCAGATCGTCTCACATCAGATATTTTTTAGAACTGATCTAATTGGTCAAAAGACCAGTTAGTGGAAAAGATCAGAATTGGGCTGCCACTGTAAACGCAGCCATGGAATCTTATCTTTTGAGTTCTGGTACCACATTCGTATGTGGTTCTCATCCTCAGTCTGGATGCTCAGATCAGAATTGTTGTTCTCTTTAGTGTTTTTCATGCACATTAAATGCCATTATCAAGATAACCACCCCAACATTTTAAACGAACAGTGACAAGAAATCAATGAGCATTGCGTTTGCATGCTATTTCATATTCTACGTCGGTGTGAATGTGCAAACCTGATATGGGTCAAAATACAATAAAAGTATGGACAGTGAGAAAAATAGATTGGATATGAAAGAAAAAGTGAATTCTTTATCTCTTTCGCCTTCTCTCACTCCACCCTCCATCTCCCCAGGTCGAAGTGTTCCTCATAGAGAACCACATCTTCCCTAAGTCCCAGTTTGAGCCCAGTGGAAGGTTTGAACGGCCCAGCTGGCGGGATGTTCCAGGGATCAACATCATGGCGCACATCTACAGAGAGGAGCCAGACTATCACATCTACCACCCCTCCAAGATGATAGTACGGCCCAGGTTAGAATCTGCCACCCTTCCAAGATGATAGTACAGCCCAGGTTAGAATCTGCCACCCCTCCAAGATGATAGTACGGCCCAGGTTAGAATCTGCCACCCCTCCAAGATCATAGTACGGCCCAGCTTAGAATCTGCCACCCCTCCAAGATGATAGTACGGCCCAGCTTAGAATCTGCCACCCCTCCAAGATGATAGTACGGCCCAGCTTAGAATCTGCCACCCCTCCAAGATGATAGTACGGCCCAGGTTAGAATCCACCACCCCTCCAAGGTGATAGTATGGCCCAGAGTAGTATACTAAGAAGCTAGCTAGATAGGGTTTTCTAAAGCTAGTCAGCTTCAGTTAGGTTCACATTCCAGCTCAGGCTTTATCCCTATTAGGACGTTGGATATTGCTTGTCCCCATGCTGCTCACTCTAGCAGACTCGAACGATCTTCCTCCCGTGTCTGCATCTAGGTCTCGCCCTGTGCCCTTATAATTACGTATCGTTCATGCCGTCTTTGGTGTTTATCAATGCACAAGCACCTTTTTTCCCCACTCCTATAGATACAAGAATTGTTTAAAGTCATACTGTGCGTGTTTCAAATGCATCCTGTCATTACTAAATGTGTATTTAATATTTTAATATTACTTTTACACACACAAAAAAAATGTTTGATTAATACAATATTTGATCAGTGGTCTTCAAATTAAAGGGATGATGCGAACCTGATTTCATTGGTCCTCAACTCACGGATCAGACATTTCATTCAGGATAAGTAGTTAGCCCTGAGTTAGCCTGCCTCGTAGCAGGCTAGTTCTGAAGGATTCGTTCCCTGGCTAAAAGGTGAGCCACATTTGTGTGAGTGGGTATCTTTAGTTGAGCTCAGAGTTTGTAGAATAGGGCACAGGTTAGAATCTACCAACCAGACAAGATGAATGTACATACCAGGTTAGAATAGAATACAACCCCTGTCTAATAAACCCTCTGGGCAGTGGAGCAGATGTCGACCCACTCTGTGCTGCGTAACTTCGGGCAGACAGTGAAGGTTCCTCCTAACGTGTGTCATATCATCCATGTCAGAGTTCCCCTACGAGGAGGACTGATGAAGGAGGAGCTGCATGAAGACAAGAGAGTCTGGGACTACGAGAGACAACTGGTGCCTAATGTAGATAAAGCATTGGAGAAGGCAGGACTACTGTGCATGTGAATGGATTTGCTTCATGCTGTTACAGCGTGATACCAACGGAACCAACCCTGCAGAGAAGTTTAGCCCCGCACTTGAACAGTTTTAGTTGTTGCGAACATTGAACCACTGTGCTGTTTACTTTGTGCCTCTACGTCATATCGCTGAGTCTACCTTTAAGTGTATTACAAATGTAATGAAAGTTTGAATAGTATTTTTTAAATGAGTTTGATTTTATCTGTACTTACTTAAAGTAATAATACATGGAATATGTATGACACAATTTATTTGCTCTTTTTATAGCCCTTTTCAAGGACTCAAAGCCCCTTTACAATGAATAGGATTAACTTTGTGCTTTGTGTTACTTTTTAAAGTGTACTTTTAATTTATAGCTTATAAAGTTGTGCTTCAGTATTCTTAGAATACATATACTACTGCTAATTGTACTTCAGTGTATTGGAGATATCAAAAATATACTAGATTGTCATGTAATGCCAATTGTACTTAAGTATATTTCTAAGTATTTCCAAAATGTACTCTATTTTAATGCGGTGAAAGGTGTACTGCAGTAGCCTATACTGTGAGGGTATAATTGATTTTCATATCTCAGAAGTGTACTTTAGTATACTTACAAAAAGTATACTTTCTTTTCATGTCTTCAACAGTGTACTACAGTATACTTGCATAATGTGTACTTGCATTGACTTGAAAGTGTACTTTAAATTCATACCTTTTAAAATTGTTATTTAGTGTACTTAGGCTACAATAAATATACTAGGATGTCATACTTCAAATTGTACTTCAGTGTACTAGATTTTCATGTAATAAGTGTTCCTGCTAAAAGCTAGACCACACTAGAAATCCGACATACTTTTGTTATTGTTCTCAATAAGGAAGTTGTTAGCTCATATTTCCTGAAAGCTCCAGCGGCCAGAACATAATGGCTTTTGTTGGTTCTACAATGAGGAAATACTTTCCATAGGCGGGTCCCATCATAAACACAAGTCAAGGCAGAACTTCAGAAGGGAACCGTTTCATGATTTAACAACCCACTTGATCATGCAGGGTAATACAGAGTAAAACTGTATTAAAACCCCCTAGAGTCGATGTCCGGTCACCCGTGGAAATTGTATTTAATCAAAGTCTGTCTGTTTAAGCTAGATATGTTTTTTTTGCATGTCTCAATACACCAAATCGGACTATATCGGCCTTCCGCACCTGCAGTGGAAGGTGGCAGAGCTACAGCTCTGTTTGTCAGACTGTTTGGGCTACACACTAATATGACCCCTTTATGGAAAGATAAGACTCTCTACGACCCCCACAAGTGTCACGGGACTTGTCTAAAGACTGGTATCAAGCCGAAAAAGTTATGGAAGTGAATGGGGCATTTCCACATCAAAGGTACACGGATAATTCCACGATATGACAGAGTGCTATAGAGAGAGAGACAGAGTGCTATAGAGAGACAGACACAGTGAGACGGATGATGAAGAGACACAAGCTGTGATATCTTGATGAAGGTAAGACTTCATACTCATCATTACAATAGTGCCATGGTGCCCAAATGGTAAATCAATGGTGCTATATAAAAAAGAGTGATGGAAATACACAAATGAATACATACCAATTGATTGTATCAGATTTACATAGAGAATAATACAAAATGCTCTGAGACCAGGTTGCTAATAAACCCAGGTCAATGGAAACCTGCCTATTATTACAGGAGTAGAACAGGGTGTGTGATGTGTGTCTTCTTGTTTTTGGTGGTTGTTTTCCTGTTTCCTCGCTGCAGGAGTTTTCATTGTAATTTTGTCTTGCTCTCTCTCTCTCTCTCTCTCTCTCTCTCTCCTGTTCTACTTTCTCCACGCTCTCATTTTGTACCTTTCTCTCTATACTACTCTCTACCTCGCTCTTTCCATTTTTTACCTCCTACTTTCCTCTCTTCCTCTTTATTCTCTCACTCCTGCTCTCTCCAACTCGCTCCCTCTTGGAATCATCTTTCTTTATCTTCTAGTTCTTCAGTCCCCTCTCCTAGTGATCATTTTCAAATTGCCTCAGTCACATTGCCACACGCACACACACAAACACACACACACATATTCAGGTTAAAAATGTAATTTCAACGTAGGCCTATTTTGGATAATCTAGAACTAAAATCTTGCGTCATTTGGTCAGATCCACCTGCAGAGGATGCAGCATTCAAAGACTTGTCCTCTATTGGTTGACCTGACCTCTCATGATATTTTGCTTGCTTGTTTAGTTTTTTTGTTATGAAGCACTGAGATTTCTATCATGAAAATCACTATAGAAGATTAATACATTATTAGTAAGTTATTATTAGATGTTTCCTCGTCTGTCGACAAGAGAATAATGTAGGCCTATCTAAATAGCCTATTAAAATGCGAATACTAATATGAAAATTACTATTGCATTTATTGTATCACGCATGACTGTAAGTCACTTAGGATAAAAACGTCTGCTAAATGGCATATATTGTTATATTATATATATTATTGAAATCTATTAATGTATTAAAGTTTGTGGGGAATGCACAGTACAGTTTGATGAGATTCCTCTGAGTGAGTAGCAGAAACCCAAAAGAAGCAAAAGCAACCCTCCAGCAATGGGTAAAGGAGTCTGATATAACCTATAAAGCCCATTCTACTTAAAGCTGCAATATGTAACATCTTGGGTGACCCAACCAAATTCACATAGAAATGTTTAATTTTCTATGCTTCCCTGTCTTAAGGTTCGTTTTGCATCTTTTACTTTAGGTTTTGTACACCAGTTTCAAACAGCTGAAAATACAATATTTTTGTTTATTGAAAAAATATTTTAAAGTGGTTTAGATGGTAGAATGATTCTCTACACTATACTTGCTTGTTTTGTCACATAAACTCTACACTATACTGTATATTTATCTCTTCAACAGCAATCATGTATATGTGTGTGTTGCTGTCATAAATTGGGTCTCATGTTTGATTGAGGAGTGAGGGATCTCACTGCACTGTCTTAGTTATCACTGATAATGATTGAAAGTATAAGGTTGTCTCACACACACACATACACACAGACACTCTCTCTCTTGTTCTCTCTCTCTCATGCTCACACACACATGCAGAAACACACGCACACACAATCGCACGCACACACTTTTAATGACAGTAAAGTGCTGAAAAGACATTTAATATTCATGCCTTTATGTAACTTTACTAACCATTGCAATGTGTGTTTGTGTTTCCTCTCTGTAGTTTCCTCATTATTACACCACTCTTTAAATGTTTCTCTCCCAGTGAGAGATATGTGGTACATTTTCACAACTCTTAGTACAAAACTCATAACAGATACTGAACAATGCCGTTTTTTTTTAACTTTTAGAACATTTTCAATTGACTAAGTACAACACACAAAATCACAGAGTCACTTTTTCACCAAACCCAATCAGTGTTTCATCTAGAAATACATTTCATATAAAGGTATTGCCTTTCACAATGCAATATAATCATCTTCTCATTTGTTTAAATACATTTGGCTATCACTTAATCCAACTGTGCTTAATGGTTAACCACTTAACTGTTTGGTAAACCTATCGATTGAAAACTGGTTTGTATACTACAGTAATATGGATTTTGAGTACTGCAGAAATAAAATATGTGTTTGTAAAGTATAAACATCTAAATTACATGCATGATACAAGATAATCATACTTAATGACTACTCAATATTGCTTATTGATTTCACATAGTGGTAACCACAATTAGTCACCATAAAGAAGTGTGTGTGAACATTTTCATATTCTTTCAACATGGAACAGGATAGACAGCAAGGGAGAGGAAGATATCAAAGAAATTGTGGACAAAGAGGTCAAAGAGGAGGGCATGGGCCCCATCAAAGAGGTCAAAGAGGTGGGCATGGGCCCTATGGGCCCCGTTTGTGTGTGTGTGTTTGCATGCGTAGGCGTGTGCAAACACTCTCTAAAGTTCACCTGACAGAAAGACAAATGGACAGGCAGACAGACAGCATTAGCCTAGGCTACGACAAGACAGACAATTACGAGAGCTTGGGAATAGGAAGTTCTATCTGCAAAAAGATGATTCTGAACACTCATTGGTTTGAATGGTGTCATTATTTTGTATCATTTGAAATGAACACGAATTGTGGTATTAATATAGGTAGAGAACATTGAACAGAACAAGGCTGTCTATAACTGCTTTTTCACCTGAATACAGATAGAACCTTATTGTCCCAAACCCTACATACCAGTTCGCTGTGAGACAGGTTTTTCCTCTTGGCAACAAGCACCAGTTAGCTATGTGACGTATAGGGGGGGAAATGCCCGGGCTCTAGGGTCCCCCCACCATTATGTAAACAAAGTGTGTTTCTCCAATTACAGCACAGCTTCCGCCATCGGCATTGTGAGGTGAGACAGAGAGAGAGAGTCGCATCCTGTAGTAGGCTGTAATATCCACACCATTTCCATGGTTTGGCTGCGTCTGGTGGATTTTACTAAACAATTAGAACTTTGAATCTATCTACACATCACTACCTTTTTGTGGATACAATTTACTCCTTTTCCTGAACTTACACACAGGTATGTTCAGAAATGAATTGATGTTGGTACCAGAAATATATAGATTTTCACTAAAAACCATTAACAGCTGGGCTACCAGCCGTTGTCAAGAGATTGTTAAATACACTGTATAACTATTTATTTTTAATAACACTACCTCTTGAATAGCATAGTCAGAACTACACAGACATTTCTGATTATTCCACATGTAGCTCTATCATCAGAGTTATTAGTCAGTAAACATCAGTTGATCATGTATTTTCACATACGTGATAGTAATCTATTCATTTGACATGAGCTACCTAGCTAGCTAAGCAAACAATGTGTCATTTAGCATAGATTAGGTTGATGGAAAGAGTTTGACATTGGCAAATCCGTGTCCTGGTAAAGTTGTCAATCAGAACTACTGTCATCATCACTACATCTAGAACAATGCTGCCAGGATCCTGATGATAAACTGAAAGGTGTCATAATGTTTGATCGCAAACATCCTTTCTGAATTTAAAAGTAATCCAAGAAGTAATAATTTAGATTTTCAAACGTATCTGTAATCTAATTACAATATGTTTTGCTGATAACATTCCTGATTACAGGTACAGTTTGTAACTGATTACAGTTACAGTCCAAGTGATATTTGTGTTGGGAGGGTCTTTCCAAATTGGCATTCTTGATGAGAGGCCAATATTTGGTGGGATGAAGAGTTCCTCCTGGAGTGGCAGGAGTGGGGCGGTGGAGACTTTTAAAGAAAATGTGCCCGTTTTTGTGATTCTACGGATACAATGCATTCAGAAAGTATTCAGACCCCATGACGTTTTCCACATCTTCTTATGTTACAGCCTTGTTCTAAAATTGATTAAATAAAACAGTTCTCAATCTACACATAATACCCCATAATGACAAAGCAAAACCAGGTTTTTAGAAATGTTTGCAAATGTATTAAAAGTAAAAAACTGTAAGTATTCAGACCCTTTACTCAGTACTTTGTTGAAGCACCTTTGGTAGCGATTACAGCCTTGAGTCTTCTTGGGTATGACGCTACAAGCTGGGCACATCTGTTTTGGGGGAGTTTCTCCCATTCTTCTCTGCAGATCCTCTCAAGCTCTGTCAGGTTGGATGGGGAGCGTCGCTGCACAGCTATTTTCAGGTCTCTCCAGAGATGTTAGATCAGGTTCAAGTCCAGGCTCTGGCTGGGCCACTCAAGGACATAAAGAGACTTGTCCCAAAGCCACTCCTAAGTTGTCTTGGCTGTCTCCCAGTTTGAGGTCCTGAGCGCTCTGGAGCAGGTTTTCCTCAAGGATCTCTCTGTACTTTGCTGCGTTCACCTTTCCCTCGATCCTGACTAGTCTCCCAGTCCCTGCCTTTGAAAAACATCCGCACAGCATGATGCTGCCACCACCATGCTTCACCGTAGGGATGGGGCCAGGTTTCCTCCAGACGTGACGCTTGGCATTCAGGCCAAAGAGTTCAATCTTGGTTTCATCAGACCAGAGAATCTTGTTTCTCATGGTCTGAGAGTCCTTTAGGTGCCTTTTGGCAAACTCCAAGTGGGCTGTCATGTGCATTTTACTGAGGATTGTCTTCCGTCTTGCCACTCTACCATAAAGGCCTAATTGGTGGAGTGCTGCAGAGATGGTTGTCCTTCTGGAGGGTACTCCGATCTCCACAGAGGAACTCTGGAGCTCTAGATTTTTATTAAGCGTACATTTAAAACATTTCTAAAAACCTGTTTTCAATTTGATTTGTCATCATGGGGTAGTGTTTTATTTATTTACTTTACCGTTATTTTACCAGGTAAGTTGACTGAGAACACATTCTCATTTACAGCAACGACCTGGGGAAGAGTTACAGGGGATGAATGAGCCAATTGTAAGCTCGGGATGATTAGGTGACCATGATAGTATGAGGGTGATATGGGAATTCGTATGTTTAAGTAATGACTAAGAATATTTAACCCTGAAAATATATGTAATAGGTGTTAGAGGAATAGGTCTAGAACTTTTTAAAAGACTAAGACATCGTGTTACTATTTTGCAACCTAAGCAGGATGGAGTTGAGATAACAGAGGAAATGAGAACTGTGGATGTATAACTTTGAAACCAACAACAGGAAAACGGTTTATTCACCCATGCAGGGTGAGAAACGGTTAGAAAACTGTTTAGAAGTGATAAGCTGTAATTATGTTAAACACAGCCCGCCTAAAGCGGGGTGGAGTTAAATTGTATGTACATATAAAAGACTGTGTTCCCATTGTGAATTTAGAACGTTCCATTAATAAAACCTGATCTTTGCAGCTGGGTCTCTGTCTGTTTCATCTTAACCAAAGCTTTATGACCTTTGGGTTACAGACAGAGTAGTTTAATAGAAGTTCATTTTAGAACATTGAGAACACAATTCTCGCGACAATTTGGTCCTTCGAGCAGGACCTCAATACCTGTTTTTATCGTCCAAAGATAACACGCCGAATACCGTGCACGGGCGGATGATCGCATCCGTAATATCAAAGACCCTGACATTGGGGAGCTATTGCAGGCTGGTTTATATCTGAGAACGACAGAGACAGTGATGAGATCTAACCTAAATTGCTTTTCCCAGTCTGCAAGAACAAGGTCAGTAATCTTTATTCATTGATTGGGGGGGGACAATTTGAGTTTGTGGATTATCTCTCTGAAACGGTGTAAAGTTAATTTACTAGGCTCGTGTTTGTCTGACTGACAATCTTGTGAGTCCTTACGCAACTGTGATTGTGTAACAGCGACATCGATGTGTGATACAGGTCCGAAATGACGCTGTGGTACCGGTGCACTGCCGTAAATAAACTAATTCAATAAGGTGAAGATCTTCATGGAAAGATCGTTTATTAGGTGAACTAATTTAATAAGGTGAAGATCTTGCGGGGAACAAGATTGTTTATTGAATAAACTAACTTAACAAAGGGGAAGATCTTTATGGCAATAAGATCGTTTATTAGGTGAACTAACTTAATAAGATGTGATCTTGCTGGGAATAAGATCATTTATTGAATGAACTAACTTAATAAGGTGTGATCTAGCTGGGAATAAGATCATTTATTGAATGAACTAATTTATTGACGTGTGATCATAGTTTACAGGTGAATTGGATTGTTGTCAAGGTGTATTAACAAATGGGATTGTTATTGACGTGGGATCATGATTCAGGATGGGTGGCAAATCCTCAAAGGAGGTCACGGAATTAACTGGGGATGAAAAGCACATGGAATTTAAAGATAAACGAAATCTCCAATTCGGTCCTAAATGGAAAAATAAATATGTTTTCGATGGAAGGTTAAATGTGGAAAAATTGGAATCAATGGTCAAAAGTATGATTGAAGTATGTGGAAATAATGTGAAAAAACAGCAAGAGGAAGGGCTTGATGCAGCTAGGGTGTGGCTCTCTGAAGCCCGAGAAAATGAATAGAGTGAAAAAACAGGATGCTTAGGAATGTCGTTCAGGCTATTTTGGTTGGAGTTCAAAAAGCACTAGATTGGATATGCCAGAGTGTAGGAAAAAGTAGAAATAGGTTTGTTTTGACTGTTACCTAGTAACATAAACGTTAGCGACAAGATAGGGGAAGATTAGTAAATATTATACATTTGTCTTAGAGATGTTGTTAAGAAAAGGTTAAAGTCATAATTCGTCATATAGTCAATGTTTGTCTAGTTTCCTGAAAAAGAAAAGTAATGAACTGTTGTTATGATGTGTATTAGGTTATCATGGAAGGTGACGTCAGATCCTGTCTTAATGCATGGTAGAAATCATTTGACATAGACAGAGTGGGTAAACCTCAAAACCCTTCCTAACCGGCTGAAGAAAGAGCGACAAAGGAGTGCAATGAGAGACAGTGAATTTTACTACTCCTATATGAGTCCGAGCCATAAACCAGGGCCGGGGTGCAGAGAGAGCGTGGAGTGAGCGTGGAGAGAGAGAGAACAAGCTCAGGTGAGAGACTCGTGAGTGAAAGGGAGTTATCTACTTAGATATTAAAATCGGGACATTATCAAGAGCTATGACATGTGACAAAGGAAGAGTTACATGTGCCGTTGGGAAAATGAACTGTAAACGATATCTGAAGAAGACACGCTCGAAAGATAAGTGCCAGGTGAAGGAAAGGGGGGTGGTGGTATACGCCCTGCTAACTATTTAACCTGGGAATTCATTGAGATACGGATCTTTCTTTACCAGGCCACTCATGACGAGAAAACAGGGACAAAGGGGGGCTGTAATGGGAAGAGTTATGACCGGCAATAAAATGTTGTTTTATAAATGTAGGTTCTAACAGGGATGTTCTGTGTTAAGTTGATGAACTGGAATTGGAGCCTAGACTCAAAGTAAGCACGGAGGTCAGTCATTCTAAATTCGGGTTGGATAATTTTGTGCGTTGTGATTGGGATACTGCGAGAGAGTATTGCTAAAGCATGATGAGAGGTACATTTGCTGATAACATTTATGTGGCTGAGAGAGTTTCCAGAAACGTATCTCTAAGTGTCATGGTGAGGGGAGGTGGTTTGTTTAAGGAATCCCTGGATGATAGCGTGGGACAACAATGAAAGTTGTTTTGTTTTACCCTGTATTCAATTTGTTTATTGTTACATCGCGTCAATGAATGGTGCTAAGTTATTAAACATGTACTTTGTTTTTCTTTTCAAGTCAATATGTTTTTAGGTTTTGTGGAACATGAGTGTTCATTGTTCCACAGGAGGGAATGATGTATATTGACTGATTGATTTGAGAATGTGTTAGTATGTTTGTAAATGTAGAAACGGCATTAGGAGTATAGTGTGTTATGGGTTAGATGTAATGATAGAGGAGTATCATTCCCAGAGACTGTTGCAGGAGATAGTTGCTCTCCCTCTTCTATGAGCTAACTGTACAATATGGGGATTTAATTGAACATTACACATACCTAGATTATGGTGAAAGTGGTGAGATAGTGTTGTCATTTCAGATACTATTGTCAATTTACAGTAATGAGTTTGTCACAAAAGGCATAACGCTTGAAAGAATAGCATCACATCACCTGCTGAGTGTGATTAAGCTGCTATTTTGACACATGGGCAAAGCCATGTGTCAACGGGGGGATGGTAGAGCAGATTAGGAAACACTTTGTAGCATATGGAATAACTAACTATTTAAAATAAATAAATAAAAAAATATATATATATTGTTCCGATGTCTTATCTGTGCTCAGAGCAACCACCAAGGAAGACAGAGGGCATCACAGGGCGAATATCCCTCAGCGAAATATCCTTTCCAGCAATTGGAAATTGATTTTATAGAACTCACTAGGAGTGAAGGAAAGAAGTGGTGTTTAAACAATTATAGATAAACATACCGAATGCCCGAGTTAGGTGGACCAGAGCATGCAGAGATAGATACCGACAATAGTAGCAGAACACATGAGAAGATTGTTTGTTAACCACACTTGTATGTCAAAGATTTTGTGTTCTACAGGTGAATTACAGAAAAAGGTGATTCACTCAATCCAACCAGATGACTGGGTGTGGATTCAATCGTTGAAAAGGAAAGACTGGAAGCAGCCCTGTTGGGAAGGTCCCTACCAGGTTCTGTTGGTCACAGCCTTTTCCATTAGAATAGTAGAAAGAGCAATCTGGGTCCACATTACCCACTGCAAAAAGGTAGGAACACATTCAAACACCGTGGAACACACGCAGAGTTAGAGAGCAGAACTGGACCGATAGGGTCTGGGGGTCGCTTCTGTTAACGAAGATTTCCTACCCCGACCTATCATCACTGTAGTGTGTTCCCTAGAGGTGTGAGTATGGGGTGGTACCTAGCAGACTGGCTAAGGGCAGGAGAGGGTTGGCGGTTTTTGGGATATGGGGTACCTTGAGCTGCATCATAGTTTTGATGATCTTTTTTATACATCCTGATTCAACACCTCCAGTATAAATTATATGATGTCGCTGACAGGTTTAAGAAGTAAAAGACTAGTTATATAATACCCGACCCCTCATGAATAAGGAGGATATAAAAAAGGAGTCCAAATAGGTGATGATGATGATATTAAACATTTCCCTAATAGAGCAGGAATATGGGTGCATAATAAATTGTGTAAGATTATTCAGGATTTTGTGATACCTTTAGATTTCTGTTTGGGACTCACTTCATCTTGTTCCTGGCCTAGGTAATTAAACATACTTGGGGACCGGGGTATGTGAACGGAAAGTGATCCCGATGGGGTTTTAAACAAAGTTTGGATATTAATGACTGTAGAGTAGATGTAGTAGTAACCCTCCAACGAGTCACAGAAATAGACACGGAATGAAAGTATTGGGCTTTCGCTGATGATTATGGACAAGATTTTTCCTGTTCACTAATCCAGTTGGTAGAGACCAACTTCACAAAAGACCCAGGTCTTGTAGTGGATCTCAATAGATGTAAGTCTGTTGTTAATGTGACTGATTTGGGTTCAGAAGTACAGGAGAAAATTCTCAACCTCACAGCTCCTATAACTGATGTGTGGTGGGCTTGTACCAATAAAGGACGCCTAAGACCGGCATTACCGAAAGGGTGGAGGGGCCCTTGTGTTACGGTATTATTGGTCCAACCAGTTAGGATTAGTCATCAGAGGCCAGTTCTGGAAGGGATAACTAGAAAAAAATCTAGGTTCTAATGAAGGCAGCTCTATTTGGAACTCCCAAAGGAATACAAAGCTATAAATCAGATTGGGGAGGGTTTTATCACTACGTTCTTCTGGTGGTTAACGATAAATAAAAATGTTGATTGGATCAATTACAGTGGGGAAAAAAAGTATTTAGTCAGCCACCAATTGTGCAAGTTCTCTCACTTAAAAAGATGAGAGAGGCCTGTAATTTTCATCATAGGTACACTTCAACTATGACAGACAAAATGAGGAAAGAAATCCAGAAAATCACATTGTAGGATTTTTAATGAATTTATTTGCAAATTATGGTGGAAAATAAGTATTTGGTCACATACAAACAAGCAAGATTTCTGGCTCTCACAGACCTGTAACTTCTTCTTTAAGAGGCTCCTCTGTCCTCCACTCATTACCTGTATTAATGGCACCTGTTTGAACTTGTTATCAGTATAAAAGACACCTGTCCACAACCTCAAACAGTCACACTCCAAACTCCACTATGGCCAAGACCAAAGAGCTGTCAAAGGACACCAGAAACAAAATTGTAGACCTGCACCAGGTTGGGAAGACTGAATCTGCAATAGGTAAGCAGCTTGGTTTGAAGAAATCAACTGTGGGAGCAATTATTAGGAAATGGAAGACATACAAGACCACTGATAATCTTCCTCAATCTGGGGCTCCACGCAAGATCTCACCCCGTGGGGTCAAAATGATCACAAGAACGGTGAGCAAAAATCCCAGAACCACACGGGGGGACCTAGTGAATGACCTGCAGAGAGCTGGGACCAAAGTAACAAAGCCTACCATCAGTAACACACTACGCCACCAGGGACTCAAATCCTGCAGTGCCAGACGTGTCCCCTGCTTAAGCCAGTACATGTTCAGGCCCGTCTAAAGTTTGCTAGAGAGCATTTGGATGATCCAGATGAGGATTGGGAGAATGTCAGATGAAACCAAAATAGAACTTTTTGGTAAAAACTCAACTCGTCGTGTTTGGAGGACAAAGAATGCTGAGTTGCATCCAAAGAACACCATACCTACTGTGAAGCATGGGAGTGGAAACATCATGCTTTGGGGCTGTTTTTCTGCAAAGGGACCAGGACGACTGATCCGTGTAAAGGAAAGAATGAATGGGGCCATGTATCGTGAGATTTTGAGTGAAAACCTCCTTCCATCAGCAAGGGCATTGAAGATGAAACGTGGCTGGGTCTTTCAGCATGACAATGATCCCAAACACACCGCCTGGGCAACGAAGGAGTGGCCGAAGAAGCATTTCAAGGTCCTGGAGTGGCCTAGCCAGTCTCCAGATCTCAACCCCATAGAAAATCTTTGAAAGTCTGTGTTGCCCAGCGACAGCCCCAAAACATCACTGCTCTAGAGGAGATCTGCATGGAGGAATGGGCCAAAATACCAGCAACAGTGTGTGAAAACCTTATGAAGACTTACAGAAAACGTTTGACCTCTGTCATTGCCAACAAAGGGTATATAACAAAGTATTGAGATAAACTTTGTTATTGACCAAATACTTATTTTCCACCATAATTTGCAAATAAATTCATAAAAATCCTACAATGTGATTTTCTGGATTTTTTTCCCTCATTTTGTCTGTCATAGTTGAAGTGTACCTATGATGAAAATTACAGGCCTCTCTCATCTTTTTAAGTGAGAGAACTTGCACAATTGGTGGCTGACTAAATACTTTTTTCCCCCACTGTATATATATTATAATCAACAAGGATTTGTGAATAAGACTAGAGATGCAGTGATGGGAATCTCTGAACAATTATCCGCCACCTCCCTCATGACCTGGCAAAATAGGTTGGCTCTAGATATGTTATTGGCTGAAAGGGTGGCTTCTGCAGAATGGTAGGGGGGTATTTTTATTCCTAACAACACTGCCCCAGATGGTACAGTTACTAGGGCTCTGGCGGGACTAACAGCCTTGAGGGAAGAGTGGGCTGAGAATTCAGGGGTTAATACCTCTGTGACCGGATGGTTTGATGAAATGTTTGGGAAATGGAAGACCATAGTGGCCACCATTTTGGGGGCGGCTATTGCCTGTATGGGTATGATTGTATTATGTGGATGTTGTCTGATTCCTTGTGTCCGAGGGTTAGTGAGTAAGGCGTTGGAGAATGCGGTGACTCAGCAGATGGTGAGGTATGGACCCATTCCAAACTCAGACCAATGGGATAAACGCTACAGGCCTCCAGGACTGGAGGATGCTGACGATCAATTTGACCCTAAAGACCTGCAATTAGATACAACTTTTATTGGTTCTAATGTGTGAAGGTTATAGTATAAATCCTAAACAGAAGAGTTATGATTGGAAGTAGTAATAGAACTTATTATTAGTTATCTTATTTGTAATTTTTATTTCTTTATAAAATGTTTTTTGTTTGGTGTGGTATAATTTATTTTATTTTCAGTGGATAATATTTAGTCAAAGTGGATTGATATGGGAATTTGTATGTTTAAGTAATGACTAAGAATATTTAACCCTGAAAATATATGTAATAGGTGTTGGGGGAATAGGTCTAGAACTTTTTAAAAGACATCGTGTTACTATTTTGCAACCTAAGCAGGATGGAGTTGAGATCTGTCGACAAGACGATTTATAACTTTGAAACCAACAACAGGAAAACTGTTTCTCCACCCAGGCAGGGGGAGAAACGGTTAGAAAACTGTTTAGAAGTGATAAGCTGTAAATATGTTAAACACAGCCCGCCTAAAGCGGGGTGGAGTTAAATTGTATATACATATAAAAGACTGTGTTCCCATTGTGAATTTAGAATGTTCCATGAATAAAACCTGATCTTTGCAGCTGGGTCTCTCTGTTTCATCTTAACCAAAGCTTTACGACCTTTGGGTTACAGACAGAGTAGTGTAATAGAAGTTCATTTTAGAACATTGAGAACAAAATTCTCGTGACAGAGGGTCAGATTGGGAATTTTGCCAGGACACCAGGGTTAACACCCCTACTCTTACAATAAGTGCCATGGGCTCTTTAATGACCACAGAGAGTCAGAACACCCGTTTAACGTCCCATCTGAAAGAAGGCACCCAATCACTGCCCTGGGCATTGGGATATATTTTTTTGTACCTGAGGAAAGAGTGCCTCTTACTGGCCCTCCAACACCACTTGCAGCAGCATCTGGTCTCCCGTCTAGGGACCGACCAGGACCAACCCTGCTTAGCTTCAGAAGCAAGCCAGCAGTAGGATGCAGGGTGGTATGCTGCTAGTGTGTGTAGATTGATGAGGAAAACAAGTAATTTAATACATTTTAGAATAAGGCTGTAACGTAACAAAATGTGGAAAAAGTCAAGGGGTCTGAATACTTCTGAATGCACTGTGTGGGAGGGGGGTGATGTTTGCCCAGACAGGGAGCCAGGTGAATCGTAGTGTGCCAGTGATGAGGTGTGTGATGCTGTGTGTGTGTGTGTGTGACGACCTTGACCTTGCCTCATGAACTCCCTTACGGAAAAACTACATGAATTTCCCAAAACACATTTTCATGTACTCCCGTGATCTTATGTGAAGTTAATGTGACAACATGTAAAGCAACATGTGATAACATGAAAACGTGATCACATGTCAAGTGTTCCAAAAACACGTTTTCACATGAAATCATGTGATTTCCACATGTGAAACCATGTGATTTTCTGTAAAAGTCTGCTGCTGAGAATGAGTGCTAGTTCTGGTGGTAGCAGTGCTCCCTGTAGAGCCAGCTAGTTTGGAGATGAGGTTGGCTGGATGAATTTTCACAGCCGAAGAAGCCTTGTCTCCTGTGTCAGTCAGTGTCTGTAGCCTTAGTGATGACTGATGACGTGTGAAATACATATTTGAGCTCTGCTGTATTCAGTTTAGCAGGCTGCTACAATGGGATATTGGAATGGAATAGGCCTACCAAAAAAGTACAAACTCTAATTTACAAAAATTCCAGCACAGATTGACATATGTATTGCTAGCCTCAGTAGGGAGCCTACCAGGCTGGTTGAGATATCATTCCACTCCTTGACACTGTGCTTAGCATGACACAGAGTACAATGAGTGGAATTTCAGCAAACACGTTGTATGTTAGCAAAACAGGCTATGGATTTTAGGCTAACATTTTTAGTTTTACTATGTATTTTTGTCGTAAGTCTGCTTGTCGTGAGCACATCCATCCATAATCTGCCATTGTTTATTTTCAACCAACATGTTTATTTGTAGGCTGGTTTGTCTTGTAGCCAAAGTTTCCATAAACACGCTCACTCATCACACATCCCACTGGGCACAGACGTCAGTTCGACATCAGTTCAACGTTTGGTTGAACTGAATTCAACAACAAATGGCACCATGTCATAGGATTTAGTTTAAAAGTTGCCTTTATGTTGATGACTATTAGACTTTTGGGGGTTGGAATGATGTGGAAACAAGGTTGATTCAACCAGTTTTTGCCCAGTGGGATTATAGACTAAGCAAGCTAGAACCACAGATGAAAGGTAAATGAAAAGTATATTTTCTTCTTTGCTACCACTGTTGCAACCTGGTCTCATGGCAATTCGTAGGATTTGGTACACAAATCTGTTTCTTCCATTTGGTATGATATATTACGTTTTGCTAGGTTATATTATGAATCGAAAAGCAGCAATTAGAGGGTGTATAGTATCATACATCTTACCCTGTCGTATAATAGAATACGAATTGGATGAAGTAACCGGCAGGTAGCTAGTGCACGCAGAATGAGTGGAAACCATGTGATTTTCTGTAAAAGTCTGCTGCTGAGAATGAGTGCTAGTTCTGGTGGTAGCAGTGCTCCCTGTAGAGCCAGCTAGTTTGGAAATGAGGTTGGCTGGATGAATTTTCACAGCCGACGAAGCCTTGTCTCCTGTGTCAGTCAGTGTCTGTAGCCTTGGTGATGACTGATGACGTGTGAAATACATATTTGAGCTCTGCTGTATTCAGTTTAGCAGGCTGCTACAATGGGATATTGGAATGGAATAGGCCTACCAAAAAAGTACAAACTCTAATTTACAAAAATTCCAGCACAGATTGACATATGTATTGCTAGCCTCAGTAGGGAGCCTACCAGTCTGGTTGAGATATCATTCCACTCCTTGACACTGTGCTTAGCATGACACAGAGTACAATGAGTGGAATTTCAGCAAACACGTTGTATGGATTTGGATTTTAGGCTAACATTTTTTGTTTTACTATGTATTTGTAGCCAAAGTTTCCATAAACACGCTCACTCATCACACATCCCACTGGGCACAGACGTCAGTTCGACGTCTGGTTGAACTGAATTCAACAACAAATGGCACCATGTCATAGGATTTAGTTTAAAATTTGCCTTTACGTTGATGACTATTAGACTTTTGGGGGTTGGAATGATGTGGAAACAAGGTTGATTCAACCAGTTTTTGCCCAGTGGGATTATAGACTAAGCAAGCTAGAACCACAGATGAAAGGTAAATGAAAAGTATATTTTCTTCTTTGCTACCACTGTTGCAACCTGGTCTCATGGCAATTCGTAGGATTTGGTACACAAATCTGTTTCTTCCATTTGGTATGATATATTACGTTTTGCTAGGTTATATTATGAATCGAAAAGCAGCAATTAGAGGGTGTATAGTATCATACATCTTACCCTGTCGTATAATAGAATACGAATTGGATGAAGTAACCGGCAGGTAGCTAGTGCACGCAGGATGAGTGGCAGAAGGGCGGGGAAACTTTTTTCAAGATTCCTTCGTTTCTGAGAAATGATGTACTTTGAATTACAAGAGAGAAAAGAGACCGACAATTTTATTCAAAATAATGAGTAAAAAAAAAACTGCTACCAATCAAAAGGGCTCTTTTTTTCATAGGAGGGCAAAAGGGCAGGTGCCCCAGCAACTCTAGGGCGCTATCTGTGTGTGTGTAGTAATCAAAGAGACTGAAGAGGAAGAGAGACTTTCCACTCCCAGAATATACACTGCTCAAAAAAATAAAGGGAACACTAAAATAACACATCCTAGATCTGAATTAATGAAATAATCTTATTAAATACTTTTTTCTTTACATAGTTGAATGTGCTGACAACAAAATCACACAAAAATTATCAATGGAAATCAAATTTATCAACCCATGGAGGTCTGGATTTGGAGTCACACTCAAAATTAAAGTGGAAAACCACACTACAGGCTGATCCAACTTTGATGTAATGTCCTTAAAACAAGTCAAAATGAGGCTCAGTAGTGTGTGTGGCCTCCACGTGCCTGTATGACCTCCCTACAACGCCTGGGCATGCTCCTGATGAGGTGGCGTTGGTGGATGGAGCGAGACATGATGTCCCAGATGTGCTCAATTGGATTCAGGTCTGGGGAACGGGCGGGCCAGTCCATATCATCAATGCTTTCCTCTTGCAGGAACTGCTGACACACTCCAGCCACATGAGGTCTAGCATTGTCTTGCGTTAGGAGGAACCCAGGGCCAACCGCACCAGCATATGGTCTCACAAGGGGTCTGAGGATCTCATCTCGGTACCTAATGGCAGTCAGGCTACCTCTGGCGAGCACATGGAGGGCTGTGCGGCCCCCCAAAGAAATGCCACCCCACACCATGACTGACCCACCGCCAAACCGGTCATGCTGGAGGATGTTGCAGGCAGCAGAACGTTCTCCACGGCGTCTCCAGACTCTGTCACATCTGTCACGTGCTCAGTGTGAACCTGCTTTCATCTGTGAAGAGCACAGGGCGCCAGTGGCGAATTTGCCAATCTTGGTGTTCTCTGGCAAATGCCAAACGTCCTGCACGGTGTTGGGCTGTAAGCACAACCCCCACCTGTGGACGTCGGGCCCTCATACCACCCTCATGGAGTCTGTTTCTGACCGTTTGAGCAGACACATGCACATTTGTGGCCTGCTGGAGGTCATTTTGCAGGGCTCTGGCAGTGCTCCTCCTTGCACAAAGGCGGAGGTAGTGGTCCTGCTGCTGGGTTGTTGCCCTCCTACGGCCTCCTCCAGGTCTCCTGATGTACTGGCCTGTCTCCTGGTAGCGCCTTGTGTCACTTGTGTGGGTTGTAGACTCCGTCTCATGCTACCACTAGAGTGAAAGCACCGCCAGCATTCAAAAGTGACCAAAACATCAGCCAGGAAGCATAGGAACTGAGAAGTGGTCTGTGGTCACCACCTTCAGAAGCACTCCTTTATTGGGGGTGTCTTGCTAATTGCCTATAATTTCCACCTGTTGTCTATTCCATTTGCACAACAGCATGTGAAATTTATTGTCAATCAGTGTTGCTTCCTAAGTGGACAGTTTGATTTCACAGAAGTGTGATTGACTTGGAGTTACATTGTGTTGTTTAAGTGTTCCCTTTATTTTTTTGAGCAGTGTATATATATATATATATATATATATATATATATATATATATATATATATATATATATATATATATATATATATATATATATATATATATATATATATATATATATATATTTGGTAGGAGTACCTGGTCATTGATCTAGTCAGGTGTCTTCCTGAGGATGTGTTTCAGAGCTCTGGATTTCTCATTTAGGTCCTGAAACTCCTGCTCTGGCCTGTCCACTAAGAACTCTATACACACAACAACTACAACTGCAATCAACCACGGCACACACCTATCACTTCCCCTCAAGGCAGTGGTTGATTTCTTTTATTTGACAGTTTTAAGAAATACAATCTAGACAGATAATACAAAGTCAATGTCTTATTTCCATTGCTGTCATTTCCATTTATCCATGTGGATTTGTTTTTTATGTCATACGTGCTCCCCTGCTGCAAAGCCACTATTGCCCTCTGGGACAAATAATGCTGAAAGTTGAAAGTTAAACTTGAGGCCCATTGAGTGTCATTAGATACAGTATTTTGAATGTCATGCATGTCTTCATCTCACTCTAAGGATCAGAGGCTGCGTTTAAACAGACAGCCTAATTCTGGTCTTTTGCCTAATTATGGGTAAAAGTGCTCAGAATTGGGCTGCATGTGTAAACGCAGCCAGGAGAAAGTACGACTACATTATTAACTTTACTTTCTCTTCAAAGGTCACCTCACTCTTCACCTTCTATAAACTACCTCAATAGATCTGGCTCATGATGATGAAGAGGCGTATGTTCCCTCTACTAGCTTCTGCTCTGGCAGTCACGGTCATCGTCATCGTCATTGTCATCGTCTTCTTCAAATTGCCCAGGTACCGTGAAACCTCTGCTGTACAATCAAGAAACTTAATAAAAGTGCTAAAAGGAAAATAATCTGTCCATGACTCCGCAGGTTACAGCCAGGCAACCACCAGCACCACCAGCACCTCTATCTGCACCACATCTCTGACCAGTCCATCACGCCTGTCAACGACACCAAACACTTCATGGTGGGGGCCTACAAGGAACATCGTTTGGAGGGAAGGGCCGTGCATCATCAGTATCTTCAGACGAGACTCTGTCCAGCCTCTGTACTGTGTGTTCTACTGTGGGACTCACTGGGCTAATGGAATGAAGGCTGAAGTCCAGATGCACTCTGACCACTTTGGTACCTGCTATTTGGTTTTAGCCCTACACTGACACAACTGAATCAACATCCGAATCAATGAAATAAGGGTCTTGGTGATTCGCTGATTAAATATATGTTCTTGTTATGTATTGGGATAAAGGTTTCCGGTTCGTGACGACCGACGTCCTTTGTCCGAATCTTCCCGCCTGCAACTCGTCACATGTGACCCTCGCCACACAAGCTGATGCCAAGCTCGCTCAGAACCAAACTTTCCTCCGCATCCAGAACCTTGTGAAAAGGGAGGAAGAGTTTCAGTTCAACTTCACTGTCTGTTGGTCCAATTTATTTGCCAATTATAACAACGTGCTTCAGGTCACCCAGACTCTGGAGATGTACAAGTGGGTATTGACTGAGTGATTGGCTGATTGATTGAATGGTTGATTGATTGGTTGATTGACTGATTGCTATATTGCAGGTTGTTGGGAGTGCAGCATGTTGTGGTGTATAACACCAGCTGTGGACCAGACCTGGAGAGACTGCTACAGAGCTACACACAGGAGGGCTTTGTGGAGGTAGGAATTAATTGATTGGATGGATGGATGGATAGATAGATAGCAGTGGAGGCTGCTGAGGGGAGGACGGCTCATAATAATGGCTGGAACGGAGCAAATGGAATGGCTTCAAACACCTGGAAACCATGTGTTTGATACAATATCACCTATTCCGCTCCAGTCATTACCACGAGCCCGTTCTCGCCAATTAATTGACTGATTGACTGCAGGTGGTGCCGTGGCCAATCGACCAATACATGAACCCGTCCCATGGGTGGCAGTACAGTGAACATGGAGGGGACATCCACTACTACGGCCAGTTGGCCACTCTGAATGATTGTGTCTACAGACATATGTATCAGTCACGCTATGTACTGCTGAACGACATAGATGAGATTATAGCTCCATACCAGCATCAAACCCTGCCCCAGATGATGGATGTACTTCAGAGGCAGAACCCAAAGGTAGGTGGAGGACTCAGGGAAGTAGTGTGTGTGTAGTATGCATATATTAGGCTGTTTACACAGGCATCCCAATGCAGATTATCTTGCCAATTATTTGGCATTTCTGATACAAATCTGATATTTTCCCCAATGTGTAAACAGCAATTACTGATCTTTGGTGTTTTTGGTTTTTAATTGTTTTGTTGGCCAATCTTCTGACATCAGATATTTTTTTTTAGAACTGAAAAGACCCATTATTGAAAAAATATCAGAATTGGGCTCCACGTGTAAACGCAGCCATGGAATCTTGTCTTTTGACTTCTGATTCCACATTCGTATGTGGTTCTTATCCTCAGTCTGGACGCTCATATCAGAATTGTTGTTCTTGCACATGACCTGCCGTTACCAAGAACCACCCCAACATTTAAAGGAACATTGACAGGAAATTGCGTTTGCATGCTACGTCAGTGTGAATGTGCAAATCTGATATGGGTCAAAATACAATAAAGGTGTGGACAGTGAGAAATATATTGGATATGAAGGGAAAAAAATCTGAATTCATTCTCCCTCTCTTTTGCCTTCTCTCACTCCACCCTCCTTCTCTCCAGGCCGAAGTGTTCCTTATAGAAAACTACATCTTCCCTAAGTCCCAGTTTGAGCCCAGTGGAAGGTTTGAACGGCCCCGCTGGAGGGATGTTCCAGGGATCAACATCATGGCGCACATCTACAGAGAGGAGCCAGACTATCACATCTACCCCCCCTCCAAGATGATAGTACAGCCCAGGTTAGAATCTGCCACCCCTCCAAGATGATAGTACGGCCCAGGTTAGAATCTGCCACCTCTCCAAGGTGATAGTATGGCCCAGAGTAGTATACTAAGAAGCTAGCCAGATATACTCAGGGTTTTCTAAAGCTAGTCAGCTTCAGTTAGGTTCACATTCCAGCTCAGGCTTTATCCCTATTAGGACGTTGGATATTGCTTGTCCCCATGCTGCTCACTCTAGCAGACTTATAACTGTGCATGCATGTCGCACGTGGCTAGTCGAACTCCGAACTCTTCATTGAGACAATGCTGAAAACATAAATCCATGGGCGAGTCAGTGCCACATTTACATTTTTTTACCAAATCAACATGAAATAAAAGCCATCTTGCAAATTCAGCAGGTTATGGAGTGAAAAAGGTTATTAGAAGTGCTGTCTTTATTGTTTTACAAATCGTTCATGCCGTCTTTGGTGTGTTTATCAATGCACAAGCACCTTTTTTCCCCCACTCCTATAGATAAAATAATTGTATAGTCATATAAAAAACATACTGTGTGTGAAGTTTCAAATGCATCCTGTCATTACTAAATGTGTATTTAATATTACAACAAAAACATTTGATTCATATTTAATCAGTGGTCTTCCTCAAATGAAAGGGATAATGGAAACTTGACCTCATTGGTCCTCAACTCACGGCTCAGAGATAGCCCTGATTTAGCCTGCCCAGAAATGTCCTGGCTAAAAGGTGAGCCACATTTGTGTAACTGGTCATCACGAGTTGAACTGAGTTCATAGTATAGGGCTCTGGTTAGAACTTACCACCCCTACAAGATGAAAGTAAGACCCAGGAAAGGATAGAATAGAGCCTGTCTAACAACCCTGTGTCTCTGACCCCAGGGCAGTGGAGCAGACGTCGGTCCACTCTGTGCTGCGTAACTTCGGGCAGACAGTGAAGGTTCTTCCTAACGTGTGTCATATCATCCATGTCAGAGTTCCCCTACGAGGAGGACTGACGAAGGAGGAGCTGCATGAAGACAAGAGGGTCTGGGACTACGAGAGACAACTGGTGCCTAATGTAGATAAAGCATTGGAGAAGGCAGGACTACTAATCTAAGGAAGGAGTAGTCAGAGATGGAACAAAAAATTCTGGTTCATATACAATCAATGAACTCAGCAGAGAAGACCCAGCTGCTATTTCATTGGTGCCTATGGGATCAATGTCCCCAATTCATTTACAATCTGTAGAAACTGAGAATAGAACGTTTCAGAACTTTTATAAAATATCACAGCACAGTTGAAAAATATGGCAAGTAGAAATCCAATTTGGATGTTGTTAAGAGATAGATGGGAGGGGTTAATAACAACAAGATAACTAATGTAAAAAATACTGTGTCTGTAAAATGTACATAGGTTTAGAACTTTTGAGGAAGAGCAGAGTAAAAAATGTCAAATAGAAATCCAACAGGATGGTCTTCAGAAATAGAGGGGAAGGGTTGAGTGTAACGGAAGGATAGGAGTAAAAACAAACAAAAGATAACTATTGTAAAAATAGATTGTGTTTGTAAAATGTATCCACAAGTTTCCTGGGGAAACAATTATGGGTGGCAAGTAGCAAAGTACTGAGTTGATTTTAGAAGCTAGGCAACTGGGATAAGCAGTTAAGATATTCACTCGCTAGATGTTAAAATGTTACAGAGCTCGGGGACAACATGTGCTGTTCGTGGTTGTACATACAACCAGACACACCTTAATGATTGGCTTAAATTGGAGTGCTTCGACCATAAACCTAAAACTAAATCAGAATGTTCCTGTCAGAGATGGTACAGTTTCCATCACCTCCCAAATGACGATGAAGCGAAAAGAAATTGGCTCAAAAACATTAAACCAAAAGTTAAGTTTGTTTGTTCATTTCACTTTGTTGATAAGACGCCAACGCAGGATAACCCATACCCAACGCTATTTTGGGGTTATGAGAGGCCACCAGAGAAGAAACGCTGCCTCAGCAAGAGGATTGACAGACATGTCACAAGAACGGGTATGTCGACTAGTTTTGATATCATGCGTTTGTCTTCAGTTTTGTTACTAGAATCGGACTACGATAGCTTCTAGTCAGGGTCTGAAATGAATCTTTAATTTCTACCAGCCATTTTTTCTTTTTTTTCTTCTTTTCAGTGAAGACATAGTTTTGATGTCTTCACTGTTTTTAAAAAATTATAGAAAAACTCAGGAATTAGGGGTGTCCAAACTTTTGACTGTACTGTATATACAAGAATCTCTGGTCTGAAACCAAGATTGAACTCTTTGATCTGAAAGCCAAGCGTCACGTCTGGAAGATACCTGCAGCATCATGCTTTTGGTATGTTTTTCAGTGGCAGGGAGACTTGTCAGGATCAAGGCAAAGATGAATGGAGCAAAGTACAAAGAGATCCTTGATGAAAACCTGCTCAGGACCTCAGACTTGGGCAAGGTTCACCGTCCAACAGGACAACCACCCTAAGCACACAGCCAAGATATCGCAGGAGTGGCTCTGAATGTCCTTGAGTGGCCCAGCCAGAGCCCGTACTTGAACCCGATCAAACATCTCCGGAGACCTGACAGAGCTTGAGACGATCTGCGGAGAAGAATGGGAGAAACTCCAAATACAGGTGTGCCAAGCTTGTAGCATCATACCCCAAAAGACATGATGCTGTAATCGCTGCCAAACTTGCTTCAATAAAGTACTGAGTAAAGGGTCTGGATACTTGTGTAAATGTGATATTAAATTGTTTCATTTTTAATAAATTAGCAAACATTTCTCAAAACCTGTTTTTGCTATGTCATTTTGGGGTATTGTGTGTAGATTGATGAGGGGGGAAAAAACATTTATCAATTTTAGAATAAGGCTGTAACCTAACAAAATGTGGAAAAAGACAAGAGGTCTGAATACTTTCCGAAGGCACTGTATATTAAGAATATGGGGGATTGGATGCAGGCAATTACATTGATGGAAGCTACAATCTATCTGCAACATTAAACCTGATCTACCCCCTAAAACTGTTTTAAGTATTTCAAAAGGACCATATCATTAGTGTGCCTGCAGGTGGAAAAGGTATACTTAAAGGTAGACTCTGCTAAATGACATTGCCTCGAGCAGCACCACAGATATTGAAATGCAAGACTGCGCTTTTACACAGTCACATACATTATCTGCGCATTTGTATGGGTTTGGGAAATGTTGCCCATGCTTCAATGCTCGTAGTTGTTGCGGAAATTGGCCCACTTTGCTGTTTACTTGGAGTGGATAGGAATTTTGTAATTTTTATTAGGATCCCCATTAGCTAACGCCATAACGCTAGCTAATCTTCCCGGGGTCCATCAGCAATTAACAAGACATTACAAACAACCACAATCAAGACTTCAAACATTCAACAAGTAGACAATACAGACAATTAAAATACCTGACAGGAAACACTTAACATTCAGTTGATACTTTCTATTTCCTGTCCAGTCATATGATCTATCACATTAGATGTTCTTTTATTATTTTCTTGAAGTGGATAGGTAGGCATTTTACGCAAAAGTCTAGCAACCCAAAGGTTTTGTGTTTGAATCTCATCATGGACAACTTTAGCATTCTATCTAATCAGCAATTTTTCAACTACTTACTACTTTTTAGCAACTTTAACTACTTAGCATGTTAGCGAACCCTTCCTCTAACCGTAACCCTTCTGGCTAAACCTTCCCTTAACCCTAACCTTAACTATTTAACCTAACCCCTAACCTAGCTAACGTTAGCCAGCTAGCTAACATTAGTATTAGCCCCCTTGCTAACGTTAGCCACAACAAATTGGAATTTGTAACATATGATACGTTTTTGCTAATTCATAACTTTTTGTACATTTTGCGAATTCCTAACATATTGTACAAATTGCAATTTCTAATATACTGCATTAATTGCAATTCATAACATATACAAATTGTAATGCATAACATATCATACAAAATGGATGATGGACATCCACAAATTAATACATACCATACGAAACGGTAACATATCATACTAAATGTGTCTCGGATTTATTTATAATTTTAATTGAGTTGATTAGATTAGAATCTGGGTGTGTTTTCCTGTCTTTAAACTAGTCCCTCCCTACCTACTCATCCAGGAGTCTATTTGGGACTCAGAACCCTCAGCACCCCTACTTCCCGTGGCTATGTAGATATTAGATCCAATGTGGATCCAGGCACAACTGTCTGCACCAGTTTAAGAAATGAGACACTAAAATATTCTGGACATTCCTCGCCAACACCTTTGCATGCGCTGTCACTTGACTGTCATTCCGAAAATTGCCTTCTAGATCAGATGATGATGATGATGTGTGAAAATATCATGGCATAACTAATCCGCTTGAAAATGAGAGCCGCACACTCTAGGAGCTCAGATGCAAAAATGTAATGTCCAACGTTTCGACAGGCAAGCTGTCTTCATCAGGGTATAATCAAACACTGCGAGGTGACTCGTTTACATAGTGTCAAAAGACACACACACAGGTGTCTGTAATCATGGCAAAGTGTGGCCTAATATCATTGGTTAATTCTCAAATATTAAAATGGCATACAAAGAACATACAAAAAACTAAAATGGATAGCATACGATTATAGATTCAATTTGGGCTACATAAGCCTGCAAACAATTACAATGGCAAAGTCACAACAATCACAAGAATGGCTTCAGATCAAAGTCTACGTTGGGACCGAAGGGAGCAAGGGTCTTTAATTTAAAGATCCAGGCAGCCTCTCGTTGTAACAATAAATTATCGAGGTCACCCCCTCTCCTAGGGAGTGTGACATGTTCGATGCCAATATAATGACGAGATCGAGTGGTTTGCTTCCAAAAAGTAGCTAATCAGCTGGACACCAAATGTGCATCCAACAAGTACTATGCATAACCATTGAAGAACCACGTTAATGACAATATCGATTTAGGTTTTAAGTATCAAGGTAAGGTGCCTCTTTCGGGTTAGAAGAATTCGATTTTGCAATCAAATACATCATTTTGGATTTGTGTGCCCATGAAAACTGTTTTCACGCCATAAGACAAGGAGACACAAAATGTTATGTAGTTTACGCTGCATTTCTGATATCTCTATACAAAAATTGTCCAACAGCTAGATCCAGGATTCTTACAGGGTTCAAGTTCAATGTGTAATTTAACTGATTAATGTGTAATATATTATATAATGACAACTTACACTGCCATAAATGTAAGGACAGAAAGTAGTATTTTATGTCATGATTTTGGACAAATCCATCAAGACACCAACCATGATAGTGTGTTAAACAGGTTTTAAATCAACTCACAAATTTTATTGAATATAGCTATGATCCCCCTTCTATTTTCATGTAATGACAAAAAAATATCAATGACTTATCAACATCTGTAACAAGTTGTCCAGTGTAGGAAATCCTCCCTGGTACCCTAGTATATAGAATGACCCATTTACACTATACACATAGCTTATGCTTTGGTTCCACCTTGACATCCCTGATCTACTTGATTCAATAAATTAAATGCTAGAACATTGGTCGCCAGGATTAGCTATTTGTAACTAGCCTCTTAATACTTGCATAAAGGTGCGAGATAGACACATGTTCATTATAGTCATAATGAGTTGTGGTGCCATGGTCGCTGCCTTGACTAAGATCCTCCAGAAAAGTACAGGGCCTGTTGCATTTCTTTGCATAATAATGAAGTCAGATTGATGAATGTAGTTTATATACAACAATTTTCATTCAATTACAGTATATCCAAAGTGCACTCTATTTTCATGTGGTGAAAAGTTACCTGCAGTATACTTCATGAGCATATACTTGATTTTCATATCTCAATAAGTGTACTTCAGTATACTTACAAAAAATATACTTTCTTTTCATGTCTTCAAAAAATGTCTTTAGTATAGTTACAATAAATTAACTAGAATATCATGTACTTCAAAGTACTAGATTTTCATGTAATGAGTGTGTTTGCTAAAAGCAAGACCACGCTAGAAATCTGACATACTTATTGTTCTCAATAAGGAAGTAGTTACCTTATATTTACTGAATGTTCTACCTGCCTGCCTGTTACCAAAAAAAGACTGAGTGACAGGAGCAGAATGGCTTTTGTTGGTTCTTCAATGAGGAAATACTTTCCAATATTCAACTACTTGTATTTTCAAATGAAAGTATATCTGAATACTTACTTGAAATGTATGTGAAAATAATTGAGATATATTATATAGTAACTTAACCCAGGTCTGGTTCCACCTATACAATCCTTTCAGATATACACTAATGATTAGGGGAGAGGGATTAGGGGCTAAGCACTAGATCCCTGGAACAGAAAACAGAACAAGTTTAGTTTTTATGATGAGGCAACTGTCTGTGTAAACACCATCTTACCTGAAGTACTCCATTCATGGAAAATCCCATGGGGTAAATCTCAGTCTTAAAAAATATATATTCTTGTCTCCCCTCTAAACACTACTCAATTTCAAAATCATTAGGAAACAATTTATTGAATATTTGCCACCAGACAAACAGTATCAGTTAAATACAGAGACAGCTTCAACCTGGAGCCATTTCTATCCCTTCATCTTTAAACATCAGGGACAGACTCCTTTTACAAACCCTCCTCTCTCCTCAGTCATGCTCTCTGTAGCTACACACACAGTATGAGTGTGTTACTTTTTGAATCCCAAATCGATCCCTCCCTAGTCCGCCCCTACCCCCTTGTCCAGGAGTCTATTTGGGATTCAGCAACTCTGTGCTGGAAGTCTTTTGGTTTTATGTCTTCTAATAGAGAGTAGAATAGGGGTGCATCTCAATCTAACAAGGTTTCCTCTTCTCACACAAGCTCCCTTCCTCTGCACTACTCTGTAAAGACTGGACAGGTGAAAGGTCATACCCAGTAGGCTTAGAACATCATATTGCTTTCTCTTAAGAGAGGGAAACACTTGAGATGCACAGTAGGTAGTGAAAGCAGTTTCCGTTCTGAAAGCATGATTAAGAAGCTATAGTAGATGTAGGAGGAAGATGCCCCTAAGCACTGACACAGGGTCAGATACAGTGAGCTCCAAAAGTACTGGAACAGTGAATTTTTGCTGTGGTTATTTTGGCTCTGTACTTCAGCACTTTGGATTTGAAATTATACAATGAGGTTAAAGTGCAGACTGTCATAGAACGCACTTCTACATTGATGTGGATGCTACCATGATTACGGATAATCCTGAATGAATTGTGAATAATGATGAGTGAGAAAGTTAGAGATGCACAAATATCATACCCCTAAAACATGCTAACCTCTCACCATTACAATAACAGGGGAGGTTAGCATATTATATCATCCACCTAAAACATGCTAACCTCTCACCATTACAATAACAGGGGAGGTTAGCATTTTATATAATCCCCCTAAAACATGCTAACCTCTCACCATTACAATAACAGGGAGGTTAGCATTTGGGGGTATACTATTTGTGCCTCTAACTTTCTCACATAAATATTCACAATTTATTCAGGATTATCCATAATCATGGTAGCATCCACAATAATGTAGAAGAGTTTTGAAACATTATATTCTTATTTACACTAAAACTCACTACAAAATGACAATACCATTTTTTCTATTGGGCACAAAATAATCTAAAACACAAACAGCAAATGCATCCAACAAATGTGTTGTCACAAGCTTGATGTAGTCATTGTGTGCTATGAATATGGGACCAAATACTTTTTACTACTTTAATACACAAGTGAATTTGTATCAAATACATTTGGTTCCCTAAACTGGGGGGACTAAGTACAAAAAAGTGCTGTAATTACTAAACAATTCACACGATATGGATGAAAATACCCTCAAACTAAAGCTGACAGTCTGCACTTTAACATCATAGTCATTGTATCATTTCAAATCCAAAATGCTGGAGTACAGAGCCAAAACAACAACAAATTAAATACTTTGAGATTACTGTATTCTTCATCCCAGTAATAGTTAAAGTTAGGATTGGGGAAAGGTAATCTGATCCTAGATGTGTGGTTAGGGGCAACTTCTACCTTGAGCCTAATGTAAAGTAATCACATTAATATATATTATTTAAAAATGGCAATTAGTCTGATAAGCGCCTCGTCTCTTCTACTTCTAATAAGACCAGGTGTGTTCAACAAGTAGGGCCAAGAAGATACCCGTATCACAATACTCATTAAAACCGTGGCAAGAAACAAAACAAAGCGAATTTTACATCTTTAGGAAAACAGCCCTAATGTTGGAAACAAATATCATTATGTTGTCACATTTATTTATTTTCTAAGATATAGCACAAAATATTTTACATACAGCAAGTTTTTATAGGACCAAAGAGATGAGCCTGCCTCATGTTTTCATTTTTGCCATGGAAAAAATATTGTCATACTGGTATGGTCACAGCCCGATCAACAAGACTGTCAGCATTTAAAGCGTTAAATGCTGATTCAAACAATTAAACAGTAGCTATGGATAACAAAAAAAGCTATCACATATGCTGAAGTTCTTCAGCTAGCTTTTCACCATTAAACATTCACTAACGTTAGCTAACAGTTTAAAAGCTGACGTATTTCACTGCTAACATCAGCCTTGTTGAATGCACCTCAAGGGTATAAATTAAAACTGTCCGATAAAATCAAACCTCTATTTTTACATTTAAAATCAGGTAAAATGTGCTCTCCGATCATATGCCAATTTTAATGTTGCTTCGATGGAAGATTGGATGGCCTCTCCAAGGCAAGCCTACACACACGTGCAGACAAAGACACACAAACACAGGAGACATAGATTAGGAATCACTGGCAACTTTAAGAAATGGATCACTAGCCACTTTAATAATGTTCCATATCTAGCATTACTCATCTCATATGTATAAACCATACTCTACACTATTCTACGGTACCTCAGTCTGTTCACATATTGCATCACCCATCTCATATGTATATCCTGTATTGTATTCTATACTACACCACTGACTGTCAAACAGCCATCTCCAGCAAATCAGAGGCTGTTTCCTATAGACATATATTAGGAATCACTGGCCACTTTAAGGAAATGAAACACTATCCACTTTAATCATGTCTCCGTATCTTGCATTACTCATCTCATATGTATAAACTGTACTCTATACTATTCTACGGTATCTTAGTCACTTTAATTGTGTGTAAATATTGCATCACCCATCTCATATGTATATACTGTACTCTATACTATGCCACTGTATCTTAGTCCAATGCCGCTCTGACATATGTATATACAGTTGAAGTCGGAGGTTTACATACACCTTAGCCAAATACATTTAAAGTCCGTTTTTCACAATTCCTGACATTTAATCCTAGTAAAAGAATCGCTGTCTTAGCTGTGTTAGGATCACCACTTTATTTTAAGAATGTGAAATGTCAGAATAATAGTAGAGAGAATTATTTATTTCACCTTTTATTTCTTTAATCACATTCCCAGTGGGTCAGAAGTTTACATACACTCAATTAGTATTTGGTAGCATTGCCTTTAAATTGTTTAAACTTGGGTCAAACGTTTCGGGTAGCCTTCCACAAGCTTCTCTCAATAAGCTGGGTGAATTGTGGCCCATTCCTCCTGACAGAGCTGCTGTAACTGAGTCAGGTTTGTTGGCCTCATTGCTCGCACATGCATTTTCAGTTCTGCCCAAATTTTTTTCATATGATTGAGGTCAGGGTTTGTGATGGCCACTCCAATACCTTGACTTTGTTGTCCTTAAGCCATTTTGCCACAACTTTGGAAGTATGCTTGGGGTCATTGTCCATTTGGAAGACCCATTTGCGACCAAGCTTCAACTTCCTGACTGATGTCTTGAGATGTTGCTTCAATATATCAACATACATTTTCTTCCTCATGATGCCATCTATTTTGTGAAGTGCACCAGTCCCTCCTGCAGCAAAGCACCCCCACAACATGATGCTGCCACCCCCATGCTTCACGGTTGGGATGGTGTTCTTCTGCTTGCAAGCCTCCCACTTTTTCCTCCAAACATAACAGTGGTCATTATGGCCAAACAGTTCTATTTTTGTTTCATCAGCCCAGAGGACATTTCTCCAAAAAATACAATCTTTGTCCCCATGTGCAGTTGCAAACCATAGTCTGGCTTTTTTATGGCGGTTTTGGAGCAGTGGCTTCTTCCTTGCTGAGAGGCCTTGCAGGTTATAAGACTCGTTTTACTGTGGATAGAGATACTTTTGTACCCGTTTTTTTCCCAACATCTGCACAAGGTCCTTTGCTGTTGTTCTGGGATTAATGTGCACTTCAGTACATCAATCACTTCATATGTTCATCTCTAGGAGACAGAACAAGTCTCCTTCCTAAGCGGTATGATGGCTGTTTGGTCCCATGGTGTTTATACTTGCGTGCTATTGTTTGTACAGATGAACGTGGTACCTTAAGGCGTTTTGGAAATTGCTCCCAAGGATGAACCAGACTTGTGGAGGTCTACACATTTTTCTCTGAGGTCTTTGCTGATTCCTTTTGATTTTCCCATGATGTCAAGCAGAGGCACTGAGTTTGAAGGTAGGCCACAGGTACACCTCCAATTGACTCAAATTATGTCAATTAGCAGCTTCTAAAGCCATGACATAATTTTCCTGGAATTTTCCAAGTTGTTTAAAGGCACAGTCAACTTAGTGTATGTAAAACTTCTGACACACACGAATTGTGATTCAGTGAATTAATCAGTCTGTAAACAATTGTTGGAAAAAATGCTTGTGTCATGCACAAAGTAGATGTCCTAACCGACTTGCCAAAACTATAGTTTGTTCACAAATTTGTGGAGTGGTTGAAAAAATTTGTTTTATTGACTCCAACCTAAGTGTATGTAAACTTCCGACTTCCAACTGTATATTCTTAATCCATTCCTTACTTAGATGTACGTGTATTTTGGGTATAGGTTGTTAAACTGTTAGATATTACTTGTTAGATATTACTGCACTGTCGGTGCTAGAAGCACAAGCATTTCGCTACACCCGCAATAACATCTGCTAAACACGTGTATGTGACCAATAAAATTTGATTTGAGGAGACTGTCAGTGGACATTGTTTATTATGCTGGTGCTACTGTCAATCTCCCACTATAGAGTTAGTTAGAGATCTCATCTTTGTATCTGTCCCATTATCTCCATTTTGAAGTAGTCCATTTTCTTCTTCTTTTGTGTTTAAAGAAAAAGCATAAACTTTATAATGGTGAATTACCGCCACCTGCAGTGCTGGAGTCCTGAACCAAATCTTGTGTGTCATTCATTTATTGTGGCCACTAGATGGCAGTGATACAGCTTAAAGCCATTTACAAACCAGGTAACCAATTTGAAGAAGAAGCCAATGCTCTGCTCAGTCATTGGCTGATACCACCCAACCCATAGGAATCGCCACTCACTTGTCAACTTTAAAATGATGGAAGCCCTCAATGGCAATGCTCATGCAACAACAGATTATATCCAACTAGAACTCTCTAACTATCTCTGTCTCACACACACCCTATTGTACCTATATGACGGTCTTGAAGGTCTGCAGAATGAGGTTGGTTTGGTGGATCAGTCTGTTCGCACTGATGAACACGTTGATCGCCCTGGAAACAAGGATGGTTCATTTATATTGTTATTTAACGACTGCAAATAAAACAAAAACACAATGTCAGCAAAACAGTTGTTTCAAAATAGCCCTGACATTTCAAACCTGCTAAAACAATTGGTTTCTCATGGTCATCGTAAAATAAACAGTAAGAACATTCCCACTACTAATATTATTAGTGTTAATGTACACTGAACAAAATATAAACTCAACATGCAACAATTTCAAAGATTTTACTGAGTTACAGTGGTCACCAATTGGCGGTAAACTTGATTCAGAACCCCTGCGCACCGGCAGACCGGGAGATCTGTGGCTAAAATCGAGTGTGCCTACTGTGCCTACAGCTTCCAGCAAAGTTTGATACTAGCTACATGAGATTTCATAACTTAAAAAAAAAACATGAGCAGAGAGAGACTGTCAAAGAATACAGCAAAGGGGTGCTGTTTTGATGAGTGAGTTTTTATTCAGCACCGTCAACACTGTTTTTATTCAACACGATTACAAAACATAAAACGTACTCTGTACTATCACTCGCGCTGCAGCTGCAATTAATTAGTAGCCAAGTGTATCGATAGCCCTGCGTTTCTACTGTTACTAGCAGCTCGCGTGTCTATTTTAATATATTGAGGAATATTTCACTTCCTCTGGTCATAGGAACAACATGAATTTGTGCATGAGGCAGATGAGCTCCGACTCGTTTTGCCATCAGGTGGAAGACGGTGTCCCCCATTTCTGGTCAGTCTCACCTGAGGCAAGGAAGGAGAGAGCAGGGACCGTGAGAGGCGGACCCTCTGCTGCTCTCTCCCTCCCTCCGCTGAGACTAATGCAGTGTTCAAAACAACTAGAAACTCAGAAATGTCAGACTTTCGACTTCAGTGCGTTCAAGACAACAGCGAACTCGGAAAAAAACGACTGGGAAAAATAGTTTTGAACTGGGAATTGAGTTGATCAGGCTGTTGATTGTGGCCTATGGAATGATGTCCAACTCCTCTTTAATGGCTGTGGAAAGTTACTGGATATTGAAGAGAACTGGAACAGCTGTCGTACAAGTCATTCCTGAGCATCCCAAACAAGCTCAATGGGTGACATGTCTCGCGAGTATGCAGGCCAGGAAGAACTGGGACATGTGTACAGATCCTTGCGACATGGGGCTGTGCATTATCATGCTGAAACATGAGGCGATGGTGGCGGATGAATGGCACGACAATGGGCCAGGATCTCACCACTGTGCATACAAATTGCCATCAATAAAATGCAATTGTGTTCGTTGTCCATAGCCACCACTGCCACCATGGGGCACTCTGTTCATAACGTTGACATGAGCAAACCGCTTCGCCCACACAACGCCATACATGCTGTCTGCCATCTGCCCCGGTACAGTTGAAACCGGGATTCATCCGTGAAAAGCACACTTCTCCAGCGTGCCAGTGGCCATCGAAGGTAAGCATTTGCCCACTGAAGTCTGTTACAACGCCAAACTGCAGTTAGATCAAGGCTTGGTGGAGGACGACGAGCATGCAGTTGAGCTTCCCTGAGACGATTTCGGTTTGTGCAGAAATTCTTTGTGTTGTGCAAACACACCGTTTCTCCAGCTGTCCAGGAGGCTGGTCTCAGACGTACCCACAGGTGAAGAAGCTGGATGTGGAGGTCCTGGGCTGGCGTGGTTACTTGTGGTCTGCAGTTGGACGTATTGCCAAATTCTCAATTCTCTGGCAAGAGCTCTGGGGGGGAAATTCCTGTAGTCAGCATGCCAATTGCACGCTCCCTCAAAACATGACATCTGTAGCATTGTGTTGTGTGACAAAACTGCACATTTTAGAGTGGCCTTTTATTGTCCCCAGCACAAGGTGCACCTGTGTAATGATCATGCTGTTTAATCAGCTTCTTGATATGCCACACCTATCAGGTGGATGGATTATCTTGGCAAAAGAGAAATGCTCACTAACAGAGATATAAACAAATGTGTGCACAACATTTGAGATAAATACGCGTTTTGTGCGTATGGAACATTTCTAGGATCTTCTATTTCAGCTTATGAAACATGGGACCAACACTTTATATGTTGCGTTTAAATCTTTGTTCAGTGTATTTTTGCTGTGGGTTTAGTAAGTGCTGTTTTGTGAAGAAAAAGAAATCCCACAATCACAATTCACTGCTTTTGATAAGCATTATCTCTCTATTCAGCTTCCTTATGAATCTTCTCTACACAACTCACTTTCCATCTTTGAAGTATGTTTTGAGGGTGTCGCTGAAGCTTTTGGAGTATTTGACAAACTCCTTCTTCTGGTGCTCAAGAGCCTGGACACACAGAGAAGAGACAGACAGATGTGAACATAGCCTTCACAATGATATCAGCTCTCCTTGCAGCCATTGATCACATTAAAGATAAGGAAGAAATACACAGTGTACAAAACCTTAGGAACACCTTCCTAATATTGAGTTGCAACCCCTTTTGCCATCAGAAGAGCCTCAATTCGTCAGGGCATGGACTCTACAAGGATGTCGAAAGCGTTCCACAGGGATGATGGCCCATGTTGACTCAAATGCTTCCCACAGTCGTGTCAAGTTGACTGGATGTCCTTTGGGTGGTGGACCATTCTTGTTACACACAGGAAACTATTGAACGTGAAAAACCCAGCAGCGTTGCAGTTCTTGACACACTGAAACCTGTGCGCCTGGCACCTACTGCCATACCCTGGTAAAAGGCACTTTTTTTCTTACCCACTCACCCTCTAAATGGCACACATACACAATCCATGTCCTTCTTTAACCCATCTCCTCCCATTCATCTACACTGATTGAAGTCCATTTAACAAGTGATATCAATAAGGGACCATAGCTTTTCACCTGGATTCACCTGCTCAGTCTATGCCATGGAAAGAGCTGTTTTGTCCACTCAGTGTATATTCCACATCTCTGTGTGTCTTACCCTACGGTTCTGGTAGTGGTATTTCTTAAAGACGTTATTGACTGTATCCAGGAGCTCCTTTATAGCACTGGCGATGTCTCTATGGAAAACAACAACCAAAACCAATCAAGAAGCAGGATTTCAAGGACATGCTAATGAAGTTGTGTGTGTTAGTGTATACTGTGTGCGTGTACTCACTTAATTGTCTGTAGGAAGCGTACCCTGTCGTTGATCTCGTCAGGTATCTTACTGAGGATGTGTTTCAGAGCTCTGGATTTCTCATTTAGGTCCTGGAACTCCTGCTCTGGCCTGTCCACTAAGAACTCTACACACACACACAGACACACACAGAGAATAGGACATACGTGTCAATTTAGTAAACAACTACAAACATACTGAAGCCCTTGTAAGCAGATGCTTGGTGCTGGTACTTTTCTACACACACACCTTCCACGTCATCTGCAGCCATGCGCAGCAGAGACTCTGTGTAGTTTATCTGAACGTTTTTCTTCTCCAGAATTTTCATTATGATGTCCTGAGTCAGGCCTGGGTTCTCCCTCTCCGCCTAGCAACACAAACACACAATTACACCTGTTGATTCTTCAAGCTGCCCATCCTTGCAACCAGAGCCCAGGGGTTACGTAAGGGCAAAGGTCATACGTTTATGAGGTAAGGGGTTAGAGGTCAGGGATTGTGTGTTTGTGTATCTTACCTTGATGAAGGCTGCCCTTAGTGTCTGGGCAGCTGACAAGTTGATCCTCTCCAGCTGCCAAACCAACAAACACATTGTTAGGGGCTGACAAGAACAAACACACTCATCCAGGGCTCAACATACAGGGCTGCCCTCTGGTCACGGGAAATTTTGGAAGTCCTCCGGGCCAGTTAATCATCCACCCGGTGGCTCACTTGGGTCAGTGAAAAAAAATTATAATATTGTTATTTTCAATCAAGGCTATATAATAGATGAAAAAACAGGAATTCCTGAAGCTGCTAGTTCGTTATGTAGATTATGTATCTGACACGGGCCGCACACATAGCCTCGTTTGAGCGGAATCATCTGTCGGGCAGCAAGAACACGCAGCTCTCAACTGTCCTGATTCTTTTGGAAAACGTTTTGTCTGTTGCAAAACGTTTTGGAACAGACACCGTTTATTCCAAACGCTCTTCAACAAAAAAGCTGTTGGGTTCTTAAACAGAAGTTGTACCATAGTCCCATGTACCAACACCACAGTCGCCTCCAAGCTCATCACCAAGCTCAGGACCCTGGGACTAAACACCTGCCTCTGCAATTGGATCCTGGACTTCCTGACGGGCCACCCCCAAGGAGGTCAGAGACCTGTCAGCGTGGTGCCAGGACAACAACCTCTCACTCAATGTCAGCAAGACAAAGGAGCTGACCGTAGACTACAGGAAACGGAAGGGTGAGTACGCCCTCATCCACAGACGGGACTATAGTGGAGCAGGTCGAAAGCTTCAAGTTCCTCAGTGTCCACATCACTAAGGAATTATCATGGTCCATACACACCTGCCCTCAGGAGGCTTGTTGTTCATTTTTATTGTATGGTTTCCACGCATTGCCATTCCAATCTGAATAGTTTGCAAAGTGTTGGCACAAGCCTGCTACGTTAGCTTAAGCACAAGCTGCACATCTATAAATTATAGAGTGAAGAGTGAAGTCCACAGGGTTCTTTACTCCAACTTCTTCCAGCCACTGATTTCTTTTTTTAAGGAGAGACACGAAGGAACTACAACTTCCGTTTAAGAACAAAATGGAAATCAACAGCATTTGGAGTAAACGGTTTCTGTTGCGAAACATTTTCCGACTAGCACCTGAAAACGGCATGAGAATTGTTGTGGACTTAAAACATCCCAATTTTTTTGTTTTTCTATAAGAAAAAGTGTGATTTAGAGAGTGAAAACACTATAAGAAAACTCGGAAACCAGGAAATACAAAACCTGGAAAACGGAATTCAGCATAAGATAAAACAGATTTTAAAAGGGCCCTAGAACTGACTGTTCAAAATCACTAACAAGAATACCCTTTTTGAGATTGTACAAGTTTTATTTTTCCCCGCAAAACAATCAATGTAAATATTATATTGTCAAGTTAAAATGTTATTACTTGTGTATGGAGAGTGGGTTGTAGGTTATAGGCTAGCTTGCTCAGGCCGCAAATTAAAGATAAAACCACCTGATTTTTTGCACGCATCACCCGCTATTCTTTGAGATCTTGGCCCTGGCCAGTATGTTTTTCATTAAATAGCTTTCAGGTCGCTCTGGCCCGGTGTGCCACTGGAAAATTTACCTGAATCTATATTAGACAAAACACTCACACACATTACCTCGTTAAAAACTGGGTACATGACAGCGTATAGAGTCATGGAGACCATGGAGTTTGTCTCAGTTTCAATCCTCATCTCTTCCATGGTCATCCTCCAAGGAGGTGCAGTGATAGGCAGCAACACACTCACTTTTTCCTCTCTTTCACTCACTCACTCTCACACACACAGAGAAATTCCAAGAGTCCCCAGAGTGACAAGAGCCTAGAGAGAGAGAGATTTGTGAACTGTTGCCACAAGGGCAACCAGTGAAAAACAAACACCATTGTAAATACAACCCATATTTATTTTCCCTTTTGTACATTAACTATTTGCACATCACTGTACATAGCTATAATGACATTTGATATGTCTCTATTCTTTTGAAACTTTTGTGAGTAATGTTCATTTGATTGTTTATTTCACGTTTGTTTATTATCCATTTCACTTGCTTTGGCAATGTAAACATATGTTTCCCATGCCAATACAACCCTTTGAATTGAATAGAGAGAGCTTTGACTATGTTGTCATGTAGACAGACCTAAGGCATTAACTTCCTCTTCTACTGTGACAAGATTAGCTACTGTACACAAGAACGTTGATGTAACGTTAACCATGTTCGGTTCCTAAGAAGCTAGCTAACTTAGCTGTCACACATGCTTGCTAACTTTAGTTACCAACGTTTGGTAACTAACTCGCTAACGTTAGCTAGTTTGCAGATTATATGTCAATTTAGGCGGACCTTTAACTGTGAAAATCAGCTAGGCATATAGCTAACGTTAACTAGCTACATTACCTATCAGTATCATGCTACTGTAGCTAACACGTTAGTGACGCTTGAGCAACACGCTAATTTGTGGCCAATGCACTGTCATTCAGTAGAGATGCGTCTAACGGTCAAATTGTTATCTTAACTAACCACAGATAGTTACCTTTCTTTTCGCCGTTCTAATAGCCAGACTGTCTGGTTAGCTGCAATGTAACCACCAGCCTCTCCTTCAGCGACACTAAAAAAAACATACTTCCGGGTCACCGAATTTTGGAAACGCTCTAAATAAAAGTCCCCCACATAATATTAGAAGTGTCAATTACTATTATTCATGATACATGAAAAATAATTGTCTAAACATGAACAATGATTCATATTTGTTCATATTTAAGTGACATTTGCATTAAATGTTCCAAGGTCGAATAAATGCCCGCAATGAAAATCCCTGTACATGAAATACATATTAGGTCTAGAGCAAAAACTATTCAAGGTGCCGCAGTAAAAGTATTGTAGGGAATACTCCGTAGGGTCTGTAGAATGTATATATGGTGTAATTTCATGGGCCACGGGATTATACGGAGTGTTGCTGGCCTTTTACTGTGGTCAAATAGCTTAAAATGGGGTGCCTGGACACTATATGGTACAAATATAGCACAGTATGGGCAAAACTATCAATTGCGTGTCATTAAAACCAGTGTCCAGTCTACTCACTGCAGTCCTTAGAATACAAAACAGGTGAGTCTTAACAAAAAGCTAGGTCATAGGAAGTGTTACTGGACTTTTATGTGGTCAAACAACTTTCAGGCAAAATGATAAATTACGGTGGTACTCAATAGGATCTGTAAAATCTACACTATATAAACTCAGGAAAAAAACATCCCTTTTTCAGGACCCTGTCTTTCAAAGATAATTTGTAAAAATCCAAATAACTTCACAATAACTTCATTGTAAAGGGTTTAAACACTGTTTCTCATGCTTGTTCAATGAACCATAAACAATTTTTGAACATGCACCTGTGGAGCAGTCGTTAAGACACTAACAGCTTACAGATGGTAGGCAATTAAAGGTAACAGTTATGAAAACTTAGGACACTAAAGAGGCCTTTCTACTGACTCTGAAAAACACCAAAAGAAAGATGCCCAGGGTCCCTGCTCATCTGTGTGAACGTGCCTTTGGCATGCTGCAAGGAGGCATTAGGACTGCAGATGTGGCCAGGGCAATAATTTGCAATGTTCGTACTGTGAGACGCCTAAGGCAGGGCTACAGGGAGACAGGACGGACAGCTGATAGTCCTCGCAGTGGCAGACCACGTGTAACAACACCTGCACAGGATCGGTACATCCGAACATCACACCTGCGAGACAGGTACAGAATGGCAACAGCAACTGCCCGAGTTACACAAGGAACGCACAATCCCTCCATCATTGCTCAGACTGTCCGCAATAGGCTGAGAGAGTCTGGACAGGGCTTGTAGGCCTATTGTAAGGCAGATCCTCACCAGACATCACCGGAAACAACGTTGCCTATGGGCACAAACCCACCGTCGCTGGACCAGACAGGACTGGCAAAAAGTGCTCTTCTCTCACCAGGGGTGATGGTCGGATTCACGTTTATCGTAGAAGGAATGAGCGGTTTGTGGACACGAATCTGGGTTTGGCGGATGCCAGGAGAACGCTACCTGCCGAATGCATTGTGACAACTGTAAAGTTTGGTGGAGGAGGAATAATGGTCTAGGGATGTTTTCATGGTTTGGACTAGGCACTTTGTTCCAGTGAAGGGAAATCTTAACGCTACAGCATCCAATGACATTCTAGACGATTCTGTGCTTCCAACTTTGTGGCAACAGTTTGGGGGAAGCCCTTTCCTGTTTAAACATGACAATGCCACGGTGCACATAGCGAGGTCCGTACAGAAATGGTTTGTCGAGATTGGTGTGGAAAAACTTGACTAGCCTGCACAGAGCCCTGACTTCATCCCCATTGAACACCTTTGGGATGAATTAGAACGCCGACTGCGAGCCAGGCCTCATCGCCCAACATCAGTGCCCGACCTCACAAATGCTCTTGTAGCTGAATGGAAGCAAGTCCCTGCAGCAATGTCCCAACATCTAGCGGAAAGCCTTCCTAGAAGAGTGTAGGCTGTTATGGCAGCAAAGGGGGGGACCAACTCCATATGAACGCCCATGATTTTGGAATGAGATGTTTGACCAGCAGGTGTCCACAAACCTTTGGTCATGTAGTGTATACTGTATGGTGTCATTTCATAGGGATCTGAATAATATGGAGTGTTACTGGACACTATATGGTACAAATATTGCACTGTGCAGGCAAAGCAATCAACAAACCAATTAAATCGCACAACGTAAAGACTTGTCTCCAATGAGAGGCTGCTCAATGTGTGTGTGTGTGTGTGTGTGTGTTACTGTGTGTGTTACTGTGTGTGTTTGTGTTTGTTGCTTGGTTGCTCCTCTGGTGTTGCATGGGTATGTGTTTTAAATTATTGTAATTGAACTGTTCTGGAAGCCAGTCTGTTTCTGCTGATTTACTTTCTCTTTTCTCTCTCATCCAGTCCTCTTTGTTCTGGACAGAAGATACTATCCTTTTCCCCACTGCTCTCTCTCCCTATGCTGAGAAGACCATTGGTCTGCGGGTTCAATAACCTACTCTGGTAGCATACTAATAAAATGTTTGGCTATTTTTGTATTTTCTCCCAACTTCTGCCCCTTAACTATTTACCAACGGTTATAGGTCAAATTTGAATACACTGTGCTATATTTCCTGCCTGCCCTCAGACACAGATCTAGGATCAGATAACCTTATGAGTATCATTTTAATTACAGATGCAAAGGTCTACACCAGGACTTTATTTGGCCCCCCAAGTTCTGAGCAAAAAATGTCATTGTTGGATATAAAAAAAACTGTAAAAACACCATAAAATCAGCTTCAAGTGATTTTAATTTGGGAAATCTGTTCCCAAGTATTTCCACGAATAATAGAGAGGCACGTTGTCACGTTTATCTTCTGAGCGGACAGACCAAGACGCAGCGATGTAGCCAGAATACATGATTTAATAAATCCACGGGAACAAGACGGAACAAAACAAAGAGCGGAGAACGTAACGATGAACATAACTGAACAAACAAACACAGCTATGAACATACAATAACCCACGAACCCAGAGTGAAACCTACTAGCCTAAATATGGTTCCCAATTAGAGACAACGACAAACAGCTGCCTCTAATTGGGAACCATTACCCAACTATAGAAATACGACACCTAGAATGAACAAACCCTACACAAAGACAAAACCAAAAGCGCTCCAGCCTGAAACTCGGGACTGGGCGTTACAGTACTCAAAGCGCGGACTCCGGACGCGAAAAGTCTGTGGGGGGTCTTGAGTGAGTCGCTTTGTCCCAGGTGGAGGCTCGGTGCTGGCGAGCTGGTCTGACATCCAGAACCGGAGGCCCTGGGCCTTCTCCTGGAACTCTGGTGCGTGGAGTTGGAACTGGCCGTACTGGACTGTTGATGCTCACTGGGCGGCTGGTGCGTGGAGCAGGAACTGGCAGTACTGGACTCGTGATGCTCACTGGGACTCTGGTGCGTGGAGCAGGAACTGGCAGTACTGGACTCGTGATGCTCACTGGGACTCTGGTGCGTGGAGCAGGAACTGGTCGTACTGGACTCGTGATGCTCACTGGGACTCTGGTGCGTGGAGCAGGAACTGGTCGTACTGGACTCGTGATGCTCACTGGAACTCTGAGTGCGTGGAGCAGGAACTGGCAGTACTGGACTTGTGATGCTCACTGGAACTCTGGTCGCGTGGAGCAGGAACTGGCAGTACTGGACTTGTGATGCTCACTGGAACTCTGGTGCGTGGAGCAGGAACTGGCAGTACCGGACTAGTGATGCTCACTGGTACTCTGGTGCGTGGAGCAGGAACTGGCAGTACTGGACTTGTGATGCTCACTGGAACTCTGGTGCGTGGAGCAGGAACTGGTCGTACTGGACTGATGCTCACTGGAACTCTGGTGCGTGGAGCAGGAACTGGCAGTACTGGACTTGTGATGCTCACTGGAACTCTGAGTGCGCGTGGAGCAGGAACTGGCAGTACCGGACTAGTGATGCTCACTGGTACTCTGGTGCGTGGAGCAGGAACTGGCAGTACTGGACTTGTGATGCTCACTGGAACTCTGGTGCGTGGAGCAGGAACTGGTCGTACTGGACTTGTGATGCTCACTGGGACGCTGGTGCGTGGAGCAGGAACTGGCAGTACTGGACTCGTGATGCTCCACTGGGCAACGCTGGTCGCGTGGAGCAGGAACTGGCAGTACTGGACTCGTGATGCTCACTGGGACTCTGGTGCGTGAGCAGGAACTGGCAGTACTGGACTCGTGATGCTCACTGGGACTCTGGTGCGTGGAGCAGGAACTGGTCGTACTGGACTAAGTGATGCTCACTGGGACTCTGAGTGCGTGGAGCAGGAACTGGTCGTACTGGACTCGTGATGCTCACTGGAACTCTGGTGCGTGGAGCAGGAACTGGCAGTACTGGACTTGTGATGCTCACTGGAACTCTGGTGCGTGGAGCAGGAACTGGGCGTGAGACACCACTACACGGACTGGGATCTTGGAACACGGAACAGGGGATCTTGAGCAGCGGAACAGGGATCTTGGAACGCTGAACAGGGATCTTGGGCGGAACAGGGATCTTGGAACGCGGAACAGGGATCTTGGAACGTGGAACAGGGATCTTGGAGCGTGGAACAGGGATCTTGGAGCGTGGAACAGGGATCTCGGGCGTGGAACAGGGATCTTGGAGCGTGGAACCGGGACTGGACGTGTAGAAACATCCACCGGACCGGGAACCTGATCTGGAGAGCCGACACCATGCCTCCAGCTAGCTCACTAACCCTGGCCTCATGGGTGAGTGGGCTGGAATCTCTCGGACTGGGCTGTGGATCCGTGCGGAGATTCTGCCCGTGAGGACCACAGGATAGCTTGGTCCCAAAAAGGCGCACTGGAGGCCTGGCTAGCAGAAACTGGCACCACTCTCCCAGGTAGCACACACAGACCTCGGCCCGACCCATGAGTGGCGCTGGGATCTCTCGCACTGGAGCTGCGGACACGCATCGGAGACACCAGACACGGAACTGGAGCAGGATATCCGGGTCCCAGGAGACGTACCCGGGGACTTAGTGTAGCGATGGCACCACTCTTTCTGGCTGCACCCTTATTTTCCCCGACTGATGAGTGGAGGCGGGAATCACTCGCACGGCCTCTGAATCCCTATAGGGAAACCGTGCGCAACACTGCATAGCACGGCCTCCCTTCGCTGCGACGCTCTCCCAACGCTCTCTCCATAAAGCACGAGGTTGGCTCAGAGTCCCTCCTGAACCGGCCAACCTCCTCGTGTGCCCCCCCAAAAAGTTTCTTGGGGCTGCCTTACAGGCTTCCTGGCCGGCGAGGTCTGAGAAACCTTCCTCTCTCGGGTCCCATGCTCCCATCAAGTCCTCACACTGCGCCGGCTCAGCCGCTGCTTCCAGTTCCTCTCTGGGCCGACTGATACTCCCAGGCTGGTCCCAAGCACTCCCCATAAAATAGATCCCTTTCCCAAGACCCTAAGCTCCCGGGTCTCTCGCTGCTAGTCTTTGTTTGGTGGGTTATTCTGTCACGTTTATCTTCTGAGCGGACAGACCAAGACGCAGCGATGTAGCCAGAATACATGATTTAATAAATCACACGGGAACAAGACGGAACAAAACAAAGAGCGGAGAACGTAACGATGAACATAACTGAACAAACAAACACAGCTATGAACATACAATAACCCACGAACCCAGAGTGAAACCTACTAGCCTAAATATGGTTCCCAATTAGAGACAACGACAAACAGCTGCCTCTAATTGGGAACCATTACTTTATAGAAATACGACACCTAGAATGAACAAACCCTACACAAAGACAAAACCAAAACGCTCCAGCCTGAAACTCGGGACTGGGCGTTACACACGTTATCATAAACAAATGTAAGCAAAGTTTGAAAGTATTACGTTTTTATTCCAATATTGCGGTAAATTCTAATTATTTGTAATTATGTTCAGGCCCCCCGACCATCCGCTCAAGAAACAAATGGCCCGCGGTTGATGATCTCTACACCACGCGGTCTAGTTGATGATCTCTACACCACGCATTCTAGTTGATGATCTCTACACCGAGCGGTCTAGTTGATGATCTCTACACCACACGGTCTAGTTGATGATCTCTACACCACACGGTCTAGTTGATGATCTCTACACCACGCAATCTAGCTGATGATCTCTACACCGAGCGGTCTAGTTGATGATCTCTACACCGAGCGGTCTAGTTGATGATCTCTACACCGAGCGGTCTAGTTGATGATCTCTACACCGAGCGGTCTAGTTGATGATCTCTACACCACACGGTCTAGTTGATGATCTCTACACCACGCAATCTAGCTGATGATCTCTACACCGAGCGGTCTAGTTGATGATCTCTACACCGAGCGGTCTAGTTGATGATCTCTACACCACGCGGTCTAGTTGATGATCTCTACACCACGCAATCTAGCTGATGATCTCTACACCACGCAATCTAGTTGATGATCTCTACACCGAGCGGTCTAGTTGATGATCACTACACCACGCGGTCTAGTTGATGATCTCTACACCGAGCGGTCTAGTTGATGATCTACACTGGCCTACACCATGCAACTCTGCACACAGCTACATCAGCCCTGTTGGTTTTTGTCCAATCACAGTTACCGTCGGCTACACATATTACTAAAATGTAAACTTGCTGCATCTAGACCGCTACTTCTGGAAGCATCGCAGGACACTCAACAGTTGCGCCCCTTGAAGCAGGACAATGTGAACAGAATTCTCTCATTGAGCCAACACTCCTACAGTATAAATGGTAATAGTTTTTGAAACAGCTGAAATGCACAGACATGTTCCTAATATTTGAGACTTTTATTGAATTTGTAGTAAGTGTGAAGAGGCTCTATGTTAGCTCACTGAGCTACAGCTTAGACATTTTTAGGGAGGTTACTCATTATCATATGAGCGTGGTTAGCGAAGGTGAGTGAAGGACAGAGTGTGTGGTCAGACCACATGTTGTCAGGGTGTGGTTGAGAGGCAGTAGGGAGGTGACTGGTTTGTCTAGTTTGCACACAGGATGGGATGTGGTTGGCGTGGACCACAGTGGTAAAAAAAGGAAATCAGTCACTTGAAATAAATGATTTACACGCTAATCTATGGATTTCACATTTCTGGGAATACAGATACAGTGGGGCAATAAAGTATTTAGTCAGCCACCAATTGTGCAAGTTCTCTCACTTTAAAAGATGAGAGAGGCCTGTAATTTTCATCATAGGTACACAACTATGACAGACAAAATGAGGAAAGAAAATCCAGAAAATCACATTGTAGGATTTTTAATGAATTTATTTGCAAATTATGGTTGAAAATAAGTATTTGGTCACATACAAACAAGCAAGATTTCTGGCTCTCACAGACCTGTAACTTCTTCTTTAAGAGGCTCCTCTGTCCTCCACTCGTTACCTGTATTAATGGCACCTGTTTGAACTTGTTATCAGTATAAAAGACACCTGTCCACAACCTCAAACAGTCACACTCCAAACTCCACTATGGCCAAGACCAAAGAGCTGTCAAAGGACACCAGAAACAAAATTGTAGACCTGCACCAGGTTGGGAAGACTGAATCTGCAATAGGTAAGCAGCTTGGTTTGAAGAAATCAACTGTGGGAGCAATTATTAGGAAATGGAAGACATACAAGACCACTGATAATCTTCCTCGATCTGGGGCTCCTTGCAAGATCTCACCCCGTGGGGTCAAAATGATCACAAAAACTCAACTCGTCGTGTTTGGAGGACAAAGAATGCTGAGTTGCATCCAAAGAACACCATAACTACTGTGAAGCATGGGGGTGGAAACATCATGCTTTGGGGCTGTTTTTCTGCAAAGGGACCAGGACGACTGATCCGTGTAAAGGAAAGAATGAATGGGGCCATGTATCGTGAGATTTTGAGTGAAAACCTCCTTCCATCAGCAAGGGCATTGAAGATGAAACGTGGCTGGGTCTTTCAGCATGACAATGATCCCAAACACACCGCTCGGGCAACGAAGGAGTGGCTTCGTAAGAAGCATTTCAAGGTCCTGGAGTGGCCTAGCCAGTCTCCAGATCTCAACCCCATAGAAAATCTTTGGAGGGAGTTGAAAGTCCGTGTTGCCCAGCGACAGCCCCAAAACATCACTGCTCTAGAGGAGATCTGCATGGAGGAATGGGCCAAAATACCAGCAACAGTGTGTGAAAACCTTGTGAAGACTTACAGAAAACGTTTGACCTCTGTCATTGCCAACAAAGGGTATATAACAAAGTATTGCGATAAACTTTTGTTATTGACCAAATACTTATTTTCCACCATAATTTGCAAATAAATAAATTAAAATCCTACAATGTGATTTTTCTGGATTTCTTTTTCTCATTTTGTCTGTCATAGTTGAAGTGTACCTATGATGAAAATTACAGGCCTCTCATCTTTTTAAGTTGGAGAACTTGCACAATTGGTGGCTGACTAAATACTTTTTTGCCCCACTGTATGCATCTGTTGGTGACAGATACCTTAAGAAAAAAGGTAGGGCCGTGGATCAGAAAACCAGTCAGCATATGGTGTGACCACCATTTAAATAATGTTGCGTTTATATTTTTGTTCAGAGTACATTCATTAATCTGACTTCATTATTATGTGAATGCTATAGGCCCATAAGCATTTCCAATGTATCTATCCAAGGTAGCGAGCCTTGGATATTAGCTTCTCTGAAATATGAGGACTACGGTTTCGTATCCATTTTAAAAGTAATCCGATTTATTACAGTTATGCAATAAGAATACAATTATAAAATGGTACATACCATACCACACGTTTTTAATGTCAAAAGATAAAAATATCTAAAAGTCTATAGGCTAAGTTAAAAAAAACACACTATAGTGTAATGGAACGCTTCACCAGGAGATTGGTCTACAATGTTTCAGTTTCAAGTTTTAAATGTGACGTGCACAAGTACAGTGAAATGTCTTTCTTGCAAGCTCTGAACCCAACAGTGCAGTAATCAATAACAATGTAATACTAAAAATAACATAAGGTAGTACAAAAAAACACACGAGAAACAGAAATAAGAAGAACACTAGAAAGTAAGTAAGCATACTATATGTATATACAGGGTCAGTCAGTTCCTGTACCATATTTACAACGTGCAGGGACACGAGTGATAGAGGTAGATATGTATAGGGGTAAGGTGACAGGGACACTGGAGTGATAGAGGAAGATATGTATAGGGGTAAGGTGACAGGGACACTGGAGTGATAGAGGTAGATATGTATAGGGGTAAGGTGACAGGGACACTGGAGTGATAGAGGTAGATATGTATAGGGGTAAGGTGACAGGGACACTGGAGTGATAGAGGTAGATATGTATAGGGGTAAGGTGACAGGGACACTGGAGTGATAGAGGTAGATATGTATAGGGGTAAGGTGACAGGGACACTGGATCGATAGAGGTAGATATGTATAGGGGTAAGGTGACAGGGACCCTTGAGTGATAGAGGAAGATATGTATAGGGGTAAGGTGACTAGGCATCAGAATATACAGTGCCGTGGAAAAGTATTTGCCCCCTTTCTGATTTTCTTTTATACTGAACGTTATCAGATCTTCAACCAAAACCTAATATTAGATTAAGGGAACCTGAAATAACAAATATTTTTAAAAAGTAAACTTATTTTATTTATTTAATTAACAAAGTTATGTAACACCCAATTCCCCTTACACTCAATAACTGGTTGTGCCACCTTTAGCTGCAATGAGTGAAACCAAATGCTTCCTGTAGTTGTTGATCAGTCTCTGACATCTCTGTGGAGGAATTTTGGCCCACTCTTGCATGCAGAACTGATTTAACTCAGCGCCCTTTGTGGGTTTTCAAGCATGAACTGCTCATTTCAAGTCCTGCCACAACATCTCAATTGGGATTAGGTCTGGACTTTGACTAGGCCATTCCAAAATGTACAATTTGTTGCTTTTTAGCCATTTTCATGTAGACTTGATTGTGTGTTTAGAATCGTCTTGCTGCATGACCCAGCTGCGCTTCAGCTTCCGCTCACAGACATGGCCTGACATACTCCTGTAGAATTCTCTGATACAGAGCAGAATTCATGGTTCTGTTAGGTTCTAATTCTCAGAGTAAAAAACTCAACAGACATTGTGGAAGCTTTTTTCAAGTTTTTTCTTCCCATAGGATCGATACAGCTGCATTAGACAAAACATGTTTCCACCACCACAAGTATCTATACTTGTCACGCCCTGACCTGTATGAGCCTTTTTATGTCTCATTTCGGTTTGATCAGGGTGTGAGTTGGGGTGGGCATTCTATGTTCACTTTTGTATTTCTTTGTTTTGGCCGGGTATGGCTCTCAATCAGGGACAGCTGTCCATCATTGTCTCTGATTAGGAACCATACTTAAGCAGCCCTTTTTCCTTCCTTTTCTTGTGGGAAGTTAACTTTGTTTGTAGGTGTCTATGCGCCACACAGTGCATGTCCGATCTTTGTTTTGTTTCAGTGAGTTGAACTAATAAACATGTTTTTCTCAACCCGGCACGCTGTGCCTTGGTCCGTCATTGAAGATCGTGACAATACTCCAATTTAGGCACTCCTCCTTCTCTCCCATCCTTACATCTTTTATGGTTTGACAGGAATACGAAGTGATGGGGTAATAAACTGCTCCTTCTCCCTTAAGGTGATCTGACCTGACCTCAAACCCCTTGATGCCTAATCCAAAGATCTCCACCTGTATCACCTGTAGCAATCCTGTGACATCCTCCCCTTTACCTAGCACATTCCAAAGCCATCTGGCTCCTACAGATAACCATTAACTTCTGATGTAAAAAACAGTCTCTATCACCCCTCAGATACTATAGTCTTCTGATGTATCATGTCTCTAGGATAGCAATGTTCCAAGTTTAACCCATAATCCAAAAGTTCCTTTTATTAAGGCAAGTTGTCCAGGTCCTGAGGCAGCAAACCATCTCCAAACCATCACACTACCACCACCATGCTTGATCGTTGGTGTGAGGTTATTTCTGTAGATGCAGTGTTTGGTATTCGCCAAGCATAATGGGACCCATGTTATCCAAAATGTTTACTCAAGTTTGCCAAATTGCACCTGGAAGCACCTGGATGATCATCAAGACGCTTTGAAGAATGTTCTATGGACAGATTATTCAAAATTATAACTTTTTGGATGACACGGGTCCCATTATGCCTGGCTAAAAACAAATACTGCGTAGCTCTTTATGAACTTTTGAAGCAATCCAAACATGACAATGTAATTCGCACAGTAACATTAATTTAGTTGATTTCACATTTTCATCTGTCTTCACACCTCCCAGGGTTCTGTGAGAACGTCCCTCCCTGTAGAAGGCCACCAACAAGGTATTTGACCCCTGTGATACCCCACAAACAGTAGCGATTTTAGCATGTAAATCTTGGTGGGGCAACCTTCCAAAAAAAAATGTTAGATGCATGCCAGCAAAGCCACTACACAACACTAAACAATATATTAATTGGACAATAACGGTGACAAATGGTGCCCACAAAATTCTAGGGCCTACATAAAGGTGTCCCAACAGCAAAGTCCCAACAGCAGTCCCAACACCTTACCACTGTACACCTGGCTATCAGCGGAGCCTTGTCTGGCAGCGAAACAGTTCATTCCGCCTCATTTACTACCTTTAAAAAAAAACTTGCTTAAACAAATGTGGTTTCTACTTACAATTGAGATGTACAAACTATGGTATAAGGGGACGACAAGCAGATAAGAGGTCCGTAATTTAGATGAAGACATTAATGAGCGAGCTAGGACGGACATAGCCAATATAACTATTTGTTCAGCACTTTTGAAATATACAGCGACAGAATTCAGAGCATAGGCCGTTCTTACAGTATTGTCCCTGTACACCAAGTCAGAACCGTACGATAAATAAAGGAGGCATGTAACCAGAAAATGAAAGCTCTTACAATATTCAATGATTACATTTCTCTAGAACAGGTTATAGGCTACATGTGCACCACCAAGTCAGAACAGTAGGCTAAATTATGAAGGGAAAAGGGACCAAATTATTAGGGTGAGGCACATGGGCTACTAACAGTTTACTACCCAACATGCACTTAGCATTACGTTCTTAGCTACAGTGTACATATCTCCCTGGCATATTACATCATTTATGCAGCAGCATACAATACATTTTTGGACTCACCTTGTTGTGCAGTGCTCAATTGAACAGGAAGGTGGCGCGGCGGTCCTTCGTGGGCAAATTTGTCATCAAACTTTGTCATCAAAGTCTGGAATTCTCTGGATTTATGGTGCTATCAAGACAACTCAGAACTCAACAAGGTTGAATCATGATGTTAGTGTTCTTCAGGTCGGAGCTCTAGAAAGAGGCCAGAGTTACCGACTTAGAATTCCGAGTTGGATGACCGTTCAAATCTTATTTTCCCAGTCGGAGGTCTGGTCTGATTTCCCAGTTTGGAGTTTCCAGTTGTTTTGAAAGCGACAGAAGTCATGCTGGATGGACAGCATGGCCAATGTTGAATGTTTATCCTTTTAAGCTTGGAAAAGAGACCTTTAAACCCAGACTTGGACCACACATCCACTCCACTGAATAGCAGGCTAATGATTGCACCAATGCACCGATGAGCACCAATACATTTTATCTACAGTTTCTCATCATAATTTCTCTTCATATGACAAGGATTGAAAAGGATTTGCCAGTATATTGTGGACTTGATTCATGATGATGACCGCTAGCTTGCTAGATAGGAGTTTGAAAGTATGATGTTGACATGATCAGTCCAATCAAAACTACGGTACATTAAAAGTAATTTGTCTTCATTTTATCTGTGGCCAATGGCCTTGAGCCTTCTTGGATGGGCACTTCTAATGTAACTCTATGGCAGCACCCATGTGGCTTGAATTTATGAGCTCTCCCCGGCAGATATTGCAGTAACATAGTGTCCCCATGAGTGACAGAACACTGAGCCAATCACGACACAACTAGAGAACATTACCAACCCCTAGGCTCCGTATTTTTCGGGTGACTGCCCCACCACCACAGAAAGCACTGGGCTAGGCTGAAACACCTGCATTTTGGAGGTGCCATACTTTTTGGTTTTACATTGTTTGTAAACTGATATGTGACACAGAATAATGCCAAAATAACACGCAAAACAGGCAACACAAAATAAACAGCTGGGGCTCTGCCTTCCCTGAATGTCAGGTTGCCACTGCCCACAAATGGTCAGCTATCCAAACAATGTCATACATTGTGATTTAGTCATCAAGCTGGGCCTCCAGGCGGCTGCAAGTCACCAGTCGCCAGCATCACCTTCTCTCATTCTTTCACAACTACACCATCAATGCTTCAAGAGTGATGGTAACAAACTATTTGATTCACATCAGCTTAACATTATTATCAATCAAATGTATTTATAAAGCCCTTCTTACATCAGCTGATGTCACAAAGTGCTGTACAGAAACCCAGCCTAAAACCCCAAACAGCAAGCAATGCAGGTGTAGAAGCACGGTGGCTAGGAAAAACTCCCTAGAAAGGCCAGAACCTAGGTAGAAACCTAGAGAGGAACCAGGCTATGAGGGGTGGCGAGTCCTCTTATGGCTGTGCCAGGTGGAGACTATAACAGAACATGGCCAAGATGTTCTAAAGTTCATAGATGACCAGCAGGGTCAAATAATAATAATCACAGTGGTTGTAGAGGGTGCAACAGGTCAGCACCTCAGGAGTAAATGTCAGTTGGCTTTTCATAGCCGATCATTCAGAGTATCTCTACCGCTTCTGCTGTCTATAGAGAGTTGAAAACAGCAGGTCTGGGACAGGTTGCACGTCCGGTGAACAGGTCAGGGTTTCATAGCCGCATCAGAACAGTTGAAACTGGAGCAGCAGAAAGACCAGGTGACACCATGATTTGATTGTGAAATACAAAAAAGCACAACATTGTCAGATACACTGACCAATAAAGCCTATTGATCAGAGTGTAATAGCAGTAATATATATTAGATTATTATAAGATATCCTTTATTAAGTATTATATCCCATAAAGCACAAGTCAACTTCTGAAACGTTAGGACTTCTTGAATTGTATGACATAATTAATGTTTTATGTCTATACTTTCCTAATAGCAAGACTAGTCTAATTTTACTGGCGTGTACTGGGTGTACATATATGTAAATGTCGGTGATTTTGCATAGACACTCCTCTACCTAAAAGTAGCCAGTCCGCCTCTACCACTAAGCCATCTATAAATGAACGGTGCTCACGGAATATGCTCCTGCACTCGCAACGGCAATATTGGAACATCACATCTTAATTTCACTTCGGCTCACTTGACGAATTGAAGAGGTCCGGCTGCGTATGAGAACAAGCGATTTACTAGGTTATTAGATTAAATATAACAGAAAAATCTATACAAGCAAGCTATCAAATCAACGAACAACCTTCCGTAACCTATCACTGTTGTTTAAGAAGAGAAATATCCAGACTCTAACGTATTCCACGGTAAGTAGACTGAAGTGCGTAGGCTTTAAGTGCGTACTAGGCTTTTTATTTTTTTACTACTGAAGTGAATTTCCACTGTCAAAGTTCCACGATAGGAGCTACGATGCTAATATCTGTGCATACATAGGCTACTCAGTAGGTGTCACCGATTAGCCTGAAACTCCATGTCATGCATTCACAATCTAACGGTAATGCGTTAGTGTTTAAGCATCAACTTGCTTGTCAAGTCTGACCAGCTGAGGATTTCTCATTTTCAGCCATCAATTTCCTTTGTGTTTCCTGTAGCCTATTGTCACCGGATCGATTGTTTTTACGCTGGGGACTCGAACCCAATCTTGCTTGTGCCTTTAGTTTTTCCCCGTTAACGTTTAGTAATGACCTGTCAAACGCACTCCAGTAATGGCTGTAATAGGCTCAAAGCAATACAATGTTGTTGTTTTTTTTGCATCTCAGGCGATTTTGGGGGTAGCCCAAACCCGCATTCGAACCCTCTTGACAAGGACATTTATTTATTTTATTTTTTTATTTTTTTTCCTTCACCTTTATTTAACCAGGTAGGCTAGTGAGAACAAGTTCTCATTTACAACTGCGACCTGGCCAAGATAAAGCACAGCAGTTCGACACATACAACAACACAGAGTTACACATGGAATAAACAAACATGCAGTCAATAATACAGTAGAAAAAAGAAAATATCAATATACAGTGAGTGCAAATGAGAAGATAAGGGAGGTAGGGCAGTAAATAGGCCATGGTAGAGAAATAATTACAATATAGCAATTAAACACTGGAATGGTAGATGTGCAGAAGATGAATGTTCAAGTAGAGATACTGGGGTGCAAAGGAGCAATATAAATAAATGCAGTATGGGGATGAGGTAGTAGGATGGGCTGTTTACAGATGGGCTATGTGCAGAGATCTGTGAGCTGCTCTGACAGCTGGTGCTTAAAGCTAGTGCGGGAGATACGAGTCTCCAGCTTCAGTGATTTTTTGCAGTTCGTTCCAGTCATTGGCAGGAGAGAACTAGAAGGAAAGGTGGCCAAAGGAGGAATTGGCTTTGGGGGTGACCAGTGAAATATACCTGCTGGAGCACGTGCTACGGGTGAGTGCTGCTATGGTGACCAGTGAGCTGAGATAAGGCGGGGCTTTACCTAGCAAAGACTTGTAAATGACCTGGAGCCAGTGGGTTTTGCGACGAGTATGAAGCGAGGGCCAGCCAACGAGAGCGTACAGGTCGCAGTGGTGGGTAGTATATGGGGCTTTGGTGCCAAAACAGATGGCACTGTGGTAGACTGCATCCAATTTGTTGAGTAGAGTGTTGGAGGCTATTTTATAAATTACATCGTCGAGGATCGGTAGAATGGTCACTTTTTACGAGGGTATGTTTGGCAGCCTGAGTGAAGGATGCTTTGTTGCGAAATAGGAAGCCGATTCTAGATTTCATTTTAGATTGGAGATGCTTAATGTGAGTCTGGAAGTAGAGTTTACAGTCCTAACCAGACACCTAGGTATTTGTAGTTGTCCACATATTCTAAGTCAGAACCGTCCAGAGTAGCGATGCTAGACGGGCGGGCAGGTGCGGGCAGTGATCGGTTGAAGAGCATTCATTTAGTTTTACTTGCATTTTAAGAGCAGTTGGAGGCCACGGAAGGAGAGTTGTATGGCATTGAAGCTCGTCTTTGGACACTGTTAACTAACCTCCAGAAGGGCCAGAAGTATACAGAATGGTGTCGTCTGCGTAGATGTGGATCAGAGAATTACCAGCAGCAGGAGTGACATCATTGATGTATATAGAGAAGAGAGTCGGCCCGAGAATTGAACCCTGTGGCACCCCCATAGAGACTGCCAGAGGTCCGGACAACAGGCCCACCGATTTGACACACTGAACTCTATCAGAGAAGTAGTTTGTGAACCAGGCGAGGCAATCATTTGAGAAACCAAGGCTGTTGAGTCTGCCAATAAGAATGTGGCTGTTGACCGAGGTTTGGGGTAGCCAGGTGGAAAGCATGGCCAGCCGTAGAGATGCTTATTGAAATTCTCAATTATAGTGGATTTATGGGTGGTGACAGTGTTTCCTAGCCTCAGTGGAGTGGGCAGCTGGGAGGAAGTGCTCTTATTCTCCATGGACTTTAGTGTCCCAGAACTTTTTTGAGTTTGTGCTACAGGATGCAAATTTCTGCTTGAAAAACCTAGACTTAGGAAAGCTAACTGCCTGTGTATATTGGTTCCTAACTTCCCTGAAAATGTGCATATCACGTGGGCTATTCGATGCTAATTCAGAACGCCACAGGATATTTTTGTGCTGGTCAAGGGAAGTCAGGTCTGGAGAGAACCAAGGGCTCTATCTGTTCCTGTCTCTACATTTTTTGAATGGGACATGCTTATTTAAGATTGTGAGGAAGGCACTTTTAAAGAATGACCAGGCAGCCTCTACTGGCGGGATGAGGTCAATATCCTTCCAGGATATGCGGGCCAGGTCGATTAGAAAGGCCTGCTCGCTGAAGTGTTTTAGGGAGCGTTTGACAGTGGTGAGGGGTGGTCGTTTGACCGCAGACCCATTACAGATGCAGGCAATGAGGCATGGATCGCTGAGATCTTGGTTGAAAACAGCAGAGGTGTATTTGGAGGGCAAGTTGGTTAGGATGATATCTATGAGGGTGCCCGTGTTTACGTATTTGGGGTTGTACCTGGTGGGTTCATTGACAATTTGTGTGAGATTGAGGGCATCAAGCTTAGATTGTAGGATGGCTGGGGTGTTAAGCATGTCCCAGTTTAGGTCACCTAGCAGCACGAGCTTTGAAGATAGATGGGGGCAATCAGTTCACATATGGTGTCCAGGGCACAGCTGGGGGCAGAGGGTGGTCTATAGCAAGCGGCAACGGTGAGAGACTTGTTTCTGGAAAGGTGGATTTTTAAAAGTTGTTTCAAATTGTTTTGGTACAGACCTGGATAGTAAGACAGAACTCTGCAAGCTATCGTTGCAGTATATTGCAACACCGCCCCCTATGGCAGTTCTATTTTGTCGGAAAGTGTTATAGTTAGGGATGGAAATTTCAGGGTTTTTGGTGGTCTTCCTAAGCCAGGATTCAGACACGGCTAGGACATCCGGGTTGGCAGAGTGTGCTAGGGCAGTAAATAAAACAAACTTAGGGAGGAGGCTTCTAATGTTAACATGCATGAAACCAAAACCCCACTGGACAAAAACTGGTTGAATTAACATTGTTTCCACGTGATTCCAACAAAAATAAATACATGTTATGATGTTGAATCAACGTGGAACACTGGATTGGATTGCATTGCATTTGCAAAACGTTAATGTAAGGGAATTTCATGTTTTTTTTAACCTAAATTCAATGTCATGGTGAAATGGTCTGTTGATTTCACATTAGTTGACAAGTCAACCAAATGTTAATCAAAAATAGACAATGAACTGATGTATGTACCCAGTTGGTCACGTGTACATGCCTCTGCGAGGATGCCATCCCACATCTGACACCAACTTCACGCCGGGTACAGCGACTGTAAAAAATTAAAAAAAATAAATGCTTTAACCGTTCAGCCAAGAGATCAGAACCTCTTGATGAGACCTATGTAGGCTATAGATACAGTTGAAGTTGTAAGTTTACATACACCTTAGCCAAATACATATAAACTCAGTTCAACACCATTATCCCAGAAACCCTAGACCCACTCCAATTTGCATACTGCACCAACATTTCCACAGATGATGCAATCTCTATTCCACTCCACACTGCCCTTTCCCACCTGGATAAAAGGAACACCTATGTGTGAATGCTATTCATTGACTACAGCTCAGCGTTCAACACCATAGTGCCCTCAAAGCTCATCAATAAGCTAAGGACCCTGGGACTAAACACCTCCCTCTGCAACTGGATCCTGGACTTCCTGATGGGCCACCCCCAGGTGGTAAGGTTAAATAACAACGCATCGGCCACGCTGATCCTCAACACAGGGGTGCGTGCTCAGTCCCTTCCTGTACTTCCTGTTCACTCATGACTGCACGGCCAGGCACGACTCCAACACCATCATTAAGTTTGTCAAAGACTCCAGCCACCCTAGTCATAAATTGTTCTCTCAGCTACCGCACAGCAAGCGGTACCGGAGCGCCAAGTCTAGGTCCAAGAGACTTCTAAACATCTTCTACCCCCAAGCCATAAGACTCCTGGACAGCTAATCAAATGGATACCCAGACTATTGCGCCCCGCTATTGTTATTTACTGTGTTGTCTCTAATTATTTGTCATGCTTATCTCTTACTTGTTTTAGGTATTTTCTTAACTGCATTATTGGTTAAGGGCTTGTATGTAAGCTTTTCACTGTAAGGTCTACCTACACCTGTTCTATTCGGTGCATGTGACAAATAAAAAATTGAAGCCCCAATGCAATTCTGAAGTCTATTGGGCCTACATCCACAGTGTGAATGTATTAATGTATTAATTATTGTCTTTTGTTGAAATTATAATGACATTTCATATTGTCAATGTTAAGCAAGCTAGCTAACTTTTTTTTATTTGCATTGTTAGCTACCTTATCAATTTATTCAGTCTATACTTATTTTTCTAATTTTAATATTTTTTTTGCTATATTTGTGGAAATTATTTAAATAAATAAATGAAGCCAAAGAACCCCTAGGCTAACTCTGTTAATATCTCCCCTAACTGTCCACTCTCACTCTTTATTTTTGTCTCTGTCTCTCTGTCACTCTCTCTCAAGCCTGCAGTCATGACTGAGAACATTCGTATCAACAATCCCAACGTGAAGTACACAGATACACACATCGAGGCTCAGTACTGCTACCATACTACTGCTGTACACAGGGACGGAGACACACTCACAGTAAGTCTCCCACACACACCAACACACACACACACACACACACCAGCATCACCTATCTAATTTCTAACTGTGTAAATCTCTCCACTCTGCCCCTCCAGGTGACCTCGTCCGTTAGTGAGCTTGAGTTCCGTACTGAGCGACATGTCCCCAGGCTGGGGGTGATGCTAGTTGGCTGGGGAGGAAACAATGGGACCACCGTCACTGCTGCTGTCCTGGCCAACAGACTGGGACTCACCTGGAGAACCAAAACTGGAGAACAGGTGATTGTTTGTGTATGTCGTTGATCCTACTTTGACAGTTGTATGGCCTATTTTCCATAGACATGTCTCTCCCCTGATGCAGAGCTAGCTAGCAGAGCCTCATTATACCCCTGATACAGTGATGGGTTCACTCACACACACACCCACACACTGATATGATGGGTTTAGTGGAGTGTTAAGGGCTTAACATTGACTGACACACTAATGTTTACAACACAGGCAGTCCTTTACCTTATATGGACATCATTACTTCCCCAAATGTCTTTTTTCCTGTTTTAAAAAATCCCTCATCATTCTCCATTTAATGCAGAGATATTCAAAGTTGGGGTCACGGCCCCTAGTGGGGTCCCGGGGGGAATTGCAGTGGGCTCGCCAAAACAAATTTAAAAGTAAACATTATTGTAGAGGATAATATAAAACGTTTTAGAGAAAGATCATTTGAAAAATAATTTGAGTACATTTATTTATTGGTTTTCTTAATTTTGATAAAAGCGATGAAAATGTAGTGAATCGACAGTTATTTGTTGATGTACAAATCCAATTCTTTTTGTTTTTAAATGTAAGTTTGTGTCATTAGATTTTGGGTGGGGTTGGCTGAAATTCTGGTGGGGAAAAAAAGGGAGTCCCTGTAGAAAAAGTTTGAATACCACTGATTTAATGTGTTGTTATTATTTAAGACTTGTTATTTATTTTTGTTCTGTCTGTTTTATTACCCTCTCCCCCTTTTCAAACCCCCTTCCCCCTTCCCAGAAAGCCAACTACTACGGTTCCCTCTTCCAGTCCTCAACTGTGTGTTTAGGGCCAGGGCCAGATGGAAAGGAAGTTAACATTCCGTTCCGTGACCTCCTACCCATGATGCACCCTAATGATATCATCTTTGATGGTAAAGGAGTGTGTGTGTGTGTGCCTGAGTGTGTGTTTGTGTGTGTCTATGTAATCAGAGAAGGAATGCTGACCCTAGGTCAGTTCTTCAGGGGTCACTGTGGAGAAAGACAGTCCACATGGAGACTGTACTGTCTGCCAAGCTGGTTATTTAACCTCCTGTTTAACTGTCAGTTTATCTAGCACCATTATTCAGCACTGCACTGGAGGCAGAGGTACAGTACACACCTCTAGTCTAACTGGTCCTCTGTTCTTTTGGGCCTGTCTGACGGGTTTTATTTTAAGAGACGTTAGGTTTGTAATACTTTTAGCTAACTAATTAAATAAAGAGTGTGTGTGTGTCAGGCTGGGACATCTCATCCATGGACCTGGGCAGTGCGATGGAGAGAGCCGAGGTCCTTGATTGGTCCCTCCAGGAGAAGCTCCGCCCACACATGAGCCACCTCCGACCCCGGGCCTCTATCTATATCCCAGAATTCATAGCTGCCAACCAGGCGGGCCGAGCAGACAACGTTCTGAAAGGGACCATGGCTGAACAGGTACGCCCAATCCCAAGCAGCGTGTGTGTGCCTCGTACTCCCTGTCCCCTAACCCCTTATCTCATACACCCTAGACCCTATGTGTCTCTGTGTGTCTGAGTAGTGATTATTCTCTCTCTCCCTCCAGGTGGAGCAGATCAGAGCAGACATTCAGGACTTCCGGCATTCAAGCGGCGTGGACAAGGTCATCGTTTTGTGGACGGCCAACACCGAACGTTTCTGTGACCTCACAGCCGGGGTCAACGACACGGCAAAGAATCTCCTGGCTGCCATACAGGTAGAGATCTGACAGATCTATATTCTCACTCACTCACTCACTCACTCACACACTCTCTCTCCCTTTTACACTCTCTCTATCAGTCAGGTGGGGAGGTGTCTCCCTCTACTTTGTTTGCCGTAGCCAGTATCCTGGAGGGCTGTGCCTACATTAACGGTTCTCCCCAGAACACGTTTGTCCCTGGGGCGATAGAGCTGGCTGTGGAGAGAAATGTGTTCATAGCAGGAGACGACTTCAAGTCTGGTCAGACAAAGATCAAGTCAGTCCTGGTCGACTTCCTCATCAGTGCTGGGATCAAGGTGAGAGGTCGACCCAGTCCGTTTGTTTCATTCACTTTAATAGGACTTCTGTTATATGAACAGTCCCAGTTCCACTTGTATAATGACAAAGTACATAATTATACAATTACTACGTTATTCTAAAATTACTATACAACATGTTAAATCATGTATTACAACGATAGAACCCAGGTATAAGGGCAATTTCATGTGTGTAACACTAGGTTAATACCAGACTGTACAATAACGTGTTGCCGTCTGTTGCCATGACAGCCCACCTCCATTGTCAGCTACAATCACCTTGGCAACAACGATGGTATGAACCTCTCAGCACCACAGCAGTTCCGCTCCAAGGAGATCTCCAAGAGCAATGTGGTGGATGACATGGTCAACTCCAACCCTATACTGTACCGCAAAGGGGAGAAACCTGACCACTGTGTAAGTCTGCGGGTTTGCGTATGTGTGTGTAACACAGAGAAACCTGATCAGAGTTAAAATGTGTATGTGTTTTTTTTTCATACCTGGTAGATATCAATAGTATTTATTTTACTAAGTGGCAGAAAGTATCTATAGTCTTGACTCAGTTCTCTTGCTGTGTGTGTGTAGGTGGTGATTAAGTATGTGCCGTATGTGGGGGACAGTAAGAGGGCGATGGATGAATACACCTCTGAGATCATGATGGGAGGAACCAACACTATCGCAATGCACAACACCTGTGAGGTGAGTCTCGCTCTCTCGCTCTCTCGCTCTCACCTCAACCTGATTTTTCTAACAAAGGTGTCTCTCTCCAGGACTCTCTGCTAGCCAGCCCTATCATTCTGGACCTGATCCTCCTCACAGAGTTGTGTCAGCGTGTATGTGTTCGGCCCCAAGGATCAGAGACCTTCCAGTCCTTCCACAGTGTCCTGGCTATCCTCTCCTTCATGTGTAAAGCTCCCCTCGTCCCCCCTGGGGCCCCGCTGGTCAATGCCTACTTCAGACAGAGAGCCTGCATTGAGAATATCATGAGGTCAGAACACATACCACCCTGACTTGTTAGGGATTTGTCTTAGTGGTCACCAATCATAATGTTTATTACTCAACTTCCCATCTCTTTTGTCCAATAATAATGTTGTGCCAGTCTCTGTGGTTATATGCATTCAGTTTTGCAACTGACTAGGTGTCCCTTTTTACCTTTCAGAGCGTGCCTTGGTCTCCCCCCTCAGAACCACATGCACCTGGAGCACAAGCTGCAGAGGGGCTTCCTGCCTCGCCACGACAACCGTATCTACGACAATGTGGCTACCAAGATGGTCCTCAGCAACGGTTACCATGCCTCCCAACAGAATGGTGTCTGCGCACACGTGGTGAAAGAGGCAACAATTGGATAATGGCTGCAGATTAGGTCTCTGTCATCACGGGGAAGATTCTAGAATTGTCCACAGCCATAGAGAAACAATTACATCCATAGTTTAGTTTAGGATCCCCCATTAGCTGTTGCACATGTAGCAGCTACTCTTCCTGGGGTTACACACTATTACATATTCAGATACTTACATGCAGTTAAATTAGATCCATAGAAAGTTAGCCAAACTCTATACAGCATACTGTATGATGATCATGTTTTATTTAGCCTATTTGTGTAAGATACATACATTAGGAAAAATACCCTCTAGTAGGCTCTAACCATTGTACCTATTAGATGACCAGTTTAATATTCTGTGGTTTTAACCTCTTATTGCTCAAATACATACATGAACAGAGTTTGGTTAAGTTTGTATTTGTTCCAATGATATGTAACATGCAATGTTACCCTACCATCCCTACCCTGATTGGAGTAAACTAACAATACTTCTACTGCTATTTTCGCTCACATCTACGATGCCTGTATTTAAACAGTTATACATATTCCTAATTTCCCCTTCAAGTGCTGGATTTTCACTCACAACGGCCAATCCACCATTCATTCTGATCTTAAATCCAACCCTCCAATGTCCAGATGAACCAATCTTTCCCAGTATAATGCCATTTCCTTTCCTCTGTCCATTTTACTATGATGTCTTTTGAGTGTCCTTGTAACATTTCTACCGATATTGCCCAAAAAAGAAAGAGTATAATCATATTTCCCATTGACTGATTGTGTTTTTTCAGGTCTCTTAACAGTACAGTTTGCATGTCCCTGATATTATGACATTACAACCATCCCTGGACCTGACTCAAAGTGAGCCACCAATAGACAGTACCAGAAAATATATTCTAGTGATTCTGCTTCCTCGTGGCAGAGTCTGCACAAGGCTGACTGTTCAATGTCCCATATATTGAGCATTATTTTTGTAGCAAGTATTGTTATGTAATAGCTTTAAATTGGAACAAACAGATGGATGTGTCACTTGTTTTATGTCAGTTCATAGACCCGATGCCAAGGTATTGGGACATCAAACTTGTTCCCAACTGATTAGAATTGTTATACAGTATTGCTGTCAAACCTTTTGACTTCAATAATTCAATCATTTTTAAGCTATTTTTTTTTTTTTTTATGGAAGACTAATTCTTAAATTTCTTGTTTAAGTAATTGTCTCTACCAATTTTGTGGGAGAGCCGCAATGCGTTATAATTTTTTATTGAGCATACACCTCCATACACTGTTAGTTGCTTGTGTGACAATTTTAACGTTCTTGTTTACAATGACCTTCATAAACATTATCTCATTGTACATTTCTTCCCCCCCAAAATGTTCTCTATCAGTACATTGGAGTTTAGACATATTATTTGCTGTAATATTAGATTTCCCTTTTCTGGAGGATGAAATTGAAAGACTTTAAAAAGGAGGATACTTTAAAACAGGGATCCATTGCCAATCCAATGAAAATGTAAGGTTTTAATATGCAAAAAGGGAAAGAGCCCACTCAAACAGGATGGGCCTCTTAGTATCTTGCTAGAAAACCAATTTGGATTTAGATACAATGGAGGCTTTAAGAGAGAGGTTTAATGCTGTAATATTTAATCGTTTTAACCCTACAAACTCATGTTGGTTATAAAATATGCTCGTTTAACTTTATCTGGTTTGCCATTCCAAATAATATGAAATATTTTTTTCCCCCATGATTTGAATAATTATTTTCCTGGAGACGGTAGAGCCATGGAGTAAATATGTAAACTGAAATATCACGATAATTAATCAGGGTAAACTTCCCTTAAATGGATAGGTGTTTCTCTTTCCACTGTTTCAAGATTCAATCTATTTTGCTTTCGATCAAAGTTAATAGTTGCAAGATCGCTCAACTTTTCCAGGATATTTCACATCAAGCACAACTTCACCATCCACCCATTTAAATCGGGAGACCACATGGCAATTTAAAGTTTGTATCTTTTAGAGACCCAATCTGTTATTCTGACATTTCACATTCTTAAAATAAAGTGGTGTCCTAACTGACCTAAGACATGGATTGTTACTAGGATTAAATGTAATTGGCTAAGGTGAATGTAAACTTCCAACTTCAACTGTAGTTGGTTTTAGTCCAGAGAAACTGGAGAAATGATCCAGGTCCTCAATGAGTCCATTCAAGGTTGAAGATTGAGGACTCGAGAATTTGAGTCATCAGCATACATTGATACTTTTGTCTCTAATCCCTTAACTTTTAGCCCTTTAATATTAACGACTCAATGGGCATAATTAAATAGGTATGGTGACAGAGGGCAGCCTTGTTTTACGCCTCTTGACAATTCAAAGTTCTCAGAGAAGTAACCGTTATTTCAGTAGTTCATAAAAATCCCCATCTGAAAGGAATCAATTACCAACCATAGTTTGTGTAATTAGGCCTTCACCAAAAACTGTGTTGCAGATAGTTTAACATGATTTTTTGGGTAGAAGGATATCACAAAATAACATTTGTTTAAAATATTTTACATCATCATTCAAAATCTTTGTTAGTGAGATAAGGATTTCACCAGCGCACTTCTGTATGTTGTAAAAGTGTTACATGGTTGCTGCCCATGTTATTGCACAATGCAGAAAATACATGAGAGTTCAGGGACCTTGCTTGCTTTAACAAAGTTAACAATTTTCACTGTAGTGTCCAAAACGTCTTTCAAGCTGTCAGGCATTCCCTTGGCAGCAAGAGCCTCTCGGTGGATGCTGCAGTGTTCCCAAGTGGCGTAGGGAGCAACTGCTTGTATGCGCGTTACCTCTCCACTATGTCTCCCTGTCATGGCTTTTGTGCCATCAGTACAGATACCAACACATCTTGACCACCAAAGTCCATTTGATGTCACAAAGCGGTCCAGTACTTTAAAAATATCCTCTCATGTTGTCCTGGTTTCCAGTGGTTTGCAGAAGAGGATGTCTTCCTTAATTGACCCCCAAAAACATAACGGACATATACCAGGAGCTGTGCCAGGCCCGCCACGTCTGTTGATTCATCCAGATGTAACGCATATAACTCACTGGCTTGTATGCAAAGCAGTAATTGTTTCGAAGCATCTCCTGCCATGTCACTGATGCGTCGTGAAACAGTGTTGTTTGATGAAGTCATTGTCTGTAGTTTTTCTGGCTTTTTCCCCCTGCATTGTCCCAGCCATATCCGAGGCAGCAGGAAGAATCAAGTCCACAATAGTATGGGGCTTGCCTGTCCTAGCCACTCGGTAGACGCTAGACGTCAGAATAATAGTAGAGAGAGTGATTTATTACAGCTTTTATTTCTTTCATCACATTCTCAGTGGGTCAGAAGTTTACCTACACTCAATTAGTATTTGGTAGCATTTCCTTTAAATTGTTTAACTTGGGTCAAATGTTTTCGGGTAGCCTTCCACAAGCTTCCCACAATAAGTTGGATGGTTTGTAGGCCTCGTTGCTCGCACATGCTTTTTCAGTTCTGCCCACAAATGTTCTATAGGATTGAGGTCAGGGCTTTGTGATGGCCACTCCAATGCCTTGACTTTGTTGTCCTTAAGCCATTTTGCCACAACTTTGGAAGTATGCTTGGGGTCATTGTCTAAGCTTTAACTTCCTGACTGATGTCTTGAGATGTTGATTCAATATATCCACATAATTTTACGTCCTCATGATGCCATCTATTTTGTGAAGTGCACCAGTCCCTCTTGCAGCAAAGCACCCCCACAACATGATGCTGCCACCCCCGTGCTTCACGGTTGGGATGGTGTTCTTCGGCTTGCAAGCCTCCCCCATTTTCCTCCAAACATAACGATGGTCATTATGGCCAAACAGTTCTGTTTTTTATTCATCTGACCAGAGGACATTTCTCCGAAAAGTACGATCTTTGTCCCTATGTGCAGTTGAAAACCATAGTCTGGCTGAGTGGCCTTGCAGGTTATGTCGATATAGGACTTGTTTTACTGTGGATATAGATACTTTTTTACCTGTTTCCTCCAGCATCTTCACAAGGTCCTTTGCTGTTGTTCTCTGATTGATTTGAACTTTTTGCACCAAAGTACATTCATCTCTAGGACACAGAACGTGTCTCCTTCCTGAGCGGTATGACTGCTGCGTGGTCCCATGGTGTTTATACTTGCATACTATTGTTTGTACAGATGAACGTGGTATCTTCAGCCATTTGGAAATTGCCCCCAAGGATGAACCATACTTTTGGGGGTCTACAGTTTTTTTTTCTGAGGTCTTGGCTGATTTCTTTAGATTTTCCCATGATGTCAAGCAAAGAGGAACTGAGTTTGAAGGTAGGCCTTGAAATACATCCACAGGTACACCTCTAATTGACTCAAATTATGTCAATTAGCCTAACAGAAGCTTCTAAGGTCATTACATTTTCTGGAATTTTCCAAGCTGTTTAAAGACACAGTCAACTTAGTGTATGCAAACTTCTGACCCACTGGAATTGTGATTCAGTGAATTATAAGTGAAATAATCTGTCTGCAAACAATTGTTGAAAAAATGCTTGTGTCATGCACAAAGTAGATGTCCTAACCGACTTGCCAAAACTATAGTTTGTTAACAAGAAATTTGTGGAGTGGTTGGAAAATGAGTTTTAATGACTCCAACCTAAGTGGATGTAAACTTCCAACTTCAACTGTACTTCAAACAAGGTTCAGAATGTACACTCAGTGGGCCTACACATTGCACACCTTTTAGTTTGTCCATTTTCATCTCACACGTTTTTACATGAATTTTTTAATTTTTAATGTTTCAAATTTCAATCGCCCCTTGGTCATGTGACCTACTGACCTCAAACACGATTCAGAATGTCCAATGACTACCCTTCTATACTGCACACCCTTTAGTTTGTCCTTTTTCATCTCACACGATTTTACATTAATTTGCCTGCTCTGCCTCCCTGAAAGACAGTGTCACTCACACACCTATTCACTTGGGCCTTCTCCCTGGGGGCTTCCTGACCTCCAGGCAGGCCCCCATTGACCTGGTGACCTCTGACTCCTGGCCTCTAGGCCTACACTCCCTGCCCGCCCTCTCCCTGGGCCTGAGAGTGTATAGCTTACTCCCTGGAACTACAGACCTCCAGGCCTCCACACCTACTCTCCCTAACCGGTCAACACCCCTCTCCCTTGGCCTTAGAGTATAGCTTACTCCCTGGAATTACTAAGATGTCTATAGTTCTACAGTCAGGAACCATGTGCACCTGGTAACCCATAACGGGCTCTGTGCGTGTGGTAATTCGAAACAGGCTCTGTGCTCCTGGTGACCGCCAGATTTTTTCTGCTCACAGACTAAGTCCCCACTCCAATCTCCATGGCCTGAGTGCTGCCCCCATCCCCTGAGTCCGGTCGCTCCTGCTTGGACTCTGAGTGCCCCCTGCCTTGGGGGAGGCCTCCTCGTGCACCTGGTGACCTTTTGACTTACACAGTGAGTCCCAACCTGACTCATAGTCCCACCAGAGGACGGGCCCGGGCGGATGGGCGACCACCACCTAGCCCCCTACCTATCCAGAGCCCAATGTCAATGTCTTATGCCTTCTACCCGCCTGCGCTCTCTCACTTTCCCCGTTCACCTGGTAACCCGTAAGTAAAGAAGGAGGATGGTGGAGGAAGATGCTTTCCGTCCCCAACAAAAGCTTGGATCGAGGGCTGACTTTCAATAGATCGCAGCGTGTGAGCTGCTCTGCTACTGTTGTGGAAAATCTTGATTCAAATATTTACACAGATACCGGAACTTGTGAATTTAATTTAGACTTTAATTCAACGGATTAAAGCCGAGCCTCTCCAAGGAAAGAGACTGACTCCCTTATCACAGAGCTCTGCCTTTATAGTATTCTGTCTCTGCATAACGTATAGAATCACTCCTTGTATGTTCATGAACAACTCCCATTGGCCTTATAGTTATCACATTATCTTTACATAGCACATATAAGATCCGCGGCGCTACGGTATCATTACGTTTAGGGGGGATTCTGACTTAGAGGCGTTCAGTCATAATCCCACAGTTTGTAGCTTCGCACTATTGTCTCCTCAGTCAAGCACATACAGTGGGGCAAAAAAGTATTTAGTCAGCCACCAATTGTGCAAGTTCTCCAACTTAAAAAGATGAGAGAGGCCTGTAATTTTCATCATAGGTACACTTCAACTATGACAGACGAAATGAGAAAAAGAAATCCAGAAAATCACATTGTAGGATTTTTAATTTATTTATTTGCAAATTATGGTGGAAAATAAGTATTTGGTCAATAACAAAAGTTTATCTCAATACTTTGTCATTGCCAACAAAGGGTATATAACAGAGGTCAAACGTTTTCTGTAAGTCTTCACAAGGTTTTCACACACTGTTGCTGGTATTTTGGCCCATTCCTCCATGCAGATCTCCTCTAGAGCAGTGATGTTTTGGGGCTGTCGCTGGGCAACACAGACTTTCAATTCCCTCCAAAGATTTTCTATGGGGTTGAGATCTGGAGACTGGCTAGGCCACTCCAGGACCTTGAAATGCTTCTTACGAAACCACTCCTTCGTTGCCCGGGCGGTGTGTTTGGGATCATTGTCATGCTGAAAGACCCAGCCACGTTTCAGGAGGTTTTCACTCAAAATCTCACGATACATGGCCCCATTCATTCTTTCCTTTACACGGATCAGTCGTCCTGGTCCCTTTGCAGAAAAACAGCCCCAAAGCATGATGTTTCCACCCCCATGCTTCACAGTAGGTATGGTGTTCTTTGGATGCAACTCAGCATTCTTTGTCCTCCAAACACGACGAGTTGAGTTTTTACCAAAAAGTTCTATTTTGGTTTCATCTGACCATATGACATTCTCCCAATCCTCATCTGGATCATCCAAATGCTCTCTAGCAAACTTCAGACGGGCCTGAACATGTACTGGCTTAAGCAGGGGGACACGTCTGGCAATGCAGGATTTGAGTCCTTGGCGGCGTAGTGTGTTACTGATGGTAGGCTTTGTTACTTTGGTCCCAGCTCTCTGCAGGTCATTCACTAGGTCCCACCGTGTGGTTCTGGGATTTTTGCTCACCGTTCTTGTGATCATTTTGACCCCACGGGGTGAGATCTTGCGTGGAGCCCCAGATCGATGAAGATTATCAGTGGTCTTGTATGTCTTCCATTTCCTAATAATTGCTCCCACAGTTGATTTCTTCAAACCAAGCTGCTTACCTATTGCAGATTCAGTCTTCCCAACCTGGTGCAGGTCTCCAATTTTGTTTCTGGTGTCCTTTGACAGCTCTTTGGTCTTGGCCATAGTGGAGTTTGGAGTGTGACTGTTTGAGGTTGTGGACAGGTGTCTTTTATACTGATAACAAGTTCAAACAGGTGCCATTAATACAGGTAACGAGTGGAGGACAGAGGAGCCTCTTAAAGAAGAAGTTACAGGTCTGTGAGAGCCAGAAATCTTGCTTGTTTGTATGTGACCAAATACTTATTTTCCACCATAATTTGCAAATAAATTCATTAAAAATCCTACAATGTGATTTTCTGGATTTTCTTTCCTCATTTTGTCTGTCATAGTTGAAGTGTACCTATGATGAAAATTACAGGCCTCTCTCATCTTTTTAAGTGAGAGAACTTGCACAATTGGTGGCTGACTAAATACTTTTTTGCCCCACTGTACACCAAATGTCTGAACCTGTGGTTCCTCTCGTACTGAGCAGGATTACTATTACAACAACACATCATCAGTAGGGTAAAACTAACCTGTCTCACGACCGTCCAAACCCAGCTCACGTTCCCTTTTAGTGGGTGAACAATCCAACGCTTGGTCAATTATGTCCTCACCTGCGTTACCGTTTGACAGGTGTACCACCCCTGTCAAACTCCCCACCTGCCACTGTCCCCATAGCGGGTCGCACCCGGGGCTCGCCTCCCCCCTCACCGGTGTCATGACGTTGCCCTTTCTGGGTGTAGATCGTGGCTTCCCCCTCTCTCACTCTCTCCTACACCCAGGTTCTGTTATCTTAGGTCGTAAATTCCTGGCGGAGACTCTCTCCCCCTGGCCATGCAGAAAGAGAGAATACAGATAAAGAACAAGGGATTTCACTTGGCCGAACTGTTAAATCCCCAAATTGGGAGAATTAAACTATATGTCCACTTTTCCGAATGTGGGAAGGGTCCGTGGACACTTAAGGGATGGGTATGACGAGTGTGTTTTATTTGGTGACCTCAGAGAGGACAGGACACACACATAACTATATCTCTGAATGTGTACATTTCTCAATTATGGGGTTTGCATCTAATTCTTGTATAAAATGAATGAGTAAAGATGAAACAATTTGTGAAATGTGATGTTAAACCTTTAATGTGAGAGAATTGTATTCCCTTTAAAGTTTAACTAAGTCATTGGCCCGCCCCCGTGAGCACAGACATGATCTGGCGTCATGGAACCGCCTTTTCTTTTGTTACAAATAAAAAACCCTCCTGAGGAACTTCTCATCAGACCATGCATACCTCTGTGTAAGCTGAGGTGGCACAGGTTTGAATACCAATATTAGAAAACCATACCACGTGGAGCATTGGCCACACAGCTGGAAATGGATAAACTCTGAGACTATCGATCCCGACAGAATAAGAGCAAATCTTAGATACTAATTACTAGTCTGCAGCTATAAATTATGTAAACCTGGGATGCAAATACCGACAACAGCCGAAACATTTAGTCTATTAGAACATTTCTGAATGGTACTCTGCAATATCCATTCTAACCACAGAAGACTTTCATCTTCAGGGAAACAGAAAGAGAGAGAGACTCGGATGAACTCTCCAGCAGACAGACCGGATTCCAACAGAGAAGACAACAATGACATACACCGTAAATATGTACTTGCAATTATTCTCTAATGAGCGGACATTCATGTGCGAAGGATTAACATTTCAATGTATATAATTATAGACAGTGTAATGAATCCATTTGGTCTTTCCCTCTCTTTCTCAGTCCACACCCCCTTCCCTTTGTCCACCAAGCCGTCATATCGGCTTAGCCCACTAGGGGATCTTCCCTATCATTGTTAGTAACCAATAGCTACTGTTTGTTTGTTTATGCATTTCTGTGATTATTTAGTTAGTAAATAAATTATTAAGCCAATTGGTGTATGGATGATTTATAGTAAAGGCTGGGTTCGTGCAAATAACCAATAATTTACAACATTCAGATGAGACCGACGTGAGGTAAAGAATAATTCATTAATAGAAGACTAACTGAGTTGATTGAGAGTTATATTTGGAAAAGTATAGCTTTAATCTGGAGATTTTCCGGGGTGCCCCGACGTCCTAGTTAATTAAATGTACATGTGGGTACGCTCCTTTTGAATTTCATCAAGTTGACATTCAGTGATCCGTGCCCAGTGGGGACCTAAGCTTCTTCTTTCCGTTTTATGGTTCCGCAGCAAATCAATGGGCATGGATGGTACTACCCACATCAGATGTAGGTCTCCCTCCCAAGACAAGCTGGAGATACCTCTCCCCACTGCGTAGGGCATGAGCCAGATCCATGCAATGCCCTATCACTGCAGGGCCAATGGGTTTAGTCTCAGCCTCAAGTCTAGTGAGCGTAGAGGAGACATCCCCACCTACAATGTGTGGGGCCAGCGAGCGCCGTAGCTGGGGAGATCCGCGAGAATGGCCAGGCGCGCATTCAGGGTTGCTGCCGCCAATCGCGGGACCCAACCCCCCACCGGTCCGCCTTCGGCCCGCTGACGGACACCACCCCCGCACGCAGCCCCTGCAAGACCACACACGAGAGACCCCGAGATGGGCCAAGCCCTGCTTCGCACCCCAGCCCCAACGACCCAGCCCTTGTCTTTTTTTGCCAACTTTCCTTACCTACATTGTTATAACATGCCAGAGGCTGTTCAACTTGGAAACCTGCTGCGGATATGGGTATGGCCCTACGTGAGATTTACACCCTCTCCCCCGGATTTTCAAGGGCCAGGAAGAGCTCACTGGACGCTGCCGAAACTGCATCGCTTTCCAGGGCTTGGGCCTCTCACGTAAATTCGTGTGAGATGAAAATTGACAAACTAAAGTGTGTGCAATGTGTAGGCCCACTGAGTGTACATTCTGAACCTTGTTTGAGTCCAGTATGTCATATGACCAAGGAGCTATTGAAATTAGAAAGTTTGAAAAATTCATGTAAAATTGTGTGAGATGAAAATGGACAAATCAAAAGGTGTGCTATATAGAAGGGTAGTCAGTGGACATTCTGAACCTTGTTGGAGCTATTGAAATTCAAATGTAAAAAAAAAAAGTTGTACTTTGTTTTCGCTCTCTAACTAATTGAACTGGGAATACTAAATGCTGCTCACATTTCCACATGTTTATTAGCTTTGGAAAGTGAATTAATGTCCAATTCGTGAAAATTAGACCTGTGCAATATTGTGCGCAATTCTTCCAACATCCTGCCACTTATTTGGAGTCTGTGGTTAAAGTGGTTTGAAAGCAAGAATATCCAACTTGAAACTGTCTTTACCTTGGTTGTTTGAAAATGTGAATCACATTATTATTTGGCATACCCCCGACGGCATTGCACGTAACCCAGTTTGGGAATACCTGCTCTAGGGCAATTGAGAAATCTGATTGAGCACCTTATTACTGATGAATGCGTTTCTTATGGTCGTGTTTTTCTTTCTGCTTGCATTGTATGTAATTCAGGGCTCATCTGTAAGAGACCTTGGTCTCAGTATGACTCCCTGATGAAATAAAGGTACAAAGAAGATAAATGGTAGAAATGGGCAGGGTTTATGACTTTGTGGCCATAGACGCTAGTGACGACCAAATTACAGCTCTTGATGTGTTTGTCACTGAACGATTTATGCCACATTCACATGCTGGTAGGAATTAGGAAACTCAGAAATTTCCTGGTAAGCAATTTCAAGTATGATCAAACCGGTCACATGGGTGAGAGACCGCGTCTGTAACGCCCAGTCCTGGGTTTTCAGGCTGGAGCGTTTTGGGTTCATTTTGGTTTAGGGGTTTTCACAGTTCTATGGTGTCTAGTTCTATGTTGGGTTAATGGCTCCCAATTAGAGGCAGCTGAGTCTCGTTGTCTCTAATTGGGAACCATTTATATGTTTGGGAATTGCACCTTAGTTTCGTGGGTTATTGTATGTTCATGTCATGATTATATCAGGTTCAGTCGGGTTCTTGTCTAGTTAGGTTTCTCCGTTCGAGGTTTAGTTAGGTTTCTTCCGTCGTGGTTAGGTTTAGTTCTCTTTGTGTATAGTTTAGCATTTAGCGTTAGGGCTCTCGTCTTGTTCATCGTTTCCTTGTTTTGTTTTCGTTCTGTCCCGTGTATTATAATTAAATCATGTATTCTGGCTACATCGCTGCGTCTTGGTCTGTCCGTCCGGAAGATAATCGTGACAGCGTCCTTGTAAATAATGTGGCAAATTCTACAGAACGAAGGCATGCTTGACCAGACATTCAAGTGTGCACTCAAGGAAACCAAATTACTGTAAAGTCTGTGGCAAATATTTCGAAAGAAAGGAAGACTTGGCGAAACATACAGAGATACATACAAGAGAGAAATTATATTGCTGCAAAGACTGTGGCAAATGCTTCAACCAGAAACTAAACTTAACCACCCACATGATATCTCACAGATTGGAGAAACCTTATCGCTGCATAGACTGTGGAAAATGCTTCACTCGATCACAGGGCTTAGAATGAATAAGAAGACGATACACACAGGGAAGAAATCATATAGGTGTCCAATATGCAATAAATGCTTTTCCTACCTGATCCATTCGAAATACCATTAGACTGTTCACACAGGGGAGAAATGTTGATTCTCTTTCAAAGTAAACTTGAGAAGACAGGATACTTTCACAACAAACAGAAAACTGTCATTGTGTCATCATTTTCTGTCTATTTTTTATGTGTTCACACATCACAACATGAATACGTTATGAATACATGAGTAAAGGCGCCAAGGTCGGAACTCAGAGGGCCCCTTGTTTGTATATATTTGAAAATTCAATAATAAAGTAATCTCTTTTTACTTGTGACAACACTATACTGTAGATGGAGCAAGAAGGTGACAACTTGATAGTGCCCCTGTGTGGAGGGAAAAGTGTCAGTTAGAAGATTTGTGTGGAGTGAAAAACATCAGAACCAAATTTCTAAAGAACATTCTACCTTCCATTTGTAGTGACATACCCGCCAGGACACTGCTGGCTTCAGTTACCCACACCACTGATCAATCTACACACAATACCCCATAATGACAAAGTGAAAACGGGTTTTTATCAATGTTTGCAAATTTATTACAAATATAAAACAGAAATACCTCATTTAAATAAGTATACAGACCCTTTGCTATGAGACTTGAAATTGAGCTCAGGTGCATCCTGTATCCATTGATCATCCTTGAGATGTTTCTACAACTTGATTGCAGTCCACCTGTGCTAAATTCAATTGATTGGACATGATTTGGAAAGGCACACAGTTGACAGGCCATGTCAGAGCAAAAACCAAGCCATGAGGTCAAAGGAATTGTTGTGTCGCGGCACAGATCTGCGAAAGGGTACCAAAAAATTATTGCAGAATTGAAAGTCCTCTAGAACAGTGGCCTCCGTCATTCTTAAATTGAAGAAGTTTGGAACCACTAAGACTCTTCCTAGAGCTGGCCGCCCGGCCAAACTGAGCAAATGGGGGAGAAGGGCCTTGGTCAGGGAGGTGACCAAGAACCCGATGGTCACTCTGACAAAGCTCCAGAGTTCCTCTTCGGAAATGGGAGAACCTTCCAGAAGGACAACCATCTCTGCAGCATTCCACAAATCAGGCCTTTATGGTAGAGTGGCCAGACGGAAGCAACACCTCAGTGAAGGGCACATGACACCCCTCTTGGAGATTTGCCAAAAACGCACCTAAAGGACCATGAGAAACAAGATTCTCTGATCTGATGAAACCAAGATTGAACTCTTTGGCTTGAATGACAAGCATCACATCTGGAGGAAACCTGGCACCATCCCTACGGTGAAGCATGGTGGTGGCAGCATCATGCTGTGGGGATGTTTTTCAGCGGAAGGGACTGGGAGATTAGTCAGGATTGAGGGAAAGATGAACGGCGCAAAGTACAGAGAGATCCTTGATGAAAACCTGCTCCAGAGCACTCAGGACCTCAGACTTGGGTGAAGGTTCACCTTCCAACAGAACAGCGACACTAGGCACACAGTCTCTGAATGTCCTTGAGTGGCACAGCCAGAGCCCGGATTTGAACCCGTATGGTGTGTAGATTGATGAGGAGAAAAAATTATTTCATAAATTTTTTAATAAGGCTGTAACGTAACAAAATGTGGAAAAAGTCAAGGGGTCTGAATACTTTCTGTATGTGCTGGTGATTTGAATTGATTGTGGTCTACTGCAGTTAAATGTATGTTGTAATGAACATGATATCCCTTCTGTGCCGAATACCTGTTATACCCCTAGACTAGACCTTTTTACAACATTTTATATTTTAGTAATTTAGCAGACGCTCTTATCCAGAGCGACATACAGGAGCAATTAGGGTTAAGTGCTTTGCTCAAGGGCACATCGACATATCGGCTCAGGGATTCGAACCAGCAACCTGCTGGTCCAACTCTTAACTGCTAGGCTACCTGCAGCCCCAAAGCTTTAAATAAGGTCTATAGTCTCTAATATATCTCTCTCCCAGGATTGAGTACAGCATATTTGTCTATTATATTTCTCCAGCATGAATCTGGCCTCGACCCAAGGAGACATGGTTATACTAGACTGATGCACATAGACATCATAGTTTGATATGTCCCCCCAATCCTCCTTGGAGAATTTAATTGCCTATTGGTAGGTCTCATACTCCATAAAGACAAGTTTGCCTTTGGAGTAGAAGCCAATCCAGGGGTAATAGAAAGCGTCCTTCCTTTGATCAAAGTACTTCCTGATGTAAAGTCGAGCGCAGGCCTTTCCATCTTTAACCCAGCTGCAGACTGGCTTCACAGAGCGATAAATAAAGGGGATCCTCCCCACTGGTGTCGTGAAACTCAGGACCCCTCCATATCAGGACCACCAGAACCAATAAGAGTTATCCTGGTGCAGCCTGGCCTGCAGGCCGGGATTCAGGAGTACTGAGGTGTCGTAGCTCCCAGAGGCCCCGCCCCTGACCAGTGCTGCCTCTCTTGTTCTTATAAAGCACCACTATAAAGCACCACTAGTCCAGGAGCCTTCTGGGGATGTCCGTCCATCTGATCTGGGCTCTCCCTCTCTGTGCTCTTTATTTCCAGTTTCATCCTGACAGTGTTGTTGCTCCTTACCCCAGCACCCTGCAGTCCACCGTAGGGACAAATTAAATCCTCTCCACTGAATACAAAAATCAGCAGCAGTGCAATCCCTGCCGAGGCACCCCAGCTGACGCACATCTCTTATAGCTACTTCAGATTTCTCCTGGCGTCATTCCAGGGAGCGCCCGGAATCTTTGGATCTCTCTGAGGAGGTTGTGCGTTTCCTCATAGGTGTTGTTGTCCCTAGAATCCAGGGAGTTGTAGAAGTGACATAAGCAGGAAGTGCGTTGTTGTGGTTGCCACTGTGGTTGAGATTTCCCAGTGTGTAGTATTCATCCCCGTCCGGATAAAGTAACATACATTCATAATTGTAATAGTAATGAAAGCCGTAGTCTCCCCTGTTTGGTTCAAAGGGGGGGGACTGATGTTGCCATTGTTGTCGAAGGCGATATTGTGAGCGAACAAGTGCAGCAGCGTGAGGCCGTAGCGAGGGAAGGGCCAACCAAAGTCTACGTTCATCAGGTCTCTGATTAAATTGAGCAGATAAGGATTCCTCTTTCCAGGGTCAAAAGTGAAGTGTAAGCTGAAACGGTTGAACTAACCAGGAATATTTATGTCTAAGTCATAGAACTTTGGCAAACACTCCTTCTTCAGAGTTACTGGGTGTGCAGGCTTTTACTCCAACACTTTTCTAATAATCAGCTGCTCATCAGGACATTTAGGTTTGGCCACCAATAGTGGAAAGAAACCAACTCGATGAGAGATTTCTGCAATAGTGCACTATGGGTATGCGGTTGCCATTGCTCTAACCCCCTCAACCCCCAAACCTAGTGGCCTATCAGAGTTGAACTAGGTGCAACTTCTTTGCCCATGAGGCCCTGCGTGATCCTAGACCTAGAGGGTTGCTACAATATAAACAAATATATAAAGACGTATAAACTATAAAGAAAATATAATACCGGTACCCCGAATCTCTTACCTTGTTTATGTCTGTAGCAGGCTTGTAGTGAAGTGAGCAGACTACTGACTGAGCCTATTGACTCTGTGTTGTTTGACTTTGTCTTCTCTTTAGCTGTAGCCTCCCTCTCAATCCTCAACAGGGTCGTCACTAGTTACCACCCCGCCTATTTCTAAAATATCTCTTCTGAATAAAATGTGATTTTAAACCTAACTTTAACCCCACTGCTAAATGTTTGCCAAACTTAAATTAAGACCAAAATGCTTATTTTAGTTTTCAGGAATTTTTACAATATAACCGAACTACAGACTTATAGCCAGATATATACTTTGTGGCTGTGCTATCTAGTGGAAACCCCTCAACAGTCGCCTCAGAATGGAAAGGGAATGTGATCTATGCTTGGAAAAAGTGAAACTCAAACTCCAGATTCTTTCCAGTGATGTGTATCCCATCATACCCAGGTCCCATACCCATCATTGATAGATTTATAAACACTGCGTCTTTCCCTTGGCCTTGATTCAAATGTGTGTGGGGGTGTGTTCCCTTGACTCAAATGTGTTGTTCTGTTGTTATTTTCAATGTGTTATTTATCTCAGCTTTTTCAGGGACCCCGAAAGCTCTCGAGGGCCTGCCCCGTTTGAGACTGGAATTATGCAATTATGCAATATGGCCACATGATGTCATTACACTTCTTCAAAGGTTTTGCCCACTACATTTGCTTTATCTTCGTTGTGATTCTGTTTATTTATTTATTCTGTTGTTTTTTTATGTGCTGTAATGGTCTCCAAAGAAATTGTCATCAGTGTTCAAACCTTTATTAAAACTTGGGTACTAGGGGGTATCTTGCCACTTGGGACTAACTGCCCCCACCCCCTGTAATTCACATTAAGACCACAAGATGTCCCCAGATTATTTTCCCACCACTTTTCCTGGCTGCCACTGCTCTTGCTCAACACAATGTTTTTATTTATTTTATTTAACCTTCATTTAACCAGGCAAGTCCCTCTGTGATTCCCTCTGTGTCATCACAACTTTGGGAGATATTTCAAGGTACAGGCTGGAGTGTTTTTGTTTTGTTTTTGGTGTAGGGTTTTTTCTGTTCTAGGTTATATATTTCTATGTTGCGGTAATGGTTCCCAATTAGAGGCAGCTGAGTGTCGTTGTCTCTAATTGGGAACCATATATATGTTTGTAGTTTTCACTTGGGGTTTGTGGGTAATTGTTTGAGCATAGCTGTGTTTGTTTTGTTAGTTATGGTTCAACAGCACGCTCTTTGTTTAGTTTTTTGTTATTTTTCCCAGTTACGTTTGTATTTAATAAAATGTATACTGTAAGCATCGCTGCGTCTTGGTCTGTCCGTCCTGAAGATTGTGACAGAATAACCCACCATAAAAGGACCAAGCAGCGAGAGAGCCAGGATTTCTGGAGCTGGGAGGAAATCCTGGCTGGAAAGGGACCTTGGGGGAAGACGGAGGATTATTGTCACCCCAGGGAGGAAAAAGCGGCGAAAAAGGAGCGGCGCAGGTGTGAGGATTTATATGGAGTATGGAACCCGGAGAGAGAAGTTCATTGGAACTCGCCTGGCACGGAAGCCCGAAAGGCAGCCCCAAAAAACTTTTTGGGGGGGGCACATGAGGTTGGCCGATTCATGGTGGACTCCTGAGCCAACTCCTCGTGCTCTCTGGAGGGCGCGTTGGAGGGAGCGTCGCACTGGTAAGACGCCGTGCTATGCAGTTTTACGCACGGTGTCCCCAGTGCGCGTTCACAGCCCGGTGCGAGAGATTCCAGCGCCACTCATCTGTCAGGCTCCTGGTCTCCGGTGCGCCTCCTTGGACCAGGATATCCTGCACCGGTTCTGCGTGCAGTATCTCCGGTGCGTGTCCAGAGCCCGGTGCATGAGATTCCAGCGCCACTCATCTGTCAGGGGAGGGTGAGTGTGCTACCTGGAAGAGTGGTGCCGGCTCTGCGTGCTAAATCTCCGGTACACCTTCAGGGACCGAGATATCCTGCACCGGTTCTGCGTGTGGGGGCTCCGGTTCGCATCCACAGCCCAGTACATCCTGTCCCTGTTTCACGCTCCAGAATTCCTGTGCCCATTGTGAACTCAGCACGTCCTATCCCTGTTCCACGCTCCAGGATCCCTGCACCCGGCGTGGACTCAGCACGTCCTGTCCCTGCTCCAGGATTCCTGTGCCCGTCGGGAACCCAGCACGTCCTGTTCCTGCTCCCCGCACCAGTGTGTGCATTATGAGCCCAGTACGGCCGGTTCCTGCTCCCCGCACCAGAGGGCCAGTGTGGGTCCCCAGTCCGGGGCCGCCAGTGTGGGTCCCCAGTCCGGGGCCGCCAGTGTGGGTCCCCAGTCCGGGGCCGCCAGTGTGGGTCCCCAGTCCTGCATATAGCCCAGGGCCTCCGGTGCGTGACTTCGGGCCAGCACCGGAGCCGCCAGCCGCCAGCTGGGACAAAAAAAAACACCCGAAGACCCCCCCAATGGACTTTTGGCGCGGTCGGAGTCCGCGCCTTTGGGGGGGGTACTGTCATGTACAGGCTGGAGTGTTTTTGTTTTTGGTGTAGGGTTTTTTCTGTTCTAGGTTATATATTTCTATGTTGGGGTAATGGTTCCCAATTAGAGGCAGCTGAGTGTCGTTGTCTCTAATTGGGAACCATACGTATATATGTTTGTAGTTTTCACTTGGGGTTTGTGGGTAATTGTTTGAGTATAGCTGTGTTTGTTTTGTTAGTTATGTTTCAACAGCACGATCTTCGTTTAGTTTTTGTTATTTTTCCCAGTTACGTTCGTATTTAATAAAATGTATACTGGAAGCATCGCTGCGTCTTGGTCTGTCCGTCCCGAAGATTGTGACACTAACAAGTAATCTAACAATTTCATAACTACTTTGTACACACAAAATACAACTAAATCCTATTAGGCTGTACATGTATAAGAAGACAGCATATAGTCATTACAAGCAGTGTAGTTAAGCCCAAAATAAATATTGAGTGGAGTACAGCACAGAGTAGCAGCAGATCAACCCGTTTATGAAGCGGGACTAGACCATTTATCCAGTATCGGCTGCCATATTTTGTAAATCTTTGGACTTCTATTGGAGGTATTGTATCGAATATTTTCTATATGTATTACATTCCCTAAATCCCGTAACCACATTTCAAAGGTAGGTACAGTCTCCAATTTCCAAAATTGCAATATGATCTGGGGCAATAACTCTATCGAAGGCTTTAGAGAAGTAATCAAAAATGAGAGCCCAGTAAGCATGTAACTTCCAAAATAAGGGGTCAACGTCCCCTCATCCTGCTTGCTCCTCTCACACAGTGGTGAGGTGTCTGTGAATATTTTATGCAGTTTCACTTTTGAGTAATGTAACCTGTGTATCACCTTAAACTGTACAAGGTTGTGTCTGGTATTCACTGAGCAGTGGTTTATATTCCTGAGAGCTTCTACCCAGTCCTCATCTGAGATTTCTGAACCAAGTTCTTGTTCCCAAAGCCCTTTTAATAGTGTCTGTGGATACCTCTGTGGGCCTGTAGCACATCATACAGTCTAGAGACCGACCCTTTTGATCAGGCTATCAAATGTACGATTATTTTGCTTAATGCCATACTGTGGGATATGTGTCTTTAAGAAATTCCCGATTTGGAGGTATCTGAAAAAAATTGTTGTTGGCATGTTAAACGTACCCTTTAATTGTATAAGTTACCAATTGTTGTGAGCCCCTTCTCCCTCCACTGTGAAAACACCATATCATCCAATGCAGGGCAGAAAGCATGATTCAGGCAAATCGCGCTGTCAATGTATACAGTGGGTATGTTAAGAAAATACCTAATCTGTTTCCAGATTTTAAGAATATGACAAATGACTGGATTAGAGTCATAAATGGCTTTTTTCACATATTCTGGACTATTAACAAGTGCAACGTGTTGCATCCCAGGTAAACTTTCCCTCCAGAAAGACACAACGTTCAGATTAGCAGCCCAATAATACAGTTTAAAGTGAGGAAGGCCAAAGCCCCCCTCTATCTTGTACTTGCATAAATGCTTCTTTGACATTCTGGCTGCCTTGTTATCCCATAAAAAGGGAATTACTATTGAATCCAGTTTCTTAAAATAGCTTTGTGGTATGAAATTGGGTAGACATTGGAAGAGGTAAAGAAACCTGGGTAGGACAACAATTTTAATAGCGTTGATATGACCAACCAAGGAGATAGGCAGAGTTTTCCAAAAATCAATAATATTTTTTAAGCTGATACATTTTCATGTCCAAATTCGCTTTCAATAGCTGATCAAGTTCTCTTGTCACTACAATGCCAAGGCTTGTGAACTTGTCCATCACTGTTCTAAATGGGGTAGATTGCATATCCACAGGACGTGATTTCGGCATCAATTCGCTTTTTTGCCAGTTCATCTTGTAGCCAGAGAAGGAGACAAATGTATTTATCAAGTTAAGTAAGGGGGGAATAGAAGTTTTAGACTCGGATAAAAACAAAAGAACATCATCTGCATATACGGACATTTTGTGCTGCGTGTCTTTTATTTTAACCGGAGCTAAATCTGCACGTGCACGAACGCGAGTAGCAAGGTGTTCCGTGGCTATAGCGAAGAGAGCAGGCGAAATAGGGCACCCCTGTCGGCAACCCTTGAACAGGCGGAATGACTGCGACATTTTCCCGATTGGTTACCACGGACGCCACTTGGTGTGTGCGTAAATAATTCTTATCAAATTAAAAAATTCCTTTCCAAACCCGAAATGCTCCAGAACCGACATCATATACTTCCACTCAATCTGATGAAATGACTTACCACTGCCTCAACTTTGTGATTATGATACATTATTTTGAAAAGGCGTCTCAAATTGTAGTATATATGTCTGCCCGGGATAAAACCTGTCTGGTCAGGGTGTATGATGTCAGAAATATTTTTTTTCAATCGGTTTGCCAATATCTTTGTCAACACTTTATTTTCTATGGGGAGTAACGACACGGGGCGATAAGACAACATCTCCATGGAATCTCTATCTTTTTCCAAGATCAGTGCTATTGTAGCCTCATACAGTGTTTGCGGGAGTTTGGCAATTTCTTTGGAGTGTTTAAACATTCGCAACACAAGTGGAGCTAGACTTGCGCAGTACTTCTTATAGAATTATATTACATATCCATCGGGCCAAGGGGCCTTGCTGTTTGGAAATTGTGCTAAATTGTGTTAATTTCCTCTAAAGTTATCCCAGCATCGAGTGCAGCAGCTGCCCCTGTCTAGTTTAGGAAGTTCACATTCAGCGAGAAAGCGTTCCATAGTTGGTGGATCAGTAGCATCGCATTTTGATTGATATAGCTCTGAGTAAAACTGCGCAAAGCATTTATTAATATCCTGCAGATCTGTTACTACTTTACCCTTCTTCTATTTTATTTTGTGAATAGCCCTAGATGCCTGTACATGCCTTAGCTGTCTTGCTAATCCTTTATGTGGTTTGTCACCCAGTTCAAAATAACTTGTTGCGTTCTAGCAAGTAAAGAGCCCATCCGTTTCGAAAGGATGGTATTGTATTCCTATTTCAACTTTGTGATATTCTTAAGGACTGCATTCGAGGAATTCATCCTAAAAACGTTCTCCTGTTCCCCTAACTCTCCTTCAATTTCTCTCAGCCTAGTATTGGCGCGTTTCTTCCTCTCTGGTGTATAAGGAATAATGTAACCTCTAATCACAGCCTTTAGAGAATCCCAAAGGGTGGAGTCGTCAACATCCCCCGTGTCGTTAGCTCAGAGGAAAAAGGCAATCTGCTCCTTCAGATACTGACAAAAAGTATAATCTTTAAACGAGTATGCGTCTAAACGCCGACCTGTAGACATATTGTCAAGTTTCAGCACCATGGACAGAGGAGAGTGGTCCGTAATTAGAATATGTTTTTTTATTTATTTTATTTGTTTCACCTTTATTTAACCAGGTAGGCTAGTTGAGAACCAACCAGTTCTCATTTATAACTGCGACCTGGCCAAGATAAAGCAAAGCAGTGCGACACAAACAACAACACAGAGTTACACATGGAATAAACAAACATACAGTCAACAATAGAGTAGGAAAAAAGTATATATACAGTGTGTACAAATGAGGTAAGATAAGGGAGGTAAGGCTATAAATAGGCCATAGTGGCGAAGTAATTACAATATAGCATCTTAACACTGGAGTGATAGATGTGCAGAAGATGAAGCTAACTAAAAAGCAGCATTCCCCAAGAGAGGATGGCTTTCACTTCAGCAGTGATAAATTCATGAACTTCTTTGAGGAAAAGATCATGATCATTAGAAAGCAAATTACGGACTCCTCTTTAAATCTGCGTATTCCTCCAAAGCTCAGTTGTCTTGAGTCTGCACAACTCTGCCAGGACCTAGGATCAAGGGAGACACTCAAGTGTTTTAGTACTATGGGTATCTCTTGACACAATGATGAAAATAATCATGGCCTCTAAACCTTCAAGCTGCATACTGGACCCTATTCCAACTAAACTACTGAAAGAGCTGCTTCTGTGCTTGGCCCTCCTATGTTGAACATAATAAAGGGCTCTCTATCCACCGGATGTGTACCAAACTCACTAAAAGAGGCAGTAATAAAGCCTCTCTTGAAAAAGCCAAACCTTGACACAGAAAATATAAAAACTATCTGCCTATATTGAATCTTCCATTCCTCTCAAAAATGTTAGAAAAAGCTGTTGCACAGCAACTCACTGCCATCCTGAAGACAACCAATGTATACAAATTGCTTCAGTCTGGTTTTAGACCCCATCATAGCACTGAGACTGCATTTGTGAAGGTGGTAAATGACCTTTTAATGGCGTCAGACCGAGGCTCTGCATCTGTCCTCCTAGACCTTATTGCTGCTTTTGATACCATCGATCACCACATTCTTTTGGAGAGATTGGAAACCCAAATTGGTCTACACGGACAAGTTCTGGCCTGGTTTAGATCTTATCTGTCGGAAAGATAACAGTTTGTTTCTCCTCTGACAAATCAACTGTAAATTTCAGTGTTCTTCAAGGCTCCATTTTACGACCACTAATGTTTTCACTATATATTTTACCTCTTGGTGATGTCATTCGGAAACATAATGTTAACTTTCACTGTTATGCGGATGACACACAGCTGTACAATTCGATGAAACATGGTGAAGCCCCAAAATTGCCCTCCCTGGAAGGCTGTTTTTCAGACTTTTAAACTTTGACAAAACAGAGATGCTTGTTCTAGGTCCCAAGAAACAAAGAGGTGGTGCTTAAAGTTAGTGAGGGAGATATGAGTCTCCAGCTTCAGTGATTTTTGCAGTTCGTTCCAGTCATTGGCAGCAGAGAACTGGAAGGAAAGGTGGCCAAAGTAGGAATTGGCTTTGGGGGTGACCAGTGAAATATACCTGCTGGAGCGCGTGCTACGGGTGGGTGCTGCTATGGTGACCAGTGAGCTGAGATAAGGCGGGGCTTTACCTAGCAAAGACTTGTAGATGACCTGGAGCCAGTGGGTTTGGCGACGAGTATGAAGCGAGGGCCAGCCAACGAGACAGGTCGCAGTGGTGGGTGGTATATGGGGCTTTTGTGACAAAACGGATGGCACTGTGATAGACTGCATCCAATTTGTTGAGTAGAGTGTTGGAGGATATTTTGTAGATGACATCGCCAAACTCAAGGATCGGTAGGATAGTCAGTTTTACGAGGGTATGTTTGACAGCATGAGTGAAGCATGCTTTGTTGTGAAATAGGAAGCCGATTCTAGATTTTATTTTGGATTGGAGATGCTTAATGTGAGTCTGGAAGGAGAGTTTACAGTCTAACCAGACACCTAGGTATTTGTAGTTGTCCACATATTCTAAGTCAGAACCGTCCAGAGTAGTGATGCTGGACGGGCGGGCGGGCAGGTGTGGGCAGTGATCGGTTGAAGAGCATGCATTTAGTTTTACTTGCATTTAAGAGCAGTTGAAGGCCACGGAAGGAGAGTTGCATGGCATTGAAGCTCGTCTGGAGGTTAGTTAGCACAGTGTACAAAGAAGGGCCAGAAGTATACAGAATGGTATCATCTGCGTAGAGGTGGATCATGGAATCACCCGCAGCAAGAGCGACATCGTTGATGTATATAGAGAAGAGAGTTGGCCCGAGAATTGAACCCTGTGGCACCCCCATAGAGACTGCCAGAGGTCCGGACAACAGGCCCTCCAATTTGACACACTGAACTCTATCAGAGAAGTAGTTGGTGTACCAGGCGAGGCAGTCATTTGAGAAACCAAGGCTATTGAGTCTGCCGATAAGAATAGGGTGATTGACAGAGTCGAAAGCCTTGGCCAGGTCGATGAAGACGGCTGCACAGTACTGTCTTTTATCGATGGCGGTTATGATATCGTTTTGTACCTTGAGCGTGGCTGAGGTGCACCCGTGACCAGCTCGGAAACTGGATTGCACATCGGAGAAGGTACGGTGGGATTTGAAATGGCCAGTGATCTGTTTATTAACTTGGCTTTCGAAGACTTTAGAAAGGCTGGGCAGGATGGATATAGGTCTATAACAGTTTTGGTCTAGAGTGTTACATGCGAGCCACAATACGTTTCAGGGGATCAGGGTAAAGCATCAATAACGATTACTGACTGTGCCGCCCCGGTGTCTCGTAAGACTTGTATGGGCTTTTGATCAGCTTGTTCTCCAGATAAGGAAACACAACCAGTAGAGATAAACGGAACATAGATAGGATCCGGTTTCCCAAATGCTGAATCAATAAGTTGGTCCAACGGACGAGCCACAAACTGGGCCACGAACTGAGCCACGAACTGGACTAAACCCACGCTTTTTAATTTCGGGGGTGGTGATAGGGACTGTTTCAGTTTATTTTTCAAAACCGGACAGTCTGCAATCACGTGACCCTTTTGGTGACAGTAAAAACATTAACGGATTTTGTACGAAGGCTTAGGGTCGTCGGAGAAAAAACAACCCGAACGAGGCACTGATGACGTAATCGTTCGTCCTTCAGAACGAGGCGCACCAAACACAGTCTTGTGTGTCAGAGCGTACTCATCTGCTAACACTGCTGCCTGGGACAATGTCGCCACTTTCTGTTCATTTAACACTTTCACACATACCATCACAAGGGTGTGATCATTCTACAGTGGTCCCTGGAGCATAACGCTTATTTAGAGCGGCCAGTTTCAAATGACGTAACAATCAGCATTTGAGCAGTTCACTGTTTTTTCAGAAACATTTTGCACAAACACAGTCCTTACAAAGTTATGTTCAGAATATGAGCAATTTATTTTGGGATGCAATGTTCAGACATTCGCATAAGTATCTACAGCATAACAATCATCCAAACCGGGAAAATGTAGGCTACATTTGTTTGTCCTAGTGCTAACTGAGGAAAGATTAACATAACGCAAGCGGTCATATTTGTTTAACTCTCAGCTGACAAACTACAAAATGAATTAGCTAGTAGAAATTACTATTTATAATTAATCACATCACGGGTGAGCTCACCATTGATCGAAATTTCTTGTCGGCTTCCATTTTCATTTTCCTAATTTAAACTTGAGCTGTATAACGCGCTCTTTATCTTTTAGCTCCATTTCCAAACAGGCCAGCCTCACCTTTAGCCTAGCGGTCCCTTCAGAACGACCCGAAGCAGAAGATAAAGGGTCGAATCGGGGCAATGTAAAGGGGGTACCAGCAACTCCTTTCTCCGCGTTGTCCTCCGACTTGGCATCGGAAGGTCTATCCGCCTCCTCTCCTGAAGCCTCCCTCTCATCTTCCAACAATAAAATTTGTTTTCCCACTAAACCCTCCCGGACTAGCACCAAAACCTCAGCCTTTAGGGCTTTCTCAAGGACGAAGAGACCATAATGGTCAGCTATGGCGCAAAGGTCCTCTTTTAAGCAACCCCACCAACTGATCAACAGAGGGAGCTTCAATAAAATTCACAGGGCTGTGTTTGAACGACAACGCAGATAATATACAGTTGGCTGGGTTTTCCGTGAATCGGCAGGACAGAAGTGCTACGTCTGGTAACTGCTACAGCTGGTCATGGCTCACATCATCACCATTATCCTGGAAACCCTAGACCCACTCCAATTTGCACACCGCCCTAACAGATCTACAGATGACGCAATCTCAATCACACTCCACACTGCCCTTTCCCACCTGGACAAAAGGAACACCTATGTGAGAATGTTCATTGACTACAGCTCAGCGTTCAACACCATAGTGCCCACAAAGTGCATCACTAAGCTAAGGACCCTGGGACTAAACACCTCCCTCTGAAACTGGATCCTGGACTTCCTGATGGCCGCCCCCAGGTGGTAAGGGTAGGCAACAACACATCTGCCACTCTGATCCTCAACACGGGGGCCCCTCAGGGGTGTGTGCTTAGTCCCCTCCTGTACTCCCCATTCACCCACGACCGCGTGGCCAAGCACGACTCCAACACCATCATTAAGTTTGCTGACGACACAACGGTGGTAGGCCTGATCACCGACAACGATGAGACAGCCTATAGGGAGGAGGTCAGGGACCTGGCAGTGTGGTGCCAAGACAAAAACCTCCCTCAACGTGAGGAAGAGAAAGGAGATTATCGTGGACTACAGGAAAAGGAGGGCCAAACACCCCCATTCACATTGACGGGGGCTGTAGTGGAGCGGGTCGAGAGTTAAGTTCCTTGGTGTCAACATCACCAACAAACTATCATGGTTCAAACACACCAAGAAAGTTGTGAAGAAGGCCTTTCCCCCCTCAGGAAATGTGTCCCTAGATCCTGTGTCCCTAGATCCATGTGTCCCTAGATCCTCAAAAAGTTCTACAGCTGCACCATCGAGAGCATCCTGACCGGTTGCATCACAGCCTGGTATATAGCAACTGCTCGGCATCCGACCATAAGGCACTACAGAGGGTAGTGCATAAAGCCCAGTACATCACTGGGGCCTACATGTACAAATTACCTCGAATAACCTGTACCCCCGCACATTGACTCGGTTCTTGTGGCCGCCTGTATTTAGCGTCGTTATTGTTATTTTACTGCGTTACTTTTTTTACATGTTTTACTTTAGTTTATTTAGTAAATATTTTCTTAACTCTATTTCTTGAACTGCATTGTTAGTTAAGGGCTTGTAAGTAAGAATTGCACGGTAAGATCTACACCTGTTGTATTCGGCGCATGTGAGAAATACGATTTGATATAGCTAGATTAAGAGAGCATTTCAATTGGCATCTCTCCCAGTTTTTAGTCACAGGTTGGTTTATGAGTTGTGTTCCACTTTTACTGGGGATAGCTTTATTTGTGACCTATGTACAAATTACAATCGTGCAATAGCAGAGCATAAGAGGTGCTAATTACCCTCTAGTACCCTAACGTCCATAAACTCCATCATCTAATAGCGTGCATTTGCAGTGCAAACCCGCAGATCATGAGTGGGTGGGAACTGCGATATTAATCCTTTGATCCCTGTGCCATTGAAAAAACATTACCGGTAATCTACCTAAATAGATCCACTATGAACTCATATGGCAAACATCTGAATTATTTGTCGTTGACTTCTAGCTGTATTTTATGTGTGCCGTTTGTTGTATGCGATCGACCTAATTTGAGTTGTTCTCGCCCCTTTTCCTGCTCATGTAACGTGCAAACCCCCTGTCACTCACTTCGGTTGCCTAGTACCCTCTTGGCATCAAACTAGAGTGTGCCATGCCCACGGTTTTCAACAGAAACGCAACGATCTGCTAATAAATGGAACTGCTAGTTCCTAGCGAGGCCATCAATACGCATTTTGTTTTCTGTTTATTTAACTAGCGGCTGTGTTTTCATGGGAAATGTATTAGCAAGCTAACGTCAGATAGCTCGATAACTGCGCCAAAAATGATGCGAGATTCAATCGAATGCTCCACTGCTAGCTAGTCAGCCAAATCTAACTGGGGAATGGTCATTTCTCAGTTTGCCAGCATCACAGCTCTGACACATCACGAAGCCGTTCAGCTAGCGAGACATAACGCTGAAACGTAGCTAGCGTTTAGTTTGGTAGAAAAAGAGGACGAACATTTGCCTGGAAGCGGTGTCTGTGCCATTGCAAGACTGGCTATATGGATGCGTTGCCTTCTTGCGCATTTTACTGACAATTGTGGCTTGGCTCTAGCTAGGGGGCGGACAGCGCTGAGAGGGCGGACAGTTGGCTACGTTAGCTAACTAGCTTATTGGATGTCGCGACAGTGCAGTTAGCCCCCGTTCGTTGTGTCAGGCCAAAGACCAGAAGACGCACGAACCCAAGTCAGTGAACAGGGGGTATCGCAATCGAGGCGGGTAATAGGGATAGTTAGCTAGCCAGATAGCTAGCTAGTTGTTCAACTAGCTAGCTAATGTGAGAAATCTAAACAAGGCTTGAAGCGCGTATCAACGGAGAGAGGCCCTCAACACACCCCCTCGCATCGACACTGCCCCCTCTCCGCCGATCCTGCCGTGATTTGCTGAGATCTGTACACGGGTGAAGTCGGACAGTTCTCGGTTGGGGACAACTTGACAGCGAGGCCCCTAGCTCCCTTCCCCCATTCCCATCCAAGACCCCTCAGTCCACCTCCTCGCCAGACATTAGAAGCGAGGATCGGGATACCTAGCTAAAGTTAACCCATCCAACCGAAGTCTGTTAACCAACTAGTCCATTCTAACCCGCGGGCTGCCCAAACCAGGAGGGATGACTTTGGAGTCGATGATGGCTTGCTGCCTGAGCGAAGAGGCGAAGGAATCAAAACGAATCAATGCGGAGATAGACAAACAACTCCGGCGAGACAAGCGGGACTCGAGGAGAGAACTGAAATTGCTTCTTCTCGGTAAGGAAAACTGTCATCCATATTTTGGGGTTTCTTTGAACCATAGGTAGCTAGTTGCCGTTTTGTGAAATATCAATTTAGCTAACTAGATAGGTTAGCTAGCTAGCACCAGGCCTCCACCCCCAAGTGAGCTAGCTAGCTAGCTAGCTAATGTTAGCAAACCAGTCAATATGTATTAGTTAACGCTAGCTAGTTAGATATGTGTTTGGTTAGCAAACGAGTTTGTTAGCTAGTCAGATGGGTAGGTAGCTAGCTACCTTCTGTTGATAGCTAGATCACCAAGCCACTTGGCCAGCATCTTGTCACTTAAGCTGTTGGTGCTACTGGTGCTTGTTAACCAACCAACTAGCTACCTAACGTTGGCATCTAGCTATTTGCTGTCATTGCATGCTTGCTTAACTGTGTATCTTGCTTACCGTCCACTCACCCCTGGTTTAACTAGTCAATTAGTCTATACACGTTTAGTTAGCTAGCTAAGTGCTAGGCTTCAATTTCATTCTTAGAACGGGGAATGGTTCATAATCACAAGTGGTTATGCTAACTATGTATTTATTATTAGATGAGTAACGTTAGTGACACCATATTGTTATATCTGCTGACTAGTACTGAATCCAAGTTCTACTACCACTAATACTATTACTACAAGGACTGGAGAGGTCCATTTCGGAATGAATCTGATGGTGAAAAGAATTTAAGCATATATGGTACTGTATTGCAGAAAACCGATCCCTCCCGGCTATTTGTATGTTAACCCCAGCCCAAATGAATGATCCATTGGAAGGTGATAGATTGTAACAGTTGTACTGCTAAATAAAGAATACAGGTGAGCTGAAAGGATGAATAGGACTAGGGGGTCACACATTGCACAACCTGGCAGATACAATTCCTATAGCTAGGCCTAGGCTCTATATGGGAAAGAATTCTGGTGTGCTCTCTGAATTAAATTTTTATATGAAACATTGGGTGCAGCTTCTCAACATCAGTCAGAAGCATATAGATACTTGTGTGTCTGTATATGTGTCTCTGTGCTTTTACAGACCCCCACGACGGAGAGCATGGAGGCAAAATCAGGAGAAACTCTTTTAAACGCTCCTGGCAGTAAAGTTGTCCTTAGACACAGGTCTCTAGGATCAGTTTGGCATTCCTAAATCCTAACAGCCACAGGAGAAAAATAACTGGCCTAAGATTGCCAGTGTCTACCAGTCTTTTAGACATTACAAAATGGCAGTTCATTTCGGGTAGTAGACTACCTCTGTTTCAGAAACGTTTGCTCCCGTTTCACACTTACAAAACATATCCCAGGTTGTCTGACACGTGTGATTGCCCCTCTCTCCAGTCGATTCCCTGTGGACCCTGGCTCAGTTCTGAGAAGTAGGCCAAACCAAACCACACAGAGAGACACTATTCTATTGTAGGCTATTTAGTTGTTTTTTCTCTCTATTTTATCACATTCTATCCTACTGTATTGTATTCTTGACTTGAACCTGTGGGGAGCATATTAGGCCTAGGTCATGGAGAAAATAAATATCTGTCACACTGAACAAAAAATATTAACTCAACATGTAAAGTGTTGGTCCCATGTTTCATATGCACAAAAAGCTTATTTCTCTCATTCTGTGCACAAATTTGTTTACATCTCTGTTAGTGACTTTCTCCTTTTGCCAAGATAATCCATCCACCTGACAGGTGTGGCATATCAAGAAGCTAATTAAACAGCATGATCATTACACAGGTGCACCTTGTGCCGGGGGCAATAAAAGGCCACTAAGATGTGCAGTTTTGTCACACAACACAATGCCACAGATGTCTCAAGTTTTGAGGGAGTGTGCAGTTGGCATGCTGACTGAAGGAATGTCCACCAGAGCTTTTGCCAGAGAATTTAATGTTCATTTCTATACCATAAGCCACCTCCAATGTCGTTTTAGAGAATTTGGCATTACATCCAACCGGCCTCACAACCACAGACCACGTGTAACCACGCCAGCCGAGGACCTCCACATCCGGCTTCTTCAGCCACCTGGACAGCTGATGAAACTGGGTTTACACAACTGAATACTTTCTGCACAAACTGTCAGAAACCATCTCAGGGAAGCTAATCTGGGTTCTCGTTGTCCTCACCAGGGTCTTGACCTAACTGCAGTTCGGCATTGTAACAGACTTCAGTGGCAAATGCTTACCTTTGATGGCCACTGGTACGCTGGAGAAGTGTGCTCTTCATGGATGAATCCTGGCTTCAACTGTACCGGGCTGATGGCAGACGGTGGTATATGGTGTAGTGTGGGCGAGCGGTTTGCTGATGTCAACGTTGTGATCAGAGTGCTCCATGGTAGCAGTGGGGTTATGGTATAGGCAGGCATAAGCTATGGACAATTGACACTTGCATTTAAGCGATGGCAATTTTATTGCACAGAGATACCATGACGGGATCCTTAGGCCCATTGTCATGCTATTCATCTGGCGCTATCACCTCATGTTTAAGCATGATAATGCACGGCCCAATGTTGCAAGGATCTATGCACAATTCCTGGAAGCTGAAAATGTCCCAGTTCTTCCATGGCCTGCATACTCATTGAGCATGTTTGGGATGCTCTGGAACGGTGTGTACGACAGCGTGTTCCAGTTCCCGCCAATATCCAACAACTTCACACAGCCATTGAAGAGTGGGACAACATTCCACAGGCCACAATCAACAGCCTGATCAACTCTATGTGAAGGAGATGTTGCGCTGCATGAAACAAATGGTTGTGAAACCAGATACTTATTGGTTTTCTGATCCCCTCCCTTTTTTTTCTTAAGGTATCTGTGACCAACAGATGCATATCAGTATTCACAGTAATGTAAATTCCTTAGATTAGGGTCTAATTAATTTATTTTCATTGATTTATTTCCTTTGAACAGTAACTCTATGAAATTCTTGCATGTTGCGGTTTTATATTTTTGTGTGTGTGTGTGTGTGTGTGTGTGTGTGTGTGTGTACACACACTATCTGTATCCAGTAGGCTCAGTTGGATTACTGTTCCCCACTTCCATTTCTCAATTCTACTGCTTCAGAGTGGAGCACAGAGATGATGGATGTGTGGGTTGGGACTGCTCACTTCATCATCAATATATCTCTGTTTATACCTACTGACTATTCCTACTCTTGTGATGCAATGCTGTGTGAGTCTAGGAACTAGTTCTGCAGGACCAAGCCTGGAACTAAAGCCAGTACTAGTTCTGCAGGAACTAAAGCATGTAAAGACCAGGCTAGCCCTGATCAGGTGAGAAGTCTACTTCCTGCATCAGATTTTCAGATTTTAGTCAGTCAGTGGGACATCTGTGAGAGGCAGTGTGTGCCTGTGCCTCTGTGTGACCAGTCATGCTGTAAACAGACTATTCTAAGTGAGTTAAGGCTGTGTATTTGTGTGTCTGAGTGGGGATAAGGAGGTGTAAAGAAGGATTAGTCCAGGTCTATAATAGGCTTTGTTAAACATGGCTAAAGCTTAGACTGATATGTCGCTGACTCCTGTTAGTCACACGTCTCACCAGGGCTATGTGTGGTTTTCCAGGTCAATTGCCTTGTTTTTAAATGCTCCATAGTTCTAAACACACCTGTTCAATGAATGCTGTTACAAGTACCACAGTCCCAAGCTGTTGCATTTATCAGGAGTTGATTGTACATGCAAATACTGTGGTTTCCTATGGCTCGGTTGGTTGAAGTGCTTTTTATGCCTGAAGATGGGACAGGCCATGGAGACCTCTCACTCTCTACCCTGTAACATGTGCTGCTAAGGGCCATATCAGGCCATGGGACCAGCCATGCTCCACAGCTCTGGTGGCGTTTTCCTCTACTTGGTCAAAACAGAGAGGGCTCTAGGCTGGCTCGGCTGGTGGCTGCTGTAGCTTGACTTGGGGATGGCTTGGGCTGATATTGCCAGGCTTGGGGCTGGGATGGGGGCTGCTGTAGCTTGACTTGGGGCTGACTGGATTGGGGGCTGCTGTAGCTTGACTTGGGGCTGACTGGATTGGGGGCTGCTGTAGCTTGACTTGGGGCTGACTGGATTGGGGGCTGCTGTAGCTTGACTTGGGGCTGGCTGGGATGGAGGCTGCTGTTGCTTGACTTGGGGCTGACTGGATTGGGGACTGCTGTTGCTTGACTTGGGGCTGACTGGATTGGGGGCTGCTGTAGCTTGACTTGGGGCTGACTGGATTGGGGGCTGATGTAGCTTGACTTGGGGCTGACTGGATTGGGGGCTGATGTAGCTTGACTTGGGGCTGACTGGATTGGGGGCTGATGTAGCTTGACTTGGGGCTGGCTGGGCTGGGGGTAGCTGTTGCCTGAATTGGGACTGTGTTGGCTGGCTGGGATGGGGGCTGCTGCAGCTTTACTTGGGACTGGCTGGGGGCTGCTGTTGCTTGACTTGGAACTGGCTGGCTGGGGGCAGCTGTTGCCTGAATTGGGGCTGTGTTGGCTGGGCTGGGGGCTGCTGCAGCATGACTTGGAGCTGTGTTGGCTGGCTGAGCTGGTGGCTGCTTTAGCCTGATTTGGGGCTGTGTATCTGTGACCTGGGTGACCTGGGCTGTTGGCTAAATTAACTGCTGCCTTCTCAGTAACTTTCTTGCCCTGCTGCTTCGCTCCAAATGGGAGGGGTTTCCATGTCGGGCTAGCAGGGCTCAGACTCTCCCAAGTTCGATTTGGGTGGTCACTCGCTAGCCAGGGACAGGCATAGGGGTTTTGTTCTAAACCCTGGTGACGGTCAGAGCAGAAATAGCCTGGAGGAGAGAAGACTCAGGTGTTCTCTCATTATTTTGGTCATATAAGGGAATGTTGTCATGCTTCTTGAGCTAGATTTGACAGCCGTGTGTGTGTGTGTGTGTGTGTGTGTGTGTAAATCCCTCCATGCCAAGGGTCAGGTTTAGGGATAATGATCTGACTTGCATTACATAAATACTATTACAAAAAAATTGCATAATTCTATAGCGGCCATCTTTTCACCTCCTAGGCCATCAACATGGTGTTCAGGTTCACCAAACCTTTTCTATGATTGTGACCCACTGTGAATAACTGGCTGGCTGGTTCACAGTCCGACAGACACATACACATATACATACACACACACACTCAGAAGTCAGCCTATAAATACTTTCCAAGGTGCTCACCTTGTTAATGAAGACGATTTTAATTGAGTGTGTGTCCCACAGCCGCCAATCCTCATGGAACACGACGTACACACAGCCCAAACGGGGTCATGCATTTCTCTCTGGAGATGTAGAGGGGTTATGAGGCAGAGTTCTAGACTAACTTTTATTCTGGTGGCACTGGTGCTCCCAACTTTTTCAGTTGATGGCACCAGCATATGATTTGGTCGTCCTGGTTTTTCACCGCTGCTCCGCGATAATGACCTGACCTGTGTGTCATAATGGGCCTGCATTCCATACAGAACCTAATAATGACTTGCTGTCTTTTTGAATGCCCTTGCAGAGCTTGACATTAAGGTACTTTTGCCAGTGGCACACCGGGCCAGTGCCAACTGGAAGCTACTGGCCCAAATTAAAAGAATACTGACCAGGGAAAGCGGGTGATGCATGCATCATTTAAATGTTATCTTTCGCTTGCGGGCTGAGCAAGTAGCCTATAGTCTATAATGGCCTACCCTCCATGGACAAAGAAATTACAAATGAACTTGACAATATAATTTATATTGGTTGTTTGGAGGAAAAAAATAGTGCAAAGATTTTATTTTATCTCAAAAAGGGTGTTATTGTTAGATTTTTTAAGTCACTATCGTTTTTTTTTTTCTTTTGGTAAATTCAGTTCCCACGGTTTTATTTTTCTAGGCTTCTGAGTTATCCTAGTTTTCACTAAACATTTTTATAGAAAAAATACATAAATGTAATGTTCTAAGTCCAAAACAATGCTTAAACCACATCAGGAGAACAAAAGCAACATTGGAGGGTGTAGTTGCCCTTTTAATTTGTGTAAACTAGCAAGAGACCATTGTTTGGCTAATTGTGTTTTTACTCTATGCTACAATGTTACTGTAGGCTACTTGTGATGGCAGTTTACTAAACATTCTGCCAGGTAGGCCTACTTTGCAGTCAACATTTTAATTGGGAAGGTTTTTTGGGGAATGCCTTTAGAAATGTTCATTCAGTGAACACTGCAGCGCAGTGTTGCGAAGTCACTACAGCGCAGTGTTGCGGCATCACTACAGCCTGGGGTTCGATCCCAGGCGGTGTCACGACCGGGAGTCCCATAGGGCGGTGCACAATTGCCCAGCATCGTCCGGGTTAGGGAGGGTTTGGCCGGGCTTTACATGGCTCATCGTGGTCTAGCGACTCCTTGTGGCGGGCCGGGCGCCTGCAGGCTGACTTCGATTGTCAGTTGAACAGTGTTTCTTCGGACACATTGCTGCTGGCTTCAGGGTTAAGCGAACAGGTGTTAAGAAGCGCGGTTTGGCGGGTCATGTTTCCGAGGACGCATGACTCAACCTTCGCCACTCTCTCTCTCTCGAGCCTGTTGGGGAGTTCTGTTGAGCCTGTTGAAAAAAGTTCATTCAAACAGTGCATGATGACTGAATTGCGCATCGTGAAGATTCAACCAAGACTTCGGACCAAACTTTTTTGAATACCTGGTTTACTTACCCATTGCTGTTTTTGAAAAGCTAATTGTGAACCAAAGACTAACGTGACCAGCTAAAAATTTTTTCAATTGCACCCTAGTGACCAATTAAAAAAAAAAATGTCGTACTGCCAAGTCAAATGGTTGCAAATGCAAGTGGGGGTATTTTTTGTTGCCGTTTTGAGCCTTGTGAGGGTAGAGAGGGAAATTGTCCCATTTACTACCCCGTTGTCAGTTCCAAGCGGCCAAGGTTCTGTTCTAGAAGCATGGTTTAGACTGCTCCTACAGTTTAACTGACACCCAGCCTAGAAAGATAATTGCCACATAGAGATGTCAGATTAGAAAATTCCTAATAAGCAGCTCTCGAATTTCCCGGCGGCAGCAATGGCAATGGCCGTAATGTCCCCTAAAAAAAATCCATGCCTTGCAGCCAAAGTGGCCCTTGCGCTGAATACAATAATTATTCTTCCCTTCTCCCAGCTGCCAATCGCCATGCTCCAAAGCACCTCTTGCTCACATGTCTTTCTCAGATAATTCAATTATTTTTAACCAATACCTGTCACGTGATTGGGTCCTTCTCACCGGCATCGCAGCTCCGAAGTAGGCTACAAGTGAAGATGGACTCATCAGGGATGCAACCGCAGGCCATTCTTATCTGAATTCCGATGCCCATATAACCTGTTATTAACAGTCTTCTTTACCACAATGCAAATGTCTACCTCTGTATTTGCATACACACAGACACATTACAGTAGGCTATAAGCATGAATGTTCCAAAATGCAATTAGTGGCAAAAGTGCACCACACATGCGAGTGGTTTCATATGACAGAGATGAAAATACCCTTCAGGAATGTATACCTCCGTTAAACCTACATCGTCATTGTGCAAAATGGCACGCATCATCATCTTGATATGTGTGCAACAAAAGTTCAACATTCACCTTCTGCTACCATTTCTGTCAAGGCCATCTACGTATACAGTTTGGCTCCTACGTTCGATAAATCCAACCTATGCACCAAACAGAATGCACTGCGACTGCCTCTGCAACGCAATGCTGCATGGCAAACGCAGCATTCCATTGGAAATGAATGTACTTCTGGTGTACCAAAATGCAATGAAGCTGGCGGTGTGATCAAGGCGTTAGAAAGAGGGAAGACCTAAAGATGCGTGGGTTGTTCATGACTAGGATTGTGTCTTTGGCTGCTGGACAACGAAATAACGTTGAGAACATGAGACACTGGTTTCAGCGGCATATGAGGAAGTGTTTTCTAAAAGAATCCCCTTAACATTCCTATGGTCAGAACATGGTAAGACATGCCGCCATAAAATGATAAACATCCAGGTTTTAACCAATTAAATTCATGGTTAAGTCGTTTCAAAATGTTGACTGCCTCCATTCATATTGCAAGGTGTTTAAATGTACAACAGGCACTGGCCTTTCTTTCCTATCGGAACGAACAGTCCCTCAAATAATTAGACAGAATCAAGCCTTTTGATAGTAATAATGATCCTGCTTTATATTTATCAAACATGACTGGCGTTTAGCCTAATATATATATATGTGTGTGTGTGTGTAACTAAAAGTCAAATTTAAAGTTTGGCTACATTTTCAGGCGCCTCCCTTGTGTCAGCATCGGTCTGGACATGATATGCTCTTGCCAATGCGCATAGGCTATCACCTGCACTTTGACATGTAGGCTAATTATTTATGTACATTGACATAAATTATGTTACGAAAAACATAAGTGTTTTAGTTTTCAAATCAATTTAAATGGACTAATTTGGTTAATGGCCTTGGTGCCCTAGCAGATGGCCTTAGTGCTCTGGCACATTGGGCTCCTCTTGAAGGCCAAAATGGCCTTGCCCCTAAGAAATTCCAGGCCTGCTAATAAGACCCTTTAGTCATCACATTTGTGCCAAAAAAGAGAATCTGAATTAGTCAAATAAGGCTGAAAATGCAAAAAAATAAACTAATTTATCACTCACGGCCAAAGATATTAAATTTTTTATATTCATCCAATATCTGCCATATTTTTGGATAACGTTGCTGCTTGCGCTGCTCACTGTGCGCACTGAGTGGCAGTGCATATGTGATGCAGGTCTGTATAAACCGGGTGCAACCCGGATATAAACGGCAAACGTGAGTAGATTACCTTGAAAACAACGGGGTGGACATCTTGGACGCAGTCTCCAGTTCTTATATCCCAGTGGTCAGACCCCCATGTCTTTCTCCCCCTCTCTGTAACCCTCTTTCTCTGCAATCCCCCTCTCATCACTCCCTTTTTCTGTCTCTTTATATCCCCTCCCTTCCCCCTGTTGATGTCAGGACGGATGTACACTGGTACATACGTTTGTTCCCCCTTCTTACCCTCAGCTTGGGGATAAGGGGGTGTGTGTGTGTGTGTGTGTGTGTGTGTGTGGGTAGGCCAACTAAGGGAAGTGGGGCATCACAGCCTAGGTAACATTGACAGGCCTGGGGCTGACCACAGGATCTCTATAACCACAGTTGGTAGGCAGCTGGTGTGTGTTGTATGCTTTAGGGCTGCCTTGGCTGCTACGTGTGTGTGTCTCCTGAATGCTGCCAGAGAGATACATATACTTTGGATCACCCAGCAGGCATGCTCCTACGATTAGCTGAATACTCCTTTTATTTCTTCTCCTTTTTTGATATTTTGATTTGAACACTTTTTGGTTATTACATGATTCCATATGTGTTATTTCATAGTTTAATAAGAAATTGTAGACCTCCACATGTCTGGTTCATCCTTGGGAGCAATTTCCAAATGCCTGAAGGTACCACGTTCATCTGTACGAACAATAGTACGCAAGTATAAACACCATGGGACCACGCAGCCGTCATACCACTCAGGAAGGAGACGCGTTCTGTCTCCTAGAGATTAACGTAATTCGGTGCGAAAAGTGCAAATCAGTCCCAGAACAACAGCAAAGGACATTGTGAAGATGCTGTAGGAAACGGGTACAACAGTATCTATATCCACAGTAAAACAAGTCCTATATTGACATAACCTGAAAGGCCGCTCAGCAAGGAAAAAGCCACTGCTCCAAAACTGCAATAAAAAAGCCAGACTACGGTTTGCAATTGCACATGGGGACAAAGATCGTACTTTTTGGAGAAATGTCCTATGGTCTGATGAAACAAAAATAGAACTGTTTGGCCATAATGACCATCGTTATGTTTGGAGGAAAAAGGGGGAGGCTTGCAAGCCGAAGAACACCATCCCAACCGTGAAGCACGGGGGTGGCAGCATCATGTTGTGGGGTGCTTTGCTGCTGCAGGAGGGACTGGTGCTCTTCACAAAATAGATGGCATCATGAGGAAAACTATGTGGATATATTGAAGCAACATCTCAAGACATCAGTCAGGAAGTTAGAGCTTGGTCGCAAATGGGTCTTACAAATGGACAATGACCCCAAGCATACTTCCAAAGTTGTGGCAAAATGGCTTAAGGACAACAAAGTCAAGGTATTGGAGTGGCCTTCACAAAGCCCTGACCTCAATCCTATAGGTGTGTGCGAGCAAGGAGACCTACAAACCTGACTCAGTTACACCAGCTCTGTCAGGAGGAATGGGCCAAGATTCACCCAACTTAAGCTTGTGGAAGGCTACCAGAAACGTTTGACCCAAGTTAAATAATTTAAAGGCTAAAAAAAACTAATTGAGTGTATGTAAACTTCTGACCCACTGGGAATGTGATGAAAGAAATACAAGCTGAAATATATAATTCTCTCTACTATTATTCTAACATTTCACATTCTTAAAATAAAGTGGTGATCCTAACTGACCTAAGACAGGGAATTTTTATTAGGATTAAATGTCAGGAATTGTGAAACTGAGTTTAAATGTATTTGGCTAAGGTGTATGTAAACTTCCGACTTCAACTGTGTGGTGTGTGTGTATAGAGATAGATAGATATCTATCTATCTCTCAAGTTGAACACAACGTCCACATTCTTTTGCTGACCGCATTCTAGCTTTGTTTCCCTGAAGAAATGTCTGTTAAACACGTTTGTGTGCATTTACCAAATCATTTAAAAAATGTAGTGTTTAGTGTCCGCTACAAATCTGTGCTGTGTGTGTGTTTTTGTTTGCTGAGTTATTTGCGCTAGGTTCCCTTATTGCTCTGCTCTCTTGCCACCATCATATCTGATACCACATACACCACTCTCTTTACCAGACGTGTGTGTGTGGGCTGTGTGTTTCACCCGGCGCTGTAGCCTCGTGGGCGTTTTTCTAAGCGCTGCTGCTTGGAAAGACCCAAGTAGTGTCAGCTAGTAAAAGGTGTGTGAGTGTATATGTAAGCGGTGCTCTGGTTCTCTCTCTCTCTCTCTTTGCCGACTGTGAAGGAAAGCATTATCAAACCTAGTAGTGTGGTCTATTAAAAGGTGACCTCCGTTTTTCTAGGTCTCCACCAAAAAGAATGGACAGATTCTAGTTTTGAATATCCCAAATGCTTGACAGGGAGGAGAATGAGAGAGTGAGGGACGGGAGAGGCGAAGGGAAGAGAGGAAGGGGTGGTGGATGATAATGGGGGAAACGGATTTACAGCCTCGGGGAGTGGGACGAAGACAAAAGATTAGGGGCATGAGAGGAGAGATGGAGTGAGGGTGAGGCTGGGTGAAGAGAAGAGAAGGGGAGGCGGGAGTGGGCTGGGGGAGAGGAGGGAGACAGAGGCTGGTAGTGTGCTCTAGAGGAGAGGAAGCGACAAAACAGAAGCGAGATGGAGGGAGAGGTCTTATGACAGGGTCACGAGAAATAAATCAGACCTCAGACTGATCTTTCACTGAGGACACAGGCCGTGTTCCAGTACTGTAACACAGCCTCTTCTCTCTTTGGGCTGCATCCCAATCCTGTGAAGGGGAAATACAAAACTGACCTTACATCAGAAGCGTCTGTTTTATATATACGATACCAGTCAGTTTGGACACACCTACTCATTCCAGGATTTTTCTTTGCTTTTACTATTTTCTACATTGTAGAATAATAGTGAAGACATCAACTTTTAAATAACACATGGAATCATGTAGTAACCAAAAAAGTGTTAAACAAATCAAAATATATTTGAGATTCTTCAATTATCCACCCTTTGCCTTGATGACAGCTTTGCACACTCTTGGCATTCTCGCAACCAGCTTCATGAGGTAGTCACCTGGAATGCATTTCATATAACAGGTGTGCCTTGTTAAAAGTTAATTTGTGGAATTTCTTTCTTTCTTAATGAGTTTGAGCCAATCAGTTGTGTTGTGACAAGGTAGGGTTAGTATACAGAAGACAGCCCTATTTGGTAAAATACCAAGTCCATATTATGGCAAGAACAGCTCAAATAAGCAAAGAGAAACTTTAAGACCTGAAGGTCAGTCAATCAGGAACATTTCAAGAACTTTGAAAGTTTCTTCAAGTGCAGTCGCAAAAACCATCAAGCGCTATGATGAAACTGGCTCTCATGAGGACCGCCACAGGAAAGGAAGACCCAGAATTCTCTGCTGCAGAAGATAAGTTCATTAGAGTTAACTGTACCTCGGATTGCAGCCCAAATAAATGCTTCACAGTGTTCAAGTAACAGACACATCTCAACATCAACTGTTCAGAGGAGACTGTGAATCAGGCTTTCATGGTCAAATTGCTGCAAAGAAACCACTACTAAAGGACACCAATAAGAAGAAGAGACTTGCTTGGGCTAAGAAACACGAGCAATGGACATTAGACCTGTAGGAAATCTGTCCTTTGGTCTGATGAGTCCAAACTGTCTTTGTGAGACGCAGAGTAGGTAAACGGATGATCTCCTCATGTGTGGTTCCCACCGTGAAGACACTCAGTGACTTATTTAGAGTTCAAGGCACACTTAACCAACGTGGCTACCACAGCATTCTGCAGCGATACACCATCCCATCTGGTTTGGGCTTAGTGGGACTATAATTTGTTTTTCAACAGGACATTGACCCAAACACATCTCCAGGCTCTGTAAGGGCTATTTGACCAAAAAGGAGAGTGATGGAGTGCTGCATCAGATGACCTGGCCTCCACAATCACCCAACCTCAACCCAATTGAGATGGTTTGGGATGAGTAGGGCCGAAAAGTGAAGGAAAAGCAGCCTGCAAGTGCTCAGCTTATGTGGGAACTACTTCAAGACTGTTGGAAAAGCATTCCTTATGAAGCTGGTTGAGAGAATGCCACGAGTGTGCAAAGCTGTCATCAAGGCAAAGGGTGGCTACTTTGAAGAATCCAAATTATATTTTGATTTAACACTTTTTGTTTTGGTTACTACATGATTCCATGTGTGTTATTTCATAGTTTTGGTGTCTTCACTATTATTCTACATTGTAGAAAATAGTAAAAATAAAGAAAACCCTTAAATGAGTAGGCGTGTCTGAACCTTTGACTGGTAATGTATATATTTCTAATTGAATCTTTATTTAACTAGGCAAGTCAGTTAAGAACAAATTCTTATTTACAATGACAGCCTAAAAAAAGGCCTCCTGCGGGGACGTGGGCTGGGATTAAAAATAAAAACATAGGGCAAAACACACATCATGACAAGAGACAACACTACATAAAGAGAGACCAAAGACCATAGCATGGCAGCAACAGATGACAATGGTAGTGACACCACATGACAACAACATGGTAGCAACACAACATAAACGCATACCTATGTGTCTGGTTAGACTGTAAACTCTCCTTCCAGACTCACATTAAGCATCTCCAATCTGAAATTAAATCTAGAATCTGATTCCTATTTTGCAACAAAGCATCCTTCACTCATGCTGACAAACATACCCTCGTAAAACTGACCATCCTACCGATCCTCGACTTAGGCGATGTCATTTATAAAATAGCCTCCAACATTCTACTCAACAAATTGGATGCAGTCTATCACAGTGCCATCTGTTTTGTCACCAAAGCCCCATATACTACCCACTACTGCAACCTATACGCTCTCGTTGGCTGGCCCTCGCTTCATACTCGTCGCCAAACCCACTGGCTCCAGGTCATCTACAAGTCTTTGCTAGGTAAAGCCCCGCCTAATCTCAGCTCACTGGTCACCATAGCAGCACCCACCCGTAGCACGCACTCCAGCAGGTATATCTCACTGGTCACCCCCAAAGCCAATTCCTACTTTGGCTGCCTTTCCTTCCAGTTCTCTGCTTGCCAATGACTGGAACGAACTGCAAAAATCACAGAAGCTGGAGACTCATATCTATCTCCCTCACTAACTTTAAGCACCAGCTGTCCGAGCAGCTCACAGATCACTGCACCTGTACATAGCCCATCTGTAAACAGCCCATCCAACTACCTCATCCCCATACTGTATTTATTTATTTTGCTCCTTTGCACCCCAGTATCTTTACTTGCACATTCATCTTCTGCACATCTATCACTCCAGTGTTTAATTGCTATATTGTAATTACTTTGCCACTATGGCCTATTTATTGCCTTACCGCCCTAATCTTACCTCATTTGCACACACTGTATATAGACTTTTTCTACTGTATTATTGACTGTATGTTTGTTTACTCCATGTGTAACTCTGTTGTATGTGTCGAACTGCTTTGCTTTATCTTGGCCAGGTTGCATTTGTAAAGGAGAACTTGTTCTCAACTGGCCTACCTGGTTAAATAAAGGTGAAATGAAAAAAAAAAACATGGCAGCAGCGCAACAGTTGCGCAACAGTTGTCTAGAAACAACTTCATCCTCCTCAGTATTGTATCAGACTGAAGAGAGGAGCATAGCAGCGGAGAGCGATGGAGAGCAAGAGAGCCTGAGGCACAGTTATATTTACTATCCGCTAGGACAGGAAGAGGAAAAAATGCAGGGGGAGAGAAGAGGGGTTGCCATGGCAACCGAAATATGGCTTCTCTTCAAAAACCTTGAATGTTTCTGTTTCTTTCTCTCCGTCTCTTTCAGTTTGCAGATATAGCAGATCTGTGTTTAGGGATTGACATGGCGGTAGCCTGGTGGTAGCCTGCCTCAGGGTATATGTGTATTTCTGTGCGTATGGTGCAGAGAGGCTGAGAAATGTGGGTTACCAGCAGCCCACTTGGCTTGTGAGGGTTTTTGCCAGCTAGCTGAAGTAAATCTAGCTAAAATGGTTACTTTGCCAAATGTGTGTGTTGTGAATTCTCATAAAACCACTGCATCAGAAAATGAATTTCTGATTGGAAGTTCAGATAGTACCTTGCCGTTTCTTTCCGTCTCGTGCGTACTAGACACGACCCAGGTGAGGACAGTTGGTGACATAAATCAATCCGATAATTACCAGGGAGAACAGAGAAGTGGCAGTATTGTGGACCTGGAGGCCTGGAGGGGAACACCCCACCTTTAAATCCTTTAAAAGACAACCGGCTGAAGTTGTTTAATCTCACCCAATGATATGGCTGTTATCGTCTTCCATAACCCCTTCTCTCTCTCTCTCTCACTCACTCACTCACTCACTCACTCACTCACTCACTCACTCACTCACTCACTCAGATGGCTGTAGTATTGGGACAAAGAACCTTTGACATATCTGAGAGCATAAACAGTTTAGCGGAGTCAATTAGACATGTTCCCAGTACTGTTTTGTAATGCATGGTGTCTGGCTGGGCCCTGGAGAGGCTTGTATTAGCTGAAGGAGATGAGGGTATGGCAGGGTCCCGAGTTTCTGCTGGAAAGACAAGGGTCTACTTCTGGCAGTCAGGTCATGTGACAGTTTTGTTTGAACCAATCCCCTGCCTACCCTGGATTATATACGGATCAAAAATATAAACGCAACATGCAACAATTTCATAGATTTTTACTGAGTTACAGTTTGAGGAAATCAGTCAATTAAAATAAATAAATTAGGCCCTAATCTATGGATTTCACGACTGGGAATACAGATGTGCATCTGTTGGTCACAGATACCTTTTAAAAAAAAAATGGGACTCACAGTGGTCCTCAGGATCTCGTCACTGTATTTTTGTGCATTGAAATTGCCATCGATTTAAAATGCATTCTCTAAAACGATGTTGGCAGAGAAATCAACATTCAATTATCTGGCAACAGCTCTGGTGGACATTCCTGCAGTCAGCATGCCAATTGCACGCTCCATCAACCTGAGATATCTGACGCATTGTGTTGTGACAAAACTGTGCGTTATAGATTAGCCTTTTTATTGACCCCAACACAAGGTGCACCTGTGTAATGATCATGCTGTTTAATCAGCTTCTTGATATGCCACACTTGTCAGGTGGATGGATTATTTTGGCAAAGGAAAAATGCTTACTAACAGGGATGGAAACAAATTTGTGCACAAAATATGAGCGATATGGAACATTTCTGGGATCTATTATTTCAGCTCATGAAAAATGGGACCAACATTTTACGTGTTGCGTTTTCTTTTTTTGTTCAGTGTATGTCATTGGTTGGATTAAGCCTCATTTGAACCCATTCCTCTCTTACGATTCTTACTCTTCTCACGGAAGTGTGCACTCATTCATTCCTCTTCATGGATTGGAAAGGACTGGTGAAAGAAGGAATGTGAAGGCAGTGGAAACTCCCTGTAGCCCATGCTTACACCAAGCCAATGATTTTAAATTCATGAGGTGGGAGTGAGCAAGCACTAATTTGTGGAAACTGTGAGGGGAGTCTAACTAGTTGGTCGTACAATAGTAGGATTTCATAGTAACCCCAAACCGTCCTATGGTTTGTAGTTGACCATGGGGGTGAAAAGAGCCACTGTGCGAATGGATACTGCAGTGCAGGTTGGGTTGAATGGAGCTCTGGGTGGTGCTGGTGGGGGTGTCGGTCTGATGAGGAGGACATGGCTGTGGAGATCTGACAAACATCTGGTTCCTTCTGTTAGAAGCTGTCTGCTGCTGTCATAGCTGTTTATGTTAAAGAACGACACTGTTGACACGGCTCTCACTGGATTTCCCTTCACTCTGGCACTCATAACACAACTGCCTCGCTTTCTCGCTCTGGCTCGCTCTCTGGCTGGCTCGCTCTCTGGCTGGCTCGCTCTCTGGCTGGCTCACTCTCTGGCTCTCTCTGGCTCTCTGGCTCTCTCGCTCGCTCTCATTCGGTCTGGCTCTGTATACTATGCTCTCCAGTGATGTATGAAAGGTTTGATGCAATTTACACACTTTTTAAATGTTATTTCATGAATAGCATTTACACACCTATCCCGCTGAATTGGCGCACCTGTTGCACAGCACGGTGTCGGATGCATATGCTGTTTGTTTTGGTTGTGTTTCTGATTATTTTGTGCCCAATAGAAATGAAAGGTAAAAAATGTGTTGTCATTTTGGAGTCACTTTTATTGTAAATAAGTATAGAATGTTTGTAAACACTTCCACATTAATGTGGATGCGACCATGATTACGGATAGTCCTGAATGAATCGTGAATAATCATAAGTGAGAAAGTTAGAGAAATAAATATCATTCCCCTAAAACATGCTAACCTCTCACCACTACAATAACAGGGGAGGTTAGCATTCTTTGGTGGTATGATATTTATGCCTCGAACTTTCTCACGTATCATTATTCACGATTCATTCAGGATTATCCGTTATGGTAGCATCCACATTTAATGTAGAAGTGTAAGAAACATATTTTCTAAAAAAGTGACTCCAAAATGACTACATTATTTTGTGCTCAATAAAAATGAATGGTAAATAATCTGAAACGCAAACAACAAATGCATCCAACACATTTGTAGAGTCACAAGCTTCATGTAATCATTGCATGCTAGGGATATGGGACCAAATGCAAAAATGTTGACTACTTTAATACACAGGTGAATTTGTACCAATACTTTTGGTCCCCTAAAATGGGGAGGGGGGGACACTATGTACAAAAATAGTTGTAATTTCGAAACCGTTCACACAATAGTTGACAGTCTGCACTTTAACCTAGTAGTCATTGTATCATTTCAAATTCAAAGTGCTGGACTACAGAGTAAAAACAAATACTTCTGGAGCTCACTATGTTTCTGTCTCTAGGTACAGGAGATAGTGGTGCTAACAGTGGGTGTTCTATGTGTGTCTCCAGGTACAGGAGATAGTGGTGCTAACAGTGGGTGTTCTATGCGTGTCTCCAGGTACAGGAGATAGTGGTGCTAACAGTGGGTGTTCTATGTGTGTCTCCAGGTACAGGAGATAGTGGTGCTAACAGTGGGTGTTCTATGCGTGTCTCCAGGTACAGGAGATAGTGGTGCTAACAGTGGGTGTTCTATGCGTGTCTCCAGGTACAGGAGATAGTGGTGCTAACAGTGGAGTGTTCTATGTGTGTCTCCAGGTACAGGAGATAGTGGTGCTAACAGTGGGTGTTCTATGTGTGTCTCCAGGTACAGGAGATAGTGGTGCTAACAGTGGGTGTTCTATGCGTGTCTCCAGGTACAGGAGATAGTGGTGCTAACAGTGGGTGTTCTATGTGTGTCTCCAGGTACAGGAGATAGTGGTGCTAACAGTGGGTGTTCTATGTGTGTCTCCAGGTACAGGAGATAGTGGTGCTAACAGTGGGTGTTCTATGCGTGTCTCCAGGTACAGGAGATAGTGGTGCTAACAGTGGGTGTTCTATCGTGTCTCCAGGTACAGGAGATAGTGGTGCTAACAGTGGGTGTTCTATGTGTGTCTCCAGGTACAGGAGATAGTGGTGCTAACAGTGGGTGTTCTATGTGTGTCTCCAGGTACAGGAGATAGTGGTGCTAACAGTGGGTGTTCTATGTGTCTCCAGGTACAGGAGATAGTGGTGCTAACAGTGGGTGTTCTATGTGTGTCTCCAGGTACAGGAGATAGTGGTGCTAACAGTGGGTGTTCTATGCGTGTCTCCAGGTACAGGAGATAGTGGTGCTAACAGTGGGTGTTCTATGTGTGTCTCCAGGTACAGGAGATAGTGGTGCTAACAGTGGGTGTTCTATGCGTGTCTCCAGGTACAGGAGATAGTGGTGCTAACAGTGGGTGTTCTATGTGTGTCTCCAGGTACAGGAGATAGTGGTGCTAACAGTGGGTGTTCTATGCGTGTCTCCAGGTACAGGAGATAGTGGTGCTAACAGTGGGTGTTCTATGTGTGTCTCCAGGTACAGGAGATAGTGGTGCTAACAGTGGGTGTTCTATGTGTGTCTCCAGGTACAGGAGAGAGTGGTGCTAACAGTTTTTTATTTATTTATTTTTTATTTCACCTTTATTTAACCAGGTAGGCAAGTAGAGAACAAGTTCTCATTTACAACTGCGACCTGGCCAAGATAAAGCAAAGCAGATCGACACATACAACAACACAGAGTTACACATGGAGTGAAACAAACATACAGTCAATAATACAGTAGGGAAAAAAAACAAATCTATATACAAAGAGTGCAAAATGAGGTAGGATAAGGAACATAAGGCAATAAATAGGCCATGGTGGCGAAGTAATTACAATATAGCAATTTAACACTGGAATGGTAAATGTGCAGTAGATGAATGTGCAAAGTAGAAATACTGGGGTGCAAAGGAGCAAGATAAATAAATGACTATGGTAGGGGATGAGGTAGTTGGTTGGGCTATGTACAGGTGCAGTGATCTGTGAGCTGCTCTGACAGCTGGTGCTTGAAACTAGTGAGGGAGATAAGTGTCTCCAGTTTCAACGATTTTTGTAGTTCGTTCCAGTCATTGGCAGCAGAGAACTGGAAGGAAAGGCGGCCAAAATAGGAATTGGCTTTGGGGGTGGCCAGTGAGATATACCTGCTGGAGCGAGTGCTACGAGTGGGTGCTGCTATGGTTACCAGCGAGCTGAGATAAGGCGGGGCTTTACCTAGCAGGGACTTGTAGATGACCTGGAGCCAGTGGGTCTGGCGACGAGTATGAAGCGAGGGCCAGCCAACGAGAGCATGCAGGTCGCAGTGGTGGGTAGTATATGGGGCTTTGGTGACAAAGCGGATGGCACTGTGATAGATTGCATCCAGTTTGCTGAGTAGAGTGTTGGAGGCTATTTTGTAGATGACATCGCCGAAGTTGAGGATCGGCAGGATAGTCAGTTTTACTAGTGCAAGTTTGGCAGCATGAGTGAAGGAGGCTTTGTTGCGAAATAGAAAGCCGATTCTAGATCTAATTTTGGATTGGAGATGTTTAATGTGAGTCTGGAAGGAGAGTTTACAGTCTAGCCAGACACCTAGGTATTTGTAGTTGTCCACGTATTCTAGGTCAGAGCCGTCCAGGGTAGTGTTCCTAGTCGGGCCGGCGGATGCAGGCAGCGAACGGTTGAAAAGCATGCATTTGGTTTTACTAGCGTTTAAGAGCAGTTGGAGGCCACGGAAGGAGTGCTAAATGGCATTGAAGCCCGTTTGGAGGTTAGTTAACACAGTGTCCAAAGAAGGGCCAGAAGTATACAGAATGGTGTCGTCTGCATAGAGGTGGATCAGAGAATCACCAGCAGCAAGAGCGACATCATTGATGTATACAGAGAAGAGTCGGCCCAAGAATTAAACCCTGTGGCACCCCCATAGAGACTGCCAGAGGCCCGGACAACAGGCCCTCCGATTTAACACACTGAACTCTGTCGGCAAAGTAGTTGGTGAACCATGCGAGGCAATCATTAGAGAAACCAAGGCTGTTGAGTCTGCCGATAAGGATGTGGTGATTGACAGAGTCGAAAGCCTTGGCCAGGTCGATGAATACGGCTGCACAGTAATGTCTCTTATCGATGGCGGTTATGATATCGTTTTGTACCTTGAGCGTGGCTGAGGTGCACCCGTGACCAGCTCGGAAACCGGATTGCACAGCGGAGAAGGTACGGTGGGATTCGAAGTGGTCAATGATCTGTTTATTAACTAGGCTTTCAAATACTTTAGAGAGGCAGGGCAGGATTGATATACAGTGGGGAAAAAAAAGTATTTAGTCAGCCACCAATTGTGCAAGTTCTCTCACTTAAAAAGATGAGAGAGGCCTGTAATTTTCATCATAGGTACACTTCAACTATGACAGACAAAATGAGGAAAAAAAATCCAGAAAATCACATTGTAGGATTTTTAATGAATTTATTTGCAAATTATGGTGGAAAATAAGTATTTGGTCAATAACAAAAGTTTATCTCAATACTTTGTTATATACCCTTTGTTGGCAATGACAGAGGTCAAACGTTTTCTGTAGGTCTTCACAAGGTTTTCACACACTGTTGCTGGTATTTTGGCCCATTCCTCCATGCAGATCTCCTATAGAGCAGTGATGTTTTGGGGCTGTCACTGGGCAACACGGACTTTCAAAGATTTTCTATGGGGTTGAGATCTGGAGACTGGCTAGGCCACTCCAGGACCTTGAAATGCTTCTTACGAAGCCACTCCTTCATTGCCCGGGCGGTGTGTTTGGGATCATTGTCATGCTTGTTCTTCAATGCCCTTGCTGATGGAAGGAGGTTTTCACTCAAAATCTCACGATACATGGCCCCATTCATTCTTTCCTTTTACACGGATCAGTCGTCCTGGTCCCTTTGCAGAAAAACAGCCCCAAAGCATGATGTTTCCACCCCCTTGCTTCACAGTAGGTATGGTGTTCTTTGGATGCAACTCAGCATTCTTTGTCCTCCAAACACGACGAGTTGAGTTTTTACCAAAAAGTTATATTTTGGTTTCATCTGACATTCTCCCAATCCTCATCTGGATCATACAAATGCTCTCTAGCAAACTTCAGACGGGCCTGAACATGTACTGGCTTAAGCAGGGGGACACGCCTGGCACTGCAGGATTTGAGTCCCTGGCGGCGTAGTGTGTTACTGATGGTAGGCTTTGTTACTTTGGTCCCAGCTCTCTGCAGGTCATTCACTAGGTCCCCGTGTGGTTCTGGGATTTTTGCTCACCGTTCTTGTGATCATTTTGACCCCCACGGGTGAGATCTTGCGTGGAGCCCCAGATCGAGGAAGATTATCAGTGGTCTTGTATGTCTTCCATTTCCTAATAATTGCTCCCACAGTTGATTTCTTCAAACCAAGCTGCTTACCTATTGCAGATTCAGTCTTCCCAACCTGGTGCAGGTCTACAATTTTGTTTCTGGTGTCCTTTGACAGCTCTTTGGTCTTGGCCATAGTGGAGTTTGGAGTGTGACTGTTTGAGGTTGTGGACAGGTGTCTTTTATACTGATAACAAGTTCAAACAGGTGCCATTAATACAGGTAATGAGTGGAGGACAGAGGAGCCTCTTAAAGAAGAAGTTACAGGTCTGTGAGAGCCAGAAATCTTGCTTGTTTGTATGTGACCAAATACTTATTTTCCACCATAATTTGCAATAAATTCATAAAAAATCCTACAATGTGATTTTCTGGATTTTTTTCCCTCATTTTGTCTGTCATAGTTGTGTACCTATGATGAAAATTACAGGCCTCTCTCATCTTTTAAAGTGAGAGAACTTGCACAATTGGTGGCTGACTAAATACTTTTTTCCCCCACTGTAGGTCTATAGCAATTTGGGTCTAGGGTGTCACCCCCTTTTGAAGAGAGGGATGACCGCAGCAGCTTTCCAATCTTTTGGGATCTCGGACGACACCAAAGAGAGGTTGAGCAGACTGGTAATAGGAGTTGCAGCAATGGCAGCAGATAGTTTTAAAAAGAGAGGGTCCAGATGATCTAGTCCAGCTGATTTGTACGGGTCCAGATTTTGCAGCTCTTTCAGAACATCTGCTATCTGGATTTTGGTGAAGGAGAAGCTGGGAAGGCTTGGACAAGTAGATGCAGGGCGCAGCTATTGGCCGGGGTTGGGGTAGCCAGGAGGTAAGCATGGCCAGCCCGTGAGAAATGCTTGTTGAAATTTTCGATTATCATGGATTTGTCGGTGGTGACCGTGTTACCTAGCCTCAGTGCAGTGGGCAGCTGGGAGGAGGTGCTATTGTTCTCCATGGACTTGACAGTGTCCCAAAACTTTTTGGAGTTAGAGCTACAGGATGCAAATTTCTGTTTGAAAAAGCTAGCCTTTGCTTTCCTGACTGATTGCGTGTATTGGTTCCTGACTTCCTGAACAGTTGCATATCGCGGGACTATTCGATGCAATAGCAGTCCGCCACAGGATGTTCTTGTGCTGGTCAAGGGCAGTCAGGTCTGGAGTGAACCAAGGGCTGTATCTGTTCTTAGTCCTACATCTTTTGAATGGGGCATGCTTATTTAAGATGGTGAGGAAGTTGCTTTTAAAGAACGACCAGGCATCCTCGACTGACGGAATGAGGTCAATATCCTGCCAGGATACCCGGGCCAGGTCGATTAGAAAGGCCTGCTCGCAGAAGTGTTTTAGGGAGTGTTTGACAGTGATAAGGGGTGGTCGTTTGACCGCGGGCCCATAGTGGATGCAGGCAATGAGGCAGTGGTCGCTGAGATCCTGATTGAAAACAGCAGAGGTGTATTTGGCGGGCAAGTTGGTTAGGATGATATCTATGAGGGTGCCCATGTTTACAGATTTAGGATTGTACCTGGTGGGTTCCTTGATGATTTGTGTGAGATTGAGGGCATCTAGCTTAGATTGTAGGACTGCCGGGGTGTTAAGCATATCCCAGTTTAGGTCACCTAACAGAACGAACTCTGAAGATAGATGGGGGGCGATCAATTTACATATGGAGTCCAGGGCACAGCAGGGAGCTGAGGGGGGTCTATAGCAGGCGGCAACAGTGAGAGACTTATTTCTGGAGAGATACATTTTTAGAATTAGAAGTTCGAACTGTTTGGGCATAGATCTGGAAAGTATGACAGAACTATGCAGGCTATCTCTGCAATAGATTGCAACTCCTCCCCCTTTGGCAGTTCTATCTTGGCGGAAAATGTTGTAGTTGGGTATGGAAATCTCAGAATTATTGGTGGCCTTCCTAAGCCAGGATTCACACACGGCCAGGACATCAGGGTTGGCAGAGTGTGCTAAAGCAGTGAGTAAAACAAACTTAGGGAGGAGGCTTCTGATGTTAACATGCATGAAACCGAGGCTTTTACGGTTACAGAAGTCAACAAAAGAGAGTGCCTGGGGCCTGGGAATAGGTGTGGTGCTGGGGGCTACAGGGCCTGGGTTTACCTCTACATCACCCGAGGAACAGAGGAGGAGCAGGATGAGGGTACGGCTAAAGGCTATCAGAACAGGACGTCTAGTGCATTGGGAACAGAGAATAAAAGGAGCAGATTTCTGGGTGTGGTAGAATATATTCAGGGTATAATGTGCAGACAGGGGTATGGTGGGGTGAGAGTACAGTGGAGGTAGGCCCAGGCACAGAGTGATGATAAGAGTGGTTGCATCTCTGGAGGTGCTGGTAATGCTGGGTGAGGTCACCGCATGTGTGGGAGGTGGGACAAAGGAGGAATTTGAGGCATGTATAGTGGGCCTAGGGGCTCCACTGTAAACTAACACAATGATAACTACCCTAAACAACAGTAAACAGGGCATATTGACACTTGAGAGAGACATAAAGCAAGGCATAAAGCAAATACAGGTGATGGTTGGGAGAGCTAGCTAGGACAACAACGGGTAAGACCGCAAGGCTAGTCAGCTAAGACAACAACAACAGGTAAAACTGGCGATGAATGGGCAGAGGGTTGGTTAGCAACACACAGGGCCTGAGTACACGGCTGGGGCTGACAGATAAATAAATAAATAAATAAAAATAAACAGAATGGAGTACCGTGATTAAAGAATAGTCCTGCAGGCATCAGCTATGTAGCCGAGTGATCATAGGGTCCAGTGAACAGCAGTAGATGGGGCAGGGAAGCCGCGAGGTAGTCGTTACTACGCCGGCACGCAGGAGACACAGCGTTTAAAGTTAAGAGTTAGCAGGCCGGGGTTGGTAAAACCGTCTGGTCCGACGGAGGCCGGTTGCAGGCAGAGCGGATGGAGTAATCGCCCGCGGACCAGTCGAGGTGGTACGACGGGGCGTCGTGACGAGAGGGAACCAAGCCAGATGGCAAGAGAGGTATTGTTGCTAGCCGGGAGATGCGTCTGGGACAAACAAAAACACGTCTGCACAGTGGGTGTTCTATGTGTGTTCTATGTGTGTCTCCAGGTACAGGAGATAGTGGTGCTAACAGTGGGTGTTCTATGTGTGTCTCCAGGTACAGGAGATAGTGGTGCTAACAGTGGGTGTTCTATGTGTGTCTCTAGGTACAGGAGATAGTGGTGCTAACAGTGGGTGTTCTATGTGTGTCTCCAGGTACAGGAGAGAGTGGTGCTAACAGTGGGTGTTCTATGTGTGTCTCCAGGTACAGGAGAGAGTGGGAAGAGTACATTCATCAAGCAGATGAGGATCATCCATGGGGCGGGCTATACAGAGGAGGACAAGAGGGGTTTCATCAGGCTGGTGTACCAGAACATCTTCACCTCCATGCAGTCTATGATCAAAGCCACAGAGAACCTCAAGATCCCCTTCAAATACGAACAGAACCGGGTAGGAAGTACTAACGCAACCATAAAAAACACTGCCTTCAACACACACACAACCAGAGTTAGCTTGGCCAGAACGCATCTACAGTCACTCACACAAACACAATCTAGTACCAATGCACTCACTGTTCCCTCTTTCTCTCTGTCTCTCTGTTGCTCTGTCTGTCTGTCTCTCCCCTCCCTCCCCAGTCTAATGCCATGTTAGTGAAGGAGGTGGACATAGAGAAGATCTGTGGCTTCGACCAGCCCTACATCAGCGCAATCAAGACTCTGTGGGCCGACCCTGGGATACAGGAGGCCTACGACAGACGCAGAGAATACCAACTATCAGACTCCACTAAATAGTATGTCCTGGTCTGTCTCTGTGTGTAAGAGGTTGTTCAGGTGGGGGAGGGGTGGATGTGAGCGCACGTTGGGGTTAAGGCATTTGCGTGTGTGTGTGTGTGTGTGTGTGTGTGTGTGTGTGTGTGTGTGTGTGTGGTTCACTGCGGTGCCTCTCAACCGGTTGCACCCACTCCGGAGAGCTGATGGCTAGAAATAGTGAGAGACTGACTGTCACACACACACATACATACAGTGCATTTGGAAAGTATTCAGACCCCTTCACTTTTTCCACGTTTAGTTACGTTACAGCCTTATTTTAAAATGCAAATGTATGCCTGTATTTTGGGAGTTTCTCCCATTCTTTTCTGCAGATCCTCTAAAGCTCTGTCAGGTCGGATGGGGAGCGTCGCTGCACAGCTATTTTCAGGTCTCTCCAGAGATGTTCGATCAGGTTCCAGTCCGGGCTCTGGCTGGGCCATTCAAGGACATTGAGATTTGTCCCGAAGCCAATCCTGCGTGGCTTCGGGACACTCTTGGCTGTGTGCTTAGGGTCGTTATCCTGTTGGAAGGTGAACCTTCGCCCCAGTCTGAGGTCCTGAGCCCTCTGGAGCCGGTTTTCTTCAAGGATCTTTCTGTACTTTGCTCCGTTCATCTTTCCCTTGATCCTTACTAGTCTCCTAGTCCCTGCCGCATAAAAACATCCCCACAGCATGATTCTGCCACCACCATGCTTCACCGTAGGTATGGTATTGGCTAGGTGATGAGCAGTACCTGGTTTCCTCCAAATGTGAAGCTTGGCATATAGGCCAAAGAGTTCAATCTTGGTTTCATCAGACCAGAGAATCTGCCTTTTTACTTAGGCGTGGCTTCCGTCTGGCCACTTTACCATAAAAGCCTGATTGGTGGAGTGCTGCAGAGATGGTTGTCCTTCCGGAAGGTTCTCCCATCTCCACAGAGGAACTCTGGAGCTCTGTTTGAGTGACCGTTGGGTTCTTGGTCACCTCGCTGACCAAGGCCCTTCTCCCCCATTTACTCAGATTGGCCGGACAGCCAGCTCTAGGAAGAGTCTTGGTGGTTCCAAACTTCTTCCATTTAAGAATGATAGAGGCCACTGTGTTCTTGGACCTTCAATGCTGCAGAATTTTTTTTGGTACCCTTCCCCAAATCTGTGCCTCGATACAATCCTGAGCTCAATTTTGAGTCTTATAGCAAAGGGTCTGAATACTTATGTAAATAAGGTATTTCTGTTTTTTTAAAAGCCTGTTTTCGCTTTGTCATTATGGGGTGTTATGTGTAGATTGAGGATTTTTTTTATGTAATCCATTTGAGAATAAGGCTGTAACGTAACAATGTGGAAAAAATCAATGGGTCTGAATACTTTCTGAATGCACTGTGCGCACACACACACACACACACACACTACAGTTCACACACTCCTCTCTCCACCCCTCACACTCAACTAATTGAAAGCTAATGTTGAACATACACCATTGCTTTACCTTCTAAAGGTGCTGGAAATAATTCTCCAGTACTTATTCATCAATAAAATGACTACTACACACGCATTTACCATTTACACAATCTATTGCTGACATTTAAGTCAAGTCAAACCTTAGAATAAAGTGAATTGTGTGTGTGAGCGTAATTTTGATCTTTGATTCCTGGTTGATTGCCTGTTAATGTTATGAGAGGACACCATGAGAGGACGTGAGGACCTTGATAAGCTGAATTGGGTGTGTTTGAGCTGGACTGGGCTGGATCGAACGCCTGCACACCCCAGGGCATCTCCAGGACCAGGGCTGAAGAATCGCTCCCAACGCTGCCCCCTGTCAAAAACCCTGTTGTATTACAGCTAATCAGTCTCTTCTCTCCTTTGTGTGTGTGTGTGTTACGTGCTGACCACAGTGCTCACGTTGCGAACCTCGCAAAATATATGTACACGTACATGTTATTCAATCATTGCACCCATACTGCTTGCGCGCGTCAATGATCGTCTGCGTTGCCAGGCGCTAAAATAGAAATTGGTTCTGTTTGTGACGCTTGACGCGCTGCAAGTCCCGCCTCTCCCAGCTCCTCATTGGTTTTTAGGAGCGTATACCCACGTGTGTGATTGAAAGATGAACTGAGGTCCACACTCCAGTTGGTGGTGGTAATGCACCTTAAAGTTGGTTGCCAACCGCCATATAAAGTCAAAGGAGAAGAAGAAACTTGGAGGAGAGATTACTAGAAACAAACTCGGTTTACCCTTTTATCTGTGGATTCATTGTCGGAGTAGAGGACCTTGTGCATTTCAGGTAAAATAACAACCCGATGTTTATATAATGCTTTTCGACCTGTCCCCAAATGAATATAGTTGGTTCAGAGTTCGTTTTGATATTTCAGCCTGCGTGTCCTGATCGCGTCTGTTGTGGGTGGACAAAATCAACATGCGCGCGATGGCGCACAAACGAGCGGTCTGGTCAGCACGTTCGTGCGTATGTGCAGCCATCCAGTTACTTTAGTGATAGACTGTGTGTCTGTGTGTGTCTGCAGTTACCTTAGTGATATAGACCGCGTCACCGCGGAGGGATATGTTCCTACTCAGCAGGATGTTCTTCGTGTCCGGGTCCCCACCACGGGAATCATAGAGTACCCGTTTGACCTGGAGAACTGCATCTTCAGGTACCGTCACGGTACTGCAGCGTGGGACTGCTCCTTCTCTGCCTCTGCTGCTGCCACCAACGTCCTCACTATGTCACTGTCCTGCAACACACTGACACACACACACCCAGGTCCCCACATAGCACCTCTCTGAGACTGGGCCCACTCAGGACAACCCGACTGTTATGCAATCGTTGCAGAACCCCAAACTAGAAATGATGCGAAATGGCATCAAAATGGCTTGTTGGGTTGATGGAAAAATGGCTACAACTAAACTAAAGCCTTTTATTGTGAAGGTAAAGACCTGAAACGGCCGTTCTCAGAGTTGCTTTGGGGGGTGAGCGGGTCTGTGTATGGGGCTCGGGTGGTGGTGGAAGCCTAATACGGACCAACACCACTGTTCTCCTAGACTTGCTACGGGCACCCAAGCCTTCCACGCTGGACTGATCCACCTTCTCTGGATTGGTAGGGGGTGTGGCGGTAATGCTTACTGTCTACTGTGCTTTATATGACTGTGGTCTGTCTCTTTCTGTCTCTACTCTCTTTCTCCCTCGGTGTGTAGCTATCTAACTGATCTGGACCGTATCTCAGACAACAACTATCTGCCCACACAGCAAGATGTTCTGAGGGTGCGAATCCCCACCACCGGCATCATAGAGTACCCCTTCGACTTGTCAAGCATCATTTTCAGGTAGACAATGCTAACATGAGCCTAGCAAAAGCATAAGTCAGGTGGCGCAACTAACGTCAGCTTAGAAAAAGCATCCTATTCATGTAGAAGAGGCTAAGGTGCTAACATTAGCCTAGCAAATGCATCATTCGGGAAGGGGATGCTAGCATCAGCATCAGTGCCCTTGTGCAGTCATGTTAACCAGTGAATCATCCAATGGCCCTGCTCCATTAGTTCTTAAAATGCGTTCTCCTTTTCTCAAAGTAATCACAGTTGGGCATGAGAGCATAGGTGAAAGTTAGGGTCCCACATTAAGCTTTCACCAATCCAGTCATGTCATTAATTAGTGGTTACTTTAAATTTAAGGAAGGATGCATTTATCAGTATTTGGACAGGGCATACCGATGTGTGCGTACATCTCTCATGTCATACGTTCTGGTTGTTCCATAACTATCATTGCACTCTTCAATCAGCAGTGGACAGAGCTGTGTTTTATTGTAGGCTTGATCTCCACCATTACGGCCCGATCTCTCCCCCACACACACACACACACACACACACACACACACACACAACCTCCTCCACTCATACACTCACACACATCCTCGTGAGTCCAAAGTCCTACATTCTGGCGCACGCCTTTTTAAAATGGGTCACCCTCTTTCTCCTCTCCTCCCCTCTGTTCATCCTGGCAGAGGAAAGGAGGTCGTCCTCTTTCTCTCTCCCAGTGAAGGATATTTTGGGCCTGGGGTCCTGCAGGGCTCTGATTGGCTCTTGGTCTCTGTGGACTGCAGTACCCCATGCTACAGCAGGAGGGCGTTTCATCACAAATTAAATCACATACATTAAAAATATATATCTGTTTAATTCAAAGACCGGACTATGCAAATCTAGGCCTCGAAGACCACAGTACTGCTGGTTGCCTTTTCCCTGGATGTTAAATCATTGATTAAGATCACTGACTTAGAACAAGTCTCACCTGGTCTGAATCAGTTCCTGGTACATCATGTAACTTTATCAGACAGACTAACATTTTACATGACTTACCTTGACTTCTACTTGAATCGTTTAACACAGAAGAACGCTTAACAAAACCTAAAAGACAACCTAGGAAGACAGTGGCAAAGAAAAACGGAAGGAAGAAACCTTGACATGCACACACCCTCTCTCTCTCTCACACACACACACACACACACACACACACACACACACACACACACACACACACACTCCAGTCAGAACTACTCGGAGGACACACTCCTGTCGTTCACCCAGCAAAGGAATCCCACCATCAGAGGTGCCTTCTGTATCCCTCCCCCTCCATCATATTCCCTTTTTATTCTCATCCCTTCCTGTCTTCATCTGTTACTTTTTCTCTGTTCCTAGTCCTCTTTCTACCTCCTCTCCCGTTCTCCTCTTTTTGTCTCACCTCCACCAGGGTTGCACTATTGCGCTTGGCTATTGCTTCAGGAACACAGACACACACACACACACACACACACACTAGGGAAAGGTGGGAGAGCTGGTTTGCTTTTTTTGCCACTGGGTGGACTAGGTAGAATTTTCCTCCATCCACTGATCCAGGATCTGATATACCTTCATCCCCCTTATGGTTAATGTTTGGAATTGGGGTAAGGTTATCTGATCCTAGATCTGAGGTTAGGGGCAACTTGAGAATGCTCACTCTTTACTGACGATCCAATCACTGGGTAACACTTTATGCGTAGATAATGTTATAAACTGCCTATAACATAGGCCTACATAAACTAAATGATGTAATGATAATAAGCAGTTTAAAGTCAGATCTTCAAGAAGTAAAGTGTTACCTACATTTGTTACATACAGTACCAGTCAAAAGTTTGGACACAATCATGTAGTAACCAAATCAAAATATATTATATATTTGAGATTCTTCAAAGTAGCCACTTTTTTGCCTTTGACAGCTTTGCAAACTCTTGGCATTCTCTCAACCAGCTTCTTGAGAAATGCATTTCCAAACGTCTTGGAGTTCCCACATATGCTAAGCACTTGTTGGCTGCTTTTCCTTCACTCTGCGGTCCAACTCATCCCCCGAGTGATTTTGGAGGCCAGGTCATCTGATGCAGCACTCCGTCACTCTCCATGGTCAAATAGACTTAGACAGCCTGGAGGTGTGTTTTGGGTCATTTCCTGTTGAAAAAAAAATGATAGTCCCACTAAGCACAAACAAGATGGGATGCGTATCGCTGCAGAATGGTGTGGTAGCCATCCTGGTTAAATGTGCCTTGGCTTGTAAATAAATCACCGACATTGTCACCAACAAAGCAACCATCTTGCTTTCTTCTGGCGGTCCTCATGAGAGCGCGTTTCATCATAGCACTTGATGGTTTTTGCGACTGCACTTGAAGAGACTTTCAAAGTTCTTGAAATGTTCCCGATTGACTGACCTTCATGTCTTAAAGTAATGATGGACTGTTGTTTCTCTTTGCTTATTTGAGCTGTTCTTGCCATAATATGGACTTGGTATTTTACCAAATCTTCTGTATACCAACCCTACCTTGTCACACACAACTGATTGGCTCAAACGCAGTAAGAAGGAAAGAAATTCCACAAATTAACTTTTAACAAGGCACACCTGTTATATGAAATGCATTCCAGGTGACTACCTCGTGAAGCTGGTTGAGAGAATGCCAAGAGTGTGCAAAGCTGTCATCGGGCAAAGGGTGGCTACTTTGAAGAATCTCAAATATAACATTTTTTGGTTACTACATGATTCCATAGTTTTGATGTCTTCTATTATTCCACAATGTCGAAAATAGTAAAAATAAAGAAAACCCTGGATTGAGTAGGTGTCCAAACTTTTGACTGGTACTGTATGTCAGTTTATGATCTGTGTGTGTTTTCCACCGTAGGCTCTCCCTAACTGTGACCTCTCAGGGCCATAGATGAGACAGAGTTCAGCGAACAAACTATCCTCCATGTTGCCACCAAACGTTCTCATTTAGATTCTCAGTTGAATGGGATTGTCTTGGAACGTTAGGTGCCAAAATGGCGGTCATTAAGGTTCTATATCTCAAGTTCACTTTGAACCATCTCAAGTTTGCCACCACCCTCTGTATATGTGTGTGGTTTTGGGCAAAGTCTTCATGTAGCTGTTGAATCCATCCATACACTAACTGTAAGTGGAATTAAATCACAGACATAGAAAATCAATGAGGACTGATTGGCACCAACCCTTCTGCATGGATGGATTCAGGAGTTTATATTTTTTAGACAGTCTTATTAGTTGTTCTACAAACACAGCAACACTGTTTAACATCTCTTCTCTCTCGTCCTCCGTGTCCTGGCACCCCTCCTCCCTCCATCCATGTTCCAGGATGGTGGATGTAGGGGGTCAAAGGTCAGAGAGGAGGAAGTGGATCCACTGTTTTGAGAACGTCACTTCCATCATGTTCCTGGTGGCCCTCAGCGAGTACGACCAAGTCCTGGTGGAGTCTGACAACGAGGTGTGTATACACACACTGGGGAAAGGTGGGAGAGCTGGTTCGCCTTTTTGCCCTCCCGGTTTCCCTTAGTGAAACATTGGTGGACTAGGTAGAATTTGACCCCATCCAGTGATCCAGGATCTGATATGCCTTTATCCCCCTAATGGTACATTTTTGGAGTTGGGGTTAGGTAATCTGATCCTATATCTGTGTTTATCATGTCAAAGATACCACACACTCGCCCTCACACATCACGGCACACACACACACACACATCAAACACCCCTTACTAACTGTCCTCTGTCTCTCTGTCAGAACCGTATGGAGGAGAGTAAGGCGTTGTTTAGGACCATCATCACCTACCCCTGGTTCCAGAACTCCTCAGTCATCCTGTTCCTCAACAAGAAGGATCTGCTGGAGGAGAAGATCTCATACTCACACCTGGTCGACTACTTCCCTGAGTTTGATGGTGTGTGTGTGTGTGTGTGTGTGTGTGTGTCTACAGTTACCTTAGTGATATACCGTGTGTCTGATGGTTTCTGACTACTGTGATGCAGGATTGACTGTGTGTGTGTGCTCGTGTCTGTGCCGCCCCAGGTCCCCAGCGAGATGCCCAGGCGGGCCGGGAGTTTATCCTGAAGATGTTTGTGGACCTGAACCCGGATAGCGACAAGATCATCTACTCCCACTTCACCTGCGCCACGGACACCGAGAACATCCGCTTCGTCTTCGCTGCCGTCAAAGACACCATCCTGCAGCTCAACCTCAAAGAATACAACCTGGTCTGAGAGACTCTTGCACGCACACACACTCTTCCCAGTTGCACAGCTTAGCCTACACACACATATGAAGCTTACACACACCTACACATCTAGTTGATCTTTCCCCCTCCTGCTTTTCACTCCAGCGATTTAAGACCCCTCTCTTCCAATATCTCTCCTTCCATTCGCTCTGCCATTCCTTCCCTCTTTCTACCCTTTTTCCATAAGCCTGTCCTCTCCCTCGTTCTCAGCAGCTTGTCAGTCTCCTATTCTCCACACATACACACACGCCATGACTACGGGAGGGGACAATGGGATTTGTGTGTGTGTGTGTGTGTGAGTGTGTGTGTGTGTGTGTGTGTGAGAAGGTGAGGAAGAGGACCAGTGCGGTCAGTGAACTGTGGGTCTTTAACCCTTGAACCCTCAGTCAACTGGCCTGAGATCACATCCTCTGATTGGTGGAAAGAGTGACCCAACCGCAAGGCAAAAAACACCTGAGGGGTGATGTTTTTCACTCTATAAGGGAGGGGCTAAAGACTGGGAGGGGGGTGGAAACGATGAGGTAACAAAGGAAGCCACCAGGACCCGAGCAGGAAGTGATGTCACACAGAAGTGAGGGGGCAGACCAAGGATTCTGTTTCCACCTCGCATCGATGAATGTATACTCCGAGTGAGCATCGCAAACGCAAAAAAATATATAATTAAATATGTTATGAAGTAATTACATATGTAGACAAAATACACTAAGACTGAGATCACCAGAGGGAGAGGAAAAAGCAAATCGATTAAATGTGTATCGCTGAGCTTTTTTACGAATAGTTTTTAATAATAGTAACTTGTTGCTATGTCAACTTCTATCCGACGACTAAGAAGTTGTTTGAAAAGTTATAGAAGCAGTTAACAAAACAAAATCTTGTATTTAAAAAAATTGCAAAATAGCCAAAATATCACAAAAACAAGATGGTAACCAGAAACAGACTATAATTTTATCCTTTACAGACGGTTGTGGTTGTTCATGTTTAGGTTTGATCACGTCGCTTCCCTCCTTCACTGGTTTACTGACTGATAGACCGGAACCTTCCGTTTGACATCCACAGTACCACGTTCTGTTTGATACACGCTACATTAAGATTACCGAACATCCGATACTCGCTACTATGTTCTGATTGGACAGTCGCTGAGGGGGAGGGAGTCATGTATGGATGATGTCATCAGCGTACAGTACATCAGTCTGTGAAAGAATGACATCATGTGTTAAGTTGCCCAGCGACCCAATCAGATGTGCTCTGGAGATTCTGGGCAATCCATCCCCACAAATGACACGGTGGCATCCATTATCCCAGACACACAGGAAGCTTTACGTTGTTTACCTTTTTTTTACTGTATAGACACTTTTGTTTGTTGATGGGAGGTGGTTGTTGATTGGTGGGAGCAGGAGACATGATCCTGTCTCCCAGATGGACAGACAAGCGTACTCTGAAGTCAAAAAGTTATTGTTTGTGTATATTTCTGTTTGTAAATACATGTACACAGAAACGCTCCTGTATAAAAACACTCTGTGGTACAGTACACCATCTTTGGCAAAAAAAAAAAATAGAAAAAATTTCCTTTTTTTCGATAGTGTACTGTTTTTGTTTTCCTATGAATTTACTAGTATTTATACTGTGATTCTGGATTTCTTTGATTATTGATAATCAGTTGATTATAAGAGGACTACACACACAGAGGGCTGCAGTGAGAGGACAGGAACAGTCTCAGAACAGAGGTTTTAAACCATCAGGAGCCTTCTATTCTAGAACCTTCAGAACATTCTAGATCCTCGGCTCTCCTCTGCAGCTTCTCCCTACTAACACTAGAGCAGAGTAGTTATTCACAATATGTTGACAAAATACATGATATTAAAAGAATAACTAAATAAAGATTTTTTTTATTTTTTTTTAATTTATCTAATAATTTATGGAACCAGGTTTGAAGGTGTTGATAATTTGACTGCTTTTGTTTCTATCATGTTGAAATGCGGTCAGGGCTAGACTTGAGTCTAAACTGCTGTAACAAAACAAACGTCTACTATAGTATGTACTAAATCTCTGCTTTCTTTTTCTCTTAAGACAATTCCAGATGTACTTTGCCATTCTATCTATATCCATGTTAAATTCTATGGTTTTCTTCTCACATTAAGTCACTTTGTTTCGTTTCATTGATGAAAACTTGTATTTCTCTTGGGTTTCTAATAGGCACAGCTCTGTAACTGCATACATAGGAAATGTACCATATGAACGTAGGTGAATTTTTATAACCAGTGATTGGAGACCGGGTACGGTCTATGCTTGCTCTGTCGTGGTAATTTAAACACAGTTTGCGTTGTCGTTGGTTTGAGTTGTTTTAGTTCAGGTTCCGAGGCTTGCTTTGATAGAACCAGTGGCGTTGCAGATCTACTTTTAAAACTCTTTCTACAGGCAACTTTTTCTTCATTATTCTCATTAAGGGCTATCGCCATGCATCAGACAGACAGGCAGGCAGATGGGGGGGAGAACTAGTATAGGACAGGGCTCAATTCGGTTTTCAATTTATGAAGTGACTGGGAATTCAATGAGTGAATTCAAAAATCCTAGAAAACGATGGGCAGTAGAGGACAAGGGTACACGGTTGCGTTCTGTCCTCAAGGGCTGCGGTCTTGCTGGGTTTTTTTCTTCTGTTGCCTTCTAACCAAAAACGGATTTCTACCTGTGAAAGGTGTTTGCAGTCTCCAGCCGATTGGTAACATTCATTGATGAAGTAAATGCCGGGGAGAAGTGAAAACCAGCAGGAATGCGGACTTCGAAGCTCTGGGTTGTGCTCCACTGGTTTTAGGTTCACAGTCAACTAAGCAATTCACTCATGAGTGTTTGTGGAGATCATTTTGTTCAACAAAGACTGTGTGTGAATGCAGCTGTGGTAGGATACATGACCAACACTACCATAAGAAGGTTCATTTTTTGCTTTTTCTTTCTCTGGATCGACAGTGGATCACACAAGCTTCCAGCTCCGAATAAGGGAATCTCTCAAGCCCCAAGTTACCTACTTAACTGTTTGATGTGTTATCAGGGGTGTGATTGTGGATCAGTTTACCCTCCCTCAATGCTAACCTTAAAGGCCCAGTGCAGTCAAATGTGATTTTCCTGTGTTTTGTATAGATTTCCACACTGAGGTTGGAATAATACTGTGAAAATGGTGATAATGCTATTTTAGTGTAAGAGCTGTTTGAAAAGACCGCCTGAAATTTCTGCCTGTTTTGGTGGAATGGAGTTTTGGTTTGTCTGTCTGATATCACCATGCGGTAAATTAGTTAATAAACTAATTTAAAAAAAGTTTCAAACCTCTCTGCCAATAACAGCTAGTTTTCAGTTTTCCCCTCGCCACTCAGACCACTTCCAGACAGTCCTAGCTAAATTCATGCTTGAGAAATTACTCTTGCTAAGAAGACAATTTTGAGTGAAAACAATCGCAGTAAGGTACTTAATTGTTCACCAGAAATTACTTGATTTTGAGGTAAAAACGTCTGCATTGGGCCTTTATCCATTTAAGGGGGGACAAAAAACTGACCTTAGATCAGTGTTAAGGGGAACTTTCCTTCTGTCATACTGCTAGTTTTACCATCCGGGGATGTGCTTTGTGCTTGAGGAGATTTTGCACATTGTCATTAGACACTTACAGAAGAGGCAGGGTGTTAAACCAGGTGTTCAAATGATATTCCAAGTTAAAGCATAGCTGCGCAACCCACAGCTCTAGCACACCTGTGCAGGCTTTTGTTCCATACCAGCACTAACACCCCAGTCAACTGATTGAGAACTAATCATGGTCTTGGATTTAGACTGCAACTAGTTGAACCAAGTGTGTTAGTGTTGTACTGGAACTAAAGCCTGCACACTGCAGCCAGTATTAGAGGATGTTATCCAAGTATGACGTTCAGTATTTAATTCAGTGTTGACCTGCCCACAAACAACGTGTTGAATACAACTCGCATACCAAACAGACAAGCACTTGGGCTCCTGTACTGCCTCCACAATGCAGGGTGAAAACAGCCCTAACTACAATTATCTGACTTGGTGATTAATCAGTCATTTATAGGAAACACTACTAATCTCTTGTTTTCCACTTCCTGTGGGTTAATTGGTTGGCACTCCTGAAGTGTCTGCACATTAGGGCTTAGAGTTTTTCCTAGGCTAACTAGGACCCAGAGTTTTACCTGGTCAGATTAACATGGACATGGTGCATATTGAGAACTTAGCTTGACTTCTTTCCTTTAAATCTTTTTTGTAAGATAAAACAACATTACCGGAACACTATTGTATTTAGGACCACTTGATTTATTTTTTAATCTAAGGAAGCCTGAGGGTTAAATGTTTTAGTTGGTGTATAAAATATACAATGCTGTTTTTGTTTTTCTTTATTTTGTATGTAAACCAAATGTAAATGATGTATTATACTGTGTGCCAACCCAACTCTCTAGAGCCAGGCTCTCTCTCTTAAGTGCCAACGCTGACATCATCATCAGGGGACAGACATCTTGGATGGTCCCATTTTTAAGAACACCAGAGACCTAAACATGTGGCATGTTCGACTACGCCACCCCTAACAAAAACTATAAGTACACTTTTTAAAATTGTGTAATTATATAATTGCATGTATTGTTTAGTGTTGGGAGGAGGTGAGGGCTCAGAAAAATGTATTGGCTGATGCAGAGACTGATGAAATGGTGGAATCGATTATTGATTGATCGGTTGGTTATAATGGATTATTGATTTGCATTACTCTCGCCATATTTTATTTTTATGCGTTTTCATGCATTTGTTTCAACCACTGTTGCCTGATCCTCATTCAAACATGAACTTGATTTATTACGATCATCGTCGCCTTCTAAGAGAGAACATAATGACAAGGTATCTGTTTTAAATTGAAATAAATTTGTTCGTATACTTGCTGATTTTGTGTGTGTGTGTGGTTAATGACTAGACTGGCATATGCCATGTCTAGAAACGACCCAAGCCCTTCTCCTCTAGTCACTATGTACTTGTAGTTCTCAGAGGATTTGATAAGTAGGCCTTCAAGTGCCTATGGTTAGGAACAACAGGGGTTGTTTCTGGACCTGGCCGTTGTTCCATCAAAGAGGGTCTATACAATATGGCTCTTGGGTCTATATAGAGTTTTTCCATCTTGGTGTTATTGAAATGCTGTCCTCTCAGAATTGGCAGTTGTCATTCTGTGACTTCTGCTAGTGAAATAGATGGCGTGTCACATAATAGAAATAACCAGTGATGGACATATTTCGTCTACATTATGAGGATCATGGTTACGAAGTTTCGGGATTGGGGTTATTATACATTAAATAAGAATGTTATTATGAGTGTTAGGGAACCACCACATCTCACACTTGCGTGCATCATCGGGGGACAGTTCTGCACACCTTCCACCGGGGGCACACCGCAGCAGCAACACTTCCGCAAACTGTAATTTTATACATTTGACATCTAAAATGGGCCTTCGGAGCGCCACCTCTTTCTCTCATCACATGCAACGCCCGCTCATCGATGACTCGTACATTTTGTAGCGCAAGGGGTGGTTTCAGCTCGTGAAGGCTTGTGTGTGGACATTAGCTAGCCAGCCAGATAGCCAGCTAACGGTAGCTAGCTAATATATTGTGGAATTGAAGACGCTTTTCAAGAACAGATTTTCGACACGATTGCCCCACTTGACAGCTAGAATATCTACGAGGAATTTGACAATATACAAATCTGCTACCTGAGCTTACGTTGGCTCGCTTCTCTCTGCTAAGATTTGCTAGCTAGTTAGTTAGCTAACAAGAAAGGATATTGCTGTGATTTAGTCAACATCTACATAGCCCAGATTTATTTGAAGATTCTTAGTAATCGGTGCCATATTAGCTAACGTTACACGTCTTGGTGTTCAGCGTTTTTTGGTGGCATTTGTTAATTTTGAACAAGGAACCAAATCAAAACCGACGCTAGCTAGCCAACAACGTTGGAGAAAAAAAACAATCACTACGCGAGACCGGGTAACTGGTGTCATAAGATAAAGATAAATACCTAGCCAGCTAACGGTAACGTGGTTGTCTAAAAAACAAGAAAGGAAAGACGCTGTAGTTGTCCAAAAACGGGGTCTATATATTTTTATCCTGGTTGCTGAGGAACACTGATAAATCCATTGACATGATGTTTCCACAATCAAGACACTCGGTAAGTAGCTAACGTTAGCACAACTAGCTAGAAGATTCGAGCTATTCTAGCTAGCTGCAGCAGCAATTCCGCTGTATCCATGTAAGAATAAAGGGCGATATTTGCGATGGCCATAGCGCGGTGGCAGGTTTTAATTTGTGTTGATGGATTCACTCGCTTGTCTGTCACGCGCCCCCGGCATTTGTTTACATTCCAGGATAGTTCCCAATTAGTTAGCTAACGTTAGCTAACCAAGATTACTAACTACAGCAGTTTTCATTGAGCTTTCTAAATGGACGTTTACCTTTTAGCTAGTCTATAATATCATGCTAAAGGTTTGCCACTCATTAGTAACGTAATGTGACATATTTGAACAGGGATATCTCAGCTAGCTAGGTAAAGTGACGTGCTAATATAACGTAGCTAGCTGGATGGCGGACACAAATTCGATAACTTGTTTTCTTGTTAGTCTTTTGGTCAAACCTAACACTTAAGGGCATGTGGAATTAAGTCAGTTAATTCATTCAATCATAATTAAAAGTTATCAATTGAATCCTCAATCAATGGTGTCTTTAATTTGGATCCTTGGTTACATTTAAGTCCCAAGGACTGCCAGCCACTATGCCATGTGGGATCACAACAGAAGTGGATGTAATATACAATAAAATATGCCATTTAGCAGAGTCTTTTATTCAAAGCGACTTAGTCATGCCCACATTTTATGTATGTGTGGCCCAGGGAATCGATCCCACAACCCTGGCGATGCAAGCACCTTGCTCTACCAACTGAGCTATACAGGATGTTGTAGCTATACAACTTAGGCCTAAAGGTTTTTTTACATTTAATACTGGTGCGCTAATGATTATAGTGGATGGGAAATAAGAATGTACACGATTTTGTTATGGTTGAGCCTATTTCTGTGCTTCTTCTTTCTCTTTAGCGTCCTACTACCCCCCAGGCCGGGATCCTAGTTCACACTATCAGGGTTTGTCCCTGCATAAACCTGTCCTCTCTCAATTCCAGGGATGACCAGCCCCCCCTGGAGAGCTGTTTGTGTGTGCGCTACTGGGTGGGCAAGCTTTTGCTCCAGCCCTGCTAATCACCTCACCAGGACCTTGATTAGCTAAGCCAAGTGTGTTTGTGTAGGGGCTGGAGCAAAAGCATTCACAGCCAGTAAGTCTCCAGGATGGTAGTTGTAGAGCCCTGGTGTAATTTGGGTGGTGGCCTCCTTCCACCAGTCTGAAGTAGTAAGGCCTTGGTGAGAAGATTAACACTGGATTATGGCTCTGACTCAGCCTGGGGTCATTCTTGTCAGTTGGTCACTTCTGGAAACTCTCATCAAACCCCCTCCCCAGTAAAAGCCCAGAAAAACCCCTGCTATAAGGTTAATCTCAGAGGTCAATCCCTCTGTTACTAAACATTCAATACCACCCCCATCTATCTCACACACAGTCACAAACCGTGCCCGTCCCCTTTCTATCACACACCCAGGTGTACGTCCCTTCTGATAAACATACAGTCACACATACAGGGGGAGTGGAGAAATGCACACGTCAGTGAGAAGGGTAGGGGATGAAAACGCAGCTTCTCACTGATTGTTGTTATCTTGTTGATTGTCTAACTGTTTGTTGTTGTTGTTGTCTTGGGGATTCTGACTGTTGTATGTTTGTTATTGTGTTGTCCCCCAGGCTTCCTCCCAGTCCTCCCAGCCTCTCAAGTTCACCACCTCCGACTCCTGCGACCGCATCAAGGACGAGTTTCAGTTCCTACAAGCACAATACCATAGGTAACACTGAAACACACACATGCTCAGTCACACACTCAAAATACCCACGTACCCTCAAACACTCACGTCACGCACACTGCATGCACTCAGATTCCAACATGCACTCACTCATACACACAGATATGTCCCTAACCAAATGTTTTCATATATCCAATCAGCTTGAAGATGGAGTGTGACAAGCTAGCTAGTGAGAAGTCAGAGATGCAGCGTCATTACATCATGGTGAGTGACATAATCACCTCTTTTACTTTTAGCCTACCTAGGATACAAGTTGGCCATTACTGCAGTTCTCTGATATACAGTACCAGTCAAAAGTTTGGGCACACCTACTCATTCCAGGGTTTTTCTTTTTACTATTTTATACATTGTAGAATAATAGTGAAGACATAAACTATGAAATAACACATGGAATCATGTAGTAAACAAAAACGGGTTTAAAAAATCTAAGTAGCCACCCTTTGCCTTGATGACAGCTTTGCACACTCTTGGTAGTCAACTGGAATGCATTTCAATTAACAGGTGTGCCTTGTTAAATGTTTATGGAATTTCTTTCCTTAATGCGTTTGAGCCAATCAGTTGTGTTGTGACAAGGTAGGGGTGGTATACAGAAGATAGCCCTATTTGGTAAAAGACTAAGTTCATATTATGGCAAGAATAGCTCAACTAATCAAAGAGAAATGACAGTCCATCATTACTTTAAGACATGAAGGTCAGTAAATTCGGAAAATGTCAAGAACTTTGAAAGTTTCTTCTAGTGCAGTCGCCAAAACCATCAAGCGCTATGATGAAACTGGCTCTCATCTCTCATGAGGAACGCCACAGGAAAGGTAGACCCAGAGTTACCTCTGCTGCAGAAGATAAGTTCATTAGAGTTAACTGCACTTCTGAATTGCAGCCCAAACAAATGCTTCACAGAGTTCAAGTAACCGACCAATCTCCAACTCAACTGTTCAGAAGAGACTGCGTGAATCAGGCCTTCATGGTCAAACTGCTGCACAGAAACCACTACTAAAGGACACCAAAAAGAAGAGACTTGCTTGGGCCAAGAAACAAGAGCAATGGACATTAGACCGGTGAAAATCTGTCCTTTGGTCTGATGAGTCCAAACTGGAGATTTATGGTTCCAACCGCCGTGTCTTTGTGAGATGCAGAGTAGGTGAGCGGATGATCTCCGCATGAGTGTTTCCCTCAGTGAAGCATGGCTGTGTGGGGGTGCTTTGCTGGTGACACTGATGTATTTACAATTCAAGGCACACTTAACCAGCATGGCTACCACATCATTCTGCAGTGATACGCCATCCTATTCCATGTGGGTTATTTCCTATCTTCACTATTCTACAGTGTAGAGAATCGTAAAAATAAAGAACTCCTTGAATTAGTAGGTGTGTACAAACTTTTGACTGGTACTGTACACACGTGTATTGAGGGCTAGGGATTTATTTGGAATTCTGTGTGTTATGTCACAAACCCCCAAATCTTCTTTTTGCAGTACTACGAGATGTCTTATGGACTGAACATTGAAATGCACAAACAGGTAACTTATTTTCTCTCGCTCTCTTTCCCTCTTCTCTCTCTGGTACTGTGTTGTATGGTAAAGCCAGTGTTGTATTCTGACCATAGAGACCGTTAGAGGACGCAACATTGCATCTTTCCCATTATGGCATCTGTGAGAGCATTGGCACCATTGAGGTCCTCTCCATTTTGACGTACATTTTCTTCTACTACTACTACTGAGTTGGTTAACAAACTGGAAGGGTGCACACGGCCACCTAGAGTGTGGTGTTTTTAACTGGTATAAAGCCAAGGTTGGCGATTTACTGCCATCTGCGGTTATGGAATGTTTCCTCACGAGTATAAGTCATTGGCTGATCCCTCCTGATGATCTGGATGGAATTATGTGATCCTTCCTTAACCCATAGGAAGTACCACTCAGTTAACTACTTCAAAATGGTGAGTATCCTCAATGGCGCTGCCCATTCTAAAACGACTTTGGGAACTAGAAACCTCTGATTCTGACAGTCGGTCTGTCTCTTCTCCCCAGGCTGAGATCGTGAAGAGACTAAATGGGATCTGTGCTCAGGTGCTCCCCTACCTATCTCAAGAGGTATTACACTCTCCTCTCTACACATACTTTTCCTTAGGATAACATAATCCCATATCAACGTGCTGTACAATGTCAATGTATTTAATTCTGTACAATAGCTAAATGTGTTTGGATGTGTGTGTTGCAGCACCAGCAGCAGGTCCTAGGGGCCATAGAGAGAGCCAAGCAGGTCACTCCTCCTGAGATGAACTCTATCATACGGGTAGGCTGGTGTGTGTGTGTTTTTAATCGTGTGTGTGTGACTCATGTTGTATGAATATGAGTGTATATAACCATGCGTATCTGTCTGTGCATTTAGCAGCAGCTCCAGGTGCACCAGTTGTCTCAGCTCCAGGGCTTGGGCCTCCCCACGATGGCCCCTCTCCCCATGGGTCTGTCTGCTCCCAGCCTCCCTCCAACCTCCAGCGCCGGACTGATGTCCCTGTCATCCATCCTTGCCTCGCACTCCCACTCACAGGCAGCACATGCACAGGTAACACACACACACACCTGACCTGGGCAACGCGCACACACCTGACCCGGGCGACTCACATACCTCACACGGGCAACACACACCTCCAGGGCTCTACAGTGTGACCATTTCACTCCATTTGTGACTAAAAATAAATGTGCATTAACGGCAATAGTGAAATATCCAGGTGAGGACTTATACCCCCAAAACCAATACTGCCGTGGTTGTAGTATTTCTGCTTTTTTATGGTTGGTAATCGCACGAAGAACTACGAATACTATAATGCAACACGCAGCTCAACGAGCCAATCGTAGCCTAATGTAGTCAGAGGCTGGAACTACCTCAGTAGGCTGGAAACGCAAGCCTTTGAATAGCTGCCTTGAGTGGATCTGCATTCTCTTCTGTCAGAAGACGGATGAAGAGGATTTAATTTTATTTTAAAGTTGCACTATGAAGAAATTACTCCGCTTGGTTGCAAAAATGTTAACCGTTCGCCTTATTTCAGTTTGTGACAAAACAAGCAAGTAGTGTACAGAATCATTGTACAATCTAAACCACTGTGAAAAATATTTTCCATGACCAAACATATTGTATTTTCACTGTTTTTGAAGCTGGTGTACAAAACTGAACGTAAAAGAAACTTAAGAATGGGAAGCATAGAAATAGTGGGCATAGAACGGATCTACCACTTCTTAGACTTTCTTTCAATGAGTGTCAGATCGATAACTCCACTTTTCTATGTGAATTTGGTCAGGTCACCCAAAAAGTTACGTATTGCAGTTTTAAGCGACAAGATCAACAACAGGAGCCCGACGTGTCTGCCAGTGATGTGGATGTGGCTGAGCCCAAGGTCGTCAAGCCACCAGCAACACAAGAAGACGAAGCTTTCGCTAGCACTAATAGTGACTTTGGCTCCGACGTTACTCTGCTAGCCAGTGCCACTGCCAGCGAGAAGCATACAAGTATATCGAACAGTGAGGAAAAAGCTTTCCTGTGGTTAGAGTTTGAAGGTGAATGAAAGCTTGTGTTTTGCAAGTATTTTAAGGCCAAACCAATAATTGCACGCCAGTGTTCTAGCTTTGTGGTGGGGAATCCTCACTTAAAAGGGAAATGTCAAACATTTTCATATTCAACGCTTTTCTTTGTTTTGTAGTCAAAAAGACTGAGGAAGATTAGTGTTTCCAATGAAATCATTAACCAATTCTTAGTATGGAATGCCTACTTATAATTTTAACCAATTAGGAGTAGGCATTCCATACTAAATTGTCTAAGAATTGGTTAATGATGTCATTGGAAACACTAATATTCCTGTCTTTTTGACTACAAAACATAGAAAAGCACTATTTTCACATTCGTCGATGTAGTGCTGGAGGTTGTGAAAAATGGTGAAACAGACCCTGTTAAACACAACGTGTCAAAAAGCACATCTCATCAAGACCAACAAACAACACTTCAGTCGCCTGTGAATAGGCAGGTGAATATTTCAGAAGAAGAGATGAGAAGATGACATATGTAAATTCAATATATTGTCCATGAGTAGTAGTTGTGGTTACATGATTATCAGATCATTGTACCAGCCCTAGAGAAAATTAAATCACTACCTCGCCTACTTTTCAATGTGTGCCTGCAATTCTTTGTGTGCGCACTTAACATTTTTCTATTTAGGCGCACATGCTTTCCTTGTATAAAATGCCAGCGTAGCACCCTTACCCTGATATTTAACCCCTCCCTACAGGTAACACACACAAATGACAGTTCACGGCTCTCTTCCACTCCTTGTGTTTTGTTCTCTGGTCTCCTCCCCACCAGGCTCAGGCCCAGCTGGCTAAAGAAGACAAGGCCAGAGACGCAGCAGAGCGAGAACAGAGGGAAGAGGACGGAGACAAATCCGACTGATGGTGGAGTGTGGATGGGAAGGAGTGGAGAGAGGGGTGAGGGTGAGACAAGTTGGACTGATGGACAACCAGGAGTGGATCTACTGTGGGAGGGCTAAGGGAAGGGGGGTGAGTTGAGTGTTCATACAGTAGGTGTCACCCTGTAGTTCAGCTCTAGAGTTATTCTCTGGGCCTCCACTCCATCGCTTTCTTATCCTTCTTTTTCATCTTTTATTATCATCAAATCAGTTTGTCACCAAGCCTGTTGGACAGGTCTCCTCTGTTTGACTCCTTCCTCTTTTCCTTTCCTCCTCTGTTCACTATTGCCGCTGACAACCCATTGCCAACAGATACTACCCTGACCTCTAACCCAGAGATGTGGACTCGAGTCACTTGACTTGGACATTTTATGACTTGATACTTGACTTGGCAAAAAGAAACGAACGCTTGCCACTCGACATTGACTTGAGCATTTTATGACTGATGACTTAACTTGAACAAGCTATATGAGTCGAGACTCGGTTTGTCATCTCGCTCACAAGGTAGGCCTCTGTCCTTCATATCAGAGTGCTGCAGGTTTTTTGAGTTTTGTTCTGTCTTCACCAATCATATTCACGGAAATCACAGCTCTCGCAGGCTGGGCACAAAGCACGTTGTCTAGCAAAACGCGCCGCTCTCCACTGTCCGGCGGTATTTATTTAGCAAACGTGATAACACATCACTCCCAACAAACAAAAGCAAGAACTCTTAACAGAAGTGTTACAGCAGCCTACACCTGTATGGGAAGAAAACAAGATGACTTCTCAGTCTGATCAACTATGCTACTGATAACAACCAGGTGGTAATGTTACGGAGCCTATTTTATACGGAGCCTCCTTGTGTTAGGAGAAAATGGGAATGTGATCAAATTTGGTTTAAGCTAAATTTAAACTTGGACTGGCTAGGCTACCTTGACCTTTTCAATCAAACTATTAACTGAAATTAATCAAACACTACTGATTTACATGGACTGTGCGAGTTACTTTTGAATTAAAGTTGCAGAGGCCTACACGTTGCAAACCTGCATAAAGCAAGCCTAGCCCTGTGAGTTGTATTATCCAATTGCAATTGTTGTGTCTGTAGAGGAAACCCCTGTTGGTCAGTTTGTAAAACACGTTGGTCCAAAATCATTGCAATGAAATTGGTATAAAACACTTAACCATTGACTTGAAACCCAAAATGAGGGACTTGTGACTTGACTCGACCTGAGCTGTGGGACTTTACTTGGGACTTGACTCAAAGCTTAAAACTTGCAAAATTGTGACTTGGTCCCATCTCAGCTCTAACCCTTTAACCCCTGACCTCTGTTCGTCTTCTCCTAGTAGAAGTTTCCCTTAAGCTCAGATTTAAACAATCAAAACATTACTGACCTTTTGATCAGTGTCTAGGGACAACTTCCTCCTGTAGTTCTCTGCTGATGGTCTGCAGAGTTACTGCTAACTCTGCTCACTGATCTCAGTGTTCTGAAAGGGCCACTTGAATAAGACACAGTCAAGTGTAAAAGTCATGGGAGCTAGAGTGTGAGTGTGTGTGTGCAAACGTAAGTTTTATTTTTATGAACCACCTTTCGTATTCTCCCTCTCGCCCCTATCTGTCCACTCTCTTAACGGACCAAGTCTATGGTCCAGTCCCAAATCAACCCCTAGCCCCTAGGCACTTTCCCCTAGACGGAGGAAGTGTCCGAGGGGTAAGGGTTGATCCTGGACGGGGCCTAAATCTAACGGGACCTTAACTTCACATCAATCATGTGTTCATTCAGATCAGATCCTATTGGTGGAAAGGGAGAGGAATACATTTGCATATGTCATTCTGTTGGTTAGCATAGCACTTGGAGCTAGAATGTGTGGTGAGCGAGCATGTTGCCAAACCGTTGAACACAGCTGTAGCGCACTAGCATATAACCTACCCTCAGATGCATAACTGTCTTTCTAATTTGAGGCGATAAGGTTTAGTTCTTCTCCAGGACAGTAGGTGGCAGCAATGCCAAACCACACCCAGGGCTGTATTCAATCAAACCCCCATTACGGTATTTACAGACTTTATCCCCCCAATGGGTTAATTAAAATCACAGGACCCTAAAAACCTACTACTGCTGCCAGGTAGACTCCCCTCACAGGTAGATGTCTACGTTTTCAGAATAAGAAGAGTATTTTGGGGCAGTAGTTTGTGAACCAAGACACTGTAAACTTTGCTATGGCAGGTTTGATTGAATTTAGAGAAACTCGGACATGAATGGTTTGTGTGTTTCTGTTGTGAAGGTTCCATTTATATAACTATATCAATATACATATACTTTTTTAAGCATTTTTGTATGTTTCAAAGCTGCTTTTAGTGTGTATGCGTGTGATGGAAGACAACGTTTCAGTGTAGCGTGTGTGTTATGTGATGTGCTATGGAAAGAGGTACTATCCAATATCCCCCCTCCTCTCCTGCCCCCTTGACAATGCTGAGGAAATGTTGCCTCCTTGTTGAGCTTTGTAAATGTAATTTTTAAAACTCTTTATTTTGTCATTGTATGTGAAACTTCATAAGTGTGTACTTGGCGATAATGTATGTCATCTGTGTTATGAAAAACCAATACTTATAGCTTCATTTTAAAAGAAAAGATGTGGCGGGGAAAAGTCACACCTAATGTAAACCAACCAAACAGAAACATTGACTACACAACATGACTGAAAGAAGCGCTCGGCAGTAAGGAAATGTCTATGGTGCCTTACAAATAAATGATTCAACGGAGAGACTGTTTCTAGTGGTTTTTGTATTTGTGTGTCTGTATTTGCTTGTCTGTTTGCATTCAAGAATGCCTGTGGGTATACTACAAAGCAGTATCAATGAGTTAGCCAGGTAACTTTGATAAACAACCAGAAATAAATGCTGATTTTCTGGTTTATTAAGAAAGCTTAAATTAACTTACAGAAGTATTGACCCCATGGATTTCTTCCCATTTAATTGTTAAAGGGGGGTTTAAAATTGATTTATTTTTTGTCAACAATCTACACAATACTTTGTCAAAGTGGAAGATTTTTTTTTTTAAAGATTCATAAAAATGTAGTGACATAGTCGTTGCATAAGTATTCAGCTCAAAATACATGTTAGAAACACCTTTTGGCATCGATTACAGCTGTGACTCTTGGGTAAGTCTCGAAGAGATTTCCACACCTGGATTGTGCAATATTTGCCTTTTTTTTTTTTTTTTTTCTTTTTTTTTATTCTTCATGCTCGGTCAAGGATGTTGGGGATCACAGCTAGACAGCAATTATCAAGTCTTGCCCTAGATTTTCAAGGTGATTTAAGTCAACTAACTTGGCCACATTGTCTTTTTTTGGTAACCAACTCCAGTGAGGATTTGGTCTTTTGTGGTAGGGTTTTGTCCCGTTGAATTCCTCTCCCATCATCTGGTGTGAAGCAGGTTTTCCTCTAGGATTTTGCATGTGCTTAGCTCCATCCTGTTTCTTTTTATCTTGAAAACCAATGACAAGCATACCCATACCATGATGCAGCCACCACCATGCTTGAAATAGAGGCAGTTACTCCATGTTGTGTTGGCTTTACATTTAGGCCTTTGCTGTGTTTCTTTGTAGTATTACATTACTGCCTTGTTGCGTACAAGATGCATGCATTTTTATTCTGTATATTTCATTCCTGTCCTGCAGCTCAATTCAGGACAACTATCTTTGATGTGTCTGGGTGGTTTAATACATAATCCACAGCGTAATTATGAACTTGACCATGCTTAAAGAGATATTCAATGTCTGATTTATTGTTACCCATCTATCAACCACTGCCCTTCTTGAGGAGGCTTTCAAAGCTCCCTGGTCTGCAGTTGAATCTTTGCTTAATTCAATACTTGACTGCGGGACCTTACAGATATATGTATGGGGGACAGAGGAAGGGTTAGTCATTCAAAAATCATGACAACCCATATTATTTAACTCAGTGAGTCCATGTAACAAGTGATTTGTTAAGCCACATTTTTCTCCTGAACTAATTTAGGCTTGCCTAAACAAAGGGGCAGAATGCTTATGCAAGCACTATTTCAGTTAATAATTTGTTATCCACTTTTATGTCTTTTATATAGATTGTTGCCAAAAAATGACATTTGAATCCCACTTTGTAACACTGTGAAAAAATTCGAAGGGGTCAGAATACTTTTGCAAGGCACTGTGTTTTTGGTTGTTGAGTCAATTATAGTGCCTTCAGAAACTATTCATACCCCTTGACTTATTCCACATTGTTACAGCCTGAATTCAAAATTGATTTTTTTCTCATCTACCCGCAATACCCCATCACGACAAAGGGAAAACATGTTTTTTGAACTTTTCACAAATTTATTGAAAATGAAATACAGAAATATCTCATTTACATATATATTCACACCTCTCAGGTGCATCCAATTTCCTTCGATCATCCTTGCGACGTCGCTACAACTTATTCCACTTGTGGCCAATTACATTTTTTGGGAATGAGTTAGAAAGAAACACCTGTCTATATAAGGTCCCACATGCCACAGCGTATGTCAGAGTGGAAATTGAAAAAATATTGAACTACCCAGACTCTGCTTAGAGCTGGCTGTCCCAATGACCACTAACAGAACTACAGAGTTCCTTGGCTGAGATGGGAGAACCTGCCAGAAGGACAACAGTCTCTACAGCACTCCACCCATCTGGGCTTCATGGGAGAGTGGCCAGATGGAAGCCACTCCTGAGAAAAAGGCACATGACGGAACACCTGGAGTTTACAGAAAGGCACGTGAAAGACCGAGCATAAGGCAAAAGATTCTGTGGTGTGATGAGACATAAATGTAACTCTTTGGCCTGAATGCAGAACGTTATGTTGGGAGAAAACCAGACACAGTTCATCACCCATCTAACACCATCCCTACTGTGAAGTATGGTGGTGGCAGCATCAGGATATGGGGAGTTTTTTCAGAGGGAGGGACTAGGAGACTGGTAAGGAGAGAGAGAACAATAAATGGAGCCAAATACAGGCAAATCCTTGATGAGAACCTGTTTCAGAGTGCAAATGACAAACCGGGGGTGAAGATATACGTTAACAGGACAATGACCCAAAGCAATGCTGGAATGGCTTCAGAACAAGAATGTGAAGTCATTGAGTGGCCCAGCCAAAACCCAGACTTGAATCCCATTGAAAATCTGTGGAAAGACTTGGGGCGTGATGGTGAACAGCAATCATCTAATTTAAGAGCTTGAGAAAATCCCCAAATCCAGATGTGCAAAGCTGATAGACATACCCCGGATGACTCAGAGATGTAATCACCACTAAAGGTGCTTGCTTCTACAAAGTATTGACTCAGGTGTGTGAATACATAGGTAATATAGATATTTCTGTACTTCATTTTTCATTAAATTTGCAAACATTTCTAAAAGCATGTTTTCACTTTGTCACAAAGTATTGTATGTAGATGCGTGAGAAACAATTTAATCCATATTGAATTCAGGCTGTAACACAGTGAAATAAGTCATGGGGTATGAGCAAGCGCATAGTATACAGCGAAACCACCCAAACTAAAAAAACGTAATCATGCCCAGGGCTTTATATCAACCGTGGTTGAGGTACAGGGAATTTATACCTATACCTTTTTCAGCAACTATTCCCTTATTAGGCTACAAACACACGCTTTAATAAACATTTTCAAAAATCAGTCAGATGCACAATGGGCATATTAGTTCGTCTTTATGCATAAACTACAAAAAAAGCAACACACAAATAAAAGCTATGACATGTGCAATGTCTTCATCGCTGGTGTGCCATCACTCCAACAAACATTGGGAAAGTCCTAGTGAATGACTTGGATGAATCCATGAAGTTGAAGACATCCTATCATTCATTCCATCCGTTTATCCATCCCTCCACAGCAGTAACTCTGTGGTTCTGCATGCACTTTCGTCTGAGCATGAGTTGTCAGATTATAAAGGAAAGACACTTCTATAAAATCAAGTTCCCTTTTCCATCAAGAAGAAATACACACATTTGATTGCAGCCACAGTTTCAGTTACAGACAAGCTTATTAAGGATTACAGTGTGGATACAAATACATTCAAATACACTACATGGCCAAAAGTAGGTGGACACCCCTTCAAATTAGTGGATTCGGCTATTTCAGCCACACCTGTTGCTGACAGGTGTATAAATTGAACACCCAGCCATGTAATCTCCATAGACGAACAATGACCCGTACTGAAAAGCGCAGTGACTTTCAACGTGGCACCGTCATAGGATGCCACCGTTTCAACAAGTCCGTTTTTTTTTATTTCTGCACTGCTAGAGCTGCCCCAGTCAACTGTAAAGTGCTGTTATTGTGAGTGGAAACGTCTAGGAGCAACAATGGCTCAGCTACCAAATGGTAGGCCACACAAGCTCACAGAACGGGACCGCTTGTCCTCGGTTACAACACTTACTACCGCGTTACAAACTGCATCTGGAAACAAGGTCAGCACAAGAACTGTTTGTCTGGAGATTCATGAAATGAGTTTCCATGGCCGAGCAGCCGCACACAAACCTAAGATCACCAATGTTCAATGCCAAGCGTCAGCTGGAGTTGTGTAAAGCTCGCAATTGGACTCTGGATCAGTGGAAATGCGTTCTCTGGAGTGATAAATCACGCTTCACCATCTGACAGTCCGAAGGACAAATCAGGGTTTGGCGGATGCCAGGAGAACGCTACCTGCCCCAATGCATAGTGCCAACTGTAAAGTTTGGTGGAGGAGGAATAATGGTCTGGGGCTATTTCTTTTTGTTCCAGTGAAGGGAAATCAATGACATTCTATATGATTCCAACATTGTGGAAACAGTTTAGGGAAGGCCCATACAGAAATGGTTTGTTGAGATCGTGTGGAAGAAATTGACTGGCCAGCGCAGAGCCCTGTCCTCAACCCCATCGGACATCTTTGGGATTAATTGGAACACCGATTGCGAACCGGGCCTAATCGCCTAACATCAGTGCCCAACCTGACTAATGGTTGAATGGAAGCAAGTCCCCGCAGCAATGTTCCAACATCTAGTGGAAAGCCTTCCCAGAAGAGTGGAGGCTGTTATAACAGCAAAGGGGGGACCAACTCCATATTAATGCCCATGATTTTGGCATGAGTATGTCCACATACTTTTGGTCATATAGTGTATATATTAACCCTTTGCAGAAGTGTAATGTGTTTTTCAGAGAGCATCTCAGTGAGTGACTCAATCATTGACACACTGACACTTGTCAACATCAACATTTCAAAGGCAGCACATGGCATCATGATCTCACAGGACCTGTGTGCGCATGCAGGTAGGCAGGTTATACACAGCTTTATATGTAATAAACTGGTGTAACTAATACAAGTTGTGTCAATAACATAAAAAAATACATCACAGTGGGCTAGTAGTGGTATTACATTCTTAGAAATACAACAGAAATAAACAGTTAGTTAGAAAGCAATTATCTATGCAACACCGTGTTTTACATTCCATATACTGTACATGCATGTCTTCTACAGACATGCTAGGTATCAGTAAGCCTAATATTGAACTCCACAGACTATTGGTCTTCCCCCCTCCTGTAGAACTACAGGATGAGCACACTAACCCACCCGATTCAGCTAATCATGGTCTTAACGACTAGTTAAATCGGGTAGGTTGGTGGTGGGCGGGAACAAAAGCCTGCAGCTCCCCAGCACGAGGCTCGGAGACCGCTGTCTTGATGAAGTGTGAGAGGGTTAGCGTCAGTGTAGGTAACAAAGGGATCAAAGCATAACAAACACAAACTCATTTACAAATACAAACTAGACTAGAGGGTGGTTTAAAAAACAAACTACATGACACAAAAAAAACTAGGAAATATAAATGTTGTTTCAGTGTTTCCTGTTAGCATAATTGAAATCTAGGGAACTACACAATAAGTCTTTCTCTCTGCTAAAACTGTCTCATCCTCCATACTTTTAGTACATGGATTCAAATAAAATACAAAGTTAAAATACATGTGCACGTGAGTGGTTATACACATCTTCTCATATACACCCGTGGCGGCTGGTGGGAGAAGCTATATGAGGACGGGGTCATTGTAATGGCTGGACTGGAATAAATGGAACAGAGTCAAACATGTGGTTTCCATATGCTTGAGGTGTTAGATACCGTTCCATTTATTCCATTCCAGCCAATACAATGACCCTACACTGATATACACACTTCCCTCACACAGACAGCCCCAAGGCAGGGGCGTAGATGTGGGTGGGCCCAGGCCCCCCCACTGGGAGCAAAAACCTATTTTCTTTCTAGATATATATATTTTTTTACTGCTTTTTCCTTGTCAGTGTTCCAAATGGGACATTATTTGTAGAGCCCAACCGATAAATCGGTTGACCGATATTATCGGCCGATATTAGCCTTTCACAGAAATATTTTTATTGGCCTTTATTCCACAGATAAAGTGCCCATATTATATACATAGAATAAACAAATACGTCTGCTCCATTTTAAATGGTTGCCTAAAGAGGGCACTCTACCAGCTGCTCAATGACCATCATTCAGCCCTAGTCCACAATATGAGAGAAAGTACAGTCGTGGCCAAAAGTTTTGAGAATCTCACAAATATTAATTTCCACAAAGTTTGCTGCTTCAGTGTCTTTAGGTATTTTTGTCAGATGTTACTATAGAATACTGAAGTATAATTACAAGCATTTCATAAGTGTCAAAGGTTTTTATTGACAATTACATGAAGTTGATGCAAAGAGTCAATATTTGCAGTGTTGACCATTATTTTTCAAGACCTCTGCAATCCGCCCTGGCATGCTGTCAATTAACTTCTGGGCCACATCCTGACTGATGGCAGACCATTCTTGCATAATCAATGCTTGGAGTTTGTCAGAATTTGTGGGTTTTTGTTTGTCTACCCGCCTCTTGAGGATTGACCACAAGTTCTCAATGGGATTAAGGTCTGGGGAGTTTCTTGGCTATGGACCCAAAACATCTATGTTTTGTTCCTCAAGCCACTTAGTTGTCACTTTTACCTTATGGCAAGGTGCTCCATCATGCAGGAAAAGGCATTGTTCGCCACCAAACTGTTCCTGGATGGTTGGGAGAAGTTGCTCTCGGAGGATGTGTTGGTACCATTCTTTATTCATGGCTGTGTTCTTAGGCAAAATTGTGAGTGAGCCCACTCCCTTGGCTGAGAAGCAACCCCACACATGAATGGTCTCAGGATGCTTTACTGTGGGCATGACACAGGACTGATGGTAGAGCTCACCTTGTCTTCTCCGGACAAGGTTTTTTACGGATGCCCCAAACAATCAGAAAGGGGATTCATCAGAGAAAATGACTTTACCCCAGTCCTCAGCAGTCCAATCCCTGTACCTTTCGCAGAATATCAGTCTGTCCCTGATGTTTTTCCTGGAGAGAAGTGGCTTCTTTACTGCCCTTCTTGACACCAGGCCATCCTCCAAAAGTATTTGCCTCACTGTGCGTGCAGATGCACTTACACCTGCCTGCTGCCATTCCTGAGCAAGCTCTGTACTGGTGGTGCCCCGATCCCGCAGCTGAATCAACTTTAGGAGACGATCCTGGCACTTGCTGGACTTTCTTGGGCGCCCTGAAGCCTTCTTCACAACAATTGAACCACTTTCCTTGAAGTTCTTTATGATCCGATAAATGGTCGATTTAGGAGCAATCTTACTGGCAGCAATATACTTGCCTGTGAAGCCCTTTTTGTGCAAAGCAATGATGACGGCACGTGTTTCCTTGCAGGAAACCATGGTTGACAGAGGAAGAACAATGATTCCAAGCACCACCCTCCTTTTGAAGCTTCCAGTCTGTTATACGAACTCAATCAGCATGACAGAGTGATCTCCAGCCTTGTCCTCGTCAACATCTCACACCTGTGTTAACAAGAGAATCACTGACATGATGTCAGCTGGTCCTTTTGTGGCAGGGCTGAAATGCAGTGGAAATGTTTTTGGGGGATTCAGTTCATTTGCATGGCAAAGAGGGACTTTGCAATTAATTGCAATTCATCTGATCACTCTTCATGACATTCTGGAGTATATGCAAATTGCCATCATACAAACTGAGGCAGCAGACTTTGTGAAAATTAATATTTGTGTCATTCTCAAAACCTTTGGCCACCACTGTAGACATGGTGGTTTGACGGTGAGTAGCTTGCCACAGCCAGCATAAGTAAAAAATCAAAAGTACACTTCACCAAGCAAGCAGCCCTTTCCTCATCACATTCTCACTTTGTTAACGTTAGCTGGATAGCTAGCCAGCAAGGTAGTTAGCTTAGCTATCTAGCCAGCAAGGTAGTAAACTTAGCTAGCTAGCTAGCAATCTGTGCTACGTATGTGCCAACACCGGACTGTCGCCAAAGTGAACACTCGTCCTTGATACAAAAAGAAGACCGATTCTGTCAGGGCCTATTATGTTAGCTAGTGGGCTAATTTAGTTAGTTTTCTGAAATATGCAATCTGCAAAAAACAAGACCGTTGGCGCAGGTGTATCATTCAGGCCATGCGCTTGCATTCACTATGAGATAAGTAGCTAATGTCAGCTAGCTCGCGAAATTAGAACGTGTGACAAAAACCAGTGCAGCAAGAATTTGACTGCATAAACATTTTCAGTCATCAGCACATGCCATTTGCAGTTGAAATGTATAGCCAATACTTTTTGTGTTATGTAAATATGGTTTCTGTAAGAAAACGTCGTAATGAACAGCTAGCTTGTGCTTGTCATAACGTACTCTCATTGCAAGGTTGCCAAAAAGTGTTTGTTTACATGACCTTTGTCTGTTGTAAACACTAGTAAATCTACTCACTCTTATGGTGGTTTCTCTCAAACACTTTTTCATACTTCTTATCCACTGCCAGACATTTTTAAGTTGTACCTAAGAAGGTCAACTAAACAAGCTTTGTATTCACTGTCGTATTTATAGAGAATATAATTGCTTTTTGGTGGATATCCTGTAAACCACAAATAAAATGTTCTTAAATAATGTTAACTATAATATTTAGTTAAGAAATCATAATTTGGAGTATCTGTTGATCCGTTGAAGCACAATTTGGTCTGTTTTTCATTCAACCTCTAAAAACAATATATAGGCAGATATATCGGTAATCTGTGACTTTTCCCTCCCCCAAAATTGGTATCGGACCCAAAAATCCAATATGGGTAGGGCTCTAATTATTTGTCTTTTTACCTAAACATGCAAACATCATCAGATATAGCTGTCTATGAATTCTAAAACTGCATATTTCTCTCTTGGCCCCATGGCAACATTGCAAGAAGTTAGCTCCTTTCCCCAACAACAAAACATTTAAATAAAAAATAATTGCCCACCCAAATTTCTGCAGGCCCACCCACCAACAAATGACTGTCTACGCCACTTCCCCGCGGTTGCCGTGATTGTTGTGTAGAGGTTGTTGTGTAGTTGCAGTGGTTATTGTGTAGTTGTTAGTCTGTCTTCAGGCTGAAGTCGTTGTGTAGTTGTAGTGGCTGTTGTGTAGTTGTGTGTCTGGGTTCAGGCCAGGTTTGGCCTCTAGGGGTTCGTCTTCAGCCGTCTCTGATCGTGGGCAGCGAGGAGGGGGGCGGAGCTTAAAAAAATCAGAGACGTAGCAAACCTGAGAGAAAAGGATAGTTTATAGTCAGTAGTGTTGAGCGATTAGTGGTTTTTGAGGTCAGATCTGTTTCAGTTCAATTATGAAAAACAAAAAAAAGTTTTTTTCGATTTCTTTCACAATTATTTTTTAAACAAATGCATTATGCATTGTGGGTTAAATGCTGTAACACAGAATAAAACAATTAATAAAAGTCCCATGATGGTAGTGACTGCCCATTACTGCTCATCACTTATTAACCCACATTTATTCACATTACTTAAAAAAATATATATATATATATATATATATATTTGATCTTTATTTAACTAGGCAAGTCAGTTAAGAATTTGTTCTTATTTTCAATGACGGCCTAGGAACAGTAGGTTTACTGCCTTGTTTAGGTGCAGAACGACAGATTTGTACATCATGTAATAAAATATCTCGGTTGGTGTGTATATTACATTTGTTTTATTTGATTACTTTATTATTTTATTCCAAGTCATCATCTCATCTCTATAGAGCTGCTGCGTATGCTTTCTGACAAAATCACTATTTTAGTTGTTCATCAAAGTAAAGAAGGCATACTTTTATGACTGCTGAATACCAACTATCAATCACTTAGATCATGTATTTTCTGGAAACTACAACTCCCTACTACATCGCACAGTTCGGGCTTGATCTGATTTATCTCTATAGAAACTGCAATGTGTGCATTGAGCTCACAGAGAAAAAACCCGAAATGGAATTAAAATAATTGAACTGACATGGGTCAATTAGTTGTTCCAAAACCTAAATATTACAAACATTTTGGTTTAATTGCTCAGCATTAATAGTCAGACATGTACAAACAAACACACACACACTCACACACCTCCTACAACCCTCTACACACACACTCACGTTGAGCACAGCGACGAGAGTTCCCTGCAGCAGTCCCACCAGTACGTCGCTCCAGTGGTGTTTGTAGTCGCTAACCCGTGTGTATCCAACGTACACCGCAAACGACACGAGGAAGAACTGCACTGTGGGTCTGACCAGACGAGTCCACTTCCCCTGCATACGTGCTTGCACATACAACTACGTGCACACACACACACACACACACACACACACACATTAATCGTCATCTCACGTGTGTATGAAACTCACACAAATAAAAAACACTCACCGCTAGAAACAGCATGCTGTACATCCCGAAGGCAGAGTGTCCGGAGTAGAACGACAATCTGGAACACAGAGGAGAGAAACATGTTGACATTGCATGACATAGCAAGAGAAGAAAGACGGACAGAAAGACACACACACCTGGACTCTGTGACGTTTCGAGGGTTGCCAGTACAGTTGAGTTGCAGCATGTACCCAGTACACACCGTGGGATTACATACAGACAGGAAGTTAGGGCGTGGCCTGCCGATGGTGAACTTGGCCAGGTCAGTCAGTGATTGGCTCACAGCTGCTCCAAACAGGAAGGTCCCCACCACCTAGTAGAGGCACAGCACAGGCCAATTTAACCACTTTCCTGAACCAATGAAATTGGGAAGAGGCAGCTAGCCAATCCGAGCTAAGACAACATATTGTCAGCCCAAAACTATGGCCCGTGTTCCAACTGACCTTGTAGAGAGCTGACATGTACTGGTTAAAGTTAGAGTTGGAGTGGAGACGCTTGGAGTACACCAGGTACGCTTCTCCGGTAGTTATCTATGGAGAGAGAGAGGCAAACTCATAGCAGATCTAAACTCGTATCATAGCGTGCCATTTTGTACATAACCATCCAGTTATTCATCAAACTTACTATGACAATGGAGGGGGGGATGGTGACTGCTGCCATTGCCCTGTGGGAGATGGTGTCTCTTCTGTAAGGATATCTGATGCTCTCGTCATCACAATAGATACCCCTCTGGTATGGACTGAACATCAACGTCAAGACTGCTGACGGAAGGGCCGCTGGGAATCAGGGAGAGCGATAGGAAGGGGCAAGGTAGAGGGAGAGAGAGGAGGGGTGTCGGAGTGGGTCAAGGGAGACAGTATCAACATGGTGCTGAACTTGTCTCTGCATAGGCCTAGGTGAGATTGAGGTTTAAGAAGCAGGCTCTGGCAGACATGTTTAAATCTATCAGCTGGGCAGGAACTGTGAACAATACATGGGCATGTGAAGGCACATCTAGGCACTTATTGATCAGCAGTATATCAGTGACCTCCGTCCCCTGGGGAGGAAGCTGCTAGCTATCACCACACACACATGCGCTCCAAAGATTGTATAGTATGACGATGCCTAGAAACTGCTTAACCAATAGAAATCCCCAATCACGCTTGTAGGCGATGTCATGGCAACGTTGGCTAGCTAAGCTCAGAAACGTCATCGGGTCTAACAGTTGTCTTGCTCCGAACTGAGCATGAGCAGGCCGTCAAATCAAAGGCACTCCTTAGATATAAAGTTATTTTACACCAAAATGAAAACATGTCAGTTTGTCACTTTCACACAAGATTGGAGTAACATGTTCAGGTACTTCAGACATCTAGGTTGTGCCTTTCGATTTAGAGAATATTAACAGCAAAGGAAGAATTTTTCACTTCTCCCATTGACTTCCCAAACCCCTGTCTGGTCTGTCGAGTCTGCTTCACGAAGCGCTCCTGGAAGTTTCGCGTCGTTGGGCCTCTGGGTTAGATACTCTGTGTGCGCTCTGATGCTCATGCACGCACACACATCCATCACCATAGATGTGCCTAATAGCCTTAAACTTTCACCACTGAGCCCTGCTGACAAGGGCATGGGTGCGGACGGGACACACACTACCGGACGGGACACACACAAGCGCGTGCGTACACACACACAGACAGATGAACGTCCCAAAGTTACCATGAGAAATTCCCTTAAACTGATCTCTCACGGAAGAGACCATTGACTTTTCTTTTAACCTTTCTCCTCTCTTTCCCGCACTCAAATACTCACCCCCTCTTTCTTTCACTCCCTCGCTCTCTCCCCATAGTTCAGTGACTCACAGACCAGAGCAGAGAGACTGGCACCAGGATAGACTATAAAACTGTCTCAACTGACAACACAATGGTGTACAAACACACACACTCAAATCTGACAGGACAATGGTTTTACACACCCTGATGTTTTTCTCCTGTTTTCATGAACCCTGTCACTAGACAACATGCTCCCCTGATGCAAACGGAACTTCCACCAGTCGGAGCAAAAACAAAAATATAAAACGCAACATCCAACAACTTCAAAGATTTTACTGAGTAACAGTTCATAGAAGGAAATCATTCAATTGAAATAAATTCATTAGGTTCTAATCTATGGATTTCACATGACTGGGCAAGGGAACAGCCACGGGTTGGCCTGGGAGGGCATAGGCCCACCCACTTGGCAGCCAGGCCTTGCCAATCAGAATTAGTTTTCCCCCACAAAATGGCTTTATTACAGACAGAAATACAGCTGCTCGGTCATGGAAACCCATTTCAGGAAGCTCCCGACAAACAGTTCTTGTGCTGACGTTGCTTCCACAGGCAGTCTGGAACTCAGTAGTGAGTATTGCAACCGAGGACAGACAATTTTTTTTTACGCGCTTCAGCACTCGGCAGTCCCGTTCTGTGTGCTTGTGTGGCCTGCTGAGCCGTTGTTGCTGCCAGACGTTTCCACTTCACAATAACAGCACTTACAGTTGACCGGGGCAGCTCTAGCAGCACAGGAATTTGACAAACTGACTTTTTGGAACCACATTGAAAGTCACTGAGCTCTTCAGTAAGGCCATTTTACTGCCAATGTTTGTCTATGGAGATTGCATGACTGTGTTTCTATGGGTATAATAAAGTGCATTCGGGAAGATTATTCAGACTCCTTGGCTTTTCCCACATTTTGTTACATTACAGCCGTATTCTAAAATTGATTAAATCGTTTTTTCCCTCATCAATCTACACACAATACCCCATATTGACAAAGCATGAAACAGTTTTTTTAAAATTATTATTTAATTATTATTCTTTTGCAAAAAATATCACAGCTACATAAGTATTTAGACCCTTTACTCAGTACTTTGTTGAAGAACCTTTGGCAGCAATAAGAGCCTCAAGTCTTCTTGGGTATGACGCTACAGGCTTGGCACACCTGTATTTGGGGAGTTTCTCCCATTCTTCTCTATCAATCTTCTCAAGCTCTGTCAGGATGGGGAGCGTCGCTACACAGCTATTTTCAGGTCTCTCCAGAGATGTTCGATCGGGTTCAAGTCAGGGCTCTGGCTGGGCCACCCAAGGACATTCAGAGACTTGTCCCGAAGCCACTCTTGCGTTGTCTTGGCTGTGTGCTTAGGGTTGTTGTCCTGTTGGAAGGTGAACCTTCGCCCCAGTCTGAGCACACTGGAGCAGGTTTTCATCAAAGATCTCTCTGTACTATGCTCCATTCATCTTTCCCTCGATCCTGACTAGTCTCCCAGTCCCTGCCGCTGAAAAACACCCTTACAGCATGATGCTGCCACCACCATGCTTCACCGTAGGGATGGTGCCAAGTTTCCTCCAGACATGACGCTTGGCATTCAGGCCAAAGAGTTCAATCTTGGTTTCATCAGACCAGAGATTCTGACCCCAGGTGGGATGTCATGTACCTTCTACTGAGGAGTGGTTTCCGTCTGGCCATTCTACCATAACGGCCTGATTGGTGAAGTGCTGCAGAGATGGTTGTCCTTCTGGAAGGTTCTCCCATCTCCACAGAGGAACTCTAGAGCTCTGTCAGAGTGACCATCGGGTTCTTGGTCAACTCCCTGACCAAGGCCCTTCTCCCCTGATTGCTCGGTTTGGCCGGGCGGCCAGCTCTAGGAAGAGTCTTGGTGGATCCAAACTTCTTTAATTTAAGAATGATGGAAGCCACTGTGTTCCTGGGGACCTTCAATGCTGCAGACATTTTTTGGTACCCTTCCCCAGGTCTGTGCCTCAACACAATCCTGTCTCGGGGCTCTACGGACAATTCCATGCAAAGGCACACACCTGGCTTGGTTTTTTCTCTGACATGCACTGTCAACTGTGGGACCTTATATAGACATATGCGTGCCTTTGCAAATTATGTCCAATCAATTGAATTTACCACAGGTGGACTCCAATCAAATTGTAGAAACGTCTCAAGGATGATCAATAGAAACAGGATGCAACGGAGCTCAATTTCGAGTTTCATAGTGAAGGGTCTGAATACTTATGTAAATTAATGATTTATTTTTTTATTACATTTGCAAAAAAATCTAAAAACCTGTTTTCGCTTTGTCATTATGGGGTATGGTGTATAGATTGATGAGGAAAAACATTCAATGTAATACATTTTAGAATAAGGCTGTAACAGTAAGAAAATGTGGAGAAAGGGAAGGGCTATGAATACTTTCCGTATTATGCAGACCTAGCTTGTGCCTGCATTCCTGCCTTTGGGACAACGAGTCAAATTGTTAGGTCGGAGACATGAGCATCTTGTCATTATATACAGATCTCTGGTTTCATCTACTTGCGTTTAATAGTGGCGCTCTAGCGGGCCACTCCCGACACTACCCGGTGAAATGTAAGGCGCCAAATTCAAAATCCAAAAGTTGAATTATTAAACATTCATCAATATACAAGTGTTGCATAGTTATCAAAAGCTATGATTCTTGGCAATATCACAGCGTTGTCAGATTTCAAAAAGGCTTTACGGCGAAAGCACAACATTTGATTGTTTGAGGATAGCACCCCACATATTTTCCACATTAGCATAAATTCATATCCAGCGCGGGTCACACAAAACCCATATAAGAGCTAAAAAATATCACTTACCTTTTGAAGAACTTCTGCTGAGGGCTTCCCAAGTGTCCAACGAAGACATCCAATGGTTCTTTTGTTAGAAAAAGTCATTTATTATATCCATAAATCTCAGTTTGGTTGGCGCGTTATGATCAGAAAATCCAACGTCGAATCGCCCATTGAACCGTGAAGAGAACGCATTCATATATACCTATCAACTTTTCCTAAACAAATCATAGATCATTTAACATGCATCCTTAGCTATCCTTTTATGAATATTAGCGATAATATTTCACTCGGATGGTAACCTAAACGTTATAAAAGGAAAATACAGTGGGGCGCGCACTCGGTCTCGCGCCCGTAAAATCTTGTTGACGTCTGAGCTACCTGGACTATTTCCTGTTCCTATCCATTCTGCTCAGGGCTACAGCTTCCAGGCTCTGAATAAAGACTGTTGACATCTAGTGGAAGCCATAGGTACTGCAGTCTCAGTCCTAGTTAAAATATAAATCAATAGGGAGAGTATGAAACAGAGCAAAGGTCACAAAAAAATAAATTCCGGACAGAAATTTCTCGGGTTTTCGCCTGCTATATCAGTTCTGTTATACTCACATACATTATTTTAACACTTTTAGAAACTTCAGAGTGTTTCCTATCCAATAGTACTAATTATGTGCATATCCTATTTTCCGGGCCTGAGTGGCAAGCATTTTACTTTGGGCACGTCAGACTCTCCAAAACCGTCACCTATGCTGCCGCTCCCTAAGAAGTTAACAACCGTGGATTGTTTCACATCACAAGTGCATAGGCCTACACCTATTTCGGAAGCAAGCAACTTGGGCAACGCGTGTGGAAATAGGCTTAGCGTAAAGCATCTATAATGTGTCTTGAGTATAATTTAAAATGTTGAGACAAGAAGGGAAGGAGTGTGTGTCGGAGATATGGGTGTCTCTCTCCAGAATGCATGCAATCAGCTCTCCAGAATTGTTTACCCTTCGATTGTTTATTTGTATCAATTCACCATTACAGATATAACCACTAGGCCTAGTAAATGTGTCATTAATCTCCGTCATTTGGTTACATGAATTTATGTTAATGCAGGTATTAGTCATTTACCATTCTCATTCTCCGAGTGGAAACGTTGTTGTTTGCAGAGTTCACAACCTGCTACACTTGTGAATAACAAGTTTTGGTTTATTTCATAAACATAATTTAGGAGTTTTTTCATTTTTTTTTCATTGTCTTTTGTTTTGAGTGCTCTATGTGAGCAATGCTGATTTTCTGTCCTGATAATGTTGAGGGACGTCTGAGCACACCAACATGCTGAGTTGATACAATGTTAAATTTCATTACCCATAGCGCAAATCAAGACAGAAAGCAAGGGAGGCAGACAGGCAGAGTAGAGATTAATGCAATTGAAATAACCTACATTTTCATCAGGATATTTCACTGTTTTTATTTGTCAGATTTAGGCGTATGTATTTTACTTAGTTGATGATGGAAGTTATAGGGGCTCCGGAGTGGCGTCACTGCAGTATCTGGTTCGCAGTACCAGGCTGCATCACATCCAGCCGTGATTGGGCGTCCCATAGGGCGGCGCACAATTGGCCAGCGTCGTCCGGGTTTGGACGGGGTAGGCTGTCATTGTAAATAATAATTTGTTCTTCAATAACTTGTGTCCATATGGCAAAGACTGGTGCTCTTGCATTAGTTTAACTTCTAGATTTGTATTATTTAAAATAAGATTATGATTAACCATGACAATCATTTTGAGAACGAAAAACGTTATTATTGAAATGAAACTGTTCCACGAAAATGTACACAGTATTATAATAATCATAACTGGTAGAAATGGTAGGATAACTTGTAAGCTTCCCCAAACTTGAAACTCACAAACTGTCTTTATCATAAAACCCATTAACAAAATGTGTGAAGTGCGTGCACACAAGTGCGTGCACACTGGAGGTCCCGTGAAAAAAACGGTCCCGCCTATATAAATCAAATGCCAGTCTAACTGATTCGTTCTGGTGCCCGCCCTGCTCACATTGTCACTAGTAATGGGCATTCCGGCTCTTTTCAGTGAGCCGGCCCGTATGGCTCAGCTCACCAAAAAGAGCTGGCTCTTTTGGCTCTTAAAAGTCAAACAGTTTGCAAAAGTTTGACTATGATTGGTGTTAAAACAATTCTAATTAAATTATTAAATGAAATCATACTCTACCTTAACCACAATGTATTTAAAAATGCATTGGTTTGTTATGAAAAAGAATGCTATTAAACATTTGCATTTAAAGTATAACTTTTTAACGTATATAAACAAAGTGTATATAATTCTAACCATTCAAAACGAATACAATCTGAACAGCGTAATAGAATATTGCACCATGAAGAAAAATAAATAATTTGCAAAACTGCAGCATCCCCAAAAATGTAAATACATTTTAAAAAGAAGGATGCTATTACAGATGTGCATTTAAAGTATAACGTTTTTAATGTATATAAACGTTCAGATTGTATTCGTTTTTAATTGTTACAACAAAATAGAATATTGCACAATATCAAAGAAAAATAAATAACAATGTGCAAAACTGCAGCATCCCATTTAAAACATAAAACTGGTCCCTCTTTTTTCTCTCTTCTTTATTGCCATGTTATAACCAGCAGCACACAGCAATGTTGACCATATTTTGCTTTTATGAGAGATTTCCATTCAGAAATGCAAGCTGCCTCAGGTTCGAGGGGCTGATGCAGTTTCTTCTCTCAGTAATTATTTGTCCCATTTTCGAGAAGACCCTCTCAGAGGGAACGAATGTGGCCACTATGCAGAGTCTCCCTGTCATGACTTTAGTAAGCCATGGGTAGACAGAGACCTTGTTCTTCCACCAGCTCAGAGGATCTGCAGATCTTTGTAGGAGGGGCTCCTCCAAATAGGATCGGACCTACATTATGGCATCTGCTGAGGGATTCCTTCGTGCTGCATCCCCAGTTGCTCTCTCGTCAAACAGCATCCAAACAGCAGACGTTTGTGGCACTACTGCTGGTGCTTCTGCTCCATCTGCTCCCTCTTCTTCCTGTTGCCCTGGTGCCTGAGCCAGCTGACTACTGGGGCTGTCCATCCCTGCTTCTGAGGTTATTCTTTGAAGAGCCTCATCAATCGCTCTGGCATCACTGAAGGCTAACTTCTTAAACCTGGGGTCAAGTGCAGCAGTTTCTGATAGCACGTGATTATATTCCATTCTGTGGAACTTTCTGTCCATTGATGAACATAGGGTTTCCATCAACTCTGTTACATGTTCTGTGGTTACATTTTCTTCTCTCTGGCGGCTGGCTGTGATTCGCTGCCGACCCTTACACAGGAGTATCATTTTTGAGGCTGTCACATAGCTGAAAAGGGAGAACAGTAACTTATTAGTTCAGGTTCATGTTTTGTCTGCTAGTACTACATTCTCATCTACTGCTCATATACATATATAATACTGGATTAAATAATGATGTAGTAATAACTGCTTACTGTACCTCTCTCCACTGATCTCCACAGTGACCTGCTCAAAGGGTTCCAGGACTCTGCACACCTCCTCCACCACCTCCCATTCCTCTTGGGTCAGAGCATCAACAGGTGCATTGACAATGGCCAGGGTAGAGATGATGGCACCCTTTGACTCAAGAAACCACTTCAACATATAAAATGTTGAATTCCACCTTGTAGTGCAGTCTTGTTTAGGCCTCAGCTCAGGCATCCCCATCTGGCGGTGTGTAGACTTTAGTTTTTCAGCACCTACTGTGCTCCGTGGAAGTATTCCACAGCTGCTTTTGCTTTGTCCACAGTGGGCTTCATCACCTTCAGAGCGTCTCTTACAATCAGGTTGATTGTGTGGGAAAGACATGGATGATGGGTTCATTTTAAAATGTTCATGGCCATTCTCAAGTTCTCTGTTGTGTCTGTCGCTGAACTCAAAGCAGTCCAGAAGACAGCTAGACATCAAAAATATTCAATGAAGTGACATGTAACCGACATGTAAGAAGTGGTTACCCTTGATGTCCAGCAGTCAGTGGTAAGGCAAACTGCAGTAGCTTTTTGGACTCTGCACTGAAGCCTGTGTGCTCACTTGCAGTTGTGGAATAAGTGATTTTGAAAGGATTTTCCTGCTTGGAATTGTGTACATTGGATTAAGAATATTGCTGTAGTTTCTAAAACCTCTGTCCTCCAAGATCGAAAATGGCTGGAAATCAGTGGCAATCATTTTAGCCAATGCAATATCAATTTGGCCTTGTTTTGCTACAGACATAGACTTTGGCATAAACTGGTCCATAGAAGACTGCGCTGCTGTGGGTTGCGGAGTAAGACTACTTGACTGAGTGGATACATCTCAGTGGATACACCACCACTATCACTAGCAGGCCCGCTAGTTTCTCGAAGCTCCACTACAGCTAGCTTCACAGTTGGGTACACAGTTCACATATTCCAGTGTAGGTTGTGCGTAGAACCGGCTTTATATGAGATTTTGTTTTGTCAAATTCTACAGTCGTGGCCAAAAGTTTTGAGAATGACACAAATATTAATTTCCACAAAGTTTGCTGCTTCAGTGTCTTTAGGTATTTTTGTCAGATGTTACTATGGAATACTGAAATATAATTACAAGCATTTCATACGTGTCAAAGGTTTTTATTGACAATTACATGAAGTTGATGCAAAGAGTCAATATTTGCAGTGTTGACCATTATTTTTCAAGACCTCTGCAATCCGCCCTGGCATGCTGTCAATTAACTTCTGGGCCACATCCTGACTGATGGCAGCCCATTCTTGCATAATCAATGCATGGAATTTGTCAGAATTGGTGGGTTTTTGTTTGTCCACCTGCCTCTTGAGGATTGACCACAAGTTCTCAATGGGATTAAGGTCTGGGGAGTTTCCTGGCCATGGACCCAAAACATCAATGTTTTGTTCCCTGAGCCACTTAGTTATCAATTTTGCCTTATGGCAAGGTGCTCCATCATGCTGGAAAAGGCATTGTTCGTCACCCAACTGTTCCTGGATGGTTGGGAGAAGTTGCTCTCGGAGGATGTGTTGGTACCAATCTTTATTCATGGCTGTGTTCTTAGGCAAAATTGTAAGTGAGCCCACTCCCTTGGCTGAGAAGCAATCCCACACATGAATGGTCTCAGGATGCTTTACTGTTGGCATGACACAGGACTGATGGTAGCGCTCACCTTGTCTTCTCCAGACAAGCTTTTTTCCGGATGCCCCAAACAAATCGGAAAGGGGATTCATCAGAGAAAATGACTTTACCCCAGTCCTCAGCAGTCCAATCCCTGTACCTTTTGCAGAGAGAGAAGTGGCTTCTTTGCTGCACTTCTTGACACCAGGCCATCCTCCAAAAGTCTTCGCCTCACTGTGCGTGCAGATGCACTCACACCAGCCTGCTGCCATTCCTGAGCAAGCTCTGTACTGGCGGTGCCCTGATCCCGCAGCTGAATCAACTTTAGGAGACGATCCTGGCGCTTGCTGGACTTTCTTGGGCGTCCTGAAGCCTTCTTCACAACAATTTAACCGCTCTCCTTGAAGTTCTTGATGATCCGATAAATGGTTGATTTAGTGGAAATACAGTGGAAATGTTTTTGGGGGGTTCATTTGCATGGCAAAGAGGGACTTTGCAATTAATTGCAATTCATCTGATCACTCTTCATGAGTATATGCAAATTGCCATCATACAAACTGAGGCAGCAGACTTCGTGAAAATTAATATTTGTGTCATTCTCAAAACTTTTGGCCATGGCTGTACACTGTACTCTAACATATTCATTATTAAAATGCATCCAAATGCTACTGTGCTTCCGACTCATTTTCCATCTGTTGTTTTCACAGCTGTCCTTCCTCTCTCTCCTGGCTGCTAAGTGTGTGACTGTGAGTGAGTTGGCTCGGCCCTCCCTCACGCATCTTTGGTTCATTGGTTGACACAGCGTGTCTGATTGACAGGAACAACAGGTGAGGCTGTTAGTCTCAGTAGACAGAACGAATGTGTGCGCTTGAGCATTTAGGCCTATATTATTTTATTTATTTTTCCTTCTTTGGATTAGTTAATTCTATTCATTTAAATATTTTGATTATTCATATCTTAATTTTTTTATATTTTTATAAATAGGTTCGGCTCTTCTGATATGCGAGCCGGCTCCCAACGTTCACCTACAAGAGCCGATTCTTAGAGCTGACTCATTCGCGAACGACCCATCACTAATTGTCACTCATCAGCGGCTTATGAACAGCGTCACTATTTGGTCAACCTTAATTTGCCAGGTCAAGCATGCACTCAGCCACTTTGAAGTGTACTAACTAGTATTTACTTTGAAGTCATGTCGACTTTGTAGAGTGCTAGGATAACAGTTAGATAAGACATCTCTCTGGAGAGTAGTGGTCAGGGTGAGGATGAAGTGTGCCTGTGTGTGTAGCACTCTGCTGCAGTGTCAGAGAAATAAACACACACAGACAAACTTTTAGTAATCTCCAGTTTTATTCCAGTAAGGTTTCTGCTACATTGTTATTGTAGCCAAGGGTTGAGTTGAACCAAGATCAAGATTGTTCCTCTCTCCAGAGAGTGGGCTGAGCTGGATTTGATCAAACAAGGAAGGAGAAAGGGTAGTGTGTGAATAAATAGATAAAAGATTGAAAACCAACACTATTAAGACAATGTGGTAACAGTGAATCTGGATCTGATTTTTAACCATTCAACCCTGCTGAATGGAATATATTGTAACAGAACTGGTGAGGACCTGTACCTGGGATCCAATGGTACTGGAGATGTTTTAATGAACCCAAAGTAAAACTGGTTCAAGCATTCTCTTCGGTATCTTCGGAATAGGTTAGTTTATAGCACACATCTTGACCTTCCTCAGAGATGTAGAAAGAACAGCGATGTCGCACAGGCTCAGAGGGCTGTCCAGTGGCAGATACAGGAAGCAGAGTCCATAGTCCGTCTTCTTTAACCCCCCGCCCCACACAGTAGTCTTGGCCGCGGGGGGGTCGGTCTTCAGTAACAGAATGGGCAGCGCGGTCAGAGAGAAAGAAGAAGAGGGGATAACATTGTTTCACAATCTCATCTGGCTAGATAGAAAGTTCCAGATTCCTCCCAGAGAAAACAAACATGGAGGAATGTCTGGTGAGATAGGACACATGATCAACTTCCTCCTGACCTCTGACCTCACAGGAAGGAAGAACCTAAGAAGTGTTCCTGTTATTCACCAAAAACACCAAAAAACGTACACAACTCCACTGTCCTACTAGTCACATCCAAAAGCTACAACACACACACACACTGATTAAATCTAGACAATAGAGAGATTCCAATAGGGAGACAGAGCAGGAAGAGGATCAGTACTCTACGGCTGTAGTAATCCAGCTGTATTGTCAGAATCCTGGTTATATTCCACACAGGAAAAGTCAACCCCCCCGCTTCCCTCTCTCTCTCTCTTTCACACACACACACAGTTGACACAGAGAGATGTGTGTGTGTGTGTGTGTGTGTGTGTGTGTGTGTGTGTGTGTGTGTGTGTGTGTGTGTGTGTGGAGTGAGAGAGAGAGAGTCAGTAAAACAGCAGCAGAGTATCTTCTCTAACTCTAGTTGTGCGCAAAACCCAGAAGATCTAACAGATAAATAAGAAACTGACACAACAATTGTTGGTATCAGTCTATAGTTTGATGCAGATGCTCTAACCCCAAGTCACATAAATAACAGTAAGAACTGAGAGCAACAGCAGCTGTCTTAGGTCTCATGTTTCACTTCCAGAGAAAGTTTAATGACCCAAGGTCTTTAAAGGACTGTGACCCCCATCACAGCAAACCTCTGGGAAGAAAGTGAAAAACATTGACACAATGTGAAACTTCCTTAATTTAGATTCCTTAGAATGACCCTTAGAATGAACATGATCATTGTCTGCCAATCAGATTCTTCCAGAGGGTGTGTGCAGGTCTTACAACAGCAACCCGTCCCATTCACACAATCACCAGTCAATATTGAACAATCTAAAGGTCCAAATGAAATTATGGATACGTTAGGCCCTTTTGTTAAGCATATAACAGCAGAGTGCTTGGTTTGGGTGGCGTTTGGTTGGTATTTTTGTTAAAAGAGTGTGTTGCAGAAATAACTCAATGTGCCTCTGTGTGTGTGTGTGTGTGTGTAAAGTTTCTTTGTCTGCAGTGATAACAAGGCAAAGGACAAGAGGCAAAGGAGAGGAGAAAATGGTAAAACAGAGAGAAAGAGAATAGAGAGTGAGTAAAAGAGGGATGGGAGAATGAGAGAGGGAGAGAAAGAAAGAGGATTTAGGAAAAGCTTTGTCAGATCAGATCCAGTTTGTCGACTCGGCACATTCCTACTATATTAATGACACAGTGAGGAAGCTGGGCTAACTCACATACACAGGCTAACAAAACACACACCTGTATCACTTATCTGAACTGGGAATAAAAAATCCCAATAGTTTTCTTGTCACTAATTGTAGACTGATTACTGCTACTCCCAGAGTCCACTATCTATATAGAGAGAGAGAGAGAGAGAGAGAGAGAGAGAGAGAGAGAGAGAGAGAGAGAGAGAGAGAGAAGAAAAAGAAGCAACTGGAGAGAGGAAATAATGAAAGAAGAAAAGAGAAAGTGATTTAACTGTCGTTACACCCCAGGCCCAGACACACAGCAGCTCTGAGACTGTCAAACATGGTTATGCCACAAGGTGAGGTCGTCTGTTAACAAGGACCAGCTTACCTCCGCTTAACTGTTAAACAACCCTACTCTCTCACTCACTCACTAAATACCATGAGAGAAAGAGAGCAAGGGAGTGGGGGAGGAAGACAAAGAGTGGTGGATAGGGGGAAGAAAGAAAGAAAGGGATGAAGAGGGAAAGAGGTGGAGGCAGTGGGAGATAGAGGGGGAAGGAGACTGTCCACCCAAATGTCTATTCTATTCTAAACTACAGGTCCAGTACAAGTCCCAACATGCAAACTCCGGCTCTACACACACACACACACACACACACACACACACAAATGCAGCAACCACACTGGAACCCACAGGGCAAAGCCCAACAAGCAGGACACTTTCAATAGGAATGCCAGTCAGAAGAACAGGTGTTCTGTTACAAGTGCACACACACACACAAGCAACTACAGATTATTTTTAAATGGTCATCATAAATTAATTGTAACTGTGAAATAGTACACTTAAAATCATAGTAATTGTGACTATGCATTTTGTGTTACTAACCCATGCTGACTAGCCTACTGTCTACAGTATTTGAATCAATACAGATCAATGTTACACCACTCCACCAGGACCACCTGTAATGTGCTGACAGACAATGAAAGAATCCATTAAACAAGATATAACACGAGCAATGCTGGCTCTATTCCTATTACAATACTATTGAGGTGTGTCTGTCTGTAACACAAAACACATGTTCTTATGACTGGCCTTCCATGGAAAGTGTCCTGCATGTTGGGCTTTGGCATGTGGCTTGTGTGTGTGTGCAGCCTGCCTATCATTGTTTACAAAGTCCCCCACCATCTCAGTCTTATCCAGCATTTACCCAATAAACAATTATACATAAACAACTGTTTTATAGATTTATCGGTGGCTAGTGCTACCCTATTGCATTGGGCATGTATAGACGGCAGAGAGAGCGAGTTGGGTCCTTGGGTCCACTGGCGGTTCTGGGGAGGGCAGGGGGCCAGTGCCCCTGTGACAACAATTTTGGACCCCCTTGTGGCCCCCCTAAATGTGCAGTATGAAATAATTTTTGCATAACTAATTTTTGCTATCATTCTTTTTTTTACATCCATTATTAGACAGTGGCAACGTGGAACACTAATTAAACCCACACATTTACTAGAGGGACATGGTCTTTTGCCTGCTAATGCCTGCAATGAAGTGAAGAAAACGATATGACAACAATAACGTCTAATGTAACTGGCCCCTCTAACAGTACAACTGGCCCCAGCTTGGCCCCCCCAATTGAAAGGGTCTAGAACCTCCACTGCTTGGGTAATAAAACAAATAATGTTATATCAGCCATGTTGTTGGAGAGAGAGAGAGAAATAGGGCACTTACCGACAACCACACAGAGAATATCAACTAGAATCAGCATATTTTTCTTGTGAACTGGTAGTTCCGTCATCTTCACACTTCTACTCTTTCCGAAGAATTATCAAAACTGCATAAACGTTATTGGGAGAAGTTCCGTTTCAGAGGTAAGAGAAAAATATTGTGAACAATCAGATGTGCTTGTTTTTCCGGATTTTGCTCCCGTAGCCTACCTGGCCTACCTGTTTAGGCCTGAGCTCTATAGGTGAGTCAGGGAAAGACGCAACTGTAGTACACACCACACACACGGAGTGTCCTGCGCTGTCAACACACAGACATGTGTGGGTCGCGCATTGTCCACTCGCAAGCAGAGATGACGGAAGAAAAAAAACTTCTGAAATCGTTTCCTTTACGGAAAGTTGAAAATTGGATACTTTTTCCAACTAAAGGCGTGTGTGCGTTTACACTCTCCACTACCCAGAGCTGACGTCAGAGCTTTTGTGAAAAGAAAAGTGAACCAGACCGCAGGGAGGAGTCAGAGGATGAAGAGATACTTTTTTTGTTGAAGAGATAAAGCGGTGTTGCAGCAACATCCAGAAAACAATGAAAAAAGATGCAAGATAATTGTAATTGAGATGGGTCATTGAAGATTTCTGATAATATATAAATAAACGACTTTTATCCCCCACACCCATAACAATCAATCACATTTATTTATAAAGCCCTTTTTACATTAGCCGATGTCACAAAGTGCTATGCAGAAACCCAGCCTAAAACCCGAAACAGCAAGCAATGCAGATGTAGAAGCACGGTGGCTAGGAAAAACTCCCTAGAAAGGAAGGAACCTAGGAAGAAACCTAGAGAGGAACCAGGCTCTGGGAGGTGGCCAGTCCTCTTCTGGCTGTGCAGGGTAGAGCTTATAACAGTGCATGGCCAAGATGTTCAAACGTTCATAGATGACCAGTAGGGTCAAATAATAATAATTACAGTGGTTGTAGAGGGTGCAACAGGTCAGCACCTCAGGAGTAAATGTCAGTTGGCTTTTCATAGCCGATCATTCAGAGTTAGAGACAGCAGGTGCGGTAGAGAGAGAGAGAGTTGAAAACAGCAGGTCTGGGACAAGGTAGCACGTCCGGTGAACAGATCAGGGATCCATAGCCGCAGGTAGAACAGTTGAAACTGGAGCAGCAGCACGACCAGGCGGACTGAGACAGCAAGGAGTCATCAGGCCAGGTAGTCCTGAGGCATGGTCCTAGGGCTCAGGTCCTCAGAGAGAAGAAAGAGAGAGAGAATTACAGGGAGCATACTTAAATTCACACAGGACACCGGATAAGACAGGAGAAATACTCCAGATATAACAGACTGACCGTAGCCCCCCGACACAAACTATTGCAGCATAAATTAATCATTGTTTTTGATGCCTCAGGGCAACGCTGTGCCATAAAGGAAAATCAGAAACAGAACATGTGAAATATAGAAACAAGCACTCTTTTCCTAAGAAAATACAAGTTGGGCATAACCTAGTATTTCACTGCCTTTCCAACCAGATTCTGGGATCCATTCTTCTTCGCTGTCCTCAAGCTGACTGTCCTCACTATCAGAGGGTATGATCCAACTGCTCCATTAGGCCACTAGCGGTTCTGGGGGAGGGCAATTTTGGACCCCCTTGTGGCCCCCCTAAATGTGGAGTATGAAATAATTTTTGCATAACAAATTTTTGCTATTGTTCTTTTTTTACATCCGTTATTAGACAGTGGCAATGCGGAACACTAATTAAATCCACACATTTACTAGAGGGACATGGTCTTTTGCCTGCTAATGCCTGCAATGCAATGAAGAAAACGATATGACAACAATAACATCTAATGTAACTGGCCCCTCTAACAGTACAACTGGCCCCAGCTTGGCCCCCCCCAGTTGAAATGGTCTAGAACCGCCACTGCATTAGGCACCCTTTGCTCATAGAATGTCCCTGTGTCCATTGCCTGTAAATGTCAGTGGTTATCATTTTACATCAAATTACATTTATTTCATTGAGTATGATATTGCAATGAAAAGTAGCCTAACTGCAAAGTAAAAGATGGAAAAACTAAACTTAAAAACGGGAAGCATAGAAATAGTGCACATTTTGTTGGGTCGCCCGAAAAGTTACATGTTGCAGCTTTAAACATGCAACAGAATGAAATGTATCTGGGTCTCCCGAGTGGCGCAGTGGTCGTAACCGGTGTGAAATGGCTAGTTAGCTAGCGGGGTGCGCGCTAACAACGTTTCCATCGGTGACGTCTCTCGCTCTGAGACCTTGAAGTAGTTGTTCCCCTTGCTCTGCAAGGGCCGCGGATTTTGTGGCGCGATGGGTAACGATGCTTCGAGGGAGGCAGAGAGGGACGGAAGCTACACTGTTACACTAGCTGTGCCACTGGAGATTCTGGGTTTGAGTCTAGGCTCTGTCTAGACTTTGGCCGGTAGGGATGTCCTTGACCCATCGTGCACTAGTGACTCCTGTGGCGGGACGGGTGCAGCGTATGCTGACTACTGACACATTGGTGCAGCTGGCTTCTGGGTTATAGGGGGCATTGTGTCAAGAAGCAGTGTTGGTTGGGTTGTGTTTCGGAGGATGCACGGCTCTCGACCTTTGCCTCTTCTGAGTCTGTATGGGAGTTGCAGCGATGAGACAAGACTGTAACTACCAATTGGATACCATGAAAAAGGGGTAAAAAAAGAAGAAATGTATCTTATGTGTTTTTGTTGTTTCCTGCCCAAATTGATACAGCATACCAACTTCTGCACCTCATTGGATTGTTGAATTTAAAACAATTCACATGGGAGGTCGTAGGGGCAAAATGGTTTTCTGTTGCCTGAGGGAAACTATGTGCAGTAGAGGGTTAACAGGAGAGGGAATATTCATTAAGGATATTACATCCTTTTTCAGGTTTCCTACATCTGTCACCTACTACAATTACACACTAAAAGATATAAGGTACACTTCTACATTCAGGTGGTTTTCGCTTTATGTTTGTAATGTGCGTTGTAATGTTCTAGGTCCGTGACAACTCCCCTTTGGTGATAGTAAAAGTCACTTCAGTTCAGTTGAACAAACAGCCCGCTGTTGAACGTCACAGCACTAAACAATCCACCTTCTAAAGCCAGCGGTCCCGTTGGACCAGAACAAAGACCCAGCAACATGTCTCAATGATATCGTAGATGGTTATGACACAATATGAAGTCGCACCTGCTCTGTTCAAACCCAGAATTAAGTCGCTTCCTGCCACACAGCTGGGACCAGTGGGGCGTCAACTCTACAACAAAAACAGTAACATTAAAAAGGTCATTATAAAGTCAATTATCCACAACACAAACATCATAGAGACAGAAAGAGAGAGTGAAAAGGGATAGGGACAGAAAGAGAGTGGGGTGATCTTACCAAATGTGGTGGTGGAGCCATTTCTTTCAGGTGGGAGTTCATCTAGCCAGTACACTGACCGTCTGGAAGGAAAAGAATCAGTCAGTCTGTCAATGTGTGTGTGTGTGTGTTTGTGTGGCAGTACCGGTCGGGGAATCGGAGCAGGTTGGGTTTGGTCTGAGCGAGTTGCACCATCCGGGTAGTCATGGATACGTGAGCTGCTGAAGCATAACACAAAGATTACTGTTTATTGCACAGGAGGTTGATGGCACCTTAATTGGGGATGGCGGGCTCGTGGTAATGGCTGGAGCGGAATAGGTGGAATGGTATCAAATACATCAAATATGGGTTCCATGTGTACGATGCCATTCCATTAGCTCCTTTCCAGCCATTATTGTGTGCCGTGCTCCCCTCAGCAGCCTCCACTGGTTTATTGTATTTTCCTTTAAATGTCTCTGAACACAGTACACACACCTTTTCTTCAAAGGGAGACAAGTGCAAAGTCAAAGGGGTAACAATAACACCTCATTATGACATGTAAATAGCCTAACAATGGCATAAACATGACATAAAAGCGGTCATGACCACTAGTAAGAAAATAATTTGAACTTTCTCTCAAATATGCTGTCAACTATGCAATGGATGCCAAGTTGCCAACGACTTTATTTACTACTACAGTAGGAAAAATTCACCTTGAACGATGATAGCATAGGCTAGTGAGTCAGTTCATGAGTACACAGTATTAATCAGATACGTTTTTATAAAGTAAACGCAATATCCACGATTAGCAGCTCAAAATATTTGCACACATCAAGTTATTTTATCACGTAGGCGCCGCTGCCTCGCGATCAACTTGGGGTGTATTCGTAAATTCGCTCTGGAGTGCCAGAGTGCGCTCGTAAATTTAGAACGTTGTCAGATTGTCCGTTCGAAAATTCAGAGCGCACAGTTGACGCTCTGGTCGAGGAGTAGGGTTTATCCAAGCGTTCTGACCTCACAACTGCAGTCGAGCACCCAAGCTAACTGGCTAAAGTTGGCTAGCTTGCTAGCTACTCCCAGACATAAATGAGAGAACACCTCACTCTGACCATTTTACTCGCCCAAGCAGAGCAGGCTAGGCTCATGTAATCTAGAGAGTTGGTGACTGTAACTGTGCTGCTGGCAACAATTGAATAACGTTTTTTTTGCCGACATTTCCTGATACCTGTAGTATTAAACATGTGGTGCGCGTTCATAAATTCATTAGCTAGTTATTCTGCGCTCTGATACACTCAGACTAGAGTGCACTGAAATCGGAGTAGGGGTGCGTTTGTATATTCACTGTGGCAATCTACTCAGATTTCAGAGCACTCTCGGGTGCGTTCGTAAATTCACTCTGGCTATCTACTCCAATTTCAGAGCACGCTCGTTTGTGCCAGAGCACTGAATAACTGATGAATTTACAAACGCGCAACACCCATTGAATATTACCAGTTGGTAGACGTTGGCAAAAAACGATGAAATTGTTACCAGCAGCACATTTAGTCACAAACGCTCTAGATAACATTAAAAACGCCTAATCTGCTCTGCTATGGCGAGTAAAATGGTTAGAGTGAGGTGTTCTTTCATGTGTCTGGAAGTAGCTAGCAATCTAGCCAACTTTAGCCTGTTAGCTTGGGTGCTTGACTGCTAGCCAAAGTGTCCAGTGTGCGCTCTGAACGCTCAGAGAGCGAAACAAATTTATGAACGCCCAGAACGCAGTCTGAGCGCACACTGGCACTCCAGATTGAATTTACGAACACACCCTAACTAACCAGCCAAAGTGAATTTACGAACGCACCGTTGATGTTTATCCTTGCTTGCGCTGATACTGACGCCTGGTGGTTGCTATGGTGACGCCGGAATCAATATCATCCGTCATGTCACGCAGAGTGATGTGAAATTCTTTCATAATGAGGACATTACTGAACGCACATGCTGGTATTTTTACGATTTCTCTTGCAATTCCAATTTAAACACTAGCATACCAATTAGAACGAAGCAATGATATTAGTATGGACAATGGAAAGTAGGAAATATATTTATCTGAACAACCCTTATCCCTTCCCTCTACTGTGCATAGGACTTAACAGTTTTTTTTAAACAAAATCACACTTTATTTTCATAGAACACTAGAAAATCTTACAAACAGCACCACAGTAACAAACCTACCTATTATTCTTTAGCTTTCATGATCAAAGTCCCAAAAACAGTCACACCTACACTGAGTGAACAAAACATTAGGAACACCTGCTCTTCCCATTACATACTGACTAGGTGAAAGCTATGATCCCTTATTGATGTCACCTGTGTCTATGAAGGGGAGGAGACCGGTTAAAGGAGGATTTTTAAGCTTTGAGACAATTCAGACATGGATTGTGTATGTGTGCCATTCCGAGGGTGAATGGGCAAGACAAAATATTTAAATGCCTTTGAACAGGATATGGTAGTAGGCGCTCCGGTTTGAGTGTGTCAAGAACTGCAACGCTGCTGGGTTTGTCACATTCAACAGTTTTCTGTGTGTATCAAGAATGGTCCACCACCCAAAGGACATCCAGCCAACTTGGGAAGTGTGGGAAGCATTGGAGTCAACATGGGCCAGTATCCCTGTGGAACGCTTTCGACACCTTGTAGTCCATGCCCTGGCGAACTGAGGCTGTACGGAAGGCAAAAGGGGGTGCAACTCAATATCAGGAAGGTGTTCCTAATATTTTGTACACTCAGGGTATAATACCAGCATTCATACATACAAGTACTGAAATAGCTTTCAAGCACACATTTCTATAATAGCTTTCCACTATAGCGATGTAGCGTTCTACTGTATAATGTGCCATACGGATGATTGATAACACTCTTGACATATAGTAACCTGCTCTGTTACAGCATTTGCCTTTGGCCATATAATACAGTTGAACCATTGTGGTTTCCACCAGAACCATGTTGACGGTCTAAGAGTAACATCACACAGTTCCACAGCAGCCATGTTAGCATCTCCGCAGATGACAGCACCTAATGTAATAGTATCATAAATAGCTGTGTCCCACTCTATTGCCTATATAGTGCACTACATAGAGAATAGGGTGCCAGTTGGGATGCAGCTAATGAGTGGAGAAGGGTCAGAGGGTCTGTACTATGACAGGGTAGAGCAGAGACAGGTGTTCAGCTCCTCTGATAGGTAGTTTGTGCATGGTGTAGTAGTGGATGACCTCTGGTACAGAGGAGAATGGAGGACTGTTCTCTCCCAGGACGTAACGACTCTCTGAACTCCGAGTGAACTTCATATGCATGAAGCCCTGACAACTCCTGAAAGAGAGAGGAGAAAGAAAAATAGAGACCAGCGTTATAAAATCCTTAACACCTTACTAGAGCTTAGATAAATATGGAAAACCCATGGAAAACACATTTACGATTATGTGATTGGCATAATGTAGAACATCAGGAAGGCCTCCCGAGTGGTCCAGTGGTCTAAGGCACTAGAGATCCTGGGTCGAGTCCAGGCTCTGTCGCAGCCGGCCGCGACCGGGAGACCCATGGGGCGGCGCACAATTCTCCCAGGGTCTTCCGGGTTAGGGGAGGGTTTGGCCGGCAGGGATGTTCTTGTCCCATCGCGCACTAGCGACTCCTGTGGCGGTCCGGGCACACTGCACGCTGACACGGTTTCCAGGTGCACAGTGTCAAGAAGCAGTGCAGCTTGTCTGGGTCGTGTTTCAGGGGACGCACGGCTCTCGACCTTCGCCTCTCCCGAGTTCGTACGGGAGTTGCAGCGATGGGACAAGACTATAACTACCAACTGGATGCCACGAAATTGGAGAGAAAAAGAAAAAAGAACACCAGGAGAATGAGAGAGGGAAAGAGTGTAAAGGTACCTGAGGGAGAGAGAGTAGTCTTGTGGGCAGGTCTGGCTCTTCCTCACAAGGTAGGAACTCTCTTTGCACAATGTCAGTAGAGTCTCTGCCTCCGCACGACTCACAGCACCGTGGTACCACCTGCAAGGGGGACATATTACTGTGTGACGCATAGCAAGGGACACAAATTTGTGACACACGGCCAGGGGGAGCTTCTTGAATTATACTGCGAGTCAGCGGTTGAGGGGAGGAACTTACACCTGTCTCTCCAGGGGCAGGCAGGGGTCCACTCTTTCACCCAGGATAGGGGGGGTGTCACCAGGCCTCCGAAGGCTGGCTGCGGCCCCTGGGGCTGGAGCTGTGGGGCTGGTCCTGGGTAGTTTGGCCTGGTCTGACTGGGCTAACGACTTCTCCCACTCTGCCCCCTCAAACCTCACTACAAATGGAGAGTTTTATTAGCCAACTACTTAAATACCTGGACAACAGGTAGCCTAGCAGAGAGTTGAGCCAGTTACCGAAAGGTCGCTGGTTCGAATCCCGAGCAGACTAGGTGAAAAATGTGCCCTTGAGCAAGGCACTGAACCCTAATTGCTCCTGTAAATCGCTCTGGATAAGAGCGTCGGCTAAATGACTAAAATGTAAAACTGCAGCATCTACTGAGTGCCTCCTACACCAGAATAGAGCAGAGCACTGGTCTACCTGCTAGAGCTTTAGAGATTATGTATTTTAGAGCCAAACACTTCAGTGATGCTTTCCTCTAATAGATATCTACCTGCTAGAGCTTTGGAGATGTTGTCCTTCTTCCATTCCCAGGGCTGGTCGTACTCCTCTGCTGGTCTCTCATCGTCCTGGGGCAGCCTGCTCTCTCGGACCTCTCTCTGGAAGAGGAAGAGGAGAGGATGTAGGAGGATGATGCAACCAAAACAGAAAAGAAGAAGAAGATTGTTACCGGTTCGTCCCTGAGGAACTCTCTCCCCTGGTGCTGCGGTGGCGCCCCCCGGTGGCGATGTCGAGTTCTCTCATCGTAGGGGTCATCATAGAGTTGACCTCCGATCCCAACCCCAACCCCTGACCTTCCACTGCCCACTCCTGGCCGGCCCCGCTCTGGGCCCTGCTGGAGCTCTACACACACAATCAATTAATTAACTGTAAGTCTATGCATCTCAGTAGTATGTCAGTCATTTTAGACAGCCAGGCGTGAAGTCCAATGTGTGGGTGTGTAGGCAACAGCTAAAAGGAACCAACCTGTGATGACCCTCTGGGCTTCAAAGGGTTCCATGTAGCTGCTGCTGTCCCCTGGACAGAGACTGAGACCTAGGATAGGGTTAGGGCTGAAGGCTACCAGGGTAGGACTGGTGATGGGGCTGAGGCCCAAGGTAAGGTGTGGGCTAGGGTTAGGCTCCCAATCTGCTCTAAGCCGTGGAACTGGTCTGGCATCAAACGGGTCCGAGTAGTCAGTGTCAGAGTCCCCTACTGCTGCAGGAGCAGAGGGAAGCACCTGGAGAGAGTGATGGACGGTGGGTGGGATAGAGCGGAAAAAGGGTACAAAAAAATTACTAAAGAGTCAAAGCCATAAATGAGGAGAATCATGTGGATACAAAGAACATGAGAGAGGGAGAAGATCAACAACAACTGTCATGCCATACCGGTTCCTGGTGGAGGGTGACGGGGCTGAGGGGGATCTTACTGCGACTGAACTCCTGAGAGTCCACCTTGATCAGCCTGTGTTTGGGAGACACTACATTCACCTGGAATACATTATAACAACCTTTAAAGACCTGTAATAACATGGTCCTAACACCTGTAAAGCCATGTGTTTGATACTGTTAGATCCATCCCATTCCAGCAATTACAAATGAGCCAGTCCTCCTATATCTCCGCCAACCAGCCTCCTCTGCCGTAATAACAGCAGAAGATATAACATTACCCACCTCTGCATCGTTGGGAAGGACAGAAGCAAAGGCGGGAAATGCATGCAGGCTTACTGTCCCCCTGCAGCCACCGTAGCAGCCATTTTGTGGTTTCTCTGCGCTCTGGTAGGGGTCTTCAAAGTCCAGGTCTTTCTGGGCTCTGTAGGCCCTCAGGATCTCACTCTCTGTGTAGTCAGGACGTGGAGGCTGGGGGGCGTCACGACGGCTGCCGAAGTTCAGGTAGTCCTTTAACCACTTTGCCATGGGTCTGAGGGAAGGAGAATAAAGCAGAATATTTCATCATATCTAACTAACACTGTCAACACTTCCAATAATGTGCTTATCGTGACAATGGAATCAGTAAAAACAATACACACTGGCATTCAGTGGACGTTTATCAGGCTGGGTGTGTGAGGGAATATGGGAATAAAACACTGGGTCTGGCAGTCAGTCATTGGACAATGTAAGTGATCAGGGTAGGTCAGACAATTTATCTAAGAGGAATATTAACGTTCTAATGTAACTAATGACATAACTTGCTTGGTATGGGCAGTGGACCTGAGAGGAGGAGGAAAGACTGGCATGATAGACTTGAGCAGGAAAAACTCTGGGCCCTAGTTGCTTAAAAGGCCCATTTATAAGATATTGAGCAAAAAAAAAGATTTTTTTTCAATCACACTAGCTACCTATGTAACATTTGCGTTGTGACAGGAGGATCGGAGCAAGATAGTAGCTGAACTGGAATACATTCATCAAACTAACGTTTGGAAGAGTAGTACCTGTTTGTTAGCTGGCTAGATATAGTACTGTATTTCCAAATCCTTCTATTTACAAGGCTATATTTCGTTTGAATCTGGAAAGCGACAGACAAGCTAGTCAGTCAGGGATCTAACGTTACCTACTACGAATGTTTGACTATTGGCTGGCTAGCTATAATCAGCTGATGTTAGCTAGCGTTAGTCATGTTTGGTGCAACATTGAAGACATAACTAGCTAACGTTAGCTATGTGTTACCCTTCCAATGAGTTTACATATAAACTACAATGCGAAAAGTATGGTTTACTTCACTTTTTAATCATGTCAGCACAGGTAACAGCCGTTTTTTTATCCATTCCTTTCTTTTTTTCTCTCCTTCCCCAGAGTCCCCCTAGTGGCTGGAATACAACTGTATTAAGCCCCTTACATATGCAGCTTATATTTGCATAATATAAAAACGATACACTGTCAATACTTACGTTTTGATGGAAATCGGGGCCGTTAGCCAATGACGTCTTTAATTGTGTGTCCACCCCCATGAATTCACAGAAATGCCATTGTAGCTAGCTAACGTTAGCTAGTTAACCTCCCTCGGCCTGAGCTGAAGAAAACAAGTTTGCCTGCCACCAACGTAAATTAACTACACTACGTCAGTCAGGTTAAAACAAAGGTTAAATGCATGTTGTAGGATATTGTTTCAGTTAGCTAGCTAGCTAACTGATTCGACTATTTTAGCCAGCAATGGTTAGCTCACCGAGCTATAATAAGAAGGGTTAGCTAGCTACAAGAAAGTATTCTTCGGTGGGGTTTAACGGCGGTTGGCATCCAGTATTAATGGCCCATTACCGCCACCAAATGGACTGGAGTATAAATCCATTATACTTTGTAATACAAAAAAGCATTGCCACCAGCCCTTCACTCATTAAAAAACCCACCACTCCATTCCACTATTTTGAACCTATCTGATCCTATGCCAGGCAGATGGCCTGGGAGGACGGGACGCTACCATTCAACACACCCTCTTCTGCATTAAAATCTCGTAAACCCAAATACTTCTCTGCAGCTGCCACCACACCACCTATTTTCTGTGATTTTACATTCTGTTCCTGCAGGACAGTTGACAACCATAGCAATAAACACTAAAAAGCCAACCTTACTGAAGCACATTGCATTCGTAGGCCTACACCACCTTCTGTACAACTCTGATCCTGGCAACTTCAACCTGCCTCTCTGGCACTGGACACTAGCCCAATATTGGACTAAAGGAGCCTAACGTTACTCATTAGTCCAAGGATCTTACATGTTCTGTTTAATTGGTGAACTGGCTCTGGAAGCCAAAACAGACAAATACTCCATCTAAACGTGAATCGATTCTCAATTGCAGTATTGTTCTAGAAACATAAATCCCTCTACTTTCATATCACATCAAAATAACATCACAAATGCAAAATATACATTTACTGTCCACTATTTTAACCAGTTAGATTAGATTATTTTATTAGTCAAATGCACAGGGTCACATTTGTAATTGCAGGGTACAGTGAACATTTGTGTCTGTAAGTATACAGACGAGGAGGCATACAAGAGGTATGTCAATTGGTATGTTATGCAGATCACATTTACCATCCTCCTCCCTTACTTCTTCAATGAATATCCCATTGGCCTCTACATTATGGACAAGGTACAGTGGGGCAAAAAAGTACTTAGTCAGCCACCAATTGTGCAAGTTCTCTCACTTAAAAAGATGAGAGAGGCCTGTAATTTTCATCATAGGTACACTTCAACTATGACAGACAAAATGAGGAAAGAAAATCACATTGTAGGATTTTTAATGAATTCATTTGCAAATTATGGTGGAAAATAAGTATTTGGTCACATACAAACAAGCAAGATTTCTGGCTCTCACAGACCTGTAACTTCTTCTTTAAGAGGCTCCTCTGTCCTCCACTCATTACCTGTATTAATGGCACCTGTTTGAACTTGTTATCAGTATAAAAGACACCTGTCCACAACCTCAAACAGTCACACTCCAAACTCCACTATGGCCAAGACCAAAGAGCTGTCAAAGGACACCAGAAACAAAATTGTAGACCTGCACCAGGTTGGGAAGACTGAATCTGCAATAGGTAAGCAGCTTGGTTTGAAGAAATCAACTGTGGGAGCAATTATTAGGAAATGGAAGACATACAAGACCACTGATAATCTTCCTCAATCTGGGGCTCCACGCAAGATCTCACCCCGTGGGGTCAAAATGATCACAAGAACGGTGAGCAAAAATCCCAGAACCACACGGGGGGACCTAGTGAATGACCTGCAGAGAGCTGGGACCAAAGTAACAAAGCCTACCATCAGTAACACACTACGCTGACAGGGACTCAAATCCTGCAGTGACAGACGTGTCCCCCTGCTTAAGCCAGTACATGTTCAGGCCCGTCTGAAGTTTGCTAGAGAGCATTTGGATGATCCAGATGAGGATTGGGAGAATGTCATATGAAACCAAAATATAACTTTTTGGTAAAAACTCAACTCGTCGTGTTTGGAGGACAAAGAATGCTGAGTTGCATCCAAAGAACACCATACCTACTGTGAAGCATGGGGGTGGAAACATCATGCTTTGGGGCTGTTTTTCTGCAAAGGGACCAGGACGACTGATCCGTGTAAAGGAAAGAATGAATGGGGCCATGTATCATGAGATTTTGAGTGAAAACCTCCTTCCATCAGCAAGGGCATTGAAGATGAAACGTGGCTGGGTCTTTCAGCATGACAATGATCCCAAACACACCGCCCGGGCAACGAAGGAGTGGCTTCGTAAGAAGCATTTCAAGGTCCTGGAGTGGCCTAGCCAGTCTCCAGATCTCAACCCCATAGAAAATCTTTGGAGGGAGTTGAAAGTCCGTGTTGCCCAGCGACAGCCCCAAAACATCACTGCTCTAGAGGAGATCCGCATGGAGGAATGGGCCAAAATACCAGCAACAGTGTGTGAAAACCTTGTGAAGACTTACAGAAAACGTTTGACCTCTGTCATTGCCAACAAAGGGTATATAAAAAAGTATTGAGATACACTTGTTATTGACCAAATACTTATTTTCCACCATAATTTGCAAATAAATTCATTAAATCCTACAATGTGATTTTCTGGATTTCTTTTTCTCATTTTTTCACATTTTTTTAAGTTGGAGAACTTGCACAATTGGTGGCTGACTAAATACTTTTTTGCCCCACTGGATGTGTATGAAAAGCATTATCAAAAGTTTTTATTTTATATTTAGCATATTCTTATAGCCTACATATTCTTACCTCTTTGTTGATTGATATCCATTGAATTGTGTCCATTTTCTGTTTTAGAAAGATTTACACATATGAAAAGATAGATGGTGGTATCATAAAACAATATCAATTTAAATCATACAAGGGACAAACCTTACCTAAAATTGAGGAAATCTTTACATTTTTCAGTTAAGTGCCTGCACCTGCAGTCTTTTCAACTCTAAATGTTTCAGTTGGGCAGTTAGGTTCCTGCAAGAACCCCCACCAACTAAGGAGGTTCCACCATGAACCCGGCCTCCTATGGGGTTCATGGAAGAACCTTTTGGGGGGCATTTTGAGTTCCAAGAACCCTTGTTGAACCCCTAATTTTTAGAGTGTAAGCCGTACTTGTACTGTTTAACCATACAATTGTCCCCGGTCACCTTGCTGTGTTTAAAAGCAGTATCTTTAACACACAGTTGCAGCTGACAGTATTTTTCAGTGAAAACACATTTGTGCCGTCTGTCTTCTGTTTGATACACAGATGTTCGGAGACACAAATAGCTAATTAGCACAGGTAGTCCACTGTCATCCGTCTGTTTTCCGTAAACAAGAGTTGTAACATGGACATATGACCATGTGGGAATCTTAACTATAGCCCTATAAAGTTATCAATTAAACCTCTTTTTTTATATGAAAGATAAGGTCCTTATGCTTCCAAAACCATACCGCAAGCGATGCATGTTAATGTTCAGACTGAGCTTTACAGTTCTTAACAAAACTCTAATGACTCTTATGTATAATTTAATGGAACTGATAGTCATGACCAAGGGCTACCCTACAGTTAACACATACTGCTTTACCGATGCTACAAAGTCCTTTGTCCCATGCCCTCCTGCACACTTCTCACATATAGGAATCTCCCTTCTACACACTATGGCAAAATTACCATAAGTTTGGCACCTGAAACACCGTAGTGGGTTCGGCACAAAAGCTCTTACGGGATAACTGATATAGCCTAACATGACTTTGTCGGGTAACGACTCAGAATTAAAACTCAAAAGGACAGACAGTGACTCTTCTGTTTCACCATGCTCGCCACCGGGTCTGCATTGCACCAAATGGCAGGCATCACAGATACCGGAAATAATCTATTTCAGTTGCTCCACCTTACCCCAATAAATCACTCCTTTCAACAGCACCCTGTCTCTGAGAGCAAAGCAAGTGTGCAGGCAGAGAGTTGACATGCTGTACAGCATTGGAGACAGGAGCCAAATCTCCTTTTTCATGCCAGATGAGGTGGAAGAGAAAGAGAACATCTGAATTTTTTAGTTCCCCAGGACAAGTGGGGACTAACTGTGTGTGAGAGAGAGCAGTTGTTTTGCTGTTGCCATTGTTACAATCACATGATTGTTGTTGAGTCAAGTCCACACCAGTACCTATTTAGTAGCCAATTTAGTGTGATAACTTGAAGTTCAATCAATGAGCATTTTAGGAAAGGTTCTGCTTCTGTCACATTGATTTCACGTTCTAAACTCACAAAAGTGGCCTACTACAGCAGAGAATTGAGGTCTTTGGGTAAAGTCGTGTGTAGATGAAATGATCAAGTAAACTCTATTCTTTGTGGCAGGTATCCTAGTGGTTAGAGCTTTGGGCCAGTAACCGAAAGGTTGCTAGATTGAATCCCTGAGCTGACAAGGTAAAAATCTGTCGTTCTGCCCCTGAACAAGGCAGTTAACCCACTGTTCCTAGGCCGTCATTGTAAAAAATAATTTGTTCTTAACTGACTTGCCTAGATAAATAAAGGTTTAACAAAAATAAAAAAATGTCTATAATAATAAACATCTATCTGCAACACAGGCCTACATTTACAACTTCCACACCAGTGTTTCTCCAGGACCAGTTCAGAGACCCCTGCCCTATAACACACAACTTTAAAAAACACTTAGCTAGGACCTAAAGTACATTTTTATGACTCCATAAAAGTCAGACATTGTATTCAAATCTGTTTTTTTTCCAGATTGGGTAGGGCACAAGAGAAAATAGTTTAGAATGTGCCACAGTGCAAGAAAACATTTAGTGAACCACTGATTTAGAGTAAAATAAGTATTTAATGAAAAGTCAAAACACGACTTACACCTTTACAAAGTTGGAGGAGGGTAGATGGTAAATGGACATTTAAAAATACATTTAAAAAAAAATCACAGGTGAAAACTAATTACATTGGGGGTAGGGGTCACAAAGCAGGATGATAAAACTCAGCCCGCTAACGCCTATATACTCAAACTACAGTAGTTTTAAATCACAGGCATCAACTTGCTTACCCATTTCTTACACCTAATAACTATCCTTGTGTTGGGATCTTGAAAATCCAAAACTGTTCTGAGTTGTGTGGAACAGGTGAATTGCCCAACATCATATCAACACATTTCCATATCACGAATTTCAGACAGACTGAGCATTTTGATTAGCCAAAGCGTCGCCATCCTTTCTCTCATTCACTGTTGTTGCTGTCATCACTGTCGGAATACGCCCCCAGGAGGCTGAGTGACGACGACCCATTCTGTGCTGTGATTGGCTTAGTAGCCTCCGTCGGTACGGTAGCAGCTGCCTTTGAAACTGCAAAGCAGGAAGTATCGAGGATAGAATGACAGAAATAGCAGTAGAAGTATCTTCAGCCATACAACATGTAGAGCAGAGTGACTTCCTGGAGTGCTAACAGACAACAGAATCCTAATCCGGAAAGACTGCTACAATAGTCTCTTCTCAGGCTGCACCGTCCATTGAGGCATTGGTAAGAGCCAATAATGACAGCGCTGACCGTCTTGAATCCTGTTGTTATTGACTGCTGTAAAGGCGTCCGCACGCTTCCCAGCCGGAAGACTTTGTGCATAATTATGGCTACGTTTTGGTCCGTTTTCAGTGAGGGTTTTTCCGGCTAAACTCCAGAAAATAATTGTGTGCCCGAACAGCTGGAGTTCGGAGCCGAAGTCTACGCCCCTTCGTCAGTGATTGGTCAACAGTAGAGATTCTTAAGTAAAGTCTGTTGTCATTCAACAAGAGACGACTCGTTTCTTTCAACGCAAATGTTTTCATTGAGAAATACTGCACCAAACATCTTAGTTAGATGTAAAATTGCACGACTAAGATTTCCTCGTCAAAATTACTTCGGTCGCCAGCTGTACGGTGTTTCCTCCGACACATTGGTGCGGCTGGATTTCGGGTTAAGCGAGCAGTGTGTCAAGAAGCAGTGCGGCTTGGTGGGGTAGTGTTTCGGAGGATGCATGACTCTCGACCTTTGCCTCTCCCGAGTCCATACGGGAGTTGCAGCGACGGGACAAGACAAGACTAACTACCAATTGGATACATCACAAAATTGGGGAGAAATAGTAAAAACAAAATATGTATGCCAGATTTCTACTTTGTCTTTCAAGCGAAGGTCTTTTAAAGGAGTCTTCAAGCACACTGGTTCAGCTAGGCGCCTGCCAAACTGATGCATGCGGAAGCCTTAAGCAGGAAATCACCCCGGTGTATACAAAGTCATTTCGATATTACAGTTTCTGCCATAAAGCTTCTGCCAAAGCATCCATAGCTCACCTGTCTGTGTGTTAGAGCCTGCAGGAGGTACTGTGGTATCAGGTTTAGGGACTGGTTTCTTTCTCACCACCAGTGTTCCCAGTGCCCCTCCACCTCCCAGCCCCCACACTTCTCTCCCAGCTCTCCACCTTTGCCTTCTTCACCCCCCCCACTGACAGGGCCTGCAGAAACAACACACAGGACATAAGTAGGCATGTTGGTTAACATGTATTGTGAGGCCTGTGTGTGTGTTACCTGTGAGTCAGTGAGTCTGTCTGTGGTGAGGATGTCAGTAGGTCTGTCTGTGCTGGGTTTCTTTGGTCTGGCGCTGCTCTCGCTCTCCTGGTCTGAGTCAGAGTCGGAGTCTCTTAACCTCTTCACTAGAGCTCTCTCTAGCATCTCCCTGTAACAGATACATAACCATTGTTATTTTTGCACTATTTCTCAAAATGTCCCTCTTTCTTCTCCTCATCATCATCCCTCTCTGTACTCACTGTGTCTCCCTCTCGTCCTCCTCCTTCTCCCTCTCTTTCTCCCTCTGCTCCAGCTCTTTGTATGTTCCCAGCATTCCTTCAAAGTCCACTGAAGCCTGTCTCTGGTTCAACTCCTTGAGCTCCTGAAGATTCTCCAGAACCTCCATCTCCATCTTAGAGTCCCGCGTACGGTTCTCCAACACCTAGAACGGAACATCAGTACGGTTCTCTAGAAACCCGGTAGAGAACATATCATCAGTCTGTCAGGTTCTCCAGCTCTGTTTATAGAGGTGTACCTTCATAGGGTTGTTCAACTCTTCCTCTTCTCTGTCCTTAGTTATCTTCTTCTCTTCCTCCTCTAGAAGTTTCTCAGCCTGGAAGTTCCTTGTGGCACCATGTTCCATGGCATAGTCTGTGTTCTCCGGATCAGTCTATAGACACACACTGGGTGAGTACACAAACTGTTCTAAGACGTAGTTTGTGTTTTATGGCTCAGTCTACAGTCACACACGTAGAAAAGATTTACCTTAAAGGTGATCTCGGCCAGGCATCGTGTACACTTGATGTAGAAGCGGAAGATGGGCAGTCCCATGTAGAGCTCATTCATCACAGTCTCCTTACGGGCGTTGAACTTCTTCCCCTTGTAAATGTACTCCCCACAAGTCTTACACCTGCAAGGCACACACACAGGGACAGGGTCAGAGCACACACACACACACATTCATGCACTCACACCTCATGGTACCCGTTTCTGGGCAAGGTTGTAGAGTGTTGACATACCTCATGTTGAAGGGAGCCATCAGCCGGACCACATACTGCCTGTCTTTAGGGAGCTTGAGTTTGGGTATTTTAGCCGGGTCGAAGTCTGGCGGGTAGTATTTCTACAGGAGAACGAAAACAGTCAACAGTGTAATTTAACTACGAAATATCTGATTCACATTGCCTTTATTCGGCAGTAGCTACAACAACGAGAGGAAAACATACAATAATTAGACAAACACAATTCACATAAAGAGATAACATTCAAATTTTACAGCGAGAGCCTACTCTATATCAGTATATCCTCATAAGGAAAGATAGGCAAGAAACATAGCTAGTTAGCTAGCTACAATGAGTACGACTACTAGCTATATAGCTAACTAAGCGTATTGAGATAGCTACTATTGTGTAACTTGGTGTCATGTTAAGCATAGAAAAAGGTTTGCTTCAATGGCCAAGCCTGACTAGCAACACGCAGCTTGCTGCTAGCGAGCAAACATTGCATTCGCTAAACAACTGCCCGTTTTCAGGGAATCGAGAATAAATCAAGACATAGTAAATAGGAATTGTACTTACGTTTAAAACTTTTCTTTCAGACATTCTTAATTGGAAATAAAAGCTAACTTTAGCGACGAAATGGAAGGATAAACTGTGATAGTGTTAAATAGATCGCTAGCTTGCTGTTAGTGCGATGTTTGAGAAGAGCAGAAAATCACTTCCGCTTTCGGGGTAGGTCCAGCCTTCACAATAAAAGTCGCTTATGTAGAAAACGCGCATTTAATATTACTCAATCTATAAATATTGTTTTGTGATTTATATTTTAATTCAAAACAATGATTGTGTCCATGAACGTGGGGTTGAGTCCCTACTACGTTATATAAGGAATAAAGTGTCAACATGGATCTGCATCACAGCAATATTATAAATTATGGATTACATTTGCCATCATAAGAGAGAGGATTTCAGAATGACATCCATTAATAAGAAAACATATTTTTGTGAACTGAGGGAACGGGAATAGAACCTGAGTTGCTGGCGTGAAAGGCAATCACGCTACTGCATCTTTACTACAGGGTTAACCTACTTGGTGGGAATTGTAAGGTGGCTCATTAGCGAGGATTGCTACAATATAAATGTTGTTTATAGCGTGAATAAAAACAGACCTGAAGATCTTTTAAATGGCTCATTGTGATAAGGATACCTGAAAGCTAATGAGCAAATGTTTTATTTACAGCAATACAATTCATTTCCTGTATTTAACATCATATGCTCGGTCAATTTTATTTAAACTTTAAGTAGGCAAGTCAGTTATGAACAAATTATTATTTACAATGACGACCTACACTGGCCAAACCCGGGACTCCCAATCAAAAAAAGCCCACTGTGATTCAAGTGTTATCCACAGACTATGCAGCCATATCATTTCTCCCCTGTGTGAGATAATGTACGGTCAGTCAAGTGATCCTTACAGTTAAAACATTTTCTCTACTTGCTGTGACAACTTTTAATATGTCTTCCCAGAGCTTCTGTCTGTCTGAAGCATTTGCCACAGTCATTACAGCAAAATGATTTCTCCCCTTTGTGTATCATGGTATGCATTACCAAGCCTGTCCTACATTTGTCAGTCTTTGCACTGATATGATTTCTCCCCTGTGTGAGATCTCATGTGCACGGTCAAATTTCCCATCTTGTTGAAGCACTTGCCACATTCTTTCCAACTGTAAGATTTCTCCCATGTGAGATATTGTATGGAGGGTCAAGTTTTCCTTACAGTTAAAACATTTTCTCTACTTGCTGTGACAACTTTTAATATGTCTTCCCAGAGCTTCTGTCTGTCTGAAGCATTTGCCACAGTCATTACAGAAAAATGATTTCTCCCCTTTGTGTATCATGGTATGCATTACCAAGCCTGTCCTACATTTGTCAGTCTTTGCACTGATATGATTTCTCCCCTGTGTGAGATCTCATGTGCACGGTCAAATTTCCCATCTTGTTGAAGCACTTGCCACATTCTTTCCAACTGTAAGATTTCTCCCATGTGAGATATTGTATGGAGGGTCAAGTTTTCCTTACGGTTGAAACATTGGCCACAGTCTTTACAGTGATAAGGATTTTCTCCTGAGTGTAGCTTTGTATGTCTGATTAAATAAACCTTTGTGCTGAAACATTTGCCACAGTCTTTACACCGATTAATTTTCACTGCGTGTAATTTCCTATGTCTAGTAAATTTTGCCTTCTTGTTGAAGCATTTGCCACAGTCATTGCACTGATAAGACTTCTCCTCTCTAGATCCATGTGTACTTTTTATATGCATGGTCAAGTTTCCTTTGTTGCCAAACCATTTGCTACAGTCTTTGCACCAATAAGATTTCTCCCCTGTGTGAGATCTTGCATGGCCGATTAAGATTCCCTTGTTATTGAAACATTTGCCACAGTCTTTGCAGCGAAACAGGTTTTCTCTTGTGTGTATCCTCATATGATTAGTCAAGCCTATATTATTGTAGAAGCCTCTACCACAGTCTTTACATCGACATGGTTTCTCCCTTGCAGAACAGTCTGGATTTATTGACAGGCTGTGAGTCACTAGTTGGTTCTGGTACTCTGTAGCCCTCTCCATCAGCTTCTGTTTTGATCTCTTCAGTTGTGATGATAGGTAGAGTGTCCCTCTCTCTGTCCTCCACAGTTTGGGTTTGGTCAAGATGTGAGGGCTGAGGTGGGTCCTCCTGATCCAAGTCACTATTTACACAGGGAGGATCGAATATAGAGTCTTTGGTATCAAACTCCAGCTCTTGAAGCAGCTCTTCCTCCTGACTGGTCCTGAGATCCTCTTGCTCCTCTTTAATCTGTGTGGGCTCTGGGTCGTCTTGCCCATGACGGGCTCCACTCCTGGTCACAGTGCTGCTGCTCAGGTGGAACCTCCTCTTCAGAGACAGATGGTGAGAGAAGCGATTTCTGGCTCCCAGGTGTATTTTATACAGGTAACGAGCTGAGATTAGGAGCACACTCTTAAAGGGAGTGCTCATAATCTCATTTTGTTACCTGTATAAAAGACACCTGTCCACAGAAGCAATCAATCAATCAGATTCCAAACTCTCCACCATGGCCAAGACCAAAGAGCTCTCCAAGGATGTCAGGGACAAGATTGTAGACCTACACAAGGCTGGAATAGGCAACAAGACCATCGCCAAGCAGCTTGGTGAGAAGGTGACAACAGTTGGTGCGATTATTCGCAAATGGAAGAAACACAAAAGAACTGTCAATCTCCCTCGGCCTGGGGCTCCATGCAAGATCTCACCTCGTGGAGTTGCAATGATCATGAGAACGGTGAGGAATCAGCCCAGAACTACACGGGAGGATCTTGTCAATGATCTCAAGGCAGCTGGGACCATAGTCACCAAGAAAACAATTGGTAACACACTATGCTGTGAAGGACTGAAATCCTGCAGCGCCCGCAAGGTCCCCCCTGCTCAAGAAAGCACATATACATGCCCGTCTGAAGTTTGCCAATGAACATCTAATGATTCAGAGGACAACTGGGTGAAAGTGTTGTGGTCAGATGAGACCAAAATGGAGCTCTTTGGCATCAACTCAACTCGCCGTGTTTGGAGGAGGAGGAATGCTACCTATGACCCCAAGAACACCATCCCCACCGTCAAACATGGAGGTGGAAACATTTTGCTTTGTGGGTGTTTTTCTGCTAAGGGGACAGGACAACTTCACTGCATCAAAGGGACGATGGACGGGGCCATGTACCGTCAAATCTTGTGTGAGAACCTCCTTCCCTCAGCCAGGGCATTGGAAATGGGTCGTGGATGGGTATTCCAGCATGACAATGACCCAAAACACACGGCCAAGGCAACAAAGGAGTGGCTCAAGAAGAAGCACATTAAGGTCCTGGAGTGGCCTAGCCAGTCTCCAGACCTTAATCCCATAGAAAATCTCTGGAGGGAGCTGAAGGTTCGAGTTGCCAAACGTCAGCCTCGAAACCTTAATGACGTGGAGAAGATCTGCAAAGAGGAGTGACAAAATCCATCCTGAGATGTGTGCAAACCTGGTGGCCAACTACAAGAAATGTCTGACCTCTGTGATTGCCAACAAGGGTTTTTCCACCAAGTACTAAGTCATGTTTTGCAGAGGGGTTAAATACTTTTTTCCCTCATTAAAATGCAAATCAATTAATAACATTTTTCACATGCGTTTTTCTGGATTTTTTGTTGTTATTCTGTCTCTCACTGTTCAAATAAACCTACCATTAAAATTATAGACTGATCCTTTCTTTGTCAGTGGGCAAACGTACAAAATCAGCAGGGGATCAAATACTTTTTTCCCTCACTGTACTCCGTTCATATCGCCTGAGTGGCAATCACCATAAACTCAACTCAACATATCTGTTCGGTGTAACCAACCACCTTTTGAAGGCGATCATTCTCGTCTTTAGAACGGGAGATTTCGTTCCTGGTACTCTGCTACAGTTTTTTCCCACGGCCCCGAATATCTCCACAGCAGCTGCTGTTAGTCTTTCAGTGACGAGCACATTAATCAACTGGAGTTTGGACATTTTGAAGAAAATTTAAGTTGACAACAGTTAGTATTCTTCCAAACAGTAGGGAACAAATAAGTCTACCTGACAAAAGCGTTTCCTGTGTACTTTGCGTGGTCATTATTTCCTTGTTTTGTTCTCGGCGTAAAAGAGTATCATTATTGCTATCTACTGTCCTGGAGCAGTAACTACTGATTACTTCATGGTACTGGACTATTACAGTGTGTGTGTGTGTGTGTGTTGTATAGGGTTGCAAAATGATGGTATATTACCGGTAACTTTCTAAGTTTACCAGTAAACTACCAGATCATTTTTTTTACTTTCAAGGATTTTATTGAATTTCCAAACATGTAAAATATATAAAATTATACAATATGATGATTTTAATATACAAAATAGATTTACAAAGCTGTAAAACATGATTTGAATATACAAAATAGAATGACAAAGCTGTAAAACATAACCCCAGATATTACCCATCAACTTAGTGAATACTGTTAGTGTTTAATTGTAACCTTTATTTAACTAGGAAAGTCACCTAAAAACAAATTCTTATTTACAATGACGGCCTACACCGGCCAAATTGTGCGCCGCCCGATGGGACTCCCAATCACAGCCGGTTGTGATACAGCCTGGAATCAAACCAGGGTGTCTGTAGTGACACCTCAAGCACTGAGATGCAGTGCCCTAGACCGCTGCGCCACTCCGGAGCCCCAATAGGAGAGTTTCAGCATGAAATATCATTTAGGTTCTCCCAATCTAAACGGAAATGTTTTGGCAAAACTGGTGGCAGTTGCAGTTAATTGCAAACTATGTCATTGTTGATTCAAATGCTTTTTCATTAATTATGTAATTTTCCCTTGAACCATATGGACCTGATTCTAATATTCAGCTGGTTGATAAACTGAATCCAGTTAGTTACAAGAGGGGTTGGAGTGAAAACCTACAGGAGGGTAGCTCTCCAGTAACAGGGTTGGAGAGACCTGGTCTAACCATTAAAAATTCATGGGTAATAAGAAAATCAAGAAATAATTCATATTTTATATCAATACATTTGTAAAAGTTATTCAAGTATGAATTAGCAAAGTAATTCCAACCGATGAGGATAGTGGGCAGCTTTGCAGACCTGTCAATATTAGAATATTAGTTAGTCAGTCAGTCAGTCACTGTAGCCTGTCTGTTCTTAACATACGAGGAATGTACGTCCAGGACTATGTGTGTGTCCAACGTTGTGTGTGTGTGCTGTGGTGACTCTTCTCAGCGGTGTACTCAGCAGCGATGGGACAGTTTTGATGGTTCCGTCAGGAGAGAATAGAGCAGAAAGGGGTGAGGCTGCATCCTGCATCCTGTCTGGAATACTTACAGATTGCTCTCTTCTCTCCTTTCCTTTCCTTCCCTCTCCACATCCTCTGTTTCTGTGCTCTGTCTCGCCCCATCCCCTCTCCTCCCTCTCTCCAACCCTATTTCCTACTTTCCCCTTTTCTCTCTCCCCTTCCACTGTTTTCTCCCTCTCCCCTGTGTGTATTTGAGGGGTGAGTTCTGAGTGTGTGTATCCTATGCCGCTGGCAGATCTCCCCCTAGTGGTATGTTGCTGGTCTCCCAGTTACCCCTTCAAAGCCCTCTGCTCCGGGCCTGAGCCTCCACAGACCCAGCTTCCCATACAGTACATTGCCACCTACAGGTAAACGGTTTGTGTGTGTGAGAGAGAAAGAGTTTGAGAGATTATGGATGCTCAAAACATCCCCCTTTCTCAGTTTGTCACTCCCTATGTCCTAGTATTAAAGGCGGAGAGATCCAGCAGTGTCATCCCTACCCTGCCTCCGTGCATCCTCTCCCCCGCTCAGAGTCCTCTCTCCCTGGGGTGAATGGCTCCTCTCCAGTGGCGATGTGGCTCTGTGTCCTAAAGGGTCTAAAGCTCTACACGTCTTACAAGCTCAACATCACAGCAGTCAACCGTATGGGCAGTGGCTCCCACCTACAGGCCTTCATTGTAGAGGACATTGTTAAGAACCCGTCTCTCTGTCTCTGTCTCCCACTTATTGGAATAGTAGTAGCAGAATCATTGTGAACCAGTGCATGTGTGTGTGTGTGTAGTGAAGCCAGACCTGGGAAGCTGACTGGGAAGCTGAAGCTGTGACTGGGAAGCTGAAGCTGTCAGTGAAGTGGGCCCCTCCCCCTTCCTGGTCTGACCGCACCCTCTTCCCCCTGAAGTACCAAGTCAGATACCACTGGGACAACACGGGTACCCCACATGAGTGTGCAGACTCTTATAGTGTGTGTATGTCTGTGTGTGTGTGTGACACTGTCTTTCTCTCCTTTTCTCACGCTCTCAATCTCTCTGTCTCCCATTCTCTCTCTCCCTCTCTCTGTAGTTGGATACGTTTAAGGACACCAAGAAAGTTCCACCAGGGCTGTCTCCTGGGAGGTCTCATCTAGTTCAGGTGTGTTCCATGGAACTGATGGGGCTGGGACAGAGCAGTGACTGGAGCCTACCTATTACTGTCACTATGCCTGCACACTGAACACACACACACACACACACACACTCACACACATAGATCCACAACTTGGCTTAACAATAATAATAAAAACACTTTATTTGTGATGCACTTTTCCAACATTGTGCTAAATGTGCTCATTAAAACAACACAATGGTATTTAACTCAGAATTGACTCCAGCATTTCCACAAACTGTGTGAAACTCCAATAAAAATTAGTCGGAAACAACCACTACCAGAGGAGTAATGAACTCCGAGTGTCTGATGCCCAGGGAGAAGGCAGGAGGTCTGGGGAGGTGGAGCAGGACCTTCTCCGGGCTGTGGGTCCCTGGCCCAGGCTTCTGAGACTGATCGCTGGGCCGGGTGGTCCGGCTCTGGATCAAAATTAAAATCACATCCAACTTTATTTTAAGGGAAACATCCCAATACTCTAGTCTAGAGGAAGATATGTGCAAGAAAATACAATAAAAAATATTCAATTGTAAATAAATAAATAGCTAAAAAGCTAACTAAATACCTACATAAATATAAGATAAAGCTATGAACCTGCATAGAGAAGGACGGCTGTCGTGTGAGGTAGACGCTGGGGTCAGTACTGTTGTAGCGTCCTGGTCCAGGGGTCATGGACCGGTCTTCTGATGGAGCTCCAACCTGTCTACGCCCCGCCAAGCTGTAGCTGGCACTGGACGGCTTGTGGGGCACCTGGGAACCCAGCAGGTTAGGGAGGGTGTACCTGGGAGGATGATTAGAATGATATGAATGATATAGGGTCCCTCTTCACCCCCTCTCCCTCTCTTTCTCACTGTCTCTCTCTCTTTCATTTGTACCGGTTAGGGGCAGGCACAGAATCCATTGTACGGTAGCGTGACCGAGAGCCAATAGTGTAGGAGGGAGGTCTGAGATGAGCTTTCTCTGGGCTGTAGGCACCTGGACCTGGAGTCTGGAAGAGTTCAGCTAGAAGTGAGAGTGATGGAGAGAGAGGGGGTGAGAGAGAGATAAAGAGAGGGGTGGGAGAGAGAAAGAGAGAGATAGAGAGAGGAGGTGAGAGAGAGAGAGAGATAGAGAGAGGAGGTGAGAGAGAGAGAGAGAGAGAGAGAGATAGAGAGAGAATGTAAAGAGTGTCCAGCAACAAATTCCCACTGGGGTAATAGAGTTTGATTGAACAATTTATCTGACTCAGGGAGTTGCTAGTCTCACCGGTGCGTCTTGCCCTGCCTAGCATGGAGTAAGAAGGGGTACCGACGCGGCCGAACCGGGTCATCTTGGCATCGATGTGGTACTGGGGTCCTGGACTGCAATCCACAGAGACCACTGTGGAGAAGAATGCACAATAATTCATAACAATAAAGGTTAAAGGTGAATTTAAAGGTCGAACTTGAGGAAAATGTCAGCAGTATTTTCCATCGACTTCTGCTTCCTGCCCTAGTAGCCTGGAGTGTGAATCCTCATGGCAACGGTGTGAATAAGGTCTACTCACCATACAAGAGAAATAGGCAAAGAGACTGAGATTGACCTCAGAGACTTACTGTTGCTGCTCATACGTCTGTGGAAGGTGTAGGCGGGGCTACTGGGCTTGGTGAGGTCATGGTTGATGTAGCCAATGGTTGGAGGGAGAGCATAGCGACCGGGGCCTGGCCCTAGCAACAAGTAATGATGGTGATGATAATGATCATGTTAATTTTCCAGTCATGTAAACAAAAAAACCAAAAAAATCCATACTCCTCCTACTCCAGTTTCTAGAGCTTCTACAATTCACCTTTCCAATGATGTTAAAACAGAAATATCACAGTGTTGAGTACTGTCCCTGTCAACTAAATGAAAGTTTTAATGTAAACATGTTACGTAATAGATGTCTTCTACAAACCTTTCTCTCTGCCAGCGATTATAGGACGTCTCTTCACCTCCATGATTTGTCGATCTCTCTCTCTATTTTCCCCCCCTCCTCTCTTCCTCTTTTACAAGTTGTTCTTCTGTCACTCCCAGCTAGGGTTGCCAACCCTCAGAGAACGCTGAGGGACTTTCTCCCAGAGCAGTCAGTTGTGTCTGTGTGGGCAGCCCTGTGATTCGCTGGCAGCTAGAAATGCAATCACCAATCAGTACAACAATAACAAGCAGGAGAAGAGATTCGGTCTGGTTTGATCCTCTGGTTAGTCCAAACATATCCTCTGTACGGGTCCTTCCTGCTCCACGTCTATAGAGTATTCTTTAGACCTCTTCACTGGAAAGGTATCCCAGAATAAGTTGACAACTCTACTCCGTGCACACAGATCGCTCTCTTTCCTCTCTTCTTCCTTCTCTTCCCTTTACTCTTTGCTGTTCTGTCACTGATTCACTCCCGGAACATCCAGCCTCTTCAGGACAAAGCACAGCCTCAAAGGCTGAATTATAGATGGTCTTTACAAGCTGACGAAACGTTATCTCCATTCTGCAGCCCTGGGTACACCTAAATCACCATCTCACTTCTCTTCTTAGAGTTCATGTGTCGTAGAGGTGACTCCATGTCCATGTGATGAGTACGCTTCCCTGACGACTGAAGACTTACTGTAGCTATTCCAGGCTTTAGCTTAGCTGGTTAACGATGTTGTGGCACGCAGATGACCAAGGTTTAAACCCATTTAGTCACACATAGACAATTTGCTACACTTTGCCCACCTGCAGCAATCGTTACATGCCCCCTCTGTCTCTCTGTTCCACACTGTGACGCAGGAGGTATTTCAAGTCTGACCCTTCAAAGGGAGACTCAGCAATATGATATCATCGCACATATTGGGGCAACTTCCCGCATAGCATACATACATGAACAACAGAATTCAGATTTACCAAGACTGCCACTACTGTCTCTCCCTAATTTGCATTGCTGCTGTTTCTGTAAGTAGAAATCTGACCCGCAGTGCATAATGATGTCATTTTGTTGAGTGTAGCTTTAAGTTACTGTATAGGATATCTTTACATAAAGGGTGTTGGGAGGCAGAGAGAGGTAACTAAAGACTGTGAGCAGAGCCCTGACCAACAAATACAGGTTAATTATTAACAGGCAACCGCAGGCCGCAGTAACGGGACCCTGCAGCCATGTCATCAAAATCAGACAGACAACGCGGGCGTTGACCCTAAACATGCTGGGTAAACAGTCGGGTTGCTACCAATTATGTATCACCACAAGCTTGCCACTGTAGTGAACATGAAAATTGGACTCATAAAAGGTTCTGTCGCAAAGTACTTTTAGAATAAAACAGAGCACGGGAGTCATTGGTGATGTATAAACTGGGTTAATGGAGTCAGGTATAGATTACATATAGAGAACATCGTTCCTGTTCCCCCAGTGTAACATCAGTAACATAAGCATGACAGGCTATAAGTGCATAGCAGAACACAGCTGTGGGTCTGGGGGGGGTGTACGAGTGCGTGTGAATAGAATGACTTCCAAACTCTTTCAAACAAAACTATAATTCATAATTAAGTCAATAACATTAGTAACCTAACATAACTTAGTAACAAAACATAATAGTTTAAATATGATAGGACAATTCTGTATAAAAATACATTAGCATTATGGTCAGGAGGATTTCCTGGGCAGGGGCATATGATCAGGAAAAACTCCTGACCCTACTTATTATTAAGACAGATCTCCACACTGATACAGACAGCAATGTCAGTCTATAGTCCTGTAACAGTGCCCTCCCCCTGCAGACCAGGGTTCCCAAATTGTGGGTCACAGACAGTTCCGATTGGGTCGTCATGGTTTAAGACTGGGATGTGACAAGAAACATTACTATGGTCCTCTATCTCCACTGTTCCTCCCAGTATGTTAGCCTCCACTAGAGGGTGCTGTGGATCTCTAGCTTGTCAGAGCTGCCAGTATTCCCACAGTAAGAAGAAGATTACTATTCCTCCATGTCTTATTCCTCCATGTCTTGTTAAATAATTACAGCATAGTCTATCTAGGGCAGCTGTTGTAGAGACACTGTCCCCAAAATGTTATTTTTGCCCCCTTCTTCCGTCGCTGAATGGTGTATGCAAAACCACACCATTTAGGGGACACCATTTTTCACACACATGATGTTGTCTTGACTTTGTTGCTGGTTGTTTAAAGGCAGAGGTGATGCGTACTATGACTTATCCCCTTGTAGGACCTGAGAGAGAGAAAAAAGTATGAGGATTTCCCTGCACAAGAAAAGCTGAACGATTCAAACATGATGACACAAATGACTCAATAAGATCTGTGTGCATGCCTGTGTGTGTGGCTGTTGTACGCGACTGCAGGTGAGTTCTACGTAGATCCTTACCTACCTGGTTGCGTGTTTTGTGGGACTTCTGCATCCAGACTCTCCATTGGTCATAGAGTTTGATTGACATGCCGCCGCAGCCATACGCATGATTCCGTACCCAGCCGAAGAACTGCTTCAGCTCTCGACGTAACGTAGAATTGGAGTCTCCAGACTTGGAGTCACACGAACCTGATAATACACGCTCTGTTGGAGGGGAGAGAGGGGGTTAGAGAGTGTGTGTGTTTGGGTGTGTATATGTGTGTGTGTGTGCGTCCTCACCACTATGAGGTGTAGAAGCAGCAGTAGGATGACTCCATTCACTCCAGATACCAGCCCTACGAGACCCATAGATCCCTACTGGGTTACAGCGCACCTGCATAGAACACACTGGGATTACCACACACACACACACACACACACACACACACACACACACACACACACACACACACACACACACACACACACACACACACACACACCCCGTACCTGGACAAAATACACAGTACCCGGTCTCAGGCCTGCCAGACGACATGATGTCTGGTTCCCAACGTCATCCATGACCTTCCAGTCTGAGTTGTCCTCCAGCCGGTAGCGTATCTGGTACTTGGCCTGGAACAGGAAGTCTTTGAGAGCTGGGGGAGACTCCCATCGAACACTCAGATGGTCCTCCAGGTCACCCACACGACTCACACTCACACCTGACGGCGGGTCCGTTGTTACTGTGGACGGGGAGGGGAAAGAGGTAGGGTAACTCAGAAAACTACTTTAAAGCAGCAAGATCTGTCTAAAATAATGGTTATTTCTTTCTTCTCTGAGTTAATTGGATCTGACCGTAACAGTAACTCATACTGCACAGGTACTGTTAGTGTGTGTTATTAGTTTCAGTGTGGAGGTTGGGAAATGAGGGAGCAGCGAGTAGTAACTCGAGTGGTGTAAAGCGTCAATCGCCCACCTTCCTAGCCCTGCCCCATCCGCAGGCTGTGTGTGTGTGTGTGTGTGTGTGTGTGTGTGTGTGTGTGTGTGTGTGTGTGTGTGTGTGTGCCCACCCAGCGTGAGTAAAAGAAAAATGAGCTCATCAAAAGGCAGGGTGTGTCTGGTCTTCTTCCATTCGTCAAAATGCCCATCCTCCCCCATGTGTGTGTGTGTGTGTGTGTGTGTGTGTGTGTGTGTTCCCCCTCACCCCCAAAATCCTGGGTTGGGAAAAAGGATGAAGTTGTTCCTAGATGCTTATCTAAGGTCAGTTTTACGATTCTCCACTAATGGTTACTGTTAGGTTTTGGGCTAAGTAAGCTGATTCTGGATATGTGCCCCAGGGCAACTTTTAACTGGGGCAAGATGTAAAGCTCTAAAGCCAGAGGGTCAAAGTTCAGGCTCTCTCTCTCACACACACACACGTCTAGGATATCCAGGGTGATGACATCAGAGGTGGCTGAGCCGAGCTGATTGGTGGCTCCCACCCAGATCTCTCTCTCTCACACACACACTCACCCACGTCTAGAATATCCAGGGTGATGACATCAGAGGTGGCTGAGCCGAGCTGATTGGTGGCTTCCACCCAGATCTCTCTCTCTCTCTCACACACACACACACACACACACACACACACACACACACACACACACACACACACACACACTCACCCACGTCTAGAATATCCAGGGTGATGACATCAGAGGTGGCTGAGCCGAGCTGATTGGTGGCTTCCACCCAGATCTCGTAGGGTGTGAAGAGGGCGAGGTCACGAGGTATGTAGCAAGAGTACGGCTGGGCGGCACTGTATTCCTCACATTCTCTCTCTCTGCCATACCACCTACACACACACACACACACACACATATATTAGACTCAGACTGTATTAGAATGTGTGTGTATGCATGTGTATTAAGTGTGTGTAAGGAGTGTGTACCTGAGTTTGTATTTGAGTGTGTATTTGGTCCTGATGAAGGTCTCTCCCTGTCCTCCCGGTGCCCAACGACAGGTCAGGTCTTTGGTGTTTCTGGACCAGCAGGTCAAGTTGACTGGCTTCGCTGGAGGCACTGAGGGAAAGGGTGGGTGGAGGGAGAGAGGATATGTTATATTTGCCAATATTCCATCCCATTCTGAACACAAGGTGTTGAACAGGGACGTCACGCTGAGATTAGGGCACTATGACAACACTGTGTGTGTGCTTGTGTGCGTGTGTCTGTATGTCAGACCTGTGTGTGTGTGTGTATGTCAGACCTGTGTGTGTGTGTGTGTGTGTGTGTGTGTGTGTGTGTGTGTGTGTGTGATGTGTCAGACTCCATGTCCAGGGATTAGTAAAGGGAGTAATGCACCACAACATGGTGTAGTTACACAGGAGTTAACAGGACTAAAGACCCTACAGTTACTCATAAGACTGGTATAACACTGTTAACTTTTAGCTATGTGTGCGCTAGATGCTGCTGCTAGATGTGTGTGTGTGTATGTGTGTGTGTTGCTCCACTTACTCCCAATGTAGAGACAGGACCCGGCCAGAACATGTCCTCCATGGTTGTGACACACCAGGTTGTCCCCTGACCTCTGCCTAGAGGCTGGCAGGCCCGGCAGGGTGACACTGAGGGCCGTAGGGCTCAACACGCTGTAGGAAGAGCTGGGCAGCCGGCGGCCATTCAGGCTCCAGAACAGAGAGCTGGCATGGAGGCCCAGATCAGGGCTGACTGAACATGTGGCAGTGAGGGTGGAGCCGATGGGCAGGGCTGGGTCCTGGGGGAAGATCCCTGCCATCTCTGGAGGGGAGAGATGAGATGAGTGAATAAATGGATGAAAGAATGATTGATTGAACTATTGATTCCCAGTAAGCAGAGGGAAAAAGACAAACGAGAGGGGAAAGAGAGAGTAGAGAGAGACATGTTTTTACTGATTCAATGATTCAGAAGAGAATATTCTAGAACACAGCAGTAACTCCCAGGTCAGTAGTGAACCCAGATTTCCACTTCCATAGACCCAGAGTGTTTATCACATTGTCAGACCTCTACAAAGTCTCATCCTCAAGCCACGAGTGTTGAACAGCTGCCTCAGATAAAGGCTGTGTTGTGCTTTGAGGAAGCTCTTATGAAGACGTTAATTTGACCAAAACTCCTCCTCGACAACACACACACACACACACTATTTACACCAAAACACTGGCAACGCTGATGCTGTAAATGTATCATCGTGGAGAAGAAGCCAGGCCGTGATTAGCCAATCAAACAACGATCCAGCTCCATAACGATCATGGTCTCACCACCGCAGTATTACAGGAAGGGCTAGGCAGAGGGAATGCCCCTGAATTAAGGAGCAGAACATTCAGTCCAAAGACCTCAACGACAGATGCAATTACACTTGTGTATTTACTCTCCTGATGGGTTCTGAAGAAGTAACTATGGGCTGTAAAATAGTATGTTTTTAGAAAGGAGGTCCCCTGAGGTAAGGCTGCTCATATAGATGATGGTTTAAAGGTGCAACGTAGTTTTTTTCTGGTAGAGCGTTCTGTGCACTGATTATACGGCTTGTACAGAATGTTTGTTTTCGTTCATGTCTGAGACTGAGCGTTGATCATTTCTTCAGGGTTTTATTTCCATCCAGGCACAGAGCCAAGATGGTGATCAGTTAGATCAGGTGTGCTAAGTGCTTGGCTGGAACAAAAGTCTGCAACACCCTGTTTGTTTCTCAGGGGTGAAAAGCATTGCCTTTAATCTAAGTAAACACACAAGCTGTCGAGCTAAAGCCCTGTATTACAGCACTGGTGTTGTGAAGATGAAAAATGGCCTCTGGTTTTAGGCCCTCCTGGTTCTGGATGTCAGTCTTCAAGGATGCTTGGAAAGCGACTAATCCCCTGGTTTCTAAAACACTGTTTACCTTTCGCTCCTGCACGGAACAGTTTAAAGGTAGTCTGCGTTTCTGTCCATCTACGGGACAAAGGAGCCACATGTGGAACATTTGATGGAGGCCTTGTATGTGAGTGAATTGAAACAAGAAGTCATGCAACATTTAGCCATGTAATGTTTTCTGAATGGCAGTTACTTTGACTATGATGAGTGAGTGGGGGGTTTCACTGAAAACACTGACAACGAGAACAGAACCTCAACTAGAGAGCATCAACATGACATAGAAAGGAAGGTGAGAGACGTTCACAAGGCAGCCTAAAGGTCTTCAGTGGTGAGGAGAGTGCTGATGCACATCCAAACCAGGAAAAATAACCTTTCAGAAAACGTGTCTTGCTTTGTTATGAATCTATCACTGGAGTAATGGGGAGGGAGGGTGGGGCAGCAGTGAGTCTTGCTCTCGAACCAGCAACTCTGTAGAAAGTGCAGTGCACAATCACCTGTGCCATAAAAGTCAAAGACGTCTTGCTATAGAGGCAGTAGCTCAATACTGTCGCATACATTAATTTCTTCATTAATCGAAACAACTGAAAATACATAAAAGGTTCATGGTTGGACAATAATAATCTAGGCCTACGTAGTTTTATGACCTCACCTATACAAATAAACTGGACACAGACACAAAATCCAGCCGACATACCGCAGCACATAACTGTGATTTATTTACTTTGTGTTAAACTGGCTGTTAATATTCCCTGAGACCCGACCGTATGATGTCACCGTGGTGTTGCCTCTGTAAAGCCCAGTGCTACATGTGTTAAACGAATTCTGAGCCGACCTGTTGAAATCCATCCTCTTGGGGCACAGTTTTTTAATAGCTTGGTCAAGAATACCGAGATCCGTGTCTAGCTAGGACTATTATTTCACCATTTCATCAAATCTAGAAGGGCTAGTGATTGTTCATGGAACGGACATTTTTTTATATCGCATTATTTTACATAATGTTTGATGCTGGATACAGATCTCAAATGTTATTTTATTTCTTTATGAAATGCATTATAATTAAGTTTAGCCTGTTCATTTAATTTCAAATGGTTGGAAAAATAAGGTAGCCTACTAAATCTGATTGCCTGCGTTCGTTCAAATAACTTAATATTTACCTCACATTATTATTACAATATTATGGATAATCGTTTCAAAATATGTCATTGTTAGAGAAACTATTTTGTACACTCATTCCCTATGAAACCCGCATAAACAATACCGTTTAGCCCATAAACAAGGTTTAGGACAGTAGGCTATTATCTAACAGTGGGCTATATCCTACCAAACCAGCTTTCCAGACAACGCGTGTTATCACATGGAAGAGTTGCTGTACTTACGTGACGACGAGGGCATCACAGCAGGAATGTACAGAATCAAGAATAATAATGACAACATTTTATGGCAACTTTTATCTTCTTTCGTTCAGTCGGTAAACTCTCCACTTTTTACGCCTCTATTAATAGAGTATAATTTACACAGGTTAGGAGGGGGGAAACCGCACCGGGTCAAGTTGAATAGCACCGCAGTCCCAAGATGCGAGAAGAGGAGTCTTTCATGCCCAAGCTCGGTCCAAACCTATTATTTGATCAGTTGATTGCAAACCATCTCCGGTCCTAAAGAGACCATCGGTAGTCGTGAGCTTTTCCAAACTCCGTTTAGTATTCTAGTGCTTCAACTTCTGTCTGTCTGCGTCTTCACACACAAGTTCATACTTTTCAGGCTCCTCCTCTCTCTTCCCACACAAACGCCAGTCATTTTTTCTTTCCCCCAGTCGTTTCCTCTCTTTTTCAATCCCCCCTCCCTCCCTCCCCATCTCTTGGCCTGTGATGCGTCAAGGAGTCAGATCCATTCACTTTCACCGAATCACTCTTTCCCCCTCTTTTCTTTCTCTCCCTCCTTCTTTTCTGCCTGGGGGGCTTATAGGAAACTATTATAGGAAACTTCCTCATGATCACTTTGACTCCCACACGGTGCGTGTGTCTGTGTGTATGTGCATGCATGCAGTGTGTCTGTGTGTCTATGCTTGCATGCTTGTGCATGATATCTGAGATGGTTTGGTGGTTGGATTTGTGTTTGTTTTGACGTTATGGTGACAGGTGGAGAAAGGGATGTATCTTGCATAACCCATACCCAATGCCTTGGGCTGCAAGGAACAATATATATTATGTCTTACAGTAGTACCCCCAACCCCCCTCTTCCACCAACTAGCAGTGATAGGAACTTGTCACTTTTCCCAATTATATGAAATATTTCATCAATATTTTCTTCAGTCATTCCTTCCTTAAATTCTTCTTTCAGTCCTACCTTCCTTCCCTTTGAAGTAATCACTGATTTGACATTGTAGGATTGGTGAGAGTGGGTGTCATCTGATGCTTTGGATAACTCACTAAATGTCTTAAATCACATGAGAGAGGCGGTGATGTAAGGTAGACTACAGTCACAACATCCAGTCTTCTCAATCATACTGCATTGTCTTGTAGGATAAAAAAAACACTGTTCAAGTTGAACATCTCAATGGGCACTATGACTAATGTTTGAAGTTGGCATCCCCCTCTCTTTCTTTCTCTCAGTCGTTCTCTCGGTCTCTCTCTTCCCCCCTCTTTCTCTCCCTCTCTTCTTTGAGTCAGTTAGTGTAACAGAGACTAAGAATGTTAACTGATTCAGAGGCAAATGTCCCACAATGCCATGCTTTCTCTCGACTTCGGGAGGCGCCCGTTGTTCCCGAGGTGATTCCCGCTCGTGGTGTGGCGACTGTGTCCTGGAATCCCGTAAGTGTGATTTTTTGTTGTTGAATGAACAAGAAAACCCTGTGTTGTGTCATTTATAAGCCATTCTAAGATTGGTAGAATAAAAGTTATTTGCTAAAGGGGGTGTCGATTGATCGGAAGGGACTGAAAGGAGAATGTTTCTCATCAATGCAAAAAAAAGGGTCTGTTAGTTGGCACACACATGCACGCACACACACACTGAGGGTAAGCTGGTTCTGGTTCTGTGCCTAACTGCCTACAACCATGCTGAAACATTGAGGAGGACAGGATGGAGATGGTTCAATCCAGTACTACTGTAACAGACATGGGAAGACAGGCTTCTTCCCTTTAAACCAGACCACGCTGATGGGAACATAGGCATATGGCAAAACCATGTGGCTGAAAAAATCATTGCAACATGTACAGGTCCTAAACAAAAAAATGATGTCAAACACTACTTAGTGCATCTCATTAGACCCAGATTCATCTCTTACTAGTATCTGTTGTGTGTCAGCATGATTATTGTGGTATCAGTAGGCTTTGAAACATTAGAAACCTGTCCTCTCGACTGAGACCACACTGGTCCCCTACACAAGCATAGTGTATGTTGGTAGCCATCCATGCAAGTACATTACTTGTAATATTTGTTTTTGTGTTCTGATTATGTAAAAAATATAAATAAATCAAGAAACAAACATTCTGTGCCAGAGCTAAAGGTAGTTTTGCAAGTGAAGCAAAAACGCAACATTTGGCTTAAAGGGTTGCAAAACTGAGACATAGGGCTGCATTCATATAGTAATAGAAAGGTTTGAGAGATTGTTTCTCTTCCAAATTCTACAAATATGGACAACCAAAAACTACTAAATAGCTACTTTGATGTTCCTTCTACACATCAAAAGAGACAAACAAAAAGGGGTGGTTTATGAGGTCAAAATACTGCCGATTAATATTGTTGTAAAGAAGTAAGATAGGAGGTTATTGATCCAAGTTAAGCCAGAAAGGACAACTAAATAAAGTAGGTTAGATGTTCTCCATACATAGAAAAAACACAAAATAGTTGATCCATTCAAAAATATATGTTCAAATTTGCTATTTTAGACAAAATTACTTAATTTCAGATTCATATATCATTTGAAATCATCACATGTTAATGCTTTGGATTCATTTTGATGTGATTTTTATAGATTTTCAGTTTTCTTAACGTAATGTTTTCATACATTGAAGCCCAATGTGGCTTTTTGCAAAGTTTCCAGAAAATTGTTCTATAAACTTGAAATTCAAAAATCAGATTATTTTCATATCGGGGGCCTATTACAAGTATTTCTGAAGGGGAATAACATGCTTTCCTCATTTGGCTCTATGCTCGCGTCTCACAGGGGAAGGATGATTCCATTAAGGGGCACATCAAAATGGAATCCAGTACTGTAGATTCCAGTACAATATAATATAATCAATTGTGATGATACGTGTATTATTCTCCTCTGAGAATGGACCCCGCAGGAGGTTTTAGCAGAGGCTACAGTTAGAGCCCTCTAATCAGGACTGGGAACCACTCCAACACCATCTGAGTACAAGATGATGTACCAGGGGAGAGATAGAAAGAACAAGAGGGAGGAAGAAAGAGTGATTGAGCAAGAAAGTGAGGGGGATAGAGAGACAAGGAGTTGGAGAGCGAAAGGGAGAGACAGAAAGTAAGAGAGAGAGGTAATCAGAGAGAGATCATTTCCTCTCAACATACCTAGAGGCAGCCCCAGAGCCCCAGCAGTCCAATCCAGCCTGATTAGGAGAAAATTGTTGTTTGAAGACCATCAGTACCTGGTTATGAACCAGTTCCATCCAGAGACACAAAGCAGGGCTACTCCTTTCTGAGGAATTCAGAGGGATTGTGCATATGTGTGGGGATTATACCCCTGAAAAAGGAGAAAACCAATCAGACTGTCATTCATCCTCCTCACATAGTCTCTCTCTCTCTCTCTCTCTCTCTCTCTCTCTCTCTCTCTCTCTCTCTCTCTCTCTCTCTCTCTCTCTCTCTCTCTCTCTCTCTCTCTCTCTCTCTCTCTCTCTCTCTCTCTCTCTCTCTCTCTCTCTCTCTCTCTCTCTCTCTCTCTCTCTCTCTCTCTCTCTCTCTCTCTCTCTCTCTCTCTCTCTCTCTCTCTCAAGCAATGGTTTCCCTGAAATAATGCTTGACAGATGTATGTCAAGCTCTTTCTTCTCCCTCTCTCTGTCTGTCTCTCTTGTGGCAGGGCCTCCAAAACATGCCAACGTAACTTATGTTTCTCCTTCTCTGTCTCCCTACGTCTCTCTCTCACCTTCTCTCCCTCTGTTCCCATCTGGACCCAATGTGTTGGTCTACTCTATGCCATCAACAATCAAAAAAAAGCAAAACACTACATTGAGAAGAAGGCGATCAAGGTTTTGTCTGTAAATCCCTCTGGTTTTATGGCCTGAATTACAAGTACGTGTGAAGTGCGTGTTTATTTGAACTAGCTGGGTTGGATAGATTGGATACTGGCTGCTTTCACCCGTAGGCTGCTCCCCAACCCAATAATGTGGAGCTACAGTACGACTGGGAGGACCTGTTGCTCCATTTCTAACCATTGGAGGGCAGTACCTACAAGCTTGTTCTGTATGTGTCAATGGCTGTATATTTAAGCAATAAGGCCCGAGGGGGTGTGGTATATGGCCAACATACCACGGCTAAGGGTTGTTCTTATGCACGACGCAACACGGAGTGCCTGGACACAGCCCTTAGCCGTGGTATATTGGCCATACATCACAACCCCCCGAGGTGCCTTATTTATATTATAAACTGTTTACCAATGTAATTAGAGCAGTAAAAATAAGTGTTTTGTCATACCCGTGGTATACGGTCTGGATTAATTTTGATGTGATTTTTATAGTTTTTCACAGTTTTCTTACCATAAAGTTTTCATACATTGAATTCAGAGGCTACATATTGGATGACTGTCATTCATATTCCATTCAGCCAGTTCAATGTAACAGCGATAGGTTTAGGCTACTACATGATTCTCAAATGTTCCCAATACCCACCGTGAGGTTGCTACAACCTAGCCTATGAATGAAAGTTTACAACGTAGGTGCACACAGGTCGAGAGAAAAATTTGAGGTGACAGACAGTAACACATTCAATACCGCCTTGCACACTGTTGCCTGCATGTAGCTGATCTAGTGTGTAATCATTAGTCCAACTGTTGCAAACAAGAGTTTCTATTGGACAAATTCTGGTATGTTTATCCCTGTTCCATTTGCTTCCATTTAAGAAAAAAAAAGATCTACAGAATCGGCGGAACGAATACACCCCTGATCACACGTAAACACGGTTCACTTTCATAACAGCCATGTTGTATTCCTTCTTGCATATATGCCCGCTCCTCCTTTCACCTTTTCCATTCGCTTGTGGACTTCAATGCACAACACATCAGTTGTATGTGACCAGGTGAAAAACCTTTCTAAGCCAAACCATATCATAACCACTACACACAGCTGTCATGACTGTCCTGTAAGGATCCAAATAGTCAGATCAGCTTTGCAATAAATAACTTCAGCCAGACCCCCTCTCACCCGCAGAGGGGGGAGAAGGGAGCTGGTGGGGGGTTGACAGTTCACACTCTGTTGTAAATAAAGGATTAGAACATTCAGCTATCTCCCTCTCCAAATTCACACAGGAATGTGCCTTTGTTTCACTGACATTTTCCCGCCGACACTCTAGCATGTTCTAAAGCAAATACTGGAACAATATTTCTAACATAGAATGTGAGGAATGGTCAGTGGTGATCTAAAGAATAATAATGTCATTTCGGTTGTTTTCTTTCTTTCTTGTTGCATTAAAATGTTATAAAGAAAATACTGTAACTTGAACAGTATATACAATACATGTACAAAGTTTCCATCTTCTACGTTGTGTATGAAATATGAAAAAATATGAATGTGTTTTTGTTAAGAGAGGGATGTGATCTTAGAAATTATTAGAGGAAATTGTTTCTATGACGTTGTACAAGTAAGTAGTCACCGCCCCCTTGAGTGCGGTCAGAGAGCGTGTCAGCCTCACAAACCGCCCCTTTTGAACAAACAGTATAAAACAATGGGTTAAGAATGAACATATCAGACCAGAGAGACGTGTAGCTGCAGCTCACGTTCAAAGTGGTTCGAACTCAATTTCAACACGAGGTAGAGACGATAACGTCACCTCGCGGACAATCACTGGTACGGCTGATTAGCTAAAATATCTAAATAAGTGAATTTAAGTGGGACCATTCTACTACTCTCTTCAAACCATCGTATTCTACTCCTCTCATCACCCCACTGGGATCCATTGGCAAGGCTGGCTAGCCTATATTCAAATAATCATCCAGAACGAATGGAAGAATAACAATAGAAGATGGGTGTGGACCCCTTTTGGACAATCAGAGCCTTACAAGAGTGCAGCAAAAAGGCCCAACACACTTTCCAAGAAGGCCTGGTTTCCCGACAGAAAACCACAACGAACCAAGACATTTACACGTAAATACATTCATGATTTCTTACTACAAATGGGCGGCGGTTGGTGTGCAAAGTATATGATTACTGGGAGAGTATTTTCTAAATGTACCAAAGTATTATGTCTCTGTCTCTCTCTCTCTCTCTCACCCTCCCCATGTCTTTTGTAACAAGCCGCCATGTTGTGTCAGTCCACTAGGGACCTGTTTCTAATGTATTAAGTGTGTATGTTTATCCTGTGTTACCATTTAGTTAGCTAGTAAATAAATAATTAAACCAATTTGTGTAGTTCTAAGTAAGACTGGGTTTTTGTAGATGCAGGAGGTTACGACTGTTCACAATGATGATATGATATGAGATTATGATTAATAAATTGACTGTTTATGGATGTAATAGGTTAAGACCTTTGGAGTTTAATTTGGGAGATGGTAACTCTTTAATGAACCGCTCTCGTGGTGCCCCAAATCCTAATGAGTTAATTGTTAGATTATTAATTTAATCGGGTAACAATTAAACATAGTTAGTTGATTAGATAAACACATAACAGTCATCAGATTAATGAAAGTAAAGTCACGACACTGCCTACATCAGTGTCACAATTTTAGCTAAAGTAACATCATAGTCAACATAGCTGATAGAACTAACGCGCTAGTAAACCCACTACAATCATGCAGTACATTTTTTCTACAGTTAGTAAGCAGTTTAGCCCTTACACCGGCGGGCCCCGTGGCAATAAATAAGTAAAACCAAAAGCTTACCTTGACTTGGAAGAGTTCCAGTGTTGTGTTGGATAGCCAGCTAGCTAACATAGCATCCCTCTGTTTGAGCAGGGTGTTTGAGTTGGCTAAACTAGCAAGCTGCATGTCCTAGCTAAGTAGGTGAATCTGAAAGTGAAAAAAAAATGACTCTTTCTTGCTTCTCCTTCATTTTGGAATAAATTAATTTTTTCAAAACTGTTCAACTATTGTCTTTCTCTCTCTTTGAGTCAACTACTCTCCACATTTTATGAACTGCAATGCTAGCTAGCGGTAGTTTATGCTTTCAGTACTAGATTCATTCTCTGATCCATTGATTGGGTGGAAAACATGTCAGTTAATTGCTGCAAGAGCTCTGATAGGTTGGAGGACGTCCTCCGGAAGTTGTCATAATTACTGTGTAAGTCAATGGAAGGGGGTGAGAACCATGAGCCTCCTAGATTTTGTATTGAAGTCAATGTACCCAGAAGAGGATGGAAGCCAGCTGTCCTCTGGCTACACCATGGTGCTACCCTACAGAGTGCTGTTGAGGCTACTGTAGACCTTCATTGCAAAACAGTGTGTTTTAATAAATTATTTGGTGACGTGAATATATTTGGGAAGTTTCATCTAATAATTCTAACTTTTTAGATTTTTTTAAAACTGTATTTTTATAAAATTCACTGAGGAGGATGGTCCTCCCCTTCCTCCTCTGAGGAGCCTCCACTGATGTAAACAGCTTACAGTATGCATATCCTTTGGTAACGTTACAGTAGCATTCACTTTCAATGGGGGGGAGCTTTCAGAATTAGTGCCACCTGATTTTCTTTAGACTTTATTTTAGCTAGGTTTGCTATGTATTGCTTATTGTTCTTGTGGTAGTGTAATACATTCGTCCTGTTGGTTTCAGATGTCTAAAAAGACCCATAAGGAAGTGAATGTCCCTCTTGGGGACATTTGCCACCAGAGGGATTTGGCCAGCCAATGTGGGCAACAGGCCAGTTACAAGGCAGAAGAGGTGGTATGACCTCAAAACAAATCAAATTGTATTGGTCACATGAACATATTTAGCAGATGTTATTGCGGGTGTAGCGAAATGCTTGTGTTCCTAGCTCCAACAGTGCAGTAGTATCTAAAAATTCACAACAATACACAAATCTAAAAGTAAAAGAATGGAATTAAGAAATACATAATTAGGACGAGCAATGGCATTGACTAAAATACAGTAGAATGCAATACAGTATATACATATGAGATGTTTAAAGCAGTGTGTAAATGTCATTAAAGTGACTAGTGTTCCATTATTAAAGTGGCCAGTGATTCCATGTCTATGTAAGGGCTTTATGAATAAATTTGAATTCGGGTAGCAGCCTCTAAGGTGCAGGGTTGAGTAACAGGGTGGTAGCCAGCTAGTGATGGCTACCTAACAGTCTAATGGCCTTGAGATAGAATCTGTTTTTCAGTCTCTCGGTCCTAGCTTTGATGCACCTGTACTGACCTCGCCTTCTGGATGATAGTGGGTTGAACAGGCCGTGGCTCAGATGGTTGATGTCCTTTGTGATCTTTTTGGCCTTCTTGTGACATAGGGTGCTGTAGGTGTCCTGGAGGGCAGACAGTGTGCCCCCGGTGATGCGTTGGGCAGACCGTACCACCCACTGGAGAGCCCTGCGGTTGTGGGCAGTGCAGTTGCCGTACCAGGCGGTGATACAGCCCGACAGGATGCTCTCGATTGTGCATCTGTAAAAGTTTCTGGGGGTCTTAGAGGCTAAGACAAATTTCTTTAGCCTCCTGAGGTTGAAGAGGTGCTGTTGCTCCTTCATCACCATACTGTCTGCGTGGTTGGTTCATTTCAGATTGTCAGTGATGTCTATGCTGAGGAACTTGAAGCTTTCCACCTTCTCCACTGCGGTCCCATCGATGAGGATATGGGCGTGCTCCCTCTGCTGTTTCCTGAAGTCCACGATCAGCTCCTTCGTTTCGTTGAGGGAGAGGCTGTTTTCCTGTCACCACTCCGCCAGGGGCCTCACCTCCTCCCTGTAGGCTGTCTCGTCATTGTTGGTAATCAGGCCTACTACTGTTGTGTCATCTGCAAACTTGATGATTGAGTTGGAGGCGTGCCTGGCCACACAGTCATGGGTGAACAGGGAGTACAGGAGGGGGCTGAGCACCCACCCTTGTGGGGCCCCTGTGTTGAGGATCAGCGAAGTGGAGGTGTTGTTTCCTACCTTCACCACCTGGAGACGGCCCGTCAAGAAGTCCAGGACCCAGTTGAACAGGGCGGGATTCAGACCGAGTGTCCCGAGCTTAATGATGAGCTTGGGGGGTACTATGGTGTTGAAAGCTGAGCTATAGTCAATGAACAGCATTCTGACATAGGTATTCCTCTTGTCCAGATGGGATAGGGCAGTGTGCAGTGCGATGGCGATTGCATCGTCTGTGGATCTATTGGGGTGGTAAGCAAATTGAAGTGGGTCTAGGGTGTCAGGTAAGGTAGAGGTGATATGATCCTTAACTAGCCTCTCAAGAAGTCATCATGAAGTGATAGTCATTTAGTTCAGTTACCTTTGCTTTCTTGGGTACATCAACAATGGTGGACATCTTAAAGCAAGTGGGGACAGCAGACTGGGATATGGATTGATTGAATATGCCCGTAAACACACAGCCAGCTGGTCTGCGCATGCTCTGAGTACGCGGCTAGGGAGGCCGTCTGGGCCAGCCTTGCGAGGGTTAACATGTTTAAATGTCTTACTCACATCGGCCACGGAGAACGAGAGCCCACAGTCCTTGGGAGCAGGCCACGTCGGTGGCACTGTGTTATCCTCAAAGCGGGCGAAGAAGGTGTTTAGCTTGTCTGGGAGAAGTTGGGGCTGGTTTTCCCTTTGTAATCCGTGATAGTCTGTAGACCCTGCCACATACGTCTCGTGTCTGAGCCGTTTAATTGTGACTCCACTTTGTCTCTGTACTGACGTTTTGCCTGTTTGATTGCCTTATGGAGGGAATAACTACACTATTTGTGTTCAACCATATTCCCAGTCACCTTACCATGGTTAAATGTGGTGGTTTGCACTTTCAGTTTTGTGCGAATGCTGCCATCTATCCACGGTTTCTGGTTTGGGTAGGTTTCAATAGTCACCGTGTGAATAACAACTCAGTCACTGTGTCCATGTAAACTTCAATGTTATTCTCAGAGGCTACCCGGAACATATCCCAGTCCGCGTGATCAAAACAATCTTGAAGTATGGATTCCGATTGGTCAGACCAGCGTTGAATAGACCTTAGCACAGGTACTTCCTGTTTGAGTCAAGGTTTTTATTTTATTTATGTATTTGTTTATTTGTCAGGGACAATGCAGCGCACATTATTACATACATAATTATCACAGTCAGCCATAATAATATGTGTAGATGTGTTGCATAAAAGGTTTCTAGCCAATGGGCTAATTTGCAACCCCAGTCCCTGGTCAGGCCTTTCTAAACAGGTAATCCAAATATATAATTTTTAAAAGGACCACATAGTGTGAATTACACAATCATGCAGCAAATACATTGTATACAAACATCAACATTTCACAGTCGAGACCACATTACACAAAACAGCACATCACGTAACAACACAAGCCCCAAGCACCCAGCCGCTCACACCTGCTCACCTATACCCAACCCCAATAGTGAGGGCCTGGGCCGCTACATGACTATCTCCCATACCCAGACCCCACATGTGGGGTGATCCTTGGCAGCATGCGCAACAACCAGGCATCCAGTACAGACAATACATAACAACAAAACTGACTCAGTGGCCACATATTTGGTTTTCTTTCAGCCAGTATTTGACCTTTCTATTAAATGTTTTCAGTTCGGTTTGTGTTTTTATTTCGGTTGGTAAATCATTCCAAAAATGGGTCCCTATCACTGAAAAACATGACTGGCCGAAAGTGGTTTTGCGCCCTCTGCTATGCAGTTGCCACCCACTGCTCTCCTAGTGGCCACTCTCCTTGTGTTTATTTTTGTCACAAAAGGACAGAGTACGGCTGGAGCTAGATTATTTGCACATTTAAAAGTCAATTTGAGAAAACAGAACTTAATAAAGCTATCAAAATTTAAAAGGTTGTATTTCTGTACAATCAAACAGTGGTGCCACATGATTGGTTTCTGATCCATTATTTTCAGTGCCCGTTTGTATAATGATATAATGGGTTTGACTGTTGTCTGGGAGGCTTGGCCCCATACAGTAACACAATAAGATAAGTGAGAGAGTATCATGGCATGAAAAAACAGTAAAGCTGGCTTGACAGGTATATGATACCTTATCATTCTGAAACAGTTCAGGTTTGTCGGACAGTCTTACAGAGTTTGTTAATGTGTTTATTGAATTTGAGTTGGGAATCCAGAATAATACCTAGGAATTTAAATTCCTCAACTTCCTCTATGGCTTCTTGATCTATTTTGATAGTACACTTAGCTTTCCCTCTGATAGAGAAGCACATAGATACAGTTTTTTTTACGTTAAGCGTCAGATGGTTGTCTTTAAGCCACTGGGATATACCCTCCATTTCCTTGGTCAGGGTCTCTGCTACCACAATTGGTGTCCTAGCTGATGCATAAATTACTGTGTCGTCAGCGTACATTTGACAGTTGGCTGACTGAAAGCATGTTGGTAAATCGTTTATATACAAACTAAAAAGCAGAGGCCCCAAAATGGAGCCCTGTGGGATACCCATTGTGGATTGTAGTGGTGTTGAGAGTTCTGTGTTTATTTTAACACGTTGCTCTCTATGCTCCAGATATGATGCAAACCAGCCAATAGCATGTTCAGAGAAGTTAAAGATGGTAAGTTTATTCAAGAGTATATTGTGGTTCACGGTGTCAAGGTGAAAGCTATGTTCCCTTATTGATGTCACTCGTTAAATCCACTTTAAACAGTGTAGATGAAGGGGAGGAGACAGGTTAAAGGATTTTTAAGCCTTGAGACAATTGAGACATGGATTGTGTATGTGTGCCATTCAGAGGGTGCATGGGCAAGACAAAAGATTTAAGTGCCTTTGAACGGGGTATGGTAGTAGGTGCCAGGCGCACCGGTTTGTGTCAAGAACTGCAACGCTGCTGGGTTTTTCACACTCAACAGTTTTCCATGTGTATCAAGAATGGTCCATCAAACAAAGGACATCCAGCCAACTTGACACAACTGTGGGAAGCATTGAAGTCAACATGGGCCAGCATCCCTGTCGAATGCTTTTGACTCCTAGAGTCCATGCTCCAATGAATTGAGGCTGCTCTCAGGGTAAAAGGGGGTGAAACTCCATATTAGGAAGGTGTTCCTAATGTTTTGTACACTCTGTGTATGTGGCTCTCAGAGGAAATTGTCATTCTTCCCACTGGGCACACACTGGTTGAATCAACGTTGTTTCATGGAACCAACGTGGGATAGACGTTGATTCAACCAGTGTGTGCCCAGTGGGAAGAATGACAATTTCCTCTGAGAGCCACATACACAGAGTGTACAAAACATTAGGAACACCTTCCTAATATTGAGTTGCACCGCCTTGAAGTGACGTCTGTGCCCAGTGGGATGTGATGAATTTATAATTATATCAGGTAATATGCAGTCCACAATAAACCGCAACAGATAACTGATAATTGAAGATACTAATTCAATAAATGATGTAGCGGGAGTATACAGTGGGGCAAAAAAGTATTTAGTCAGCCACCAATTGTGCAAGTTCTCTCACTTAAAAAGATGAGAGAGGCCTGTAATTTATCATAGGTACACTTCAACTATGACAGACAAAATGAGGAAAAAAAATCCAGAAAATCACATTGTAGGATTTTTAATGAATTTATTTGCAAATTATGGTGGAAAATAAGTATTTGGTCACATACAAACAAGCAAGATTTCTGGCTCTCACAGACCTGTAACTTCTTCTTTAAGAGGCACTCGTTACCTGTATTAATGGCACCTGTTTGAACTTGTTATCAGTATAAAAGACACCTGTCCACAACCTCAAACAGTCACACTCCAAACTCCACTATGGCCAAGACCAAAGAGCTGTCAAAGGACACCAGAAACAAAATTGTAGACCTGCACCAGGTTGGGAAGACTGAATCTGCAATAGGTAAGCAGCCTGGTTTGAAGAAATCAACTGTGGGAGCAATTATTAGGAAATGGAAGACATACAAGACCACTGATAATCTTCCTCGATCTGGGGCTCCACGCAAGATCTCACCCCGTGGGGTCAAAATGATCACAAGAACGGTGAGCAAAAATCCCAGAACCACACGGGGGACCTAGTGAATGACCTGCAGAGAGCTGGGACCAAAGTAACAAAGCCTACCATCAGTAACACACTACGCCAGGGACTCAAATCCTGCAGTGCCAGGCGTGTCCCCCTGCTTAAGCCAGTACATGTTCAGGCCCGTCTGAAGTTTGCTAGAGAGCATTTGGATGATCCAGATGAGGATTGGGAGAATGTCATATGGTCAGATGAAACCAAAACAGAACTTTTTGGTAAAAACTGTCGTGTTTGGAGGACAAAGAATGCTGAGTTGCATCCAAAGAACACCATACCTACTGTAAAGCATGGGGGTGGAAACATCATGCTTTGGGGCTGTTTTTCTGCAAAGGGACCAGGACGACTGATCCGTGTAAAGGAAAGAATGAATGGGGCCATGTATTGTGAGATTTTGAGTGAAAACCTCCTTCCATCAGCAAGGGCATTGAAGATGAAACGTGGCTCGGTCTTTCAGCATGACAATGATCCCAAACACACCGCCCGGCAACGAAAGAGTGGCTTAAGTAAGAAGCATTTCAAGGTCCTGGAGTGGCCTAGCCAGTCTCCAGATCTCAACCCCATAGAAAATCTTTGGAGGGAGTTGAAAGTCCGGGTTGCCCAGCGACAGCCCCAAAACATCACTGCTCTAGAGGAGATCTGCATGGAGGAATGGGCCAAAATACCAGCAACAGTGTGTGAAAACCTTGTGAAGACTTACAGAAAACGTTTGACCTCTGTCATTGCCAACAAAGGGTATATAACAAAGTATTGCGATAAACTTTTGTTATTGACCAAATACTTATTTTCCACCATAATTTGCAAATAAATTAAAATCCTACAATGTGATTTTTCTGGATTTCTTTTTCTCATTTTGTCTGTCATAGTTGAAGTGTACCTATGATGAAAATTACAGGCCTCTCTCATCTTTTTAAGTTGGAGAACTTGCACAATTGGTGGCTGACTAAATACTTTTTTGCCCCACTGTAGTAGTAATAAGCCAACCTCATTAGAACAACACGTCTATATGTTATGATTATGCTACCACAATTGTTCCATTAACTCAGGCGATCTTAAATTCAAATGTGAAAAATAATAACACTTTTGGAGAAATATTATTTATTGGCCAAGGCAGGATTCTAACTACATTTTTAAAATACTATTGTTCCCCAGTTTTGGTGCTTGCTATGCCAGCATAGTGGGTTTGAGTCCCAGGACCACCCTTACCTAAAATGTATGCAAGCACACATGACTGTAAGTTGCTTTGGACAAAAGTGTCTGCATATATTATTTTTATTAAATTACAGTGTGTAGGAAGAGATACCTGCTTGTGTCACTCTCCCATTCATTAAAAAATATTTACTTTGATCAGAAACACACCATGTCGAAAGTAGAGACTAACTAACTTAAGTTAGAAATGGGGGAGGGATATCATAGGAATTGCCTTCAACTGTCCAATCCTTTCACGTAAGTGCAGATGAAGGAAAGGAGACAAAACCTACGAAATAAATCCTCTTCAGATGGATTGAGATGCAGCCATACTGCTGTGTCATCGTGCTATGGTAGTTTCACTTTATTTTTTCATCTCAGTAAATGTACTGTCAACAAAACAAATGCGCGCGCACGCACACACACACACAATAGTTGTAACCCAGGTCAGCTGCCCACAATCATTTCACAATGTTCAGATGACAATTGACGTTATAATACAGATACAGACAGGGGTTTAGATAAATATACATCATCCACCACACAAGCTACGTTTATTAGTGATCCTATCATGCATATTGAGAAATCATTGATTGAACAAACCATATACGGATCCACAACCACTACGTCGAGAATGTGGCTGTAATTCTTAGGGGAAATGAATGCAAGCAAACATCATGGTGTTCCATTAAACCGTTCCATCAGATGCCTCCACATCAGAATGTGCCACCTCCCAGCACTTTCTGATTATACTGTTCCATCAAACTCCCCATATCAACATGGCAATGTGTACACTGTTTCTTTGTTCATAAACTGCTGACCTTGCACACACACACTTCGTGATCTATTTGACTCTCAATATGAGGTACAGCATGTTTAATTGAATAGACCTAGAGCACTATATTTATTTATGACTCAAAGAAACTGTTTAGGACCTTAGTATGTGGGCGTTTATTTGTTAAGAGCGTATACATGTCTGATGTGATAGATATGCGTATATTGCGTTATTATCGTCGGGTAATCGGGTTAATTTATTGGGATGTTGTTATTGTTGTTTTGTGCGTACTTGCCGGGCGCCAGTAATAAAGGTGTGGTGCTGGGCTATGCTGCTATGAAGTTGAAGATGCTAAGTCATGGTGATGTAGAAATCGCGTAGCGCGCATTTAATGCATCTACTGTGATATGAATGCTTCTCGTCAATGCGCAGCGTTTAGGCGCACACAGCACAGGAGCCAGCTTCAAACGAGGTATTGTTCATCTGAATGTGTCTAAAATGTATCCGAAAAAATCACTCATTTTATTCCATGGGTGCGATGTCATTTAAGTGAAGTGGCAAGTTTTGTTTTTGTGCCGACATAAGGCCTACGCGGTTGCGTCATCAAAGGACAGCTGCGTCGGCAGTTTGACAGCCTGATTTCCATACTGACAGTCAGTGAGCCGAATGTGTCGTAGCCACATTGTTTTCTGTGTCCTTAACCGCGAAAACAACACTAGTTGGAAACTACTATTTTGGAATAAATCCCTGTAGCCTAAAAGATAATATAGCAGGGGAGGTGAGTATCTACTGATTTGAGCAGATGGGCTAGGCTACATCAGTGTGTGATGTGTATGTAATATTTTACTTTTGACATGTCCTATTGTTGTTGAATGCACTGCAGTCTAAAAGGAAGTGAAAACTGATTTAGAAGCAGATGAGTGTCACACATGACTAACTCCGCTCATATATCTCAATCTAAACTTACCTGAAAACCTGACGTTGAATTGCATCGCAATAATGGTTGAGTTGAAGAAGTTTAAGCTGCCTATCAATCGTTGTTTTTGCCACCAATCGACAGCCAGTGAAAATGAGCTCTTGCAACAGCTGCATAGTGTGTATTCGGGGCCTGATTAATGCAGGTGCTTACAGGGTCTGAAGCCCCGGTGCCCAAGCCCGTACTGGGCCCTTGCAGCAGAGAAAAATGTAGAGAAAGTTATTCGTTTGAGAGCTAAGTCTGTATAAACATTCTGATAAGTATAAATAACTACAATCTCAAGGGAATACATTTATCAATAATGAGAATATAGCTGATTTATGGATTTATGGAGTGATTCATGATTATGAATGAACATAAACAAGATAAAGGTAATGATTTTGAATGTTGTCATCAGCATTATTAGTATATTGAGTGGTTTCAGATTATGTGCATCTTATCAGTTGTTCCAGTGAACAGAGTTTAACCCTTCCCCTGAATAGGAAGTTATATAACAACTGGGTTCAGTAACTTTGTTCAGCTTTAGGGCCTATGGTTTGATATATTGTCTAATCATTGTTTGACTTGTATGTTGACTTTTAAGTTCTTGGAAAAAATATTTTCTTTGTTGTCAAATATGTCTGTGCCAGATACCTTATGACAATGTAAAATAGTGACACACACACACACACACACACACACACACACACACACACACAATCGTATTCTATACGTTTTGTAGTGTGTCACCTGTCTGTCAGAATCACCTTCTCATTAGTCATAATGTTGAAACGTGTGTGTGTGTGTACTGTACATGCGCACATCCTGTTATGAAATAATTCAACACTTTTCTAAAATCCAATTGAACTGAAGTGAAACAATTGTTTTGATCCCATTGACAAAACGAATGTTAGATAACTGCTTTGTTGGCAGTTCATGTTTAATTTGCAGGCCATGTTTGGTTGCTCAGCATGTAACCTCTAGCCTGAAATGATTTTATTGACATGGATAATGGTGTCAAGCAGCATTGAGTGAATACTGTAGTGTCATGCTATGACATAACAAATACCATTGTAAATGCCTCTAGTCAGGTTGTTAAATGATGATCGGGATGAGCTGAGGAGAGGAAGCCACTTCAAAGTATTGAGATGCAACCCTCAGTGATAGAACAGCACTGTATGTTCTCGTTGGTTCTGTTACATGTGGACACACCCTCTGTTGAGTCTGTCAATGGTTCACTTTTGGCTACCGTCACAGTGACTGAATAGTGTGTGCTGTAAAACTGTGTAAAAGTGTTAAACAAATTAAAATATATTTGAGATTCTTCAAAGTAGCCACTGTTTGCCTTGATGACAGCTTTGCACACTCTTGGCATTTTCTCAACCAGCTTCATGAGGTAGTCACCTGGAAGGAATTTCAATTAACAAGTGTGCCTTGTTAAAAGTTAATTTGTGGAATTTCTTTCATTCTTAATGTGTTTGAGCCAATCAGTTGTGTTGTGACAAGGTAGGGGTGGTATACAGAAGATGGCCCTACTTGGTAGAAGACCAAGTCCATATTATGGCAAGAACACCTCAAATAAGCAAAGAGAAACTACAGTCCATCATTACTTTAAGACCTGAAGGTCAGTCAATCTGGAAAATTTCAGGAACTTTGAAAGTTTCTTTTAAGTGCAGTCGCCAAAACCATCAAGCGCTATGATGAAACTGGCTCTCATGAGGACCGCCACAGGAAAGGAAGACCCAGAGTTACCTCTGCTGCAGAGGATAAGTTCATTAGAGTTAACTGCACCTTAGATTGCAACCCAAATAAATTCTTCCCAGATTTCAAGTAACGGACACATATCATCAACTATTCAGAAGAGACTGCGTGAATCAGGCCTTCATGGTCGAATTGCTGCAAAGAAACCACTACTAAAGGACACCAGTAAGAAGAAAAGACTTGCTTGGGCCAAGAAACAAAAGCAATGGACATTAGACTGCTGGAAATCTGTCCTTTGGTCTGATGAGTAAATATTTGAGATTTTTGGTTCCAACCGCCTAGTCTTTGTGAGACATGGAGTAGGTGAACGGATGATCTCCACGTGTGGTTCCCACCATGAAGCATGGAGGAGGAGGTGTGGGGGTGCTTTGCTGGTGACACTGTCTGTGATTTTATTTAGAATTCAATACTTAACCAGCATAGCTACCACAGCATTCTGCAGCGATAAGCCATCTGATCTGGTTTGAGCTTAGTGGGACGATCATTTGTTTTTCAACGGGACAATGACCCAACACACCTCCAGGCTGTGTAAGGGCTATTTGACCAAGAAAGAGAGTGATGGAGTGCTATATCAGATGGCCTGGCCTCCACCATCATCCGACCTCAACCCAATTGAAATGGTTGGACTGCAGAGTGAAGGAAAAGCAACCAACAAGTGCTCAGCATATGTTGGAACTCCTTCAAGACTGTTGGAAAAGCATTCCTCGTGAAGCTGGTTGAGAGAATGCCACGAGTGTGCAAAGCTGTCATCAAGGCAAAGGGTGGCTACTTTGAAAAATATAAAATAAACTTTGATTTGTTTAACACTTCTTTTGTTACTACATGATTCCATATGTGTTATTTCATCGTTTTGATGTCTTCTATTATTCTACTATGTAGTAAATAGTAAAAATAAAGAAAAGCCCTTGAAGGAGTAGGTGTGTCCAAACTTTGGACTGGTACTGTAAGTCAGCAGTGTAACTTTGTTTCAGTAGTTGAAGCTCTGCAGATTTTTCACACTGTCTGCTGTGGACTGTACGCTTATTTGCTGTGTTGACAGGGTTAGTTTTGGTGTGTTAAAACCCTTTAAGCCAGATCAGGAGTTCAGTACCAGGGGACACAGCTCAGGACAATGGACCTTTTTATAGGATGTAGTAGGGTGTGTGTGTGTATGAAGGTCTCTTTCTCTCCCTCACTCCTGCTCTTTTTCAATCCCTATCTCCTCTCTTTTTGCCATTTACCACTCTCTTTCCTTATCCCCTTTCGCTCTCTCTCTCCTGCCTGGTGGGTTTAGGTCTTGTGACTTGTGATCAGGCTAGCTGTAGGGTGACACACACCATGCTTATATCATTTCTGGTATGATTGTTTGTCCTCTCGTCTATTTATATACCTTAAGGAAGTGAAACTATACTCGAGGTCTCACATAGTTTACCCAATAGCAATGTTTCATATTTATACTGAACAACAATATAATCTCAATATGTAAAGTGTTGGTCCCATCTTTCATGAGCTGAAATAAAAGATCCCAGATATGTTCCATATGCACACAAATCTTATTTCCCCTAAATTTTGTTTACATCCCTGTTAGTGAAGATTTCTCCTTTGCCAAGATAATCCATCCACCTGACAGGTGTGGCATATCAAGAAGCTGATTAAACAGCATGATTATTACACAGGTGCACCTTGTGCTGGGGACAAAAGGCCACTCTAAAATGTGCCGTTTTGTCACACAATACAGTGCCACAGATGTCTCAAGTTTTGAGGGAGCGTGTAATTGGCATGCTGACTGCAGGAATGTCCATCAGAGCTGTCGTTTCAGAGAATTTGTCAGTACGTCCAACCGGCCTCAACCTCAGACCAGGTATAACCATGCCAGGCCAGGACCTCCACATCTGGCTTCTTCACCTGCGGGATCGTCTGAGACCAGCCACCCGCACAGCTGATGAAACTGTTGGCTTGCACAGCAGAAGGACTTCTGCACAAACTGTCAGAAACCGTCTCGGTGAAGCTGATCTGCGTGCTCGTCTTCCTCACAAGGGTCTTGACCTGACTGCAGTTTGGTGTCGAAACCGACTTCAGTGGGAAAATGCTCACCTTCGATGGCCACTGGCACGCTGGAGAAGTGTGCTCTTCAATTGTACCGGGCAGATGGCGTTGTGTGGGCGAGCGGTTTGCTGATGTCAACGTTGTGAAGAGAGGCCCATTGTCGTGCCATTCATCTGCCACCATCACCTCATGTTTCAGCATGATAATCCACGGCCCCATGTCACAATGATCTGTACACAATTCCTGGAAGCTGAAAATGTCCCAGTTCTTCCGTGGCCTGCATACTCACGAGACATGTTACCCATTGAGCATGTTTGGGATCCTCTGGATTGACGTGTACGATCGCTTGTTCCAGTTCCCACCAATATCCAACAACTTCGCACAGCCTTTGAAGAGGAGTGGGATTACAGGCCAAAATCAACAGGCTGATCAACTCTATGCGAAGGAGATGTGTCACGCTTCATGAGGCAAATGGTGGTCACACCAGTTATTGACTGGTTTTCTGATCCACGACCCCTACCTCTTTTGTTTAAGGAATCTGTGACCAACCGATGCTTATCTGTATTCCCTGTCATGGGAAAACCATAGATTAGGGCCTAATTAATTTATTACAATTGACTGATTTCCTCATGTTGCATGCAGCCTTTTAATTTTTTAATGTTTATAATTATTATTTTGTGTGTACATGAAGTTGGTAATTCTTTTACGAGCAGAACAGCTTAATTTCCAAAAGTTTAAAACCATTTGTTTTTGAGATAGTCACCAATGCTGTGTTCTATTCTTTAGGTATGCCAAAGCTAATTTTAAAGGATATGTTACGAGCTCAACCATTTTAACCAAAATTACAATTATGTCTAACTGTGGTCATTTGCATGACAATGAATCTTTACTCAAAATTCCATAATCATCACTGTCCTAGGTCTGTTGAGAGTGGTGTGTGTGTGTGTGTGTGTGTGTGTGTGGGGGTTAAAACATTTGATATATATATATATATATATATATATACACACACACACACACACACACACACACACACACACACACACACACACACACACCCCCCCACACCATTGGATACACACATGCTGCCTCTCCTAATGACGGTATTGTCTTAATTTGCTCCCAGACAAACAGAAGCCACCAGACCATCCCTGTGGTCATCTATCTTGGACATAGTGGATTTAGAGGACAACAAGTGAAGAATGGCCAACCAATGATTCATCCCTGAACCCCAGAACTGGAGGTCCAACACCAAAGGACCAAGCTGGAATCTCATGGACTAAATCAGAAATATCTACTCTAAAGATGAAATCACTGGACTAAACTAGAACTCCATGGACTAAATAGGAATAGTTCTTAAACCAGGAATATCAGGACCAAAGCTTAAATATCATGGACTAATTTAGGCATTTCTGGACTAAAATTGGAATATTTGGACTGAATATGGAATTGCTGGACTGAACTAGAAGTCTTTGGATGAAATCAGTAATCTCAGCAACATGACCGATTTCTTCTGTGATATCTGACTAACTAGCGTTGATGTGTGTGTTGCAGCTATGCTAGAGAGGTGAAAATATTATCAACACATTGCCACCACTAATGGATGCGGAAGTTATAATTATCAAATCGGACAAATGGAGCGGTACGTGGCTGTTACTTGTATAGGACTTTGATTTTGTAATAACAGATACTGTGTGGAATACCCCACTCCTCCTGAAAGTTTAGTAATATCGACAAGTATCACGTGTTGAGTGGCTATGCACTGTCACAATCATTCAAAGAGGATTAATCGTGTGCAAAAGTCGACCTGGTGGATTCAGGGAAAATGCTTAGTCCATTGATTGGTTAATCAGTCCCTAAGACAGACAAACTCCCCCCAACCTCCGCCCCCTCAGTCGGGATGCTGTGCCCCAGGAAGAAGCGCCTCACCAGGGATGCAGATTTCTCTGCCATCGCGGTGCCATCGATGCGGGGGTCTGGGTACCTGGACTACACCATAGAGACCCACCCCCTCCAGAGCCCTGCAGGCCATGGAGGACTTCAGAAGGCACGATATGCTGTGTGACATCACCCTACACGTCACCTATAAGGACACGACCGCCGACTTCAAGGTGAGAAGGCTGCTCTTTGTTCCTACTTATACAGCTGTATAAGGTGATACTTGACTGCAAAATACAGCGTTATCCTTGTGCATTACCCCAAGGGTTTGCTTATCAAAGTAAAAGGCTGTAAAATACTTTATTAGTTGAATCAGGTGTTTTACTGCTTGGTTGGAGTAAAAGCCTGCACCCCACCCACATGTATAAGATTGGCCACACCTCCCCTCCCAACCTCAGGTGCATAAAGTGGTGCTGGCGTCCTGCAGCCCGTACTTCAAAGCCATGTTCACCAGCAGCTTTAAGGAGTGCCACGCCTCCGAGGTGACGTTACGTGATGTCTGCCCCCTGGTGGTAGGGAGGCTCATTGACTTCGCCTACACCTCACGCATCACCGTGGGGGAGAAGTGTGTGCTGCACGTCCTACTGGCCGCCATGAGGTAAGAGTCTATGTGGTGACATAAATAATTGGAATGGTAGATGGTCTACATATAAAGTTCTTCCTGGTGTCTTCTGTACCTTTAAGGCGTGTTGTGACTACCTCATTGAACATGTCTAAAATGACCGTGTGTATGTGTGTGTGTCAGGTACCAGATAGAAGACGTGGCTAAGGCTTGCTGTGACTACCTCACTAAAAACTTGGAGCCGGCCAACGTGATCGGCATCGCTCGCTTCGCTGAGGAGATTGGCTGCACTGAGCTGCACCTGAAGAGCCGCGAGTACATCAACACACACTTCAACGAGGTAGGAACCACACAAAGTGTATCTCACTCAAATAATGTAGCCAATATGGCTGGCTATGTGTCTGAAGTGACCTCAAGTAACCTTTCAGATGTGGGCTGGATTTGGGCCAAAATAATGTTGCTGTCTGTCAAGCAGCTGTCATATTGCTGTACATAAAGACTATAAAACATAGAGACAAAGACGATTCTGCCTTTTGTTGATAGACGTTAGAGTAACCATTGTGGCTCCAACAGGCCCTGACATACAGACTCCACACTAGAGACCATTACAGCATCCATAATGTTCTCACACTGTGAAGAGCAGGAAGCCACTGAAGGGGTTATGGTTTTCGTAGGAATCCCAGAGCTTCCACAATGTAGGGTTGCGCGCATGTAAACAGTATATAAACCCTTCATCAGTTCTAGAGTGAAAGCATTAGAAATGTGCTTATGCTTATCATCAGGCTTGAATTCGAAATTTTACAGGATTCTCTGACCTTTCTTGTACATGTACAGTGCCTTCAGAAAATATTCACATCCCTTGACTTTTTCCACATTTTGTTGTTTACAAAGTGGGTTTAAATTTGTCATTTTTGGTAAACAATCTCTGTCAAAGTGGAAGAATAATTCTAACATTTAGAAAAAATATAAACTCAGCAAAAAAAAGAAACGTCCCATTTTCAGGACCCTGTCTTTCAAAGATAATTTGTAAAAATCCAAATAACTTCACAGATCTTCATTGTAAAGGGTTTAAACACTGTTTCCCATGCTTGTTCAATGAACCATAAACAATTAATGAACATGCACCTGTGGAACGGTCGTTAAGACACTAACAGCTTACAGACGGTAGGCAATTAAGGTCACAGTAATGAAAACTTAGGACACTAAAGAGGCGTTTCTACTGACTCTGAAAAACACCAAATGAAAGATGCCCAGGGTCGTGCCTTAGGCATGCTGCAAGGACACATGAGGACTGCAGATGTGGCCAGGGCAATAAATTGCAATGTCTGTACTGTGAGACGCCTAAGACAGTGCTACAGGGAGACGGGATGGACAGCTGATCGTTCTCACAGTGGCAGACCACTTGTAACAACACCTGCACAGGATCGGTACATCCGAACATCACACCTGCGGGACAGGTACAGGATGGCAACAGCAACTGCCCGAGTTACACAAGGAACGCACAATCCCTCCATCAGTGCTCAGACTGTCTGCAATAGGCTGAGAGAGGCTGGACTGAGGGCCTGTAGGCCTGTTGTAAGGCAGGTCCTCACCAGACATCACCGGCAACAACGTCGCCTATGGGCACAAACCCACCGTCGCTGGACCAGACAGGACTGGCAAAAAGTGCTCTTCACTGACGAGTCGCGGTTTTGTCTCACCAGGGGTGATAGTCGGATTCGCATTTACCGTCAAAGGAGCGTTACACCGAGGCCTGTGCTCTGGAGCGGGATCGATTTGGAGGTGGAGGGTCCGTCATGATCTGGGTGCAGTCCATGAGGAGGAGATGCACTGCAGTACTTAATGCAGCTGGTGGCCACAACAGATACTGACTTACTTCACCATGCTCAAAGTGATATTCAGCATCTGCTTTTTTATTTTTACCCATCTACCAGTCGGTGCCCCTTCTTTGCGAGCATTAAAAACCTCCCTGGTCTTTGGTTGAATCTATGCTTAAAATTCACTATTCGATTGAGGGACCTTACAATTATCTGTATGTGTGGGGTACAGAGATGAGGTAGTCATTCAAAGATCATGTTAAATACTATTGATCACAGAGTGAGTTCATGCAAATGATGATGTGACTTGTTAAGCACAGTCTTACTCCTGAACTTATTTAGGCTTGCCATAAGGAAGGGGTTGATTACTTAATGACTCAAGACATTTCAGCTTTTCATTTTTTAAATTAAATATCGAAAAATGTTCTACAAACAAAATCACACTTATTCATGCCGTAGCACAACAAGATGTGGAAGAAGTATAGGGGTGTGAATACTTTCTGAAGGCAATGGAAAGTTGTTCATGGCAGTGAATCTCAAGTAGTAGACTCCTCTTACTGGTGGTGTGGAGATACCTGGAGCAGAGGACAAGAACATTTTGGATACACGCTTTAATATAGCTTGAACTCCTAGACTAAAGTCAATCAAAAACAGTCTATATGGTTGGGCCGTAACGTTGTAGGCCTTGCCGATGTCGGTGATGACTGGTGTAGACCAGGGTGGTGACACTATTGAAGGGGCCTACAGGTCCATTGTGGCTCAAACCAGCAGAGAAGGCCACTTTTGGTTTGACGGGAACACAGGAGAGAAAACGGTAGAATGACTTGATGATACTGATACAATTACATCATTCTTCTATTCTCCGAGTGCAAACGACAGTATATTTTATGGTTCACGTTCTCAATGGTATTCAATACATTATACTTGTGCAACAGTGAATTCTGCAGCAATGTAGATTTAGTGAAATGAACTGATCCCCAACTCAAAGGCAATGTTGTTTACATCCGTTTCACTATAACTGCAGCTGCCCTCGACAGCTCCCTCACCTGGCTCTCACTGATACTGTCTGGCCTCCAGGCCTGAAAACAACAGACATTTTCACACTAAGAGTCACCAGTAACTTTACATCCAACATGAAACAATGTTAACCCTTCCTCAAGTCATTATAAACAGCGGGACGCTGTGACTGACTTATTTCCTTCAATTTACACCTTTTACAACCATACCTGTTGTCCTTTATCTTCAGCTTCCCCGTGGTGGCTTCTAAGGTCCACCACCTCAGCCTCATTGGTTGTCAGTCTGACCTCCATGTTCCTCAGCTTCTCTCTCTGCTCCACTACGATGGTTCCCAGGTTGTGCACCATGTCTCTCAGCTCCTTCATCTCAGTCCAGATGTCAGGGGTGGTGGTCTGTTCATTGGTCGTCTCTGTAGCGTCGGTCCCTCGGCTCTCTCTCCCTGCACTGTGTCCCTGTTGAGTGATGTCACTCTCTGTCCCCTCCACTCTCCTCCTGAGTCCATGCCCCAGACAGACAGAACACCCTCCACTCTCCTCCTGAGTCCATGCCCCAGACAGACAGAACACCCTCCACTCTCCTCCTGAGTCCATGCCCCAGACAGACAGAACACCCTCCACTCTCCTCCTGAGTCCATGCCCCAGACAGACCGAACAGCAACACCAGCAGAGCTATAGTACCCCTCATTCTGAAACAATACCTGTTCAGATATGATACACTTCATGAGGCTCAGGCCCCTCCTTATATACCCTCCTTATATACACACACATCTCAGTTAAGCAGTACGTGTACAAGACACGTCATTAAAAAGTCAAGGTTGGTAAGTTTGATCAATGTTGTATAAGACCATGAGAAGTCTGCAACTGTTGTTTGGTGAAGGGTCCCCTGACGTCACCTGTTCCCTATAGACAAAAACAGTGTGCTTAGCCGGACATAGAAATGCTTTGACGGACTGTGTGTGTGAGCATGTGACGCGTGTTGACTGTGTGTCTATTTGTCCCTACCCCAGGTAACCAAAGAGGAGGAGTTCTTCAGTCTGTCTCACTGTCAGCTGTTGGAGCTCATCAGCCAGGACAGCCTCAAGGTGCTCTGTGAGTCAGAGGTATGGATTTGATTTATATTCTATAAACATGGTTTATCCTGAGGTGTATATTTATATACTTCACTTATATGCATATTTCTGTGTGAAAATCAAGATAACCGTCTGCCAAAGTCTGACCATGAGCTCCTTGATGTCAGGTGTACAAGGCCTGTACAGACTGGGTGCGATGGGACGTGGAGAGCAGAGCTCCGTATCTCCACGCCCTCCTCAATGCTCTCCACGTCTACGCTCTGCCTCCCAAGTTCATCAAGATACAGCTCCAGTCCTGCCCCATCCTCAGCAAGGCAAGTCTCTATCTATGAAACCTATGTTGTCTATTCATCTATGACCGGCTGCTGGGATTGATTGATAGATTGAGGAATACCAAATTCGATCATTTTTATATTTTCATGTTCCTTCATTCCAGGCCAACTCCTGTAGAGACTTCCTGTCTAAGATATTCCAGGAAATGGCGTTGAGGAAGCCCCTCCCCCCTGCGCCTCACCGTGGAACACAGCTTATCTACGTAGCCGGAGGGTACTCTTCAATCATATGATGGGATTGGGTGTAGTAGGATAGTAGAGCGTAGGACACGATACAATGAGATAATTGGATGATATGATATCATACGAGTATGATGATAAAATCCTGATATGGTTATGTACTGTCTGATCCTCCTGTGTTCCATCCCAGGTATCGGCAGCACTCTCTGTCTTCTATGGAGGCCTATGACCCTGGTAGGAACGTCTGGCTGAAGCTAGCTGACATGGGCTCTCCCTGCAGTGGCCTGGGCTCCTGTGTGCTGTTTGGCCTGCTCTACACGGTACGCGAACGCACGCACACACCTTGCTTTTTACGGCCTTGTATGTCTATCTAACCCTTCCCCCTCTCCATCCTTCCCTCCCTCTCTTCCTCCCTCTTTCCCTCATCCTCAGGTGGGAGGCAGGAACCTGTCCCTACAGAACAACACTGAGTCCAGTTCCCTGTGCTGTTACAACCCCATGACCAATCAGTGGAGCCAGCACGCCTCCCTCAACACCCCCAGGAACAGGGTGGGGGTGGCCGTGGTGGACGGGAGCATTTACGCCGTGGGGGGGTCCCAGGGGTCCACACATCATAACACTGTGGAGAGGTGAGGTAGAGGAGAGAGAAATAATGAGGAGAAGAGGGGGGGTAGTGTAAATTCCCCAAGATAATGTAGAAATTCCTGAGCCCAAGGTGGGGGACTAATTAGTGTGACAGCCTTTGGTCCGGCTGTGTTGGTACCCACTTCCAAGGAATGTCAATCTGGTAGGGAATGCTTCACAACTCGCTGCTGAGCGGCTAACAGGTAGGGAATCATCTTCACCGGAATGTCATTACAGGACCCGTGGCTCTGGTAGAATACATCAGAGATGTGTCCTTCCTGCCTATCTTCCTTCTATCCACCCTTGCCTCTCCTCTCCGCTGCTCTCCCATCCTCCCACAAAGCGTGTTACTAGACACCGCACAAAGCTTGTAGCTTTAGTTAATCCACTAAGTTATCTGGCTCCTATACAGTGAGTTAGTTATACTATCTAACTCACACTCTGATAGCTCCTACAGTCCCATGCACTCAGGTCATGATGATAACAATGATAATGAGCATTAAAGTTGCACTATGCTATGCAGAAATCGCTCCACCATTTCCGGGTTGCAAAAATTCTAATAGTTCACCTCATTTCAATTTATGTGACAAAACAAGCAAGTATAATGTAGAGAATCATTGTACCATCTAAATATATTTTCCATAACCGAAAAATATTGTATTTTCAGCTGTTTGAAGCTGGTGTACAAAACCAAAAGTAAAAGATGCAAAAGCGGCAACTTAAGAATGGGAAGCTTAGAAATAACGCACATAGAGCAGATCTACTGCTTCTTAGACTTGCTTTCTTTAACTCACATTTCTATGTGAATTTGGTCGGGTTGCCTAAAAAGTTACACAGCTTAAAGACAACAACCACCATAAATTCTCTCTCTCTCTCTCTCTGCCAGGTATGACCCAGAGGCGAACTGCTGGGTGTTTGTGAGCCCCATGTCAGTAGCCCGTCTGGGGCCGGGGGTAGCAGGTTGTGGGGGGTCTCTGTACGTGGTAGGAGGGTTTGACGGCCAGAACCGCTGGAACACAGCAGAGAGGTTCCACCCCGACTCCAACACCTGGCACCAACTGGCCCCCATGACCACTGTACGCAGCGGACTGGGTGAGTGCGTGTGTGTGTGTGTGTGTGTACACCTGTCAGTGTGTGGATAACGTCTCTCTCTCTGTTTCTCCCTCTGTGTGTGTGTGTGTGCGCAGGTTTGGTGTGTGTGGACTCGTACCTGTATGCAGTTGGAGGGTATGACGGTCATACCCAGCTCAGCTCCATGGAGAGGTACAGTGTAACCAGAGATGTGTGGGAGCCAGTGGCCTCCATGCAGCACTGCCGCAGCGCTCACGGGGTCACCATCTACCAGGGACGAATCTTCGTACTGGGTGAGTCTGGAGGAACCTGCTATCTCTCTGGAGAGTTTGGCCAACTTTAGAACCAGATACCATGTTGCTGCTGCTGAGCCTTTGATTCACTCATCCTGTTTCCCTCTCTCTCTCCTCTTCCTCTCTCTCCCCCTCCATCCCTCTCTCTCCTCTTCCTCTCTCTCCTCTTCCCCTCTCTCCCACTCCATCCCTCTCTCTCTCCTCTTCCTCTCTCTCCCCCTCCATCCTTCTCTCTCTCTCCTCTTCCTCTCTCTCCCCCTCTATCTCTCTCTCCTCTTCCTCTCTCTCCCCCTCCATCCCTCTCTCCTCTTCCTCTCTCTCCCCCTCCATCCCTCTCTCTCTCCCACTCCATCCCTCTCTTTCTCTCCCCCTCCATACCTGCCTCCAGGTGGTTTTAACTCCACAGGGTTTCTGTCCAGTGTTGAGAGTTACTGCCCTGACACCAACCAGTGGACGTCCATCACCAGCATGTTGCTAGGACGCAGTGGAATGGCCGTCGCAGTAACAATGGAGCCCTGCCCCGGCAACCTGCCCGAGGAGGAAGAAGAAGAGGAAGTGGCATAGAGTTATAGCGAGGAGACATGACTCATCATAATTATTTTTATATCTGACTCAACATGGCGGCAGAGCAGGACTTGTTGCAATAGAATTAGAATGAGTAGAAAGGACAAAGCTCTTAGATCACTTTTATCCAAAGCCACAAAGTTTGCGTTAATCAGGAATGTTTGTTCTGATCATTCTAATTCTATGTGGAGTCAGTAGGAAGTGGACCAGGGGGAGGAAGTGATCTCACAATGACTTCAAAGTGACCTCACCATTATTAGGGTGCTACAGACATAGAGTTAGGAATTAGAATACTAGAATGGACATGAACCTTCGTATGATGCCATTATAAGACACATTGTCTGAATCACTAAATGGGCTGTCACTCCCAAACAGAAGACAACTGCATTGGTCACAATTTATTTTTAAGTGTATCAACTTAAATTTAAGGAACACCTAACTTTACAAGACTCAGATTACTTATTTTAACAGCAGCAGCAATTACAAAGTCCAAGGGTACAGAGTAAGACCTTTCAGATACGAAGGCCCAACTGACTGGAATCATTTACTTATAGAAAAAACACAGTGAATTTAAGAAAACATTTGAAAAATGTTAAGAACAGTTTGTGTTTTTAACTAGCTAATAGAAACATCACCATGTGAAGATATTTGTATGTACAGTTAAAGTCGGAAGTTTACATACACCTTAGCCAAATACATTTAAACTCAGTTTTTCACAATTAATGACATTTAATCCCTGTCTTAGGTCAGTTACGATCATCACTTTATTTTAAGAATGTGAAATGTCAGATTAATAGAGATAATGATTTATTTCAGCTTTTATTTCTTTCATCACATTCCCAGTGGGTCAGAGGTTTACATACACTCAATTCGTATTTGGTAGCATTGCCTTTAAATTGTTTAACTTGGGTCAAATGTTTCAGGTAGCCTTCCACAAGCTTCCCACAATAAGTTGGGTGAATTTTGGCCCATTCCTCCTGACAGAGCGGGTGTAACTGAGTCAGGTTTGTAGGCCTCCTTGCTCGCACACGCTTTTTCAGTTCTGCCCACAAATTTTCTATAGGATTGAGGTCAGGGCTTTGTGATGGCCACTCCAATACCTTGACTTTGTTGTCCTTGAGCCATTTTGCCACAATTTTGGAAGTATGCTTGGGGTCATTGTCCATTTGGAAGACCCATTTGCGACCAAGCTTTAACTTCCTGACTGATGTCTTGCTTCAATATATCCACATAATTTTCCTTCCTCATGATGCCATCTATTTTGTGAAGTGCACCAGTCCCTCCTGCAGCAAAGCACCCCCACAACATGATGCCACCCCCATGCATCACGGTTGGGATGGTGTTCTTCGTCTTGCAAACCTCCCCCTTTTTCCTCCAAACATAACAATGGTCATTATGGCCAAACAGTTCTATTTTTGTTTCATCAGACCAGAGGACATTTCTCCAAAAAGTACATTCTTTGACCCCATGTGCAGTTGCAAACCGTAGTCTGGCTTTTTTATGGCGGTTTTGGAGCAGTGGCTTCTTCCTTGCTAAGCGGCCTTTCAGGTTATGTCGATATAGGACTCGTTTTACTGTGGATATAGGTACTTTTGTACCGGTTTCCTCCAGCATCTTCACAAGGTCCTTTGCACTTTTCGCACAAAAGTACGTTCATCTCTGGGAGACAGAATGCATCTCCTTCCTGAGTGGTATGACGGCAGCATGGTCCCATGGTGTTTATACTTGCATACTATTGTTTGTACAGATGAACATGGTACCTTCAGGCATTTGGAAATTGCTCCCAAGGATGAACCAGACTTGTGGAGGTCTACAATTTCTTTTCTTATGTCTTGGTTGATTTATTTTGATTTTCCCATGTCAAGCAAAGAGGCACTGAGTTTGAAGGTAGGCCTTGAAATACGTCCACAGTTACACCTCCAATTCACTCAAATGATGTCAATTAGAAGCTTCTAAAGCCATGACATCATTTTCTGGACTTTTCCAAGCTATTTAAAGGCACAGTCAACTTGGTGTATGTAAACGTCTGACCCACTGGAATTGTGATACAGTGAAATAATCTGTCTGTAAACAATTGTTGGAAAAATGTCATGCACAAAGTAGATGTCCTAACCGACTTGCCAAAACTATAGTTTGTTAACACGAAATTTGTGGAGTGGTTGAAAAACGAGTTTTAATGACTCCAAACTAAGTGTATGTAAACTTCCGACTTCAACTGTATATATTATAGGTACTTAGTTTAATTAATAGTTGGAGCAGTAGTTTTATTAATAGTTGTAGTAGTTTTATTAGTAGTTGGAGCAGTAGTTTTATTAATAGTTGTAGTAGTTTAATTAGTAGTTGGAGCAGTAGTTTTATTAGTAGTTGAAACAGTAGTTGTATTAGTAGTTGGAGCAGTAGTTTTATTAATAGTTGTAGTAGTTTTATTAGTAGTTGGAGCAGTAGTTGGAGTAGTAGTTGTACAACTTTTTTATTCTGCTAATGCATTTTTATTTTGTTATTATTAGACAGTAGTTATTCTAAGTATTGTTTGTTTAGTTTTTTTCATTTGGACACTTGAAAACGAGATGGTGCATCTCAAGAGATTTCAAATACATAAATAAATGATGGGATATAGGTCAGCCATTTTGGTCAGGGAGTTTGTCAACCATGGTTTGCCAGTGCTGTGATAGTGTCAAATAATGAATTTGAAGAATTTATCTGCACTGTATGTGTGTTAGCTTGCCAGCTAGTTTTTAGAGGACTGATTCCATAATTGGAAAAATGTAACTGCCAATATGCCAACATTCTATTTAAACAATGCAGTCAAACCACAGCCATACACTGGCTGGAATCAGTTGATGATAGGACTTGGACCAGTTGTAAATGCAACAAGTACTGATATTGTATCATATATCACTCTGGTTGACAGTAATTCTATTAGATAATTTCCAATATCACATGCCTTACTTAAATTTTCCTGCATACATAACACCAGATTATGCCTTTACTGCCATTAATTCCAATTAGACTGGTTTGGTTTTCTCCCTGACCACAATGGCTGCCATTTTCTCCCCATTCTGGAACCTTGAGGGTTTATGACATATCCCCTCTAGTAATTTAATGGGGTCTATATTGCTACAGAACTCATCTCAGAGACTCTTCTAATTGACTGTGCCATCATGTCCCCTCTCTCTATTGACAACTCTGACCATAAATCTAGCAGTTTTTCACATGCAGTGTTTTCATAATCCAAGTGCACCTTATTATAGTTCACATACACTGTTTGTTGTCTTGTCCACATAATAGGAGGAAGCTCCAGAGAAGCTGAAATGAAGACAGTGCTCTAGAGAGGAACCAGGCTATGAGGGGTGGCCAGTCCTCTTCTGGCTGGGCCGGGTGGAGATTATAACAGAACATGGCCAAGATGTTCAAACGTTCATAGATGACCAGCAGGGTCAAATAATAATAATCACAGTGGTTGTCAAGGGTGCAACAGGTCAGCACCTCAGGAGTAAATGTCAGTTGGCTTTTCATAGCCGATCATTCAGAGTATCTCTATCGCTCCTGCTGTCTCTAGAGAGTTGAAAACAGCAGGTCTGGGACAGGTAGCACGTCCGGTGAACAGGTCAGGGTTCCATAGCCACAGGCAGAACAGTTGAAACTGTAGCAGCAGCACGGACAGGTGGACTGGGGACAGCAAGGAGTCATCAGGCCAGGTAGTCCTGAGGCATGGTCCTAGGGCTCAGGTCCTCTGAGAGAGAAAGCGAGAGAATTTGAGAGCATAATTAAATTCACACAGGACACCGGATAAGACAGGAGAAATACCCTAGCCCCCCGACACAAACTACTGCAGCATAAATACTGGAGGCTGAGACAGGATGGGTCGGGAGACACTGTGGCCCAGTCCGACGATACCCCCGGGCAGGGCCAAACAGGCAGGATATAACCCCACCCACTTTGCCAAAGCACAGCCCCCACACCACTAGAGGGATATCTTCAACCACCAACTTACCATCCTGAGACAAGGCCGAGTATAGCCCACAAAGGTCTCCGCCACGGCACAACCCAAGGGGGGGCGCCAACCCGGACAGGAAGATCACGTCAGTGACTCAACCCACTCAAGCGACGCACCCCTCCTAGGGACGACATGGAGGAGCACCAGTAGGCGCCAGTGACTCAGCCCCTGTAATAGGGTAAGAGACAGAGAATCCCAGTGGAGAGAGGGGAACCGGCCAGGCAGAGACAGCAAGGACGGTTCGTTGCTCCAGTGCCTTTCCGTTCACCTTCACACTCCTGGGCCAGACTACACTCAATCATAGGACCTACTGAAGAGATGAGTCTTCAATAAGACTTAAAGATTGAGACCGAGTCTGCGTCTCTCACATGGATAGGCAGACCATTCCATAAAAATTGAGCTCTATAGAAGAAAGCCCTGCCTCCAGCTGTTTGCTTAGAAATTCTAGGGACAGTCAGGAGGCCTGCGTCTTGTGACCGTAGCGTACGTGTAGGTATGTACGGCAGGACCAAATCGGAAAGATAGGTAGGAGCAAGCCCATGTAATGCTTTGTAGGTTAGCAGTAAAACCTTGAAATCAGCCCTTGCCTTAACAGGAAGCCAGTATAGTGAGGCTAGCACTGGAGTAATATGATCACATTTTTGGGTTCTAGTCAAGATTCTAGCAGCAGTGTTTAGCACTAACTGAAGTTTATTTAGTGCTTTATCCAGGTAGCCGGAAAGTATAGCATTGCAGTAGTCTAACCTAGAAGTGACAAAAGCATGGATTACTTTTTCTGCATCATTTTTGGACAAAGTTTCTGATTTTTGCAATGTTACGTAGATGGAAAAAGCTGTCCTTGAAACAGTCTTGATATGTTCATCAAGAGAGATCAGGGTCCAGAGGAACGCCGAGGTCCTTCAGTTTTATTTGAGACGACTGTACAATCATCAAGATTAATTGTCAGATTCAACAGAAGACCTCTTTGTTTCTTGGGACCTAGAACAAGCATCTCTGTTTTGTCCGAGTTTAAAAGTAGAAAATTTGCCGCCATCCACTTCCTTATATCTGAAACACAGGCTTCCAGGGAGGGCAATTTTGGGGCTTCACCATGTTTAATCGAAATGTAGAGCTGTGTGTCATCCGCATAGCAGTGAAAGTTAACATTATGTTTCCAAATTATATCACCAAGAGGTAAAATATATAATGAAAACAATAGTTGACCTAAAACGGATCCTTGAGGAACACAAACATTTTACAGTTCATTTGTCAGAGGACAAACCATCCACAGAGACAAACTGATATCTTTCCGACAGATAAGATCTAAACCAGGCCAGAACTTGTCCGTTTAGACCAATTTGGGTTTCCAATCTCTCCAAAAGAATGTGGTGATCGATGGTATCAAAAGCAGCAATAAGGTCTAGGAGGACAGATGCAGAGCCTCGGTCTGACGCCATTAAAAGGCAATTTACCACCTTCACAAGTGCAGTCTCAGTGCTATGATGGGGGTCTAAAACCAGACTGAAGCAATTTGTATATTTTGGTTGTCTTCAGGAAGACAGTGAGTTGCTGCGCAACAGCTTTTTCAAAAAATGTTTTCTGGGTAAAGGTTTGGCTTTTTCAAGAGAGGCTTTGGAGGAATACACAGATTTAAAGAGGAGTCCGTAATTTGCTTTCTAATGATCATGATATTTTTATCAAAGAAGTTCATGAATTTATCACTGCTGAAGTGAAAGCCATCCTCTCTTGGGGAATGCTGCTTTTTAGTTAGCTTTGTGACAGCATAAAAAATAAATTGTTCTTATTTTCCTCAATTAAGTTGAAAAAATAGGATGATCGAGCAGCAGTGAGGGCTCTTCGATACTGCACGGTACAGTCTTTCCAAGCTAGTCAGAAGACTTCTAGTTTGGTGTAGCGCCATTTCCGTGCCAATTTTCAAACCACCACTAGGTGGAGGAAGACTACTACCAAAGAATAGAGGGATGAGAACACAACAGGGCACATAACAGAAAACACATAACAACAGGACACATTCAAGTGTGTTGTTCATTCTGTATTCTTACCATGGTCATAGGACTGTTTAGTAGACGCCACAGCATTAGTCACCACTGGTTTACGTCAGACTACTGTTTACTTAACTCTCTGTGTGTGTGCATGTGTGACCCCTCCCCCTCTGCTAGCTGATGTTATCTGTGTGTTTGTTCAGTAAGAGGCTTTAGGGTCAGGCATATTCACATCCAAACCTCCAGGTCTCCAGTACTGCTGGTTTTCGTTCCTCACTGACTGACTAGCCAGGGCAGCGTTCACCTGGTGTCCCAGGTCTCACACCTGAGATCTGAAACAGTCCCTGATAAGAGGGGAAAGATGAGCACTAAAAGTTTTGTATATTTGACTGAAAGCAAGTGAAAATGGAGGGAGATGAGAGAGGAGGAAGATGAGGAGGAAGGAAGAGAGAGATAGGTGGAAGGAGTAGAAATGGAGGAGAGGGAGGTGGAACGAGGAGAGAAGGAGGTGGTGTAAGGAGGAGAGGAAGGGAGGTGGAAGGACAGGAGGGGGAGGTGGAGGGAGGAGGTGAAAGGAGGAGAGAGAGAGAGGGGGGTGGAAGGAGCAGAGGGAGGGGGTGGAAGGAGCAGAGAGGGAGGAGGTTGGAAGGAGAGAGGGGAGGTGGGAGGAAGGAGGAGGCAGGGGAGATGGGAGGAGGTTGGAAGGAGAGGTGAAAGGAGGAGAGAGAGAGGGGAGGTCGGAAGGAGGAGAGAGGAGAGGGTTGGAAGGAGAGCGGGGAGGTGGAGAGAGGAGGAGGAGGGAGGAGGTGGAAGGAGGAAGGAGGAGAGAGAGAGGTGGAGAGAGGGGGGAAAGAGGAGAGAGGAGGTGGGAGGAGGAGAGGAGGAGAGAAGAGAGGAGGTAGGAGGAGAGAGGGGAGGTGGAGAGAGGGAGGAGGTTGGAAGCAGAGGTGGAAGGAGGAGAGCGAGGGGAGGTGGAGAGAGGGAGGAGGTTGGAAGGAGAGGTGGAAAGAGGAGAGCGAGGGAGGTGGAAAGGGGGAGAGGGAGGAGGTTGGAAGCAGAGGTGGAAGGAGGAGAGAGGGAGGAGGTTGGGATGGGGAGGTGGAAGGAGGAGAGAGGGAGGTGGAAGGAGGAGAGAGGGGAGGTGGAAGGAGGAGAGAGGAGTTGGGAGGAGGCAGGGGAGATGGGAGGAGGTTGGAAGGAGGAGAGGGATGAAATGGAAGGAGGAGAGAGGGAGGTGGAAGGAAGAGGTGGAAGGACGAGAGAGGGGGAGGAGGTGGAAGCAGAGGTGGAAGGAGGAGAGCGAGGGGAGGTGGAGAGAGGGAGGAGGTTGGAAGGAGAGGTGGAAAGAGGAGAGCGAGGGGAGGTGGAAAGGGGGGAGAGGGAGGAGGTTGGAAGCAGAGGTGGAAGGAGGAGAGCGAGGGGAGGAGGTTGGATGGGGAGGTGGAAGGAGGAGAGAGGGAGGTGGAAGGAGGAGAGAGGGGAGGTGGAAGGAGGAGAGAGGAGTTGGGAGGAGGCAGGGGAGATGGAAGGAGTAGAAAGGGAGGAGGTTGGAAGGAGGAGAGGGATGAAATGGAAGGAGGAGAGAGGGAGGTGGAAGGAAGAGGTGGAAGGACGAGAGAGGGGGAGGAGGTGGAAGGAGGAGAGAGGGAGGACGTGGAAGGAGGAGAGGGGAGGTGGAAGGAGGAGGATGGAGGGTGGAAGGAGGAGAGAGGGAGGAGGGTGGAAGGAGGAGAGAGGAGAGAGTGAGGAGGTTGGAGAGAGGAGAGGAGGTTGAAAGGAGGAGAGGTGGAAGGAGGAGAGAGGGGAGGAGGGTGGAAGGAGGAGAGTGCAGAGTAGGAGGAGAGGATCCTACTACTTAGACCCTCACACTTGAGGATGACTCACATGGGAAACACATGGCACACGCTGACACGCATCACACACACTGACTGTTCCTGATCTGACTGGATCATAGAGACCTCTTGCTTCAGTCTATGCAGTGTGTCCTTAAAGAAAGCAGAGCTAGAGAGGGGAGGTGGAAGGAGAGCGAGGGGAGGTGGAAGGAGGAGAGTGAGGAGGAGAGAGGGGAGGTGGTGGAAGGAGGAGTGAGGGGAGGAGGTTGGAAGGAGAAGAGGGAGATGGAAGGAGAGAGAGGGGAGGTGGAAAGAGGGAGGAGAGGAGCGGGTAGGTTAGAGGAGCGGGGAGGTGGAGAGAGGGGAGGTGGAAGAAGGACAGAGGGAGGAGAGAGAGGAGGTGGGATAGAGGAAAGGAGGTTGGAAGGGGAAGTGGAAGGAGGAGAGAGGGGAGGTGGAAGGAGGAGAGTGGAGAGTAGGAGGAGAGGATCCTACTACTTAGACCCTCACACTTGAGGATGACTCACATGGCAAACACATGGCACACGCTGACACGCATCACACACACTGACTGTTCCTGATCTGACTGGCTCATAGAGACAGTCTTGCTTCAGTCTATGCAGTGTCCTTAAAGAAATCAGAGCTAGAGAGGGGAGGTGGAAGGAGAGAGAGGAGAGGTGGAAGGAGGAGAGCGAGGAGGGGAGGTGGTGGAAGGAGGAGTGAGGGGAGGAGGTTGGAAGGAGAGGAGGGAGATGGAAGGAGAGAGAGGGGAGGTGGAAGGAGGGAGGAGAGGAGCGGGGAGGTTAGAGGAGCGGGGAGGTGGAAGGAGGACAGAGGGAGGAGAGAGAGGAGGTGGGATAGAGGAAAGGAGGTTGGAAGAGGGGAGGAGGAGAGAGGGAGGTGGAAGGAGAAAGGGGGGAGGAGGTGGAAGGAGGGGAGGGGTGTAGGGGGGAGAAGGGAGGAGTTGGAAGTAGGAGGCAGGGGAGATGGAAGGAGGAGAAAGGGAGGAGGTGGAAGGAGGAGAGAGGAGGTGGGAGGGAGGAGCGGGGAGGTGGAAGGAGGAGAGAGGGGGGAAGGTGGAAGGAGGAGAGGGGGGGAGGGTGGAAGGAGGGAGAGAGAGAGGGAGGAGAGGCGGAAGGAGGAGAGAGGGAGGAGGAGCGGAAGGGGGAGAGGGAGGAGGGTGGAAGGAGAGAGAGGGGAGGAGGGGTGGAAGGAGGAGAGAGAGGGGAGAGGGAGGGAGAGAGAGGGGGAGGAGGGTGGAAGAAGGAGAGAGGGAGAGGGAGGAGAGAGAGGAGAGAGGGAGGAGGAGGGTGGAAGAAGGGAGAGAGGGAGGAGGAGGCGAGGAAGGAGGAGGAGAGAGGAGAGGTGGAAGGAGAAAGAGAAGGGAGGAGGGTGGGTGGAAGGAGGAGAGAGGGAGGGAGAGAGGAGGGGAGGAGGAGGAGGTGGAAGAAGGAGAGAGGGGAGGAGGGCAGAAGGAGGAGAGGAGAGGTGGAAGGAGAAGAGAGGGAGGAGGGTGGAAAGGAGAGGGGAGGGTGGAAGGAGGAGAGGGGAGGGTGGAAAGAGGAGAGAGGGAGGAGGTGGATATGGAGGCCAAGGAGGGTGGAAGGAGAGGAGGAGGGTTGGAAAGAGAGAGGTGGAGAGGGAGAGGAGGAGAGAGGTTGGAAGGGGGTGGAGAGAGAGAGGGGGAGAGAGGAAGGAGGAGGGTGGAAGGAGGAGAGGGGGAGGTTGGAAGGGGAGGAGAGAGGGGGAGAGGGGAGGAGGTGGAAGGGGAGGAGAGAGAGAGGGTGGAAAGAGGGGAGGAGAGGGAGGGGAGGGTGGAAGGGAGTTAGAGAGGGAGGAGGGTGGAAGGAGAGGAGGTTGGAAAGAGGAGAGGTGGAGAGAGGAGGAGGGTGGAAGGGGAGAGAGAGGGGAGGAGGGTGGAAGGAGGAGAGGAGGAGGTTGTTGGAAGGAGGAGAGGAGAGGAGGAGAGAGAGGAGGAGGTGGAAGGAGGAGGAGAGAGGGAGGAGGGTTCTGGAAGGAGAGGAGAGAGGGGAGGAGGTGGAAGGAGGGAGAGGGGGGAGGAGGAGGTGGAAGGAGGAGAGAGGGAGAGGAGAGATTCACTGGAAAGGAGGAGAGAGGAGAGAGGGGAGGAGGTGGAAGGAGGAGAGGAGAGAGGGGAGAGGGGAGGAGAGGTGGAAGAGGAGGAGAGAGGGAGGAGGGTGGAAGAAAGAGGAGGCAGAGGGGAGGAGGAGGCGGAAGGGAGGGAGAGAGAGAGGGGAGAGAGAGGGAGAGGAGGTGGAAGGAGGAGGAGAGGAGAGGTGGAAGGAGGGAGAGAGAGGTTGGGAGGAAGGAGGGAGAGGGGAGGGTGGAAAGAGGAGAGAGGGAGGAGGGTGGAAGGAAGAGAGGGGGGAGAGGGAGGAGGTGGAAGGAGGAGAGGAGGATGGAAGGAGGAGAGGTGGGAGGAGGTTGGAAGGAGGAGAGGGGAGGGTGGAAAGAGGAGAGAGGGAGGAGGGTGGAAGGAAGAGAGGGGGGAGAGGGAGGAGGTGGAAGGAGGAGAGGAGGTTGGAAGGAGGAGAGGTGGGAGGAGGTTGGAAAGAGGAGAGGTGGAGAGAGGAGGAGGGTGGAAGGGGGAGAGAGGGGAGGAGGGTGGAAGGAGGAGAGGAGGTTGGAAGGAGGAGAGGAGAGGTGGAAGGAGAGAGGGAAAGAGGAGGGTGGAAGGAGGAGAGAGGGGAGGAGGGTGGAAAGAGGGGGGGAGAGAGGGAGGGAGAGAGGTGGAAGGAGGAGAGTGATGGAAGGAGGAGAGTGGAAAGGGAGAGGAGAGAGGAGTGGGGAGGAGGGTGGAAAGAAGGAGAGGTGAGGTTGGAAGAGAGGGAGGTGGAAGGGGAGGAGAGGGAGGGGAGGAGGAGAGGGTGGAAGGAGGGAGAGAGGCCGAAGGGGAGAGAGGGAGGGAGGAGGTGGAAGGGGGGAGGGGAGGAGGTGGAAAGAGGAGAGAGGGTTGGAAGGAGGAGAGGGAGGGTGGGAAGGAGGAGAGAGAGGGGAGGGGAGGGTGGAAGAAGGAGAGGTTGGAAAAGAGGAGAGGTGGAAAAAGGAGGAGAGAGGGGAGGAGGAGGGTGGAAGGAAGAAGGGGGGGAGAGAGAGGCCGGAAGGAGGAGAGGTTGGAAGGAGGAGAGAGGAGAGGTCAGAGAAGGAGGAGAGAGAGGAGGAGGGGAGGTTGGAAGGAGGAGAGAGGGAGAGGGAGGAGATTTGGAAAGAGAGAGAGAGGAGAGTGGAAAACAAGAGGAGAGAGGGAGGAGGGTGGAAGGAGGAGAGAGAGAGGAGGAGGTGGAAGGAGGAGAGGGGGAGGGAGGAGGGTGGAGAGGAGGAGAGAGGGGAGGAGGGTGGAATGAGGAGAGGAGGTGAGAGAGGGGAGAGGTGGAGGAGAGGGGTGGAAGGAGGAGAGAGAGGGGGGAGAGATGGAAAGGGATGGAAGGAGGGAGAGAGATGAGGGAGAGGGAGGAGGGTGGAAGGAGGAGAGGAGGAGAGGAGGTTGGAAAGAGGAGGAGAGGAGGAGGTGGAAGGAGGAGAGAGAGGAGGGAGAGGAGGTGGAAGGAGGAGAGAGAGGGAGGAGGGTGGAAGGAGGAGAGGTGGAGAGGGAGGAGGGTGGAAAGAGGGGAGAGAGGAGGAGGTGGAAGGAGGAGAGGGGAGGAGGAGAGGTGGAAGGAGGAGAGAGGGAGGAGGAGGGTGGAAGGGAGGAGAGAGGGGAGGAGGGTGGAAAGAGGGAGAGAGGAGGGTGGAAGGAGGAGAGGTTGGAAGGAGGAGAGGTTGGAAAGAGGAGAGGTGGAGAGAGGAGGAGGGTGGAAGGGGGAGAGAGGGGAGGAGGGTGGAAGGAGGAGAGGAGGTTGGAAGGAGGAGAGGAGAGGTGGAAGGAGGAGAGAGAGGGAGGAGGGTGGAAGGAGGAGAGAGAGAGGAGGAAGGAGGAGAGAGAGAGAGGGAGGGAGGTGGAAGGAGGAGAGGGGAGGAGGTGGAAGGAGGAGAGGTTGGAAGGAGGAGAGATGGAAGGAGGAGAGAGGGGAGGAGGGTGGAAGAAGGAGAGGAGGTTGGAAAGAGGAGAGGTGGAAGGAGGAGAGAGGGGAGGAGGGTGGAAGGAGGAGAGAGGGAGGAGGGTGGAAAGAGGGGAGAGGGAGGAGGTTGGAAGGAGGAGAGAGTTGGAAGGAGGAGAGGTTGGAAGGAGGAGAGGTGGAAGGAGGAGAGAGGGGAGGAGGGTGGAAGAAGGAGAGGAGGTTGGAAAGAGGAGAGGTGGAAGGAGGAGAGAGGGGAGGAGGGTGGAAGGGGGAGAGAGGGCGGAAGGAGGAGAGAGGGAGGAGAAAGGGGAGAGAGAGGTGGAGGGAGGAGAGGTTGGAAGGAGGAGAGGAGAGGTCGAAGGAGGAGAGAGGGAGGGAGGAGGTTGGAAGGAGGAGAGAGGGTGGAAAGAGGGGAGAGGGAGGAGGTGGAAGGAGGAAAGGAGAGGTGGAAGGAGGAGAGGAGAGGTGGAAGGAGGGGAGAGGAAGGAGGAGAGGTGGAAGGAGGAGAGAGGGGAGGAGGGTGGAAGGAGGAGAGGAGGGTGGAAGGAGGAGAGGAGAGGTGGAAGGAGGAGAGGAGGTTGGAAGGAGGAGAGGAGGAGAGAAGGAGGAGAGAGAGAGGAGGGAGGAGGTTGGAAGGAGGAGAGAGGGTGGAAAGAGGGGAGAGGGAGGGAGGTGGAAGGAGGAGGAGAGGAGAGGAGAGGTGGAAGGAGGGGAGAGGAAGGAGGTGAGGTGGAAGGAGGAGAGAGGGGAGGAGGGTGGAAGGAGGAGAGGAGGGTGGAAGGAGGAGAGGAGAGGTGGAAGGAGGAGAGAGGGGAGGTGGAAGGAGGAAAGAGGGAGGAGAGAAGAGGTGGGATAGAGGAAAGGAGGTTGAAGGGAGGTGGAAGGAGGGAGGTGGAGGGAGGGAGGGAGGGGATGTGGAAGGAGAGGGGGGAGGTGGGAGGGGGGAGGTGGAAGGAGAGAGGGGGGAGGTGGGAGGTGGAGGAAGGAGAGAGGGAGGAGGTGGAAGGAGAGGTGGAAGGAGGAGAGGGATGAAATGGAAAGGAGAGAGGGAGGTGGAAGGAGGAGAGAGGGAGGAGGTGGAAGGAGGAGAGAGGGAGGAGGTGGAAGGAGGAGAGAGGGAGGAGGTGGAAGGAGGAGAGAGGGGAGGAGGGTGGAAGAAGGAGAGGAGGTTGGAAGGAGGAGAGAGGGGAGGTGGAAGGAGGAAAGAGGGAGGAGAGAAGAGGTGGGATAGAGGAAAGGAGGTTCGAAGGGGAGGTGGAAGGAGGGGAGGTGGAGGTGGAGGGGAGGAGGGAGGGGAGGTGGAAGGAGAGGGGGGAGGTGGAGGAAGGAGAGAGGGAGGAGGTGGAAGGAGAGGTGGAAGGAGGAGAGAGGGAGGTGGGAGGAGAGAGGGAGGAGAGAGGGAGGTGGGAGGAGGAGAGAGGGAGGAGGTGGAAGGAGAGAGGGAGGAGGTGGAAGGAGAGAGGGAGGAGGTGGAAGGAGAGAGGGAGGAGGTGGAAGGAGAAAGGGAGGAGGTGGAAGAAGGAGAGCGGGGAGGAGGTGGAAGGAGGAGAGAGGGGAGGAGGGTGGAAGGAGGAGAGAGGGGAGGTGGAAGGAGGACGGAGGGAGGAGAGAGGAGGTGGGATAGAGGAAAGGAGGTTCGAAGGGGAGGTGGAAGGAGGGGAGGTGGAAGAAGGAGAGAGGGGGGAGGTGGAAGGAGAGGTGGAAGGAGGAGCGAGAGGGAGGTTGTAAGGAGAGAGGGGAGGTGGAGAGAGGAGAGGTGGAAGGAGGAGAGAAGGAGGAGAGGATCCTACTACTTAGACCCTCACACTTGAGGATGACTCACATGGCAAACACATGGCACACGCTGACACGCATCACACACACTGACTGTTCCTGATCTGACTGGCTCATAGAGACCTCTTGCTTCAGTCTATGCAGTGTGTCCAGAGCTAGGTTTCAACCCGTCTTAAACACATAGAAACAGATCATACAGAAAGTATATAGTTCTGTATGAAATATAGAGGTTGAAACGGAATATGCATACATGTGCAAGTGACCTTGGGAAGGGATGACCTTCTCAATATCTCTGCCTGCAAACATGATCTGTTGCCTTCTGAAGGATGCTCCAACGGCACACACACATCAACATCCCTCCCTGCCTACAAACCTTATCTGTTACATTCTGAAGGATGCTCCATGTATAGTGTTCCATGAAGGTGACATTGGTGGTTACGCACACACAAATACACACATATATATATACACACAAACGCACACACAGGCACACACAGATTACATTGATGCATACACACACACACACAATGAAATAGTGAAATAAGCCATGTTCCCTGTGACGCAAAGTAATGTACGTACATGAGTGAAATAAGTACAGCGTGTGTGTGTGTGTGTGTGTGTGTGCGCGCTCAAAGCTCCAAAGCATCTAGTTTGTTACCTGTCCAGTTCAACCTGCTCCAGGTGTGGTGATGGCCTGGATACAGTGACCAGGTAAGACCATACATGATGGGCCTGTCCCAAATTGCATCCTATTCCCTACATAGTGCACTAGTTTTGACCAGGGCCCATAGGGCTCTGGTCAAAAGTAGTGCACTACAGTATGGTAGGGAATATGGTGCCATTTGGGACGGAGATGACGAGAAATCTCACTCATCACAGGGCTTCATCTAGATGGTTGCTATGTATCACCCCCACCTTAGTTACTACCCAACTGCTACAATACCTTCAACTTCACACAATAGAGAAAGAAGCTTCAGTTATATGGATTATGATCAGGGATAATTTCAGATATTCTTTTTTGTTGAATTGGAATTAAGATCGATTTTTGTTATGAGAGATCATCTGAAAGTGGGCATAATCATTCTAGCATATGAAGACATGTTTTTAAACCCTCTCAGTGTATATGACTGAAGTGTTGAGCATTATGCAGTCCATTTCAGTGCTCAAAACACAATGACTATAGCTTAAGTATAGCCTTCATGTAGTTTTTGAATTACACTGTTATTTAACTTAACATAATTCTTTATTTGATAATCGGTCAAGGAAAAACAAAGATGAATGAGTGTGATCGACACAGTGTGTGCAACTTGTGCGGTGCTGCTGATATCTCACTAGCTGACTGTATTGAGTTTGACTGTGTTTCTCCAGAGCTCCGAGGAAAGCATCAGTTGACAGTTTCAAGCTCCCCCTAGCTCAATTGATTCTACTATGGGGCCGCTCGAAACGCAGCACTGTATGGCGGGGGTCTGCGATGTTACGTCCTTCTTTAACCAACGCCTTTAAACACACAAAACTCGTCGAAATAAAAAGTAAGCCTATTCGTCTTCTTTGTTGTTTATTTTAGACATTAAAGTCGTCCAAATTAAAGTTGAGCAGCCAATGGTAAAGAGTTCAATGTTTTGTCAAATATGCCCCCTGTTCTTGGAAATAGTATATTCCACAATTTATTCCAGGCAAAGACTGACAGTTTTTTGGGTCACAGAACGGCTGTTGAAGTCACCAGTTTACCCTCCCCCCGCCATAATAAGGAATTAGTACATTTTAGATAACGAAAATGTTAGTGGACAGAGGGAAAAAGTCTGTTGACATGTCTGCCCATTTCTACTGAATGAAAAGTATTTTGCCATCTTTATTAAAAGGCTTTAATGTTTTCTTGTTTGTTTCTCTAGTCTACCAAATCCACCTTTACTTTTTTCCCCCACCTTTATTTAACCAGGTAGGCCAGTTGAGAACAAGTTCTCATTTACAACTGCGACCTGGCCAAGATAAAGCAAAGCAGTGTGAGAAAAACAACAACAGAGTTACACATGGGATAAACAAGAGTACAGTCAATAACACAATAGAAAAATCTGTATACAGTGTGTGCAAATGAAGTTAGGAGGTAAGGCAATAAATAGGCCATAGTGGCGAAGTAATTATAATTTAGCAATTTACACTGGACTGATAGATGTGCAGATGAGGATGTGCAAGTACTAATACTGGTGTGCAAAAGAGCATAAAAACAAATATGGGATGAGGTAGGTAGTTGGTTGGATGGGCTATTTCAAATCAAAGTTTATTTGTCACGTGCGTCGAATACAACAGGTACCTTACAGTGAAATGCTTACTTACAGGCTCTAACCAATAGTGCAAAAAAGGCATTAGGTGAACAATAGGTAAGTAAAGAAATAAAACAACAGTCAAAAGACAGGCTATAGAGTAGCGAGGCTATATGAGTAGCGAGGTAGTATGTACATGTAGCTATGGTTAAAGTGACTATGCATATGATGAACAGAGAGTAGCAGTAGCGTAAAAAAGGGGTTGGCGGGTGGTGGGACACAATGCAGATAGATAGCCCAGTTAGCCAATGTGCGGGAGCCACTGGTTGGTCGGCCCAATTGAGGTAGTATGTACATGAATGTATAGTTAAAGTGACTATGCATATATGATAAACAGAGAGTAGCAGCAGCTTAAAAAAGGGTTTTGGGGGCAATGTGAATAGTCTGGGTAGCCATTTGATGAAATGTTGAGTTTTATGGCTTGGGGGTAGAAGCTGTTTAGAAGCCTCTTGGACCTAGACTTGGCGCTCCGGTACCGCTTGCCGTGTGGTAGCAGAGAGAACAGTCTATGACTAGGGTGGCTGGAGTCTTTGACAATTTTAGGGCCTTCCTCTGACACCGCCTGGTATAGAGGTCCTGGATGGCAGGAAGCTTGGCCCCAGTGATGTACTGGGCCATTTGCACTACCCTCTGTAGTGTCTTGCGGTCGGAGGCCGAGCAGTTGCCATACCAGGCAGTGATGCAACCAGTCAGGATTCTCTCGATGGTGCAGATGTAGAACCTGTTGAGGATCTGAGGACCCATGCCAAATCTTTTCAGTCTCCTGAAGGGGAATAGGTTGTCATGCCCTCTTCATGACTGTGTTGGTGTGCTTGGACCATGTTAGTTTGTTGGTGATGTGGACACCAAAGAAGTTGAAGCTTTCAACCTGCTCCACTACAGCCCCGTCGATGAGAATGGGGGCGTGCTCGGTCTTCTTTTTCCTGTAGTCCACAATCATCTCCTTTGTCTTGACCACGTTGAGGGAGAGGTTGTTGTCCTGGCACCACCCGGCCAGGTCTCTGACCTCCTCCCTATAGGCTGTCTCGTTGTTGTCGGTGATCAGGCCTACCACTGTTGTCATCGGCACATTTAATGATGGTGTTGGAGTCGTGCCTGGCCGTGCAGTCATGAGTGAACAAGGAGTACAAGAGGGGGATTAGCACGCACCCCTGAGGGGCCCCTGTGTTGAGGATCAACGTGGCGAATGTGTTGTTACCTACCCTTACCACCTGGGGGACGCCCGTCAGGAAGTCCAGGATCCAGTTGCAAAGGGAGGTGTTTAGTCCCAGGGTCCTTAGCTTATTGATGAGCTGTAGTCAATGAATAGCATTCTCACATAGGTGTTCCTTTTGTCCAGGTGGGAAAGGGCAGTGTGGAGTGCAATTCATACAATAATCATAATGCTTTAACACAGGTCAAGAACTGGAAGGTAGAATACATACTCACTGTGTGTTTGTGTGTGTGTGTGTGTGTGTGTGTGTATTAAAACAATACATTGAATCCCCAGGATTCAATGGCTTCTGTGGTTGTTGTTGATGATTGTTTTTCATGTTGCTACAGTGTTAACCCTAAAAGCTCCAACATATTTTTAGCTTAAAAGCGTCAACAGGGCTCATTTTGACCCCAAATTTGTAATGATTGCAAAGAGACACTGTCTGTCATGTTTAAACACACACAAGTAAATGGTTTATATTTCCCCCAAATAAGTATATAGTATTGCAGTTGAAGCGCCCTCTAGTCGCCTCATGGGTGGAATGTTATTCATATTTTTCATACTTAATAAACATGATTACATTTTTTGTAACGAAAATCCGGTGTTTCTATGTCAAACGGTTTTGCTATATTTCAGTCTTCTGTGATGTATATAAAGTATAATATTGGGATGCAAATTCAAAATGTAATACATTTCAACTCTATATCTGACATGGTACAAGTGTCTTCTTCTTGTTTTGAAGCCCATAACCATGTGTGTGTGGTGTATACTTTTGCTTCAAAGTAGATTTGTTTAAGACTACCAAGAACCTAGATCGTGACCTTGATTTAGCCCACTGCAGTAAAAGGTTTAAATAAAGAAATGCACACATTTATAGTCAAATTTGATCTTTCAAAATATACGTTTGAATGTTTTCCATGTTTTGAACAGATACATTTCATCCAGCCACTTGTTATGAACATGTCTGTTATTCATTCAAAGTGTTGTGTTTCTGTGATACTCAAGAAGCTGAGAAATTGCCGATTGAGCTAATCTGACATACTGACACGATTTAAAATGGCCAAAGATATGGTCGCCTGTGCCATCAGACTTTTAGCTCTAAGTTTGGAACGCTATGGGCTGTAAACTCAGTTCCAATTACAGAAAGATGACACTCTGGACTTGGTATGGAGACATTGACTGGAAGAATGTGCATTAACATTGTTGTTCGTGTTTTCATCTCACTCGACACCTAATAATTGTTATAACCTTTAATCTACATCAGATTTTGACAAACCATTGATGAACCTTTAAAGCAAAATATAAAGATGAAATGTTCTATTCAGATGTGGTGAATAAAACAAATAGAATAGAGCAGGTATGTATAAGTGCTTTGTGATGTCTTCAGTAGATACTGCTGAATAGCTAGAATGGACCCATTATGGCTAACATTGGATTAACGTCATCCTTTACCGTGAGAGTGTGTATGTACCCCCGTTAGCTAATGGGGATCATATGTGGAGTCAGCACAGAAACACTAAACAATTTACTAACCACCCCACCACCACCACCACACACACATCCTCAGCTTTAAACCCCTTGTCAGTGAGTTAAACACTACTCCTTGAGGAGGTAGAGTACAGCCCTGCCACCGTGTGTGTTAGAGATACAGTTGAAGTAGGAGGTTTACATACACCTTAGCTAAATACATGTAAACTCAGTTTTTCACAATTCCTGACGTTTAATCCTAGTAAAAATTCCCTGTCCCTTTACATACACTCAATTAGTATTTGGTAGCATTGCCTTTAAATTGTTTAACTTGGGTCACATGTTTCGCGTAGCATTCCACAAGCTTCCCAAAATAAGTTGGGTGAATTTTGGCCCATTCCTCCTGACAGAGCTGGTGTAACTGAGTCAGGTTTGTTGGTCATCTTGCACGCACACGCCTTTTCAGTTCTGCCCACACATTTTCTATGGGATTGAGGTCAGGGCTTTGTGATGGCCACTCCAATACCTTGACTTTGTTGTCCTTAAGCTAGTTTGCCACAATTTTGGAAGTTTGCTTGGGGTCATTGTTCATTTGGAAGACCCATTTGCGACCAAGCTTTAACTTCCTGACTGATGTCTTGAGATGTTGCTTCAATATATCCACATAATTTTCCTTCCTCATGATGCCATCTATTTTGTGAAGTGCACCAGTCCCTCCTGCAGCAAAGCACCCCCACAACATGATGCTGCCACCCCCGTGCTTCATGGCTGGGATGGTGTTCTTCGGCTTGCAAGCCTCTCCCTTTTTCCTCCAAACATAACAATGGTCATTATGGCCAAACAGTTCTATTTTTGTTTCATCAGACCAGAGGACATTTCCCCAAAAAGTAGGATCTTTGTCCCCATGTGCAGTTGCAAACCGTAGTCTGGCTTTTTTATGGCGGTTTTGGAGCAGTGGCTTCTTCCTTGCTGAGCGGCCTTTCAGGTTGTGTCGATATAGGACTCGTTTTACTGTGGATATAGATACTTTTGTACTCGTTTCCTCCAGCATCTTCACAAGGTCCTTTGCTGTTGTTCTGGGATTGATTTGCACTTTTCGCACAAAAGTACATTCATCTCTGGGAGACAGAATGCATCTCCTTCCTGAGTGGTATGACGGCAGCATGGTCCCATGGTGTTTATACTTGCATACTATTGTTTGTACAGATGAACATGGTACCTTCAGGCATTTGGAAATTGCTCCCAAGGATGAACCAGACTTGTGGAGGTCTACAATTGTTTTTCTGATGTCTTGGTTGATTTCCCCATGATGTCAAGCAAAGAGGCACGGAGTTTGAAGGTAGGCCTTGAAATACATCCACAGTTACACCTCCAATTGACTCAAATTATGTCAATTAGCCTATCAGAAGCTTCTTAAGCCATGACATAATTTTCTGGAATTTTCCAAGCTGTTTAAAGGCACAGTCAACTTAGTGTATGTAAACGTCTGACCCACTGGAATTGTGATACAGTGAATTATAAGTGAAATACTCTAAACAATTGTTGCAAAAATGTCTTGTGTCGTGCACAAAGTAGGTGTCCTAACCGACTTGCCAAAACTATAGTTTGTTAACAAGAAATTTGTGGAGTGGTTGAAAAACTGTAGGTGGATGTGGTGGTGAATGGAGGGAGAGGCGAGAAGGGACAGGGAGAGAGAGCAGGAGGTATGGAGTGCCCAGAGGGAGAGGGACAGCAGTAAAGAACGAGAAAGACAGAGAGAAAAGAAAGCGGTTTAGAGGCCCACAGAGGGGTAGAGGGGCCCTGTAGTTCTGGCCGAGGGGTGAGACTGTCAACAACGCATGTATCAAAACCCCAGACAACACACTCCATATATATACACACACACACACACACACACACACACAGCCCCTGTTTTTGGTGTGTGTGTGCGTACATAACACTGCATGTGACACCAAGAGCAGAGGTAAGACAAACATAATGCCAAGCAGAACCTTCTCTACTGGAGAGAGTGGGTGAGGGAGAAGGAGAGAGGGGGGTGCGGGAGAAGGTGAGGGAGAAGCGGAGAGAGAGAGGGGTGAGGGTGAGGGAGAAGGAGAGAGTGGGGGAGGGAGAAGCGGAGAAGCGGAGAGAGAAGGAGAGAGAGAGGGGTGAGGGAGAAGGGGAGGAAGAAGGGCAGAGGTGGCAGAAGAGGGGAAGGGATAAGGAGAGAGGGGGAGGGAGAATAGGAGAGAGAGGTGAGGGAGAAGGAGAGAGGGGCGAGGGAGAAGGAGAGAGGGGCGAGGGAAAGGGGGAGGGAGAAGGAGAGAGGGGGAGGGAGAATGGGAAAGATGGGAGAGGGAGAAGAGAGAGGGGGAGTGTTAAAGAGAGAGAACATTTAGAGAGATTGGGACAGGGGGGATAGAATAGAACATTATTTATTGTCAACAAACATAACTGGGAAAGTAGTTATATGGTCATTTTACCTAAAACCATTTAGCAATTTGGGGAATAAAGCAATAAAGACATTACCAGATAACCATTGCAGTAAGAGTTTGATTGAATTCAACATTTAAATAAAATAAATGTTAAAAGCTGATAACATCAGTGTACTGTCTGTGTAATTAGCAGATCACACCACAGTCTGTGTTCCTTTAAAGAAAAATCTGTGTTCCGGGTGTGTGTGCATGTGTACGTATGTGTGAGTGCGTGCCACTTAACCCTTCTTTAAGAGGACATGCAATCTGGATCCTATTTAACATCCATGTGTTTTTATTTCAGGGCTCTTAAGTCAGATGTACTTGACTCTGCTCCAACTGTTTAAAAGTTTGCCATTACTGACACACAGTATCAAAACTTTACTGAAGTTGAAGTGGTGATACTTGACATTCTGATCCCAAAGCCTGTGCATGTGTGTGTTTGTGTGCCTATGATATGACTGTACAGGGTTGTGTTCTGTCAGAATTAGGGCAGGTTAGGTCATAGACAGTTTCATAAGCCCAGTCTGACCTCTTTATACAGACACACACAATCTCTCTCCCTCTTTCTTTTTCTCTTTTAATCTCTCAGAATATTAGTCAACTCGCTCAAATTCCCACATTTCTCTCTTTCTCTCCCTCTGGATCCCCTTTGTTTTCCACTGGCTGTTTACAACCACGCTGATACGATTCATATCTACACTTAACAAAAATATAAATGCAACATGTAAAGTGTTGGTGCCATGTTTCATGAACTGAAATAAAAGATCCCAGAAATGTTCCATATGCACATAAGCTAATTTCTCTCAAGTTGTGCACAAATTTGTTTACATCCCTGTTAGTGAGAATTTCTCCTTTGCCAAGATAATCCATCCATCTGACAGGTGTGGCATATCAAGAAGCTGATTAAACAGCACAATCATTACACAGGTGCACCTTGTGCAGGGGACAATAAAAGGCCACTAAAATGTGCAGTTTTGTCACACAACACAATGCCACAGATGTCATGTTTTGAGAGAGCCTACAATTGGCATGCAGATTGCAGGAATGTCTACCAGAGCTGTTGCCAGAGAATTCAACGTTAATTTGTTTTAGAGAATTTGGCAGTACGTTAAACTGGCCTCATAACCGCAGACCACGTGTAACCACACCAGCCCAGGACCTCCACATCCGGCTTCTTCACCTGCTGGATCGTCTGAGGGGAGAAGGAGCTGAGGAGTATTTCTGTCTGTAATAAAGCCCTTTTTGTGGGGAAAAACTCATTCTGATTGGCTGGGCCTGGCTTCCCATTAGGTGGGCCTGGTACCCAAGTGGATGGGCCTATGCCTCCAAGGCCCACCCATGGCAGCGCCCTTGCCCAGTCATGTGAAATCCATAGATTAGGCCCTAATTCATTTATTTCAACTGACTGATTTCCTTATATGAACTGTAACTCAGCAATATCTTTGAAATAGTTGCATGTTCAGATTTATATTTGTGTTCAGTATAAAACAACAGCAGCCTGCCATTTTAGTTTCTGGAAATATGGTCCACCTATATGTTGTGGTGCTAAAGCCCATGTACTTACATGGTAATTAGCAGGTAATCATTAGCGAGTAATTAGCATGAGCAGGTAAGGTGTAAATACAGACCAGGTGCACATTGTTGCAAAACACCTACAACTGATATACCCGTTTGCAGCTTGCACAAGGAGTGGGGTGGATGGAGAAGATGAGCGGAAGAATGAATGGGAGACAAGAGGAGAGGAAAGAAGAGCAGAGAAAATGAGGCTGAAAAAGCAAGGAGAGGCAGCGTCATACAGAGGCAGTGGTTGTCTGTGGTTTTCCCCTCAGAGTGAAAATAGGGGCGTAGAGAAACCAGGCAGTATGATCTTTAGAGAGATTAAATTTCTATAGAAATAGAACGTATTCAGAGAAAACAGATTAGAGAGATAAAGGAGCAGGTAGACATTTCCCTTAACTCAAAGGCTGTGTTTACACAGGCAGGCCAATTCTGATCTTCTGCCCAATTATTTGCAAAAGAGCTCTTCTGATTGCTCAAAAGACCAATTAGTGGAAAGATAATCAGAATTGGGCTGCATGTATGTGTAAACGCAGCCTAGCTGGTCCCAGATCAGACACTTGTTCAGTCCTGTTAATGGTTATGACTAGAATGTGAGGTCGGGTAACCTGATCCTAGATCTGTAGTTAGAGTGCTAACTGCTATTCTGAGAGATAGTAGAACTATCAGGTATCAAGAAGTGTGAGAAGCAAAATAGTTAACCCCATTGATTAAATGTGCTACTACTGAAACCCCCACACTCTCTACTAGCTAGGTTGTGGTATTGACACACTCATGTCAGAGCCATGTTCCAGTAACCTCTTTCTTTCTTACTACAGCATTGAAACAGGGCCCAAGTCTTTGAGACAAAGGCATCTATAGGAATCCAGTGAACACTGATCCAGAAATTCAACAAACAGCCTAATTGGTGAGTCAAACGGCCTCATTCAATTAGCAATGAAACATGTGAATGTAATATTCTGAGAGGTCCTCTTCTGGAGTGATTGAAAATACAGGTCTGGCTTGATTGAACACAACCTGTTTGGAGTGTGTGTACATTAGGGTGAATACCTCTGAATTCCAGGAGTGGAGTTGATTTATAATTACCCAAACGAATCATCCTACCCTATCAGAAATATACACACACACAGGCACACACGCTCAACAGTGTGTGTTCTGAGAGGTATGTGGGCTCAGACCAATCGATACTGATGCTATGATGAGACAGTGATAGAGTTTGTGGTCTAGAGCTGAGTAGATACAAACACACTCTCCCTCACTATCTTCCCTATTGGAGCAACACAAGCACACTGACAGCTCTGCCTAGCTAGACTGTGTTTGTGTGTCCTAGCTCTTTGCACTCGTTTGCTTGTGTGTCCTGTAGAAAACAGTGGAGGTGGCTAACCCCAAGAATGACACATGCATGTGCACACACGCATGCAGTCAGTGTGTCCTTCCCACAGATGAGCAACATTTAAACAGAACACCTTGCTCCTCTCCTGCACACACACACACACACCCAGCCACTGCACTGCACCGGCACTCACACACATTCTTAAAGGGACAGGACAGGACACACACACACACACACACACACACACACACGTCCCTCAACTTCATACTTGGTATACATGTACACATTTTATGAATAATTCCCTCACATGACACATAGGCGGTGTTTAGACAGGCAGCCCAATTCTGATCTGTTTTTCTCCACTAAATTGGTCCTTTCACCAAACAAATCAGCTCTTAAAAAGATCTGATGTGAAATCATCTGATGTGATAGTGAAAATTTGTGACAAAATGATCAGAATTTGGCTTACTGTGTAAACACAGCCATATAACTATATCTAAACAGGACACACAGAGATTTTATATACCATTCCTGGCCGGAACACACCTTACAGAGCACACACTTCCATGTGGGCACAGTAGGGTACTGTTAAAAGATGTATGTTAGTGCTGTGCTAAGTCAAAACCCTGCACACACCCATGTGGGTCTCCAGGCCCAGGAATGAAGAACACTGAACAGTCTATCATCATTTAGTTTGGCAAATAAACAAAAAAAAGGTATCTATCCCTTTAAGAAGCCCCCACCATTCTATAACAGGGGGGGCGTGGGTAAAACCCTGGAACAGCGACAAAAAAAAGAAAAAAAGATCACCAACAGACGGTTTCAAGCTCCCCGCGACGGCAGCAGCCCCTGTTCGGATCGGTTGAGGATGGATGTAGCCTGCTAGAAAAAAGACACCGGGGCACAGTGAGAGAGAGAGAGAGAACACTACTGCTGTGTAGCTATGGATATCGTACGTGGTCGTTTTCTTTGACAGGTGTCGGAACCGGACTGAATAAAAAGTATCGAAACCAGCTTCAAGGATGTACGCCAAGGGGAAAGGTGCTGTTGTGCCCTCAGATAACCAAGCAAGAGAAAAGTAAGTGGGAATAGTGCAATGTCACAAAAACACTAGCTAGAGACACTACTGGTAGGATATCTACTGTTATCTCCAACGCTCACATACACCACCTCGCTTGTTGTCATAGAAAGGGTGCAGATTAGGATATGATATGCTCTCTCTTCGTAGTTTTGGTTCTTTGTTTTTCAGCTTGTTTTCTTGCATCGGTGAAGACTTGTAGTCCTCCCTAACAAGCAAGCAGTTATTGGGGTTGATTGCTAGCCTAGCTAACGTTAGCTTACTACCAAGGTATCCATTCCTACTAGTTTCATTCTCATCCGGTACAGTATATTAACTTCATGTATGACATTGGAGATATTAAACAACATTGGCAAATTCGTTTGTTTTAAAACTGTCTGTGCAATATGTTGCATTGTGGAAAAGAGAATATCTACCTATCTGGGTATTGGGAACAATGCATTCGTGAAGATGCTTGTGTGTTTCAGGAAGCCTGGGATTAGTTTATGGTGAAATAACGTAGCCGACTGATAGCTTTTACAAAGTTGAAACCAGTGTAACAGGTTTTGTTTCTATTTAACAAGTGTCCACCGTTCCAAAAAGTAACTATTCGAACTCTCTCTACCCTGTATCAATGTGTTCCTTCATACGCGAGTTACTGCTAGGTAGGCTAGGAGCTAGCTAGCTAGCGGCAAGTATGACAACTTTGTGTCCAAACCGTTTGTTTAGCCCTCATTAAAGAGTCAAATACGTGTACTTTATAAAACGAAGTTTTCTGTAATTTAAAATAGGCCACTATGCTAAGCATGTAGTCGAATATCTGAGTTATACACTAGGTAGTGTGCTAGCTCATATAGCGGTAGCTTACCTATCCCTTTGTCTGCTAGCTACGGGTGCCGTTTTGTCCGTGAAGGATGCGGTTCCGCTGATGTAGGAACTGGCTGCTAGTACGACAGAAACTTTATCTTATCCACCTAGTGCTACTGTGTTGTTGCATTTATGTTTCGTTCCTAAACATGTTTCTCTCAACATGTGTTATTTGGTTTCTAAAGAGATTTCTTTCTTTTTTGTTATAACCTGCAGAACCAGATACTCAAAATCATGCACCGTGAACAACACAACTATTCATACTGATTTATTTGAACTTTACTGACAAGTTGTAGATGGCTCTCTTTTTCCTGTCTTGCCAAATGTCAACAAAGCCGATACCTCATTATTTGCCCATGCTTTTCCCCACACACTTCAGTCCATATTTCAATAAAATCTTCAATAAAATGTGCAAATAAATTGTCAAAACATTTGTCTGCTGCGCCTTTTGTGTATGTCGCTGCTGTGCTTGATATGAGTATGTTAATATCTATAATCTAGCCTAACTAATTTTATGAATCAACCTCAGCACTTGAACTCCAGGCAGACCATAGCTTTGCTCAGAAGGCAAACCTTTGTTGATTTTCCTCCCCTCTGTCTCTCGATTCTTCTGCCTCCTTACCTCCCCTCCTGTCTCATTTCTTCCCCTCCTCTCCAATGCTCAGTTCTCCCTTCCTCTCTTCCAAGTCCTCATCTCCTTCTTCTGTGTTGAATTATTGAGTGTCTGACTGAAGCAGTTGCTCTGTGCTGTGAGTCGGAGTGGTGTGTGTGCGGCCGCTCTGAGCTGGAGCAATGTGTGCGTTTCTCAATCTGTGAGAAGGAGAGAGAGTGTGTGTCGGTGGGCTGGCTTATCCATGTTTAAAGAGGGTTTTTGTCTGCAGCTGCAGCCAGGATGTCAGGTGTACTGGTGGCGAACATCAGGGGGAAAGTTTGTGTGAGAGAAAGGGACTGAGGGAGGAGTGAGCTGTCCCTTTGCTGACTGAAGAATTGTGCGTGTGCGCAGGGACACTACCTTCCCATCAAAACATCTCCCCAGTGTTGCAGCTCAAGAAACTATTTTCCTCTCAATGCGTGAGCTTAAATAATGCAGCAGACCAGGTGCACATAGCCCCCCACCCTGCACACACACACACAGGCCTCCCATCACACATAAACATTTCATCAGTGCCCTTGTGGGGGAGATCAGTAGTTTCAGTTAACCATCACTTTTTGTAAACGGTCAGGAGAAGACATGGTGTGAATGTGAGAGAGTAGACCTAAACTAACTAAAGTCAGTGGTGTAGTGGAGGGTAAAGGCAGTTTACCCACCATGCATCCCACTTCTGGCTTGCCTCTGAAGCTAAGCAGAGGCACTCTTTCCTCTGGTCTAAAAAAATATATATCCCAATGCCCCAGGGCAGTGATTGGGGATGTTGCCCTGTGTAGAGTGTTGTCTTTCAGATGGGATGTTAAATGTCCTGACTCTGGCCCCTAAAAGATCCCATGGCTCGTATCATAAGAGAAGGGGTGTGAACCCTGGTGTCCTGGCTACATTAACCCCACCTTTAGTGGAAAAATGCATTGAAAGTATAGGCAACGTTATTTTATTCACCGCGACCGCCGATCGGTTTACCCACCTGTTGTTTTTTTTTACGGCTACATTACTGACTAAGGTGTGTGCTTGTGTGTGTGCCGAGAGACCCACACTCTAAACCAACAGTCTCAAAGAGCTAAGTGACTTTCAAATCATTGAGTGCCCTGTGCAGTGGTCACATTGGTACATTGGTCAGGTGTGTGAGAGGGAGGCCTAACTGACCCAAGACAGACAGTAAACTATATTTCACCACCAGGCAGCCACAGACAGTTGTGTGTGTGTTAGAACCACTACCTCTGACACCCTGGCTCATAAATCACAGGCTTGCCTGTCTGAAGAGCTGCAACCTCACAATTGCCTCCTGCTCTTAAGAGGATTCGTACTCTTCTCTGGCAGTGTGTGTGTCCTGTCTTACCAGTTGTTTTATCTGTGATCACAGGGTGGGAACACCCCTCAGCTCTTTATGATCCTGTCCTGTGAGACCGCCCTTACGACTACACACACACACACACACCAGTCCTGGGTTCAAATACATGTGTATTTTGCTATTTAAATACTTATTTTCGGTGTATTTTCAAATAATATGGGCCGACTCAACTACTTCTATTGTATTCACGAGCTGTTGCGTCTCAGCTGATGGCAGGCACAACACAAACCTGAGGATGAACGGTCTAAGCTACAACATATGCGAATATAAAAAAAAATAATCTAGAAATTATAAAATAGTTTGACAACCTTGTTTTTGTACATTTAAAAAAAATTATATAAAAGTTTATTTTCCAGTGATGAAGACATGGCTGTCTCGTGGTATGTAAAATGGGTCAACTTTGAGCACCTTAATCTTCTGAATGTTTTGGTATTCAGGTGTAAGAAGTCACTTTCTGACCATTTAGGTCATGGTCAAATATGTATGGAAAGTGTTTTTCGTTTCAATCAAAAGGTATATGGTCAAAAAGTGATTGAATTTAAACATATTTACCCTATTTTCCAATATATGCTAATACCTTCCAAATGTATTTCCCCACAACATTCATATTCAACTACTTGTCTTTAAAAAAAAAATATTTATATTTTTACTTGAAATGTGAAAGTAATTCAGATATTTGAAATAGTATTTTAACCAAGGTCTGACACACGCACACGCAGGGCCAGCTCTAGCCTATTGGGGGCCCTAAGCGAGATTGATTGGGGGGCCCCCCACCTCGCGGGCAAAACATTTTGAGCGGACACATTTACCCATGTGGTGTAGAGGATGCTGCAGTTTTAAAGCAATTCTTCTGCAGTTCGACATATTTTGCGAAGAGAACATTTTAGCAATTTTATAACACATTTCATGCCATTCTACAAATTTTGCCATGTGGTAGATTTTTTTTTTTTTTTTTTTTTTGAACAGTTACTTTCCTGCAATTCTACCCATTTTGCCATGGGGTGAAATGTATGAAGAGGCACTATGCAGAAATTTCTCTTAAAATTCTAATAGTTTGCCTACTTTCCGTTTGACAAAACAAGCAAGTATAGTGTAGAGAATCATTGTGAAATTGTTTCCATAACCAAAAATATTTAATTTTCAGCTGTTTGAAGCTGATGTACAAGAACAAAACTTAAAAATGGGAAGCATAGAAATAGTGCACATAGAATCTGCGCACACAGATCTGTAACTCATATTTCTATGACTTTAAGGCGGGGTCGCCCAAAAAGTTACATATTGTAGCTTTTGAAGCAAATTTACAGCAGTTCTACATTTTATGACTTGTGCCATGTTAACCCTTTCCAGCCTGGGCAGAATAATGAAAACCTACCTATTTTGAAAGCTGAAAACTGCCCTTTCAAATGACAATCAGTCAAGAAAGAACACCTGTGAAAATGTATCTTATATGAAAATCTATGCTTTTTTCCGCCACAAATAACTGCCATTTACAACACTTTCTAATGAAGATAGAGAAAAACTTAGCGCATATTGAGTCTCTTGTTTTGTAAGGATTGAAAATCAGAATAGAAATACCTTTTTACTGTGAACAAGTTAGTTGTTTTAGTGACCAATGGTATTTAACATTTTTTTTATATGGAATGTTCCTAGATCAGACACTTATCTGCATAGTATATTCAACACATCTGCACCAAAACAAATTACAAATAGTATTTAGTCTGACATATGATAAGCAAAGACATAAACAAGTAATATAATATTAATAATTCAATAACTTTATTGAAAGAATAACATAAAGGAGTACATTGTCTCATTCAAACCTGTAAAAAAAAATATATATATATCACCATCGTAGCCATAACATTAAATACATTTTGATGACAATATCCCTAAGATGAATGTATTTGGAATGACATAATATGATAAAGGCATAAGGCCAATTTATTGGCTTTTACACCTTACATTTCTTCTGTACATTCATTACACTAGGCCTATCACGTGAGGAATCAGAACGGGAACAATTGAAAAGCCCAACATTATTTTAGTCTTTACATGTCCTTTACATCTGAGGCCATGAGAGTCATGACTCAAACAGGTAGGCAGGCTGGCATGCAGGATATATGGGAAAAGGAAAGGACAACGTACAAGGGTGAGGAACATACACGAGAGAGTCATGGAAGAGCCAAGGTGGGGGCCTCTGGTGGGCAGAGGAGTCGGCTATCTCAGAGTAGCTGCGGTGGACCTGGAATCTGGTATGCAGCCAGTGTCTGGTAGGACTAAGAGGCAAGGCCAGTGGGGGGGTGAGAGGGGGGACCAGAAGGGGAGAGGCAAGGGTGGAAGCGGTCTGGGGAGGGGTGTTGGGAGGCCGGGGAGCAACGCTGGGGAGTGTCTTAGACCTGTGGGGGCAGGGGGACAGGGGGACAGGCATCAATCATACTGTATTTCCTTAACCTCCCTAAACCAGCCTGATCTGGCAAGCTCAAATATTTCACTGCAAGTGACGTGAAACCAGTGTGAGCACAGTGGTCAATCTGGTTGAATTGACATTTGAGTTGTTTAGCAGACACTTATCCAGACTGACTTACAGGAGCAGTTAGGGTTAATTGCCTTGCTCAATGGCAGATCAACAGATTCTTTTTTCACGTAGTCAGCTCAGGGATTCGAACCAGTGACCTTTCGGTTACTTGCCCAACGCCCTTAACTGCTAGTCTACCTGCTGATTTTATTTTTATTTATTTTTTTACTAGCCCATACCAGTGACAAACGTAGCTATGTTATTGACAGTACACAGAAAATCTAGCTCAATTGTTTTGCCAGCTAGAAAGAAATGTCCCAAAAAATTTCAGAAATGGAGGGAGTAGGAACTTTCTTTCTCCATCTGATCCACCTGGTGGTTTTCACTTGGAAGCTGTCAAAATAGCACTCGATCCACTCTCCTTTGTCATCTACCAGGGCACTGAGGCAAATGGAGGATTTGCTCCGTGACCTTTCATTGAAGTAAAAAAAAAAAAAAAGAAGTTCCAGCCCATAAAGCCCTAAACCAATTATATCTATTTGTAGCTCATGTGTAAATGGCAGTTTACAGAAATACATTTGGTGATTGGACTGCTGTGTTATTAAGGCTTTAAACCATTATTTAACTGTTATTACGAAATTTAGAATGCTCCGGCTAGAAATGGTTTTAATGATATCTGAGTGAGAAAGACTAACAAAATAAATTGGGGACTCTAGGCACATACCTGTTTGGTATTTGGCCATGATTACTACAAGTTTAGATTGGTAAATAAATAAAACAATTGTTAGCTGACATGGGTAATTGAGTGACTGACATAACAAGAGAGAAATTGCTGATGCACAAACAAATTTCAAACTTGCACCTTGTGCATTCTACTATTCTAACTCGCAACAGTAAGTTGAGACCCCGACTGAGTTCCCAAAAACAACCTAGCAGCCTGGGGCCCTAAGCGACCGCTTATGCCTGGAGCCTGCCCTGCACACACGGTCAGCCTTGTTCTTCTAGTAGGTTTGTGTAATCCTCAACCAGATCTTTGCTAATGCTAACTCCTATGGCTTTTTCTATAGTTTTGCTAATGCAAAGTCCTGTTCTCCTCTGTTGCAGGTTAGCGCTGTACGTATATGAGTACCTGCTGCATGTAGGAGCACAGAAGTCTGCACAGACCTTCTTGTCAGAGGTAAGACGCACACACTTTTCTGTACGACTTTGCTCCTTCCCAGTAAGTAAAGGACTAGAGTGAGACCGTGGGAGAAAGGTAGAGACTGACTGAGAGGAAAAGAGAGGGAGACTGAGGTAGAGAGATGTGGACAGGTAGCGGTAGCCAAGATGGAGGCAGTGGTAGAGGAAGGGAGAGCGAGGGGGAAGGATGGCGTTAACGAGGTGTAACTGTATCTGAGGGCATTGACTGAGAGGTAGGGAAAGAAGGAGAGCGGGAGAGAGAGCGTGGTCGAGAAAGAGGGACAGCGTTGACTGGCTGAGACAGACTGATTATGTGTTCTTAACCTCTAGGCCAGGGGTGTCAAACTCATTCCAAGGATGGCCAAGTGTCTGCGGGTTTTTGGGTTTTCCTTTGAATTAAGACCCAGACAAGCAGGTGAGGGGAGTTCTTTACTAATCAGTGACCTTAATTCATCAATCAAGTACAAAGGAGGCGTGAAAACCCGCAGACACTCAGCCCTCAGTGGAATGAGTTTCACACGTACTCTAGACACACCCCCACCCTGACCGTCTCCTCTCCTGTTGAGTTTAGAACTAGACATCGTGTTGCTTTCTCTCTTTCAGATACGATGGGAAAAGAATATTACGTTAGGGGAGCCTCCTGGATTCCTGCACTCGTGGTGGTGGTGAGTGTCTCGGCCCTGTGCGTGCTCATCTTCTTGTGTTCACACGTTTGTGTATTCCATTAGAATATCACCACTCCGTACCATTTACATTCAGATACATACAGTTGAAGTCAGAAGTTTACATACACTTAGGTTGGAGTCATTTAACTTGTTTTTCAACCACTCCACAAATTTCTTGTTAACAAACTATAGTTTGACACAAGTAATTATTCCAACAATTGTTTACAGAAAGATTATTTCACTTATAATTCACTGTATCACAATTCCAGTGGGTCAGAAGTTTACATACACTAAGTTGACTGTGCCTTTAAACAGCTTGGAAAATTCCAGAAAATAATGTCATGGCTTTAGAAGCTTCTGATAGGCTAATTGACATCATTTGAGTCATTTGGAGTTGTACATGTGGATGTATTTCAAGGCCTACCTTCAAACTCAGTGCTTCTTTGCTTGACATCATGGGAAAATCAAAAGTAATCAGCCAAGACCTCAGAAAAAGAATTGTAGACCTCCACAAGTCTGGTTCATCCACATTCATCTGTACAAACAATAGTACACAAGTATAAAAACCATAGGACCATGCAGCCGTCATACCGCTCAGGAAGGAGACGCATTCTGTCTCCTAGAGATGAACGTACTTTGGTGCGAAAAGTGCATTTCAGTCCCAGAACAACAGCAAATGACCTTGTGAAGATGCTGGAGGAAACGAGTACGAGTATCTATATCCACAGTAAAACGAGTCCTGTATCAACATAACCTGAAAGGCCGCTCAGCAAGGAAGAAGCCACTGCTCCAAAACCGCCATAAAAAAGCCAGACTACGGTTTGCAACTGCACATGGGGACAAAGATCGTACTTTTCCGATGAAACAAAAATAGAACTGTTTGGCCATAATGACCATTGTTATGTTTGGAGGAAAATGGGGGAGGATTGCAAGCCGAAGAACACCATCCCAACCGTGAAGCACGGGGGTGGCAGCATCATGTTGTAGGGGTGCTTTGCTGCAGGAGAGACTGGTGCACTTCACAAAATAGATGGCATTATGAGGTAGGAAAATTATGTGGATATATTGAAGCAACATCTCAGGACATCAGTCAGGAAGTTAAAGCTTGGTTGCAAATGGGTCTTCCAAATGAATGACCCCAAGCATACTTCCAAAGTTATGGCAAAATGGCTTAAGGACAAAAAAGTCAAGGTATTGGAGTGGCCATCACAAAGCCCTGACCTCAATCCTATAGAAAATTTGTGGGCAGAACTGAAAGTGTGTGCGAGCAAGGAGGCCTACAAACCTGACTCAGTTACACCAGCTCTGTAAGGAGGAATGGGCCAAAATTCACCCAACTTATTGTGGGAGCTTGTGGAAGGCTACCTGAAAATGTGACACAATTTAAAGGCAATGCTACCAAATACTAATTGAGTGTATGTAAACTTCTGACCCTCTGGGAATGTGATGAAAAAAATAAAAGCTGAAATAAATCATTCTCTCTTCTATTATTCTGACATTTCACATTCTTAAAATAAAGTGGTGATCCTAACTGACCTAAGACAGGGATTTTTTTACTAGGATTAAATGTCAGGAATTGTGAAATTTTGTTTAAATGTATTTGGCTATGGTGTATGTACATTTGACTTCAACTGTGTGTGTGTGTGAGAGCAGATGTCAGAGTGTGATAGATGGCAAGTGAGAGTGAATAACTGATGTACTGTACATAGATGCGGTAAAGGAGTTGGTGGAACGCAGACGTTCCGTTGACCAGATTGGCACACGTTCTAACACAGTTGACATTTATCTACTGTAACACAATGTGGTTACTTAAGTCCTATTTGGATATATTTTGCTGTTTTCGCTGTGTAACGTGGACGGTTTAGAAGTGACTGCTAAATGCGAACTCCCGTTCGTATTAGCTGGTTAGCATAGCTAGCATACAGAAATCGGTGGTGGTCAGTCGTTTTTAACTATATAATGCGATTGATTTGTAACGGTGACATGAACGTGTGTTGGGGTTGACATCCATACAAACATTATATTGCGATTTCTACCTCAGCATAGGGTGAAATACACATGTGAACAATAGTCCAAGTGTAGGCTAATTTTGCTGGGGGGCGATGAGGAGTCGGGATCTTTCCCCCACGGTCCTTCATGCATTTCCATGGCAATTCTATTGCTTTGGTGGCGTTCGATTGACCTCTTTTCCGCCTCTATTGGCTCATCAGGTGCTCCCTGACATGAACCTTCTTCCTCTATTTCCTGTTGCAGTGTATTCTGGGATTTGTATTGCGCTGCGCCGGACAGACGGGAGAACTGCGAACACTCCAGCGAGGCCAAGGCCTTCCATGATTACGTGAGTGACAGGCCCAAGTGTGTGTGCGTCTTCGTCCTGCCTCTTCCCTTGGCCTAGGTGTGTGTGTGTGTGTGTTGCTATCGTCAGTGTGTGGAGATAATGGAATAGAGGTTATAATCCAGTAATCCCAGCACTGGGCCGGGGCTAAGCCAGGGATTTGTGGGTGGGTGGGTGTGTGTGTGTTGCAGCCCTGGCATCCGGCCCAGAGCAAGGGGGGCTTTCACATCCTCAGTACCAGAGAGAGCTGGTTAACCGTGTGTGTATGCTTTGTGTGTTCTGTTTTGTCTGCCTTGGCTGGCAACTGTTTGAGTGAAGTGCCAGTTTGCCAGTCTCGAGGACCAGATGGGCACTCAAACACACAAGGTGTGTGTCTATCCATGTCTAGCATTCTGGCAGGGGGAGTGTGCATCTTTGTCTGTGTGTGTGTCTGTGAGCTCAGACATGCTGTTTTCTAAGTTCATAGAAAACAAATTATTTAGTTTTCCTTTAACTCTCTCTTTGCCTTCCTCCCTCTCTCATTTTGCCCCCTTCACTCATCTCTCTTTTTTGGGGGGTGGGGTTACCACTTCTCTCCCCCTTTCCTATTTTTCTCTCCCTCCACTCTTTTCTTTCTCTCCATCTTCCAGTGTTTGTTTGTGTCTTACCATTGAAAAGGTACAAGGGAAAAGGTCAATAATGTGTTGAGCACCATTGATCTGTCAATTTCTAAGTGTGTGGGGGCTGGATAGATCAATTCCATTCAGTATCGGTGAGCCACATACCACATCGCCCAATCAAATCATCAGTTTTGATTTGTTGATTAGTTATTCATGGTGGTGGATTCCTATAGGCTGAGCCAGACATTAACCTTCCCCTGTGGTGCTTCCTGTCACAGTGTGTGTTGACATGTATTGCTGTTTGTGTGGGTGAGTGATTGTCAACCATGTAGATGTATTGATGTACAGTTATTTGTCATTGATGTGTAGGATTTAGGATTTGTCTGTGTTATGTCAAGCATGATGCTAGTAGTCTGGTTAATGGTATTTCTATACGAACCTTGCCCTCTGGTATGATAGGTGGAGTTCTCACCATATTGCCTATATCTATCTAATTATTTCATATCCACACAAGTGGCTAGGGCCTGGTTAGAGGTTGTTACTGAAAACTCGTCTCTCGGTCGGGCTCGGTCGGTCGGTCTCGCTCGGTCTCTCTCTCGCTCGGTCTCTCTCTCGCTCGGTCTCTCTCTCGCTCGGTCGGTCGGTCTCTCGGTCGGTCGCTCGGTCGCTCGCTCGGTCTGTCTGGCTCGTTCGGTGTCGGTCGCTCGTTCGGTGTCGGTCGCTCGCTCGGTCGGTGTCGGTCGCTCGGTCGGTGTCGGTCGCTCGCTCGGTCGGTGTCGGTCGCTCGGTCGGTGTCGGTCGCTCGGTCTGTCTGGCTCGTTCGGTGTCGGTTGTTCGGTGTCGTTCGGGGTCGGTCTCTCGGTCGTTCGGTGTCGTTCGGGGTCGGTCGGTCGCTCGCTCGGTCGGTCGGTCGCTCGGTCGGTGTCGGTCGCTCGCTCGGTCGGGGTCGGTCGGTCGCTCGGTCGGTCGGTCGGTGTCGGTCGGTCGGTCGCTCGGTCGGTCGCTCGGTCGGTGTCGGTCGCTCGCTCGGTCTGTCTGGCTCGTTCGGTGTCGGTCTCTCGGTCGTTCGGTGTCGGTCTCTCGGTCGTTCGGTGTCGATCGGCCGCCGCTTCGGTCCGGGTCGGTCGCCGTCGCTCGGTCGCTCGGTCGGGTCGATCGCCGCTCGCTCGGTCGGTCGGCCGCTTCGGTCGGGTCGATCGCCGCTCGGTCGGGCCGGTCGCCGCTCGGCCGGTCGGTGTCGGTCGGTCGCCGCTCGGTCGGTGTCGGTCGCCGCTCGGTCGCCGCTCGGTCGGTGTCCGGTCCGGTCGCTTCGCTCGGTCGGGTCGGCCGCTTCGGTCGGTCGGCCGCCGCTCGGTCGGTCGGGTCGGTCGCCGCTTGGTCGGTCGGGTCGCCGCTCGGTCGGTGTCGGTCGCTCGCTCGGTCGGTGTCGGTCGCTCGCTCGGTCGGTGTCGGTCGCTCGCTCGGTCGGTGTCGGTCGGTGTCGGTCGGTCGCCGCTCGGTCGGGTCGGTCGCCGCTCGGTCGGGTCGGTCGGTCGGTCGCCGCGCTCGGTCGGTCGGGTCGATCGCTCGGTCGGTCGGTGTCGGTCGCTCGCTCGGTCGGTGTCGGTCGGTGTCGGTCGCTCGCTCGCTCGGTCGGTGTCGCTCGCTCGGTCGGGGTCGGTCGCTCGCTCGGTCGGTGTCGGTCGGCCGGTCGCTTCGCCGCTCGGTCGGTGTCGCTTCGCTCGGTGTCGGTCGCTCCTTTCGGTCGGTGGCCGCCGCTCGGTCGGGCCGGTCGCTTCGCTCGGTCGGTGTCGGTCGGTGTCGGTCGCTTCCTTCGCCGGTGTCGCTTCGCTCGGTGTCGGTCGGTCGGTGTCGGTCGGTCGGTCGGTGTCCGGTCGCTTCGCTTCGGTCGGGTCGGCCGCTTCGCTCGGTCGGTCGGTGTCGGTCGCTCGGTCGGTGTCGGTCGCTCGCTCGGTCGGTGTCGGTCGCTCGGTGTCGGTCGGTCGGTCGCTCGGTCGGTGTCGGTCGCTCGCTCGCTCGGTCGGTGTCGCTCGCTCGCTCGGTCGGTGTCGGTCGGTGTCGGTCGGTCGCTCGCGCTCGGTCTCGCGCTCGGTCTCGCTCGGTCTCGCTCTCTCTCTCGCTCGGTCTCGCTCGGTCTCGCTCTCTCTCTCGCTCGGTCTCGCTCTCTGAGGGGATGCTAGAGGGACAGGGAGCAAAGGACCCGTCTCCATAGCAACAGCTTCGACTAGCTACTGCAAGCGAGGGGGAGTGGGAGAAGGAGTGAGCAAAAAGGAAGTGAGAGCAACGGGGAAGAACTGAGGGAGGAGAGGTTAGGGCCGTGGGGGAGGGAGGAGAGGTTAGGGCCGTGGGGGAGGGAGGGAGTTAGGGCCGTGGGGAGGGGAGTTAGGGCCGAGGAGGGAGGGTGGAGGTTAGGGCCGTGGGGTGGGAGGGAGGGAGTTAGGGCCGTGGGGGAGGTTAGGGCCGTGGGGCGGAGGGAGGGGTAGAGGTGAGAAAGAGGAGGAGTACAGATGTTTGGGGATGGAGAGAGGGTTAAGGGGAATGAGCTGGAGAAAGAGGAGGGAAGAGAGCGAGTGAGATGGAGGGAGACCCAATGTTGTCCCTAGGGACTCAGTGGCCTGTTCATTGGCAGAATTAGCATAAATGTATAAAGACAATGGGGGTGTGTGTGTGTGTGTCAGTTTAACAGAAAGTGGAAAGGGCAGGGTTTAGGGTGGATGGTTTGTTTGTGTGTACGCGCACTTGTGTTTGTGTGCGTATGCATCTTAGTGTGTGTGTGTGTGTGTGTGTGATTGTTTGCTTCATCTTTTAACGTGTGTGTTGCAGAGTGCGGCAGCAGCCCCCAGTCCTGTGATGGGGAACATGCCTCCTAATGATGGCATGCCAGGAGGACCCATGCCGCCTGGATTCTTCCAGGTAATACACCTCTTCATCCCTCTCTTTTGCTACCTCCCTCGCCCCTCACTTCACGCATGGTGAAACTCCCTCTTGTCATCCCTCCCTCCACTCCTCCAAGCATCTTCACCATCCATTACTTCCTAGATCTCCCCACACTCCCTTTTCACCTCCCTCTCTCTCTCCACCTCCAATGATCCCACACTCCTCTTCTCATATATATATATATACATACACACACACACACACACACACACTCACACACACAGCCAGACAGTGTGATGGACAGCCCTGGCATTTGGCAGCAGCGACGATAAGGTGGAACGGAGAGAGGGGGAGAGCGATGGGCCTCAATGTGTTTGGTTCTGTGGCTACCACTTCATTGTTTGTCTAGAGAGCGAGAGCGAGTGGAAGAGAACTGGAGAGAGAGAGCGAGTGAAAGAGAGCTGGAATGAAATAATGGGAGGAAGTAGGTGAGAGTGGGAGATGGCAAGAGGAATAGTGAGCGAGTGAGAAAAGAGAGGAGGCACGGAAGTGCTATTTATAACACAAGTGAGGGAGGAGGGTGTGTGTGCTTGTGTTGTCCTTTTTGTTCAAGTGGCCTTATCATTAGCAAGAGCTGTTTGCTGCAAATATACCTGTGTTGCTATTATCGTGTGTGTGTGTTTTGGTGTTTGTTCGCTAATAATTCATTTTTTTTAAATAGAAGACCCACACAACTCACAAAACAAACCTGAAGTCATTCATGCACATTCTCGGCAGTTCAAACAGTTCCTCATTCTAGATGTCCTGATGTTGAACAGTGTGGGATGGACGGTGACCAACCATGCTGTAGGGTCCTCGGATCCGCTGTTGTTCTGAGCTGTGCGTTTTTAGCTGTGTCAACATTGCCCTCTAGTGGTGAAGACACCCTCTACCATGGACTGGGAAAAACTGCCTCCTCTCCCTCTCTGTGTTCTGATTGGCTACTGGCTAGCTTCTCTGCCACATCCCATCCCTTGCTCCTGCAGGTGTAATTGTGTTAGCTCCTCCCTCTCTCTGATGTCACTCTTCTCTTCTCTCAGGGTCCGCCAGGCTCCCAGCAGTCTCCTCACGCGCAGCCCCCCCACGGCATGGGACCACACGGACAGGTAACACACACACAGATAAATAATTGACTCTCTCCTCTCTCCGCTGTTCTGGGGGAGGGAGCTTTAGCCTCCACACAGACCCACTCCACCAGCACCTCATCAATAAAACAAAAGGGGAGCCACTGTGGACCTACACACTGAGCATGTGCACAGGACAGACAAAACACACACACTGATCTGCATGTAAGGCTAAGGGAGGAGAGCAAAGCCAACATCCTTGAAGACAAGCTTCTTCTGGAAAGTACCTCATTAATGAGCCTGCGCATTGTTTGGGTTTTCTGTGTTCTCACTCCTCATCCTCCATTCACACTCTGTCCATCTGTCTGCTCAACTCCTTTTCAGTGGGACTGACAAACTCTCTCTCTGTCTCTCTCAGCCTTTCATGTCGCCACGGTTTCCAGGTGGACCCCGCCCCTCACTCCGAATGCCAAATCAGGTATGGACCACACACTCACCTATACAGCTGAACATGCACTTTCGGGTTTGTATGTTCTGGTGGTCCATACTCACTATCACCCTTTCTCTCATCCATCTGTTTCCCTCAGCCGCCAGGGGGAATCCCTGGTTCTCAGCCTCTCCTGCCAAACAGCATGGACCCCACCAGACCACAAGGTACGCACATTATTCATCCTTGTGTTTTATGTAAGGAGTTTTTCAAGTGGCATGCCGCACTGAAAACGCTGGTGCCCCCAGAACCTTACAGATCTAGGGGTGATCTGGGTAGAAGATAGGATAGTGTAGGTCTCTGTGTGTTTTGGCTTGCGATTTACAGGTTCAGATTAGAGATGACCGTTTAACTCAACAGGGGTCCCAGTTAATGAGGTTAGAGGAGAGTTTAGTCTGTTGGCTGCCATAAACCCTGCCTTCCAGGTTCAGACTGGCCATATGTGGATTAGGTGTGGAGGTGACCGTCTCATTGGATAAAAGCGTTCGCTAAGTAAATCGAGTTATCCGATAGACCATCACATAGTATCTTTGTTAACTACCAGTGTGTTGGTGTTAAGACTGTGTTCTTGTTATCTTTTCTCCTATAGGACATCCTAATATGGGTGGGCCAATGAGAATGAACGCTCCTCGAGGAATGGGGCCCATGGGTCCACAGGTAACGCGTCGCACGCACACACACACACACACACACACACACACACACACACACACACACACTCAAACAAATATTTTTGACACTATCTCTTCTCTCTATGTAGAACTACGGTGGTATGAGACCTCCACCTAACTCCATGGGTGGTCCTATGCCTGGGATGAACATGTAAGTGTTTCCTCCCAAAGGGAAAAATACAGTCTATCCCGTAGCACCAGCTTCATGATTGAATATCGAAGGCCCCGACATCATGAATGTTGAACTGTTGTTTTCTTGGTTTATGGCAGTGTTTCCCTATACTTACAGTCTCTCTCTGTCTCTCAGGGGACCTGGTGGTAGAGGGCCGTGGCCTGGTCCCAATGCTAACTCAGTAAGTTGTTTCCTCCTCGCTCAACTTGTCAGAGATTAGATGATTCATTACAATGATTGTTATTATTTAACAGGTGGCTTGAAAAGGTACTATACTGACCTCATGTTGCTGGAGGAAAGAACTACTGCTTAGTTGAGAATCTCTCCTGGCGGTAACTATGACCCCCCCCCCCTAACCTCTAGTTTCCCTTCTCTCATCACAGATACAATACTCCTCCTCATCTCCAGGCCACTATGTGGTGAGTAGCTGACCAGCAGTGTTTACAATAACACATCAGTTATAAAACTGATCCTTAGTTGTAGAAATGGGGAATTGTGTGCACTGTTCTTATTGACCTTTTGGACTCTGTTTCCCAGGGTCCTCCAGGAGGAGGGGGGCCGCCCGGAACTCCCATCATGCCCAGCCCAGGTGGTGCGTCTCTTAAATAATGCCCAGCCCCCCCCCTGCACCAGCACTATATTTAGACACTGTGTGTTGCCTTTCTCTGTGGACTAATGTTATGCTGTTGTGTTTGTCTCCCCCAGACTCGAACAACTCCAGTGAAAACATCTACACTATGATGAACCCTATAGGACCAGGAGGAAACAGACCCAACGTGAGTCACATTACACGTCGTATTCCACCGCATGACATCACACAGCGTGACACCACAATACAACACAGTATGACTTTATCCCCCTGCTGATTAGATAGGGCAATAAAACCAGACTAAAGGTCCAGTCACTGAGAAATCTTTGTTCTGTGCGTTGTGTTTCTGTCTGTGTCTGTCTGTGTGTTCTCTCCCAGTTCCCTATGGGCCCGGGGCCTGATGGACCTATGGGAGCCATGGAACCTCACCACATGAACGGCTCACTAGGTGGGTGCTATGACAGGGTTATGAACACATGTTATAATGCAGTTGTAAGGGTGACATAATGTTCAGTGCATGGATTTAACTGTTTGAATTAATCTCTCTCTCGTTGTCTCTCAGGCTCTGGGGACATGGACGGGTTGCCAAAGGTGAATATAAATCCTATTTTCTACAACATTTGACTTCAATCTCTCAAACAGACCGAGGGTTTACAGTCAGAGGGACATGTCTTGGTGCTGCTGGACAAATAACTTGTGGTATGACATATTTGTAGAGTAATCTTACTCTCTCTATCTATCCAGAACTCTCCTAATAACATGGGGGGTATGAGCAACCCTCCAGGGACGCCGCGGGACGATGGAGAGATGGGTGGAAACTTCCTCAACCCATTCCAAAGTGAAAGTGTGAGTACTGCTGGCCGATGACCCCTGACCCTTGTACCTTGACCCCTCAAGAACCAGGGTGGGTGACCTGGTATGTAACGATGTAGCGTTTACATTTCACTCATGTCTACCCCCCCTTCCCTTTCTCTCTTCACAGTATTCACCCAACATGACGATGAGTGTGTAATTTTAATTTCTTTATTTTTGTATTTTCTTTTGGTTATTTTCTTTTTGTACCTTTCCACCTGGATTTTTCCAACCCCTCACCTTGGATCGGACTCATTCTGCCTTTCCCACCTCACCTCACCCCCACCTCCACCCCCTCGGAACTCTCGCCGCTACCCAGGCTTCCAGAACAGCCCTGGGGCATGCTGGGCCTCTAGTGAAGGCGGAGCTTCCCGACGCTGTCTGTGGCATAGACAGGAAACAGAGACACAGGAAGTCCCTACTCTCTAACCCAGCCCCCTGCCTCTCTGACTTCTTGTCAGGGTCTGGACAATGAGCGAGGGGATGAGAAAGAAAGATGGAGAGACTGAAACATGGACACCCTTCAGGACACAGCATGGTAGGGTTCTGTCAGTAGCTGTCTGGGAGCTCTACAAACATTACATTGGCATTCACTTTTATTTTGATGTTTTTATTGTTTCTAATGGATTTGATTGTGTTTCTAATGGATACAGGGGTGGAACAGGGAACGAATCTCGAATGATCACCTTTTCCCCATGTAGTGAACTACTTTAGAGGAATAGGGTGTCATTTGAGACGTAGACATGGAAGTGTCGTCCATCCCCCTCCCCCCCGTTCACTCTGTGTATGCATTTCAAAAACAGAAGTGTTGTGATGTTTTCCATTACTCTGTATGTAATGTATTATTGCTATTCTTTTATAGTATTTTATTGTTATGATTAATAATATTGTTATGATGATTCTGGTTATTTTAAAATGTAGGATTTAATTTCTGGAGTTTTTTTTGTTGTTGAAAGGACACACACTGATGACCTCTTCCTTAGTAACTTCACAGGACGGTGAACCTTCTCGTCTCCTTAAGGAAAACCCACAGGATATACACAATCTACTGCCCCCTCTTTGCCCAGTCAGAGAGCAGCACCTTGGTCCATCATGGTACTTTAATTTGTAATTCCCATAGTAATGTCCCTCTCCATCCCCCTGAGAAGGGGTTTTCTCTGTAGTAGACTAAGTGACCCTGAACATGCAGAGGATGCACAGTTGTATTTATTTGTATGTTTAATTTTCCATTGAGACAGAACAGGTTGACAATAAGTCTATCTGCACACTCTGGAATCACTCTGCACCAATCAGCATCCATCTCCTATAAGACGTCTTGGAAGTGTCTGTTTTTTTGTTTTAATTGTGTTTTTTACCCAGAGGGCAGTTCTGACCTTCTGTGAAATTATTCTGATTGGATGCTCAAAGGACTCTTGTAACAGAGCTGAGCCAATCAGGTGGCGGTGTGGCAATTGCCATGGTAACTGACTGTCAAGATCCCCCAAGAGGACAACATTTGTCCTTACACACACACACACACACAACCAACCAATCGGCCTACCTACGCCATCCCCCTCCCCAACCACCTCTCTCCTTTTGTGACGTCTCCTGTCTTTTGGTTTGTGTTGTAAATACTGTAAAGTGAATTTTGATATCATGACATGTTTTGATATTTCCGTCACAACCAATGACTGATGAGAAATGAGTTGATTCAGACCAACTGGGTTTGCGAGAGACTGTGTGTTTTTACAGTACCTCACTGTTCAACTCAGACACAACTAGGGTCAGGAGGGATCCTCTTTATTGGATCATTACTTCGTTAGGAACTACAACTAACGTTAGAGTCCAGAGTATTTCCTGGTCAGGTCAAGCTGTTAGGGAAATCTCCTGTCCCTAGTAACGATAGATGAAAACCTTTTCTTTTCTATTAAGGATTTTTCTGTATTTGAATTGAGAAAAGCTGTAAAAACACAGGTTCAGGCTTCTGGTGTATTTTGAGATACTGCTGTATAGATTCAACTCTGAACCATCCTACCATATTCACTAAGGGCAAATCTGAAATGCACCCAATTCCCTATATAGTGCACTACTGAAGCCAAAAGTAGTGCACTACATAGAGAATAGGGTGCCATTTAGGATGTACCCTAGTTTGCACCAGTGCAAAGTGTTTATGTTATTGTTGGAAGAGGATAATTTATTGGAAAACAAACCGTGAAACTGTTTGTTTTTAAAATTTGAGATATATTTACTTACCATAACTAGGGCTAGGAGTTTTTTTTTTTAATGTGCCCTTGTCAGTGGAGGCTGCTGAGGGGAGGATAGCTCATAATGTCTGGAATGGAGCATTGAACCATGTTTGATGTATCTGATCTCACGGATTCTGCTCCAGCCATTAGTACGAGCCTGCTGTCCCCAATTAAGGTGCCACCAACCTCCTGTGGTCCTTGTCTTTTCATGTGCTCAGGAAAAACTCATGGCCCTACTCATGACCCTATTCATGACCTTCATTTGGCCTTTCCGCTCTGCCCATAACGATAGAGGACTCATCTTTATCTGTGACAGCATGGGCAGCGCCGTTGAGGCTACAACCCATAAGAATCCCCATCCAGTTGACTACTTTAATATGGCGGAAGTATGGTGGAAGCCCTCAATTGTGCTGCCCATGCTAAAACAGCATTTTGGCCACTATAGCCCTCTCATTCTCTATGGCTCTACCTTTTTGAAGTTGTGTTCCCTGACCATGTGACCTCTTCAGGGAAACCTCCTGGCCCTATTTCTTCCCTTCTGATCACGAGGTGTCAAACTTTGCACCGGTGCAAACTCCTCTCCTGTATGTAAAATCAACGTTGTCACATTGTTGGTCATTTCTGTGTTTCTATGGTGACGTATAATACTGTTTCATTCTGGGAGGGTTGAAAGGAGGAGGGGACGGAGGGTAAGGAAACATGTTTCTGTTCCGTGGGTTTATCCATCTCGATAGTCTAAAGGAGAGTCCTCTCCTCGTCTCCTCTCCCTTCACCTGCACTAACGTGAAAGAAGACTGATCCGTGCAGATGAAGGAGACAACGTGAGGAGAGGAAGCCACTGTGGACTGAGACGCAGACCATGGTTTTTCTCTGATGACAAAGCAGTATTGATGACTAGGCAGTCTGTTTCCCGGTGCCAGTATTTCAGAACATTTAGTCCATTACAATGATCCTGTGTTTTTAAACCCCTTTTGGATTGGGTGCCTCGTTGATTTGAATATCCAACTGAAGACAAATCTGACCGATCTCTGCAGTGACACCGCATCATTTGCTGTATATAAATGATCCCATGACATTTGGTTGGAATATTTCCATATTCAGGTTATTTTCAAAAGCAGGTGGACTGTAATCTAAGGGGGAAACACGGTATCATGCCAGTCTGGATTAAACATTGTGAAGAACTGCTTTCTGGGTTTGCTTTGTATTTCCTGCTAGGCTAGTTTCCGCTCCTAAATGTCTTGTGTAGTAATAAAATGTTTCCTATTTGTACGTTTTCTTTATGTTGTAATAAAGTTTCTTTAGAGACTGATTTAAAAAGTTGCTTATTGAGAAAAAGGTGGGAAATCTTGCATCAATAAATGTAATTTGTTTTAGGTTTTTCATCGAGTCATCAGATTTTATTTCCTGTGTCCCTCTCGTTGTTGTTGTAGATTCATCACAAAACAATTCCTTCACTACTTTTGCCAAGACATTTAGTTCTTTCAACACCTTTTTTTTTAGAGGCTTCTAGTTCCATGACCTCAATTAGTCTGTGCTCTCTCGCACTGCTGACGATGAAGGCAAAGGAAGTGTGTGTGTTTGCAGGCCTATCCAAAGGCAGAACAGCCAGTAAAGTCATTACCAGAGTGCTTCAAAACATTTCTACATATCCACAGGTCTTTTTATCACAAGTCTGTGTTCTGACAAGATGGGGCCGACAGACATGGCAGCTCTGCTTCTAGCTCATAAGCAACTTTGCAGTATATATATATATTTTTTGTGTGGCAAGCATTTCACTACATCTGCAATAACATCTGCTAAATATGTGTATGTGACCAATACAATTTGATTTAGAGTGCCATTTCTGCACACACACCCCTAGGGCTGTTTGAACTCAGGTGGTGGTCTGCCAGATGAAAGACGTTCAAAGCTGACTTCTATCAGTCCTTCCCAGTGCCTTTGTAGTGTGGAGACTCAGCAACAGGTGACATTTAGAGCTGAAAACAATTGCCAACTTTGAACGCTCACTGCTACCCACGCCTGCCCTTCACCTGAGACTGGACCCACGCTCCTCGTACAGGAGAGCGGTAGAACGGAGTGAGATGGAGAGAAAGAGGGAGCGAGAGAAGAGTGTGTATCAGTGTCCAGTCTGCCGAAGTCTGCTGCCAACGTGATGTGTGGATCTCCACTTGGTCTGGAGTGAAACTTTAACAATCAACCCAGGACCTCAGTCAACCCAGGTACGTTTGGATGCTAACTCACTACTTAACTTTCGCCTGTGTGTTTGACTGCCTCTCTCTCTCTTTCTTACTATCTCTCTCTACCTTTTCCTCTCCTCCAGACCATGTCGGTCCCCCAGGACCTCCTGCCAGACGGCAGTCCCCTGATTGGAGCAGCGAGGCTGGGGAAGCTTCGCCTCGTTAGGCTGCTCCTGGAGGGGGGTGCCCAGGTCAACGAGAGAAACCCAGGAGGAGAGACTCCTCTCCTGGCTGCGTGTAAAGCCCTGAGAGGGGAACCCACCGGACCTGGAACCCTGAAACTGCTCAGATACCTACTAGACAACCAGGTCTGTGTCTGCTTTTAAAGGAGAGCTCTGTAGGTTTAATTTTCCCTTGTGGGATTCTATCCTATTCTATTCTAAACAGGCAGACCATAAAGCCCACTGTGTGTTTGTGTGCCTACCTACATCCTAACCCCATCCTATCTTTCCCCTCCCAGGCAGACCCTAATGCTCAGGACCGGTCAGGCCGTACAGCTCTGATGTATTCCTGTATGGAGAGGGCTGGAGCTCAGCTAGCCTCTACTCTCCTCTCAGCTGGAGCTGACCCCAGTATGGAGGACTACTCTGGAGCTTCAGCTATGGTCTACGCTATCAACGCACAGCACCAGCCTACACTACAGGTCAGGAGGGAGGAGGGGTGTGTGTGTTTAACTATACTTGTGGGTACCAGAAGTCCCCACAAGAATAGTAAACAAACAAAAAAAATACCAAATCCTGACATTTTGTTGGTCCCCACAAGGTCAAATGCTATTTCTAGGGGGTTTAGGGTTAAGGTTATAATTAGGTTTAGGGTTAGAGTTTTGGGTTAAGGTTACGTTAAGGGTACGGGTACGGGTTAGGGTAAGGAAAAATAATATTTTGAATGGGACTGAATTGTGTGTCCCCAAAAGGTTAGTTATACAAGACTGTGTGTGTGGTGAAATTATTATAAGTGACCATTACATACCCCAGGTGCTGCTGGACGCGTGCCGCGCCAAGGGCCGTGACATCATCATCATCACCACGGAGATGGGTGTGAGCGGAGGGCCGGTGACGAGGCGCTACCTGAACGTTCTGCCGTCTCCCGATGCATCACCTGTCACCTGCATGTCACCCTCTGACATCATCATCAAGACGGGTTCACCCAACTCACTTGAGGGAGAGAATGTGTTCAATTTCAGAGGATCAGGTTAGAGGGAGGGAGGGAAGGAAGGTGTTAAACATCTCAGGAACCTGTCTCATACTTTCTTATCTCATCCCAGGTAAGAGGGGGAGTGTCAGCAGCAGCAGATTCTCCCCATGTGAGCTGAGTCCAGTGGACCAGTCCTGTATCCCCCCTCCCAGACAGCGACAGTGGTCTGAACCATGGCTAGCTATTCACAATCTGGCTCGACTAAACAAGGTCTACCAAGAGGGAAGGAGGGAGAGGAAGGTAGAGAAAGAGGGAGGAGAGGAAGGAGGAAAAGGTGAAAAAGGATCTCTTCATCACGACTTTAAGAAGGAAAGGAGGGAGAAGGCCGAGGAAGAGGTGGGAGATGACAAGGAGAGTCAATCTGTACATATCTACCACAAGGAGATCTCTTCCGGGGCCTCTTGTTCTCTACTCTTTCCCACAGAGGAGCACCTTTCCCAGGCAGCCCAGAGCAGACTGTCCCCTGAGAGGAGGCTAGCCCCTGGAGGTTCCACCTTGGATTTATACAGAGAACACCCCAGTACTCAAACTGCTTTACATTGTAGAGGGGGGGGATCTAATCTCATCGGACGCGATCCAATGACCCGGAAGTGCTCCATGGACAGACTTCCTCCCTGCTCTCCCTCTCGCTGGCAGGGGGCTCGTAGAAACACCCTCCCCTCTTTGACTCCAGCTCCACCCCTTCTTCACCTGCCTCCCCTATCATGTTATGAGTCTCACCTACAGGTCCCGCCCCTTGGCCTGCCTGTTGCAGGTGTAGGTATGGTGTGTCGGACGCAGCTGCCCTCCCCCTCCTCCCCTCTTTCTCCCACTCCCCCCCACTCTCGCGCTCTCTCCTCCTCCCCCCTCTCTTCCCTTTAAAGCAATATTTAGACCAGGCTTTCTGCCTCCTCTACCCCTCTCTACCTCCTCTTCCATTCCTGCTCGCCTTCTTTCCACCTCCTCCTCGTCCTCCTTTGTTCCCCCTCTCCCTCCCTCCAGTGAGAGGTCACCTCGACGTCACTCTATCCAGCTGGAGCCGCTGAGAGGAGAGGAGGAGAGGAGGAGGAATAGAGGAAGAACAGAGGAGACAAGAGGGAGAGGAGGGAAGGAGGAGCAGGAGTGAGACCCTATGTTAGCTGTTGTGGTGTGATGTGTGTAGTTACTTGTAATAACCTCTAGAGTATGCTGGACACTTATTTAGTGCTTGCTGACCTGAATGTGTGCATTCAGATCAACAGTCTAAAGCAGTAATCTCCAATCCAAAGAATTAGTTGTTTGTTTATTAGATATTTCCTATTTATACTGTATGGATAATAAAACCCATCCTTTATTCACTTGTGTTGTAGCTTTTTCCCCACACCCACACTGAAGGCTGTCATTGAACTTTAGTCTGTCTTGCTTTATGATAGTCACATGCCCCTACCTTTACAAGAAGTCAGTCAGTATTCTTAATGAGGGCTTAAAAGCAAATGTTAATGGCTTTAAAGCAAATGTTCATTTGACTGTGTACTTTAAGAACATACTTGACTTTTCCAAGACAGACCTAGCCGTGTCTGAATACCCATACTAGCATACTACATACTTAATTAACCTCTACAGGATCGGGACGGTTGAGCTAACGTAGGCTAATGTGATTAGCATGAGGTTGTAAGAAACAAAAGAAAAATAGACATATCTGATATGGGCAGAAAGCTTAAACTGTTAATCTAACTGCACTGTCCAATTTACAGTAGCTATTACAGTGAAAGAATACCATGCTATTGTTTGAGGAGAGTGCACAATTATGAACTTATGTATGAATTAACCAATTAGGCACATTTGGGCAGTCTTGATACAACATGTTGAATAGATATGCAATAGTTCACTGGATCACTCTAAGACTTTGCACATACATAGTGGCCAAAGTCTAAATTGCACCTGGGCTAGAATAATTAATTCTGGCCTTTGTCTTGCATTTCAAAGATGATGGTACAAAAAAACGGTTGTTTTTTTCTTTGTATTATCTTTTACCAGATCTAATGTGTTATATTCTCATACATTCATTTCACATTTCCACACACTTCAAAGTGTTTCTTTTCAAATGGTATCAAGAATATGCATATCCTCGCTTCAGGTCCTGAGCTACAGGCAGTTAGATTAGGCTATGCACTAATTTTGGCGTTTGATCTAGTAACAGGGGCAGGCAATTCCAGTACACGAGGGCCTGATTGGTGTCTCAGTTTTGCCCCAGCTCCAGCTAACACACCTGACTCCAATAATCAGCTAATCATGATCTTCAGTTTAGAATGCAATTTGATTCATCAGCTTTGTTTGCTAGGGATGGAGAAAAAGTGCGACACCAATCAGGCCCTCGAGGACTGGAGTTGCCCACCCCTGCAGAATTCACTCTTCTTTTCCGACTCACGTGTTTGACAACAGCTGATAATCAGATAAATTGAAGCGCTGTACTAACGGAGACAATGCAATCGTGCATTAGATGACGTATTTGGAGTACTATTGCTGCGTTCATGTGCTAGTCGGAACCAGGAAACTCGAAAATGTCAGACTTGGTTACTGGTTGTAGTTATATATGTGTCGCATTCAACGAATCAGCAAGTCGGACATTTCAGAGTTTCCTAGTTCCGACTAGTATGTGAACGCTGCATACTCTAAATTTCACATACTGTAAAAGTTTTTTTACGTACTATTTAGTGTGCTAAATGGGTATTCTGATACTCTCTTTTTCTCTCACGCACTGAGCACGAGCACAGTCATCTCCATGATGACCACAGCTTCCTCTGACCTGGCAGAGCACCTGTCCTGTTCCATCTGCACAGAGATCTACACTGAGCCTGTGTCTCTGAGCTGTCAGCACACCTTCTGCAAGAGATGCCTCCAAGACAGCCTGAACGCTGGACACCAACTCTGTCCAGAGGGCAGGGCTCTGGTCAGAGCCAGACACTTCCAGATCAACAGACTGATCTGGAACGTGGCCTACCAGCTCAAACTGGAGGAAGATCCTAAAAGACAGAGAGCTAAAGCCGATAGAGGAAACGGCAGAGAAGATGAATGTCGTGAACATGGAGAGGCTCTGAAGCTGCTCTGTGAGACGAACAGTAAGCTGATCTCTGGGATCTGCAGAGATGGGAGAGACGAAAGAGGACACACATTCCAACCTATAAGAGCAGCACATAAGGATCTGAAAAAAAGAGGTAGCCTCAGATTTATGCTACTTCAAGAAGGACATTAGTGTGCTGGAATATGATGAGCAGCAAAGATAAATGTCTCAAACAAACGAGACATCAGATCCTCTCAAAGCCCAGATCAGGGCTGATTTTGAGGATCAATAGAGAGCAACTGAGAGTTAAAGAAGAGGCAATCAAAGATGTGGAAAAGGAAGGTTGCCTGGTTGACAAGGAGATGGTACTTTCCAGGCTGGAGGAACAGCTAAAGGAGAAGACGGTTAAAATGGCCTCTCTTCAGTCTGAGCTGGACCTCACTGAGCCCAGAGACTTCCTGCTCTGGTGGATGGAGAGGGGCTGCACTGAGATGAGAGAGAGGAGGAGGGAGGGGCAGTGGATGGAGGGTGGAGAGGAACATGATAGAGGGGAATATGATAGAGGGGAATATGATAGAGGGGAATAGAGAGATATTATAGAGAGGAATATATTGAGAGGAATGTGACAGAGAGGATTTGTTTCACTAGATCACTTCAAGATTTAAAACCTCAAACCGACAGTCCCCGAAACACTACGACATTAATAAAATGCTGCCCTCTTGCTAGATTGATGACTAAAGCCATAGTGAAACAGTGCAAAATGTGTCAGCTCAACTGTTCATTATGAAATGTATGTGTTCAATCTAATACATTTCCTCTGTATATATTTTCTGCTCTATGTAATTGCATCTGTTTAAGCTGTTTGGATTGTTCATTGTTTTAACACAGGGCACCATTGAAAAAGAGACCCTGGTCTCAATTGGGATTCCCTCTATAAATAAAGGGGAATATGAAAGAGGGGAATATGATAGAGAGGTACAGTTGAAGTCGAAAGTTTACATACACTTAGGTTGAAGTCATTAAAACTCGTTTTCAACCACTCCACAAATTTCTTGTTAACAAACTAGTTTTGGCAAGTCGGTTAGGACATGTACTTTATGCATGACACAAGTAATCTTTCCAACAATTGTTTACAGACAGATTATTTCACTTATAATTCACTGTATCACAATTCCAGTAGGTCAGAAGTTTACATACACTAAGTTGACTGTGCTTTAGAATGACTGTGCTGACATGACTTTAGAAGCTTCTGATAGGCTAATCATTTTAGTCAATTGGAGGTGTACCTATGGATGTATTTCAAAGCCTACCTTCAAGCCTCTTTGTTTGACATTATGGGAAAATCTTTGTAGACTTCCACAAGTCTGGTTCATTCTTGGGAGAAATTTCCAAACGCCTGAAGGTACCACGTTCATCTTTACAAAGTACGCAAGTAATAAACACCATCGGTCATACTACTCAGAAAGGAGACGCGTTCTGTCTACTAGAGATGAACGTACTGTGGTGCGAAAAGTGCAAAACAATCCCAGAACAACAGCAAAGGACCTTGTGAAGATGCTGGAGGAAACAGGTACAAAAGTATCTGTATCCACAGTAAAACAAGTACTATATCGACATAACCTGAAAGGCTGCTCAGCAAGGAAGAAGCCACTGCTCCAAAACCGCCATTAAAAAGAACGGACTTCGGTTTGCAACTGCACATGGGGACAAAGATCGTACCTTTTGGAGAAATGTCCTCTGGTTGGTCATAATGACCATCGTTATGTTTGGAGGAAAATGGGGGAGGCTTGCAAGCCGAAGAACACCATCCCAACCATGAAGCACAGGGGTGGCAGCATCATGTTGTGGGGGTGTTTTGCTGCAGGAGGGACTGGTGCACTTCACAAAAGAGATGGCATCATGAGGAAGGAAAATTATGTGGATATATTGAAGCAACATCTCAAGACATCAGTCAGGAAGTTAAAGCTTGGTCGCAAATGGGTCTTCCAAATGGACAATGGCCCCAAGCATACTTTCAAAGTTGTGGCAAACTAAATTAAGGACAACAAAGTCAAGGTATTGGAGTGGCCATCACAAAGCCCTGACCTCAATCCTATAGAAAATTTGTGGGCAGAACTGAAAAAGCGTGTGCGAGCAAGGAGGCCTACAAACCTGACTCAGTTACACCAGCTCTGTAAGGAGGAATGGGCCAAAATTCACCCAACTTATTGTGGGAAGCTTGTGGAAGGCTACCCGAAATGTTTGACCCAAGTTAAACAATTTAAAGGCAATGCTACCAAATACTAATTGAATGTATGTAAACTTCTGACCCACTGGGAATGTGATGAAAGAAATAAAAGCTGAAATAAATTATTTTCTCCACTATTATTCTGACATTTCACACTCTTAAAATAAAGTGGTGATCCTAACTGACCTAAGACAGGAATTTTTTACTAGGATTAAATGTCAGGAATTGTGAAAAACTGAGTTTAAATGTATTTGGCTAAGGTGTATGTAAACTTCCGACTTCAACTGTATATGGTAGATAGGATATGATAGAGAGGAATATGATAGGGGGGAATATGACAGAGGAATGTGATAGAAGGGAATATGATAGAGGGGAATATGATAGGGGGGAATATGACAGAGGAATGTGATAGAAGGGAATATGATAGAGGGGAATATGAGAGAGGAATGTGATAGAAGGGTATATGATAGAGATATATATGATAGAGGGGAATATGATAGAGAGGAACATGATAGAGAGGAATATGATAGAGAGGTATATGATAGAGAGGTATATGATAGAGGGGAATATGATAGAGAGGTATATGATAGAGGGGAATATGATAGAGAGGAACATGATAGAGAGGAATATGATAGAGAGGAATATGATAGAGAGGTATATGATAGAGAGGTATATGATAGAGGGGAATGAATGATTTTTTTTTTAAATCAACAATAGGCCCTGTTGGTAGGTCTAAAACTACTGTTCTATACTGATTTCCTTAATTAATAATTTATTGAACTACAATATAAGAATTCAGGGACACCTACTCTTCAATCAAATGTTTTAGGCCTAGATAATTCCACATCCAGCACATCTTATTTCTCTACCATCATGCGTACCGTAAAGATCCCTCGACTCCAACAGCTCTAGTTGATTTAACCGATCAATGGCTCAGGTCACTTGACCAAAATAAACTTATGAGTGAGCTGCTTCTTTTAATGTTGCATTTGACCTTGACCTTGTTGATCATATGGCTAATAGCTGAGGCCATTGAAGAGAGATATTTTCTTGAACCCTCATTTCTTTGTTACTGAGGTGTCATAGTCTATGGAAGACTTGTTTTACTGTAGTAAGGTAGCCTATATATTTTATTAATGATGAAGAGGATGATGAGAAACATTGACATTAGTGGTAGGCTGAGATCAAACAAATAACCTAAGTAAACCTGAAAGCTAGTTGTGATATCTAAAACATATTGACTTTGAATTAGGCAAAACACCTGTATTATGAATGGACAACCATTTGATATGAGGTAGAGCATTTTATTTGAATAAAAAATGTGGTTACATGGATTCAATGTAAATATTATGTATGACTGTGCTGCATAGGTTAAAAAGAAAAGTGAATTGTTCCAGCATTTGATTAAACATGAGAGCTTCTGTGGGTAATCATGGCAATGGGGCCTTCATTGTGACATCACAAGATTCCGATTCTGGGAGGTTAGCTGTTGCACAGACAAACAGAACAGTGCAAAGATACTGATTCAACTAACCACTCGCAGATTATTAATGTCCTACTTCATTAGCGAGAGAACACGCTGCTTACTTGAGAGGTAGGTTGTAATATAACTTACTGTATAACTATGTTTCTGTAGAATAACTACTTCAAATTACTTGTGTACTAACACAACCTTTTAAGTAGGCCTAACATGCAATCATGGTGACAAGTGAAACTGGTGACGAGAGACAGTTTGCTTGAATCCTTTTTTTGTGAGAAAATGGTTCATCCTGACACCTGAGATGGCATGATGCAGTTGTTGTAGTGAGCCAGCCTAACGGGAAATGCATTATATTGATGAAAGAAAACCCTCTCTCTGTGTTAATCCCCAACATATATTGTAATCAATTATCTCAATAAATATGAACCAAAAGGGTAGGTTGTGTAAAAAAAACAAGTAGGCCTACCTAATTTGTAGTAGCTTAATTTAAAAAAAAGTGTTTTTCTTGATTGAATGGTCATCCATTTCAAATGGTTGAATTGATAGACCTCTGTAAATTGAGGTGCACTCAAAGGCACTCAAAGACCCAACATGGAGTGGCATTACATGAGGGGGTTGAATAAGGCTCAATAGTAAGGTACAGAGAGAGTTTGAAGTTTGCTTTTTAAAGTCTGTGTTGTGCTTTGTCATCTCCAATGGCAACGCCCTGCATCACAATGATGATGTCATAAAGGATATTGTGCACATAATGATGGGAACAGCCAAAATCGATTCATTTGAACTTGGTGGCTTTTCTAGTAGCCATCTTTTTACTAGTAATTCAGATAGGCCTATTGCGTAATAATCTCTGGATCGGGATTGTCACTTGCTTCATTGTAAGTAGCTGGGAAGAAAATGTGTGCACATTGTAAAGAGATGCATTATTCTTTGGTGAGCAACACGCCACTTACTACAACGTTATGTATTTTCCAGAGTTATTGTTAGCTAGGAGGAAGACATGGAGGGTTCAACGCTGACACAGAGGAGGGCTGAGTGTCAGTTGAAGGAAAGGGTGATCCAGACAGACTACATGATGGAGCTGGGAGTCAGGTTGGCTCTGGTGTGGCAGATCCAGAAGGAGCAGGAGAAGGAGATGAAGAGGATTTGGTTTGAGACGAGGAAAATGCCAAGCCTGATTGAGGAGGTAACAAGACCAACTTTGACAAAGTCGACTAGAGTTCTATTGAACAATATTAATTAAAGCAAATACATGTCAATATACAGGCAAAATGTGCCATATGCCATGGAATGTAAGCTAACAATATTTTGTTTGATATCTTTTCTTGTGTTGTATTGTGTCTGTCTCTCTGTTTGAGTATTGTTACGTACATAGTCCTCAGTTCTTATGGTTGTCTTGTCTTTAAAAATATAAAAATAACACGACCAAGCGATCTCTCATAGACCTTCATATCAGGATTATGTAGTTGTCCCACCTAGCTACCTTAAGTTGAATGCACTAACTGTACGTTGTTCTGGATAAAAGCCTCTGTCAAATGTTATGCTGGGTGTGGGGCATGTATTTTTACACTTAGTTAACCCATTGGCTAGAAGACCCAGGGTTGGTACAGACTGGTGCAGAGCATCTGAGAGGACACTAGATATATACAGTGCCTTCGGAAAGAATTCGGACACCTTGACTTTTTCCACCTTTTGTTACGTAACAGCATTATTTTAAAATGGATAAAATAAATACAAATTCTCAGCAATCTACACACAATACCCCATATTGTCGAAGCAAAAACAGGTTTTCAGATTTTTTTTTTTTTTACATAAGTATTCAGACCCTTTGCTATGAGACTGGAAATTGAGCTCATGTCCATCCTGTTTCCACTGATCATCCTTGAGATGTTTCTGCAACATGATTGGAATCCACCTGGGGTAAATTCAACTGATTGGACATGATTTGGAAAAGCACACACCTGTCTATATAAGGTCCCACAGTTGATAGTGCATGTCAGAGCAAACACCAAACCATGACGTCGAAGGAATGGTCCGTAGAGCTCCGAGACAGGATTGTGTCGAGGCACAGATCTGGGGAAGGTTACCAAAAACTCTCCGCAACATTGAAGGTCCCCAAGAACACAGTGGCCTCCATCATTCTTAAATTGAAGAAGTTTTGAACCACCAAGACTCTTCCTAGAGCTGGCCGCCCAGCCAAACTGAGCAATTGGGGGAGAAGGGCCTTGGTCAGGGAGGTGACTCTGACAGAGCTCTAGAGTTCCTCTGTGGAGATGGGAGAACCTTCCAGAAGGACAACCATCTCTGCAGCACTCCACCAATCAGGCCTTTAAGGTAGAGTGGCCAGATGGAAGCCACTCCTCAGTTAAAGGCACATGACTGCCCGCTTGGAGTTGGCCAAAAGTCACCTAAAGACTCTCAGACCATGAGAAACAAGATGCTCTGGTCTGATGAAACCAAGATTGAACGCTTTTTCCCCAATGCCAAGCATCACGTCTGAAGGAAATCTGCCACCATCCCTACGGTGAAGCATGGTGGTGCCAGCATCATGCTGTGGGGATGTTTTTCAGCGGCAGGGAATGGGAGACTAGTCAGGATCGAGGCAAAGATGAACAGAGCAAAGTACAGAGAGATCCTTGCTCCAGAATGCTCAGGACCTCAGACTGGGGCGAAGGGTCACCTTCCAACAGAACAATGACCCTAAGTACAAAGCCAAGACAACGCAGGAGTGGCTTCGGGACAAGTCTCTGAATGTCCTTGAGTGGCCCAGCCAGAGTCTGGACTTGATCCAGATCGAACATCTCTGGAGAGACCTGAAAATAGCTATGCAGCAACGCTCCCCATCCAACCTAACCTAGCTTGAGAGGATCTGCAGAGAAGAATGTGAGAATTTCCCACACAAGTTTGCCAAGCTTGTAGCGTTATACCCAAGAAGATTCTATGCTGTAATTGCTGCCAAAAGTGCTTCAACAAAGTACTGAGTAAAGGGTCTGAATACTTATGTAAATGTGGTATTTCCACTTTTTATTTGCAATGAATTTGGAACGATTCTGCTCTTGCTTTGTCATTATGGGGTATTGTGTGTAGATTGACGAGGGAAAAAACGATTTAATCAATTTTAGAATAAGGCTGTAAGGTAACAAAATGTGGGAAAAGTGAAGGGGTCTGAATAATTTCCGAAGGCACTGTATATGTGATGTTTAAGTAAGTAGCGTTGACTCATAAAGTACGTATGTAGTGAATGTGATCACTTTCAACATGTCTATTTTTTTTCTCCCGCAGAATGTGAGAGATGTGACCAACCGTCCACTCACTGAGTTCATGTCTCCCTGTATTGACTCCCTCCCACCATTGGCTTTCACCAATCGGAGTCCTATACCAACCATGTTGCATCCCCCCTCTCCATTGGCCATACGCGCTCAGGATGCACAGCGGTTCATTGTATTTTCATACTTTGTCCCTGCTGAGTGCCCAGTTGCCACAGAGGCCACTGCAGATTTATGTACTGATAAAAGAGAGGACTTATCGACAGATGCACATCTTTCCTCAATGCTGCATCGATACCTGCCACACTTCATTAACGATGACTCCATGCCACCACAGCAGACAGTAGAGGGAACCACTGAGGTCTCTGTTGCTCCAGTGGCAATATCTAATATAGAGAAAGAGGACAGATTCTATCCTTTCTCCCTCCCACCACTGGCTCGGCGGTTCATTGGCAATTCATTCAATGTCCAGGAAACCTCCCAGCCTGCTGTTTCAGCCACAGAGTGCCGAGTTGCCAAAGAGGCCACTGCAGCCACTGTCAAGAGAGAGAACCGATGGGCAGCTAGAATTCTTCCTTCAGTGCTGCCTCCATGCCTGCCACCAGACTTTGCCGATGACTTCATGCCACCAGAGCACACATTAGAGGATGCCTATGATGTCTCAGGTGCTACAGAGGCCACTTCAGGCACAGCTACTGTTGATGGAGTGGACAGATCAGCAGCTAAATGCCCTGTCCCAATGCTGCCTCCAAGTCTGCCACCTGTCTTTGACATTGACTACAAACTGCCAGGGGCAGCAGTAGAGGGAACCAACAAGTGTCCAGTTGCCAGTGAAACAACCAATGATATGTCCACTCACCTCAAAGAGGATATGGCAGCTGATCAAAGCCCTCCTGACCCTGCAGCACTGCCTCCAAGCTCGCCATGTATCCGTGACTCTGACCACAAACTGACCAAGGAGAAAAAAGAGGACGCCACCGAGTCTTCCCTTGCCACAGAGATCACTGTAGGCACATCCATTGTCCAGGGAGGGGACCTGTTGGGCGATAAAAGCCCTGCTCCAAGGCTGCCTCCAAGCTTGTCACACAGTTTGGACAATGACCATGGGCAGCCAGAGGAGACGTTAGAGGGCGCCACTGAGTGCTCAGTCGCCACAAAGGCATCAGTTGCTAATAGAGAGGATCCATCGGTAGCTACACGTCTTCCCTCAGTGCTGCCTTCAAGTCTGCCACTTGTCTTTGACAATGACTACAAACTGCCAGGGGAGGTAGTAGAGGGCACCAGCAAGTGTCCAGTTGCCAGTGAAGCAGCCGCTTCCGTGTCCACTGTCCTCCAAGAGGGGTTTTTGGCTGATAAAAGTCCTCCTGCACCCGCAGCACTGCCTCTAAGGCTGCCCTGCACCAGCAGCATTGACCACAAACAGCCAGAGGAGACAGTTGAGAACACCACAGAGTGCTTAGTTGACACAGAGGCAAGTGCAGTTGCATCCACTGTCAAGAGAGAGGAACAGACAGGTGATACAAACCCTGTCCTAGCACTTCCTCCAAGCCTGGCATGCATCCATGACAAGGACCACAACGAGACAGATCAGAAAGGGAGGGGCACTACTAAGGAGGTGTATTTCTGCCCTCACCAGCTGGACCCAGATGCTAACTTAACTCTGGCAACCCGCAATGATGAGCCGCCCACCCCTCTGATCTGCATGGCCACTATGGCGCCTGTTAGAGTGAGAGCCTCCATATGCAGGTCAGAGGATGAGAAACCCAGGACCTGGACATTGGAAGAGGCAAAGGTAGGTGTCCTATTTTACACTACTACTTTACAGGGTTGGAGCTCAGTTCTATTTCAATTCAAAGCATTGAAGAGAATTGGAATTTTAAAGTTCTTCCTAAATTGACTGGAATAGAAATGGAATTGACCCCAACCCTGCTGCTCTTGGCTCATAGCATAAAACATCACCCCTCACTAGGGTTAACATTTGTATTACGTTTAGTGTGGACCCAGGAAAAACATCTATATCTATTATAAAATCTAATGGGGATACAAATAAACAAATTACCTCAATTACTGTCCTCCAAATTGTGTGCCCCATGAGGCCATCATTGTATGTTGATCACTCAAATGTGTATTGAATGTGCCACAATGGAACAATATTACATCTAGAGTCAATGTCTTCCTGTCAGGATCATTGGAAAGGCATTGAAACTGAGAGTGAAGAGAGCAGCGTCAAGGACGAGGCGAGACCGAGGGAGGGATTGAAGAGTGAGGCGGACTGTGCCCATTCCAAGAGCTCCAATGGGATGGTTTCATCAGAGAGAGCAGAGACCATCATGGGAAGAGTGGGCTTTCTGGTCATGAACTACATGCAGAAAATCCCATTTTTGAAGATGGAGGAAAAAGAGAAAAATAAGAAACTGAATAAAAAGTTGAAAGATGACGAGAAAGAGAGAAAGAAGATGAAAAACAAGGAGGACGAGCAAAGAAAGAGGGAGAAGAAAGAGATGAACGAGAGAGAGAAAGAGCAGAAGAAAGTCATGAAGGCTGAGAAAAAGAAGGAGATGTTAGAACAGGAAAATAGAGATAAGGAAAGAAAAGAGGAGGAAAAAGCAGAGCAAAAGAGGTTAGAGGGGCTGATGAAGATACATAATGCCATGATGAAAGACAGAATGAAGAAAGAGAAGAAGTGTTCTGAGGAGCTGAAAAAGAGAGAGAAAGCTCAAGCTGAGTTCCTGGAGATGGAGAAAATGATTCAAGAAAAGGAGGAGAAGAAGAGAGAAAAGATGAGGAAAGAGGAGAGGAAGAGACTGGAGAAGAAGAAAAAGAAAGAGCCAGCTGGAGGTAGAACTGAGAGGGTGTCAGAAGAACAGGGAAGGGATGAAAGCTTGAAGATGGATGAGTAGACTGGGTAATAGAGAGAGAGAGAGAGAGAGAGAGAGAGAGAAGGGAGGGATACTGTATTTTTGCATGCAATGAAAAAACAAAGAATAAAAAGACAATACAATTTGTTTCATTCTGGTTGATTTTTGTCAGGGCATACTGTATTACACAGTATAAACACTAAGCACCCCTACATCTTGAAAGTATTGGATAGGTGTACAGGGAGATATAGGTGTAATATGGCAAACATAGCCTTTTAGAGGGAATGGTAGAGCCATTACCAGTGCTTATACCTTTGGGATAGGTAGAGAAACTTCTAAAACAAATCTCATAAGCACTCATCCATAGTCAAATGTTTCACTGTCATCTGGGGTAATGTAGATAAGCTACACGCCTGAAAATACCAATCTCCACTAATAGGGCAATAATTAAGCAATGTAAAACAACTGGATTTATGTATATTTTTGCCCCCACGCACAGTGAGAAGGATGGTTCAAGTGGCAACAAAAATCTCCAAGGATCACAGTTGGAGAATTGCAGAAGTTGGTTACATCTCGGTGTCATCAAGTCTCCAAAACTACAATTAGACGCCACCTCCATGCCAACAAGTTATTTGGAAGGGTTGCCAGAAGAAAGCCTCTGCTGTCACCAAACCACAAACGTAAGCAGCTGGAGTTTGCTAAATGTCATTGGAAATATGATTGGGACCAGGTTCTATGATCTGATGAGACTAAAAATTTAGATTTTTGGCAACAAACACCAGAGGTGGGTTTGGCGTGAAAAGTGCCATGGCCATGCAGAAAACAACCTAATCCACACTCTTTTACTTCCAAAGGCCATGGGAACCTTGTTAGGTTACATGGCATCATGGTTTTCATCAAGTACCTGGAGATTTTAGGTCAAAACTTGTGCCAGGAGGCTAAAACTGGGTCGTCGTTGAATCTTCCAGCTGGACAACGATCCAAAGCATACCTCCAAATCCACACGAAAATGGTTCACTGACCATAGAATCAAGCTTTTGCAATGGCCATCCCAGTCCCCTGACATAAACCCCATTGAAAAACTGTGTGATGAGCTGAAGAGGAGAGTCCACAAGCAAGGACCAAGGACTCTGAAGGATCTGGAGAGTGTTTGTATAGAGGAATGGTCTCAAATCCCTTCCCTTCCTATGTGTTCTCCCACCTCATCAAACATTATAGGAGACGACTCAGAGCTGTTATCTTGGCAAAGGGAGGGTGAACAAAGTACTAAATGCAGGGGTGACAATTATTGTGAATAAAATAATTAGTTCTTGATGACGATTTATTTTTTGTGGCCAATTTTAACTCAGTTAAAGGTTAAATTCATATGATATTTTGAGTGTAAGATCAAGCTGATAAACAACAATAAAAAATGTTCACAGCCTTTTTTGTTCATACTCACCTAAGGTGCCAATAATTCAGGAGGGCACTGTATGAGTTCCTACTTCTACAGTTGATCATACTTTCTTAAAATGATCTATTAGTCTAGGAAATCCCAGACCTAGGGTAACGGAACATTGTTAACATTGTGGGAGGTATGCAACACAACCTTGTATGCCTAGGGAGACTCATTTATTATCAAATTCAGAAAATGAACTGCTGATAAAATAAAAGCTTACCTTTGTTATGATTTGTTTCGTTATACCCAGATATCATTCATAGAACAGTGGCCACTGAAATGTTATATAATAAAACAAAATATTATTCTAACGTTTTAGGAGCGTTTTTATCAGATATAAGCTTTTATTGTGAAGAACGGAAATACCCTTTTTGTGTTGCACCTCCTCAGAACTGTGTTTTCAGCAAGACGGTCCTGACCTCCCACTAGTTCTTACGTACTAGGTTCCTAGCTAGCTGTCCTGGATGTAAACAATTGATTGACCACAACAATCTTGACGTTGTAGCTTCATCTGCCCTTGAACTTTGTGACAGATAGCTATATTTGCGACATTAATAGAGACATTTGCATCCAACAACGTTCCCAGATTGGTTGGTACAAACGTTATACAAAGTAATGTTAGCTATAGCCGCATTTTGTATTTTTCAGTGGTTGACGTGTAACGTAAATAGCTAACTAGTTAGCTAATAATAGCCCATGTCATAACAAGTCTGATCTAAGGTTGCAGTGCTGTTGCTTTCAAGGAAAACGTCGTCCATTTAATGAGAATTCTTAAAGCTAAGAAAAGCACAAACACGACTGAACTACAGTGACAGGTACAGCATGTTAACGAAAGTGTATTTTTTTATTTAACCTTTAATTAACTAGGCAAGTCAGTAAAGAACAAATTCTTATTTACAATGACGGCCTACACCGGCCAAACCCTGACGACCCTGGGCCAATTGTGCGCCGCACTATGGGACTCCCAATCACTGCTGGTTGTGATACAGCCTGGATTCGAACCAGGGTGTCTGCAGTGACGCCTCAAGCACTGAGATACAGTGCCTTAGACCACAATGCCATGGGAAGCATGGCATTGCTGCATGGCACTAGCTTATTGTATTTTGTGTGTGTGTTTAAACAATTAGATTGTTGTTAGATTTACACAATTAGATTGTGTAGTTATATGATTAGTTTTAGTTCTGCAGGAATAATTTGTCAAACTTAAAGTCAGTGCATGTAAAACATACAAATAATACACTTTGCAATTTAACTAAGTATCCCTCCCCATCCACTCTAGGCATCCGCTCTCTCCCCAGCCATGGCTGGTCTCCTCCACAGAAGGTTGCGTCTGAGGACTGCTCTCAGGTGGCTGAGTCCCCTCAGCACTGCCTCACCTCCAGCCGTAGTCAGAACTTTACCCCCAGGTTTCAGCAGCAGCCTGCTCCAGACACCCAGGCCCGGGTCTTGTGGCGTCCGCTGTCGGGAGCTCCATGCTGGGGGAGAGAGACCCACCCCGTCACCCGCAGCTACCCCAGAGAGGAGGCCTTTCTCCAGGGTAACTCCAGAGGACCTGGCCTTCTTCAGCAAGATAATACCAGGCAGGACCATCACTGACCCAGATATACTGGAGGCCAGTAATGTGGACTGGCTCAAGTCAGTGAGAGGTGAGAAAGAGGGGGAGAGTGAGAGAAACAAATAGTACAAACAAATATGAAAATGTATGCACTCACTACTGTAAGTCACTGTGAATAAGAGTGTCTGCTAATTAACTAAAATGTAGAAACATAGGTCAGAGGAGGGAGATTGTGGAGGAAAGAGCTTGCTATCTTGCTATGTCTCCTCTGTAGGGTTGTTAGGAACTGTTGATGTACTTGTTATGGTTGTGATGTGTTGATCTCATCCCTCTGTCTGTGCAGGTTTCAGTGAGGTTCTGCTGAGGCCCCAGACTACAGAGGAAGTTTCTCAGATCCTTGGGTATTATTCTCCAGTTTTCTACTTTATGAAGCCAGGTTTCCTCTACTGTTGTAGTGTTACATGACTGGTAGGAGGCAGTGTACCTGTGTTCTAATGTTGTGTTTCTCCTGTAGGTACTGTAACAGTCGTAACCTGGCAGTGAGTCCTCAGGGTGGTAACACAGGGCTGGTGGGAGGCAGTGTTCCTGTCTATGATGAGATCATCCTCTCTACCGCTCTCATGAACAACGTCCTCAACTTCGACTCTGTCTCCGGTCAGTATCGTCTGTAATTCTAGGGTTACTGTCAGTATTCATTGGTCAGTTACACGTCAAATTCCTGTTCCAATTCTCAAAGTTTTGCCCTAGTGTTTTACAGTCCAATCCAGTTGAGCCAGACTCACCTCTCTCTCTCTCTCTTCCTCTCCCGCTAGGTATTCTGTCATGCCAAGCAGGTTGTGTGTTGGAGAGCCTGTCTCTTTACCTAGAGGACAGGGACTACATCATGCCTCTGGACCTGGGGGCAAAGGGAAGCTGCCAAATAGGAGGCAACGTAGCCACTAACGCTGGAGGACTGAGGCTGCTACGCTACGGATCCCTACGAGGGACAGTATTAGGACTAGAGGTGGTCAGTAGGGGAGGGAGGGGGAGACAGGGAGCTATGCCTGTTGAAATTCAACTAACTATAAAGGACAGCAATACTCTGTGTGTGTATTTGTGTGTAGGTGCTAGCAGACGGGAAGGTCCTGGACTGCCTAGCCACCCTGAGGAAGGACAACACAGGATATGACCTCAAACAGCTGTTCATCGGGTCAGAGGGCACGCTGGGGGTCATCACCACGGTAACCATCCTGTGTCCACGGAAACCTAAAGCCGTCAACGTGGCCTTCCTGGGTAGGTGTGACCTGACCTCATAACCCCTCCTGACCTTGTAACTGGTGATCTTCTGATGTCACATCTGCATCCTCCTTTTGACTTGTTTATGTTTTTACACACCCTCACGCAGTCCAATATGTGACGCATGTGATGTGTTTCTTCTGTGAGATGATCGTCATGACAATTTAATGTGATGGTATGATCGTGTGTGTGTCCAGGCTGTGAGAGTTTTGAGCAGCTGCTGCAGACCTTCCAGCTATGTAGAGGCATGCTGGGAGAGATCCTCTCAGCCTTTGAGTTCCTGGACAGAGAGTGTATGAGACTACTGAACTCACACCTCAAACTGGCTAACCCCATCACAGGTACACACACACACACAGATTCTCTAATACTTTTGAACATTCTAGTAATTGTCCGTTTGAGTAATTCTAACTCTGATTGGTTCAAAGCCTCTTATCTATTTCCTGCTTTGTTCCGCAGACTGTCCGTTCTACATCGTCATAGAAACGTCTGGCTCTAACCCCACCCATGATGAGGAGAAGTTGCACCAGTTTCTGGAGGAGGCCATGACATCATCCCAGGTTATTGATGGGACCGTAGCAACAGAGGAGTCCAAAATCAAGGTGACTTTCATTTATGAATATGTTGATATCAAATTAAAGAGAATCATTAAAAAGAATGATAAAACATTGGAGGATGCAAGACATGTTGCCTCAATGTGTGTTCCTGTGTGTGTGTTCCTGCGTGTGTGTTCCTGCGTGTGTTTAGGCTCTCTGGTCACTGCGCGAGCGGGTAACAGAGGCTTTAACTCATGATGGTTTCACATATAAATACGACATCTCACTTCCTGTGGAACGGATCTACCAGCTGGTCACAGATATGAGAGAACACCTGGGAGACAGGGCCAAGAGTGTGGTGGGATACGGACACGTTGGTAAGACTATCTCTCTCTCTGTGTGTGTGTGTGCGCGCGCATGCGCCTGACTCTGTGTGTGTCCTCTCCTCCCACCAGGTGATGGTAACCTCCACCTGAACATCACCTCTCCTACCAAAGACCCCGACCTCCTGGCATCCATCGAACCCTTTGTCTATGAGTGGACGGCCCGTTTCCAGGGCAGCATCAGCGCAGAGCACGGCCTGGGCCTGAAGAAGAGGAACTATATTTACTACAGTAAAGCCAGCCTGGCTGTCGCTCTGATGGGGAACATTAAGACCATGTTAGACCCCAAAGGCATTCTCAACCCTTATAAGACCCTGCCAGATGACCTGCAATGACCATATTGCTCCTTAGCTGATTAACTTAATAACTTAAACACCTGACCTGACCTTGACTCAACTCTCATAAGACACTACCAGATGACCCTTCACGACCATACCTGATGAACCCAAACCTCCCTTCAGACTACAGACTCCTGACCACCTCCACTGCTGACTCCAGGGCCCAGATTCACAAAACCTTCTTAAGAAGACATAGAAGTGTTTTGTGAATCTGGGCCCAGGTCTCTGGTAGGGTGTTATTGTTGTGTAAAGGTACTGTAAGGCTTGTCTAGGCTAGGATTCAATCTGATCCAGCTTTGTCGGCAGGGCACGTTTTAAAGGCAATGTTTACGAGTTCACAGAGACCGCATTCACAGTATACCCTGCATATGTCTGCTCAATCTGGAAATTACCTTTAAGTGGCGCATTGTCCAAATCCGCGATCGGATTGAATCCCGGCCCTTGTGAACTACCTCTGATACTCAACTCCAACCTGCACTGATGAGGTCCCATTAGACCAGTCTGATTAGGGGGTTAACCGTGGCCATAGCTCTCTCAGTACAAGTGTCTGATCAATTTCCAATGGAAGTATAATCTGTGTAAATTCATTGTAAATAGAGCTGATTAGATTTTTTTACATAATCAGTTTATTATATACCACCAGAATTGAATACAGTAGATGGTGTTTGGTAACAGTGCAGATATTGTTTTATTATATGTAAAAAAAAATATATATATATAGGTTTTTTAAATGTACAGCAATAAAATAAGATATTTTTTGTAAATGAATACAGAATCTCTAAAACTAGATGTACGGTTGGTTCTTTTTATGTAAATAATTGTGCATGCTCGTTTCCCCAAAGGGACCCATAGATGCCCAATTCCAAACTGACCCCTAACCCCTACAATATATACTTGTGTAGGTCTGAAAGGATTGGAGTGGTATACGCAATATGGTGGTAGCCCCACCTTGCCCTCTGATGTTAAAAGCTCAGTGGAGTTTTCTTTTTGCGATCTTGTTCTGAGGGCAGAATAAATGTGATTGGTTGGATGTAGGCAGAGTTTGCAGCAACCGGTGAATGTCAAATAAAGTAAGGCTTGTTAGGTAGAAAAACATTTTATTTTATTCAACCTTTATTTAACTAGGCAAGTCAGTTAAGAATAAATTCGTATTTACACTGACGGCCTACACTGGCCAAACCCGGACGACACTGGGCCAATTGTGCACCGCCCTATGGGACTCCCAATCACGGCCGGTTGTGATACAGCCTGGATTCCAACCAGGGTGTCTGTAGTGATGCCTCTAGCACTGAGATGCAGTGCCTTAGACCGCTGCGCCACGCGAGAGCGGTAGAGGGTGTAAAAAATTAGTTCCAACACACAAGGTCACTAGTTTGAATCCCAGTGTGGTTTCAGTTCTCTAATCCAACATACTTAACCAATCACATTCCCAATCTACTGTCATTCTGACAGACTGCCTGAACAGCGTTAAATATGTGCGGTAAAAAGACTGGTGCCTCCCCCCTAGTGGCGCAATGGACTAGGTACAGGGACCAGAAGGTTACATTCTGATCTTGTTGATGCCCTGATTTTCAAATCTCAGTGTTGTTGTTTTTGTTAGGTTTGAGAATATGTTTCTTTGCTACACAGGAATGTGTTTGAGCTAAGGCTGATAAATTGTGGAACAATACAGTGGATTGTGCAAACACCTGGTGTCTGACTGGCTAAAGGGCTGTGTTTAACCTTGGGTGATAACAGTATGTTGAGCTAGGAACACATGAATAGAAAAATGTTGAGACAAAAACAGGACTGAGCCTGTGGCCTCAGTAACCCCGGACAACAAGCGCCAAGAGGCTGGGACCAGCCTGTGTGCCTACGATAGACTGGGCAAGTCTAAACCACGCCCAGTCTCTACTCTGACAGGCCAGCTCTGAAGCGGGAACTACTTCTGTCAGAGTATTAAAAGAAGAAATTGTAAGGTGTTTGCCAGTTCTCTGTTAACCCTGCGGTGGTATTACATTGAACCCGTATATACGAAGATTGCATTTACCATTTATTGCTTGAGTGAAAAACCTTAGAACTTATTTAGTGACTCTGTGTCACCTTTTGTCCTGATGTCAGATTTAATTTGCGCAACCTTAACATTTTCTAACCCCATTCATATTTCTTGCTTTAACGTAACCAATCACATTTGTTAGCTGCCCTCTGAATAAGGGCTGGATTAATTCCGTATAGTGGAAGATCCGCAATAAAATGTAAAGGTAATTTCCGATTGAGTTGACATATGCAGCGTTTAACGCATTGTCTTACATCAGGTAGGGAGACGATTCGGCATGCACTGATATTGGTTGAGGGACGAGTGTCGCGGACTGACGCCATCTGACGTGAGACAATGGCGTTTACCGTGAATATAGTCTCTGAAAACTCAGGAACGTTGCCTTTCAATCGAGCTATAACATGGATCTTCCGAGATACGGATCTAATCCAGCCCCTAGAAATACACCAGTCTGCCCTTAAAACACATTTTCTCTCTTGACCTCCTTGAGTAGGTAGAAGTTGCCTGATACTGGGTCTGCTGTGGGTAGTATGGTAATCTGATTATAGATCTGTAGTTAGGGGAAACCTCTGCCTGGAACCTTAATTGAGCTTCAGTGCCAGTGTGAAAACAGATCACTTTACAGAGTCTTATGGGGGGGGCTCAACTTTAAAAACCTTGGTACTAGTACAACCGTATTACAAAGATATTTTCCACAGACACTGCTCCTTAAAAACTTAAGGTCAGGATTCAATCCAATCAAAGCAGTTACACTTCCAACCCCCAAAACGAGCAATGTGTTTTTCAGCTAACCGGGCAACTGCGGATCGGATTTAATCCTGTCCTTTTTCTGTAAAACATTCTCTCAAAAGGAACAAGTCTGTTTCGTATGCATTGGCGATCCTGTCCACTAATCCCGATCGGGTAAAGTCCTGAGTGAGCAGAATCATTAGGTGCACGTGATTAAACTTGCCTGACACTCCGGCAGGGCAGGTTCCAGGCATAAATGACATCAGCGGTCACTTAGGGCCTCCGGATCCCCCCCTAAAACAGGAACTCAGCCGGGTCTCAATTTACTATTGAGAGTAATCATGTCAGCTAGTCTAGCCAGCTATCTAAACTTGTAGTAATCATGGCCAAATACTGACCGGGCATGCAGGGCACATGCCCAGGGTCCCTGACCTCCAAGGGGGCCCCATGGATTTTGTTAGTCATTCTCACTCAGATATATTAACGTGTAGAATTACAGTATGGTATCCAGTTCATCTAACTCTGGGGAAGGAGATAAAGGGCTTGTTAAAATATGGAAGTATCCCTTTAAGTACCTGTGATTGTTTTCAATTCAAATGGTCAAAAATAGCTTCTTAGCAAGAGCAATTTCTCAAGCCAAAAACTTTACTAGCACTGTCTGGGAGTGGAAAACTAAAAATGTTATTTGCAGAGAGGTTTGGAACTCTTTCTTATTGGGCTATTAACTAATTTATCACATGGTGATGTCACCATGGAAGGCCGAAACTTCCTCCCACCAAAACAGGCTGAAATTCCAAACAGCTACTCCACTAAAAGGGCATTATCATCATGTTCACAGTATTATTCCAACCTCATTGACAAGAGTTTTTCACTTTTGAAACCAGTCAAGGTGAAAACGCTGCCAACATGGCACGGGTGTGAAGTAAATCAAGAGCACTGGGTGGAATTCTACAAAGCATACAATACTGAATCAGTATGTGGTTCCAATATTTATAACAATGCATTTACAGCTCACAATTCAAAGCATGTGGAGGCATGTCTCCTGACTTCCTTTGTAAATACACAATGTCTTACTAGCCAAAAAACTGCATTTACATGGGTACATAACGTTTCCTTGTAATGTAACCAGTTTTCCCTTACCAAGACCAACTCCCAAACTCCTAGTCATAACATTACAAATCATCATAGTCCCACCCTACACACAAAGCACATTACATAAATATTTTACTATAGAGTTCACAACCGTAGTGTTCATTTGATCCTATTGGCTCTGTTCCTGTGTAACTGAACTCAAGATTGTGTGTGTCTTCGTTCGTGTGTGTACCTACATTGGAATACACATCTGATTGATTGTCTGAGTAAAGCAACATAATATGATTGGCTGAACATTGAAACGACAAATAGGCAGAAGTGCGTGTGTGTAGAGGGTCTGAGCCCCAGCCTTGACCCCTGCAGCGTGTGCAGACCTTTAAAGCAGGGTAAGGCTACGGTAACACCATCTCACACTGAGTGACCAGCTAGTTCAGTTCAGCATTCAGCCAATAAGGAAATTAACATTCATGTTCAGTAGCAGCAGCTGTGTCCATCTGATCTGTTATCTCTCCTCTGGCAGTCATCCTCCTTTCCTCTCCCGCTTCTCACGACTTCCTTCCTTTCTCCAGGGAGCTATGGATCTTGTTCATGGTCTTTTTGATGCGCAGGGCTGTGAGGCGAGCCGAGGGGTTCTGGTACCAACACTCCTTCATCAGTTTCACCAGGGCAGACAGGGTCTAGAGAGAGGGTGGGAGAGAGAGAGGGGGTGGGGGGCAGAGAAAGAGGAGAGGGGAGAGCGATGGAGAGGGTCATTAAGTTGATACACAAGAAACCTGAGAACAGATTATCTTAATTTAGTGTTACCGTTAAGGTCGTGGTACCAGTGTGTGTGGTCATTTAAAGGTCATGTAGTGGTCATACTCACAGAGTCGGAGAACCAGCGGTTGGGGATGAACGGTCGTTGTTGTTCCACACACACCACCTTCCTCATGTCCTCAAAGCTGGGGTCGTTAGGCACCTGGTCATAGAACGGAGGCTTGTACTCCTCCACAATACCTGATCACAGAGGTAAGAGGACATCTAGTGTTAGGGTCAAGGGTTACAGGGGCTAGGTGAAGGAAAGGGGACGAGGAGAGGAAGCCACTTGACGTCAGAGGTTCCTGAACTATTTTAGGTAATAAAAACATTATTAGTCCTCACCGTTGCTGTAGGTTCTCCTAGCGATCTCCCACAGCACCAGACCGAAAGCCCAGATGTCCACTCTCTTATAGGCATCAAAACAGTCTGTCTGGATGGACTCATCCAACACCTCAGGAGCCATGTAGCGCTTGGTGCCCACCTTGGGGTTGTTTCCTACATCCAACTGGTTGTCTGACTGGGAGTGGGTTACCGCCAGGCCTGTAGGGAACAGGGGGAGAGGAGAGAAGCTGGTCAGTACTGGCACCCACAGTCACTGTGTGTTTTTTTCTTCTTCTATGGCTCTGCATCTATCAATACCGAAGCTAATTAGTAGAATGTAAAGACAGACACACACACACACACACTACTGACCCAGATCAGCTATACAACAGCGTAGCTCCTTGGTCACCAGTATATTCTTGCTCTTCAGGTCTCGGTGAGCGATGGCTGGCTTCCCCTCGGTGCCGAAGATCTCTGTGTGCAGGTGCACCAAACCGCACGCCACTGACGTCGCCATCGCTAGGCCCTCCCCCGTCTCCACGGGAACCCTCTGGAGGTAGTCGTAGAGCGAGCCGTTGTCATGGTAATGTGTGATAAGCCAGAGCTGGGTGCTGGAGTAACGAGACGTCATATCTGATGCCATGAAGCCTGGAAGGAAACAGAGGGTCAAATATCTTAACTAAAAACCATTATTTTAATATTACCATCAGGGTTCTTGCCAGGAATTTTTAACAAGGTGCTGCTGCTGAGTACGCGGGAGATTTTTGAACACCTGTAATGGTCTTACAGGGCATTCGGAAAGTATTCAGACCCCTTGACTTTTTCCACATTTTGTTACAGCCTTATTCTAAATTGGATAAAATTATTATTTTCCACTCAATCTACACACAATACCCCATAATAACAAAGCGAAAACAGGTTAAGACATTTTTGCAAATTTATTAATAAGAAAATTATATACATACATATTCAGACCCTTTGATATGAGACTCGAAATTGAGTTGAAGTGCATCCTGTTTCCATTGATCATCCTTGAGATGTTTCTACAACTTTATTGGAGTCAACCTGTGGTAAATTCAATTGACTGGACATGATTTGGAAAGGCACACACCTGTCTATATAAGGTCCCACAGTTGATAGTGCATGTCTGAGCAAAAACCAAGCCATGAGGTTGAAGGAATTGTCTGTAGAGCTCCGAGACAGGATTGTGTCAGGGAGGTGACTAAGAACCCGTTGGTCACTCTGACAGAGCTCCAGAGTTCCTCTGTGGAGATGGGAGAACCTTCCAGAAGGTCAACCATCTCTGCAGCACTCCACCAATCAGGCCGTTATGGTAGAGTGGCCAGACGGAAGCCACTCCTCAGTAGAAGGTACATGACAGCCCACTTGGAGTTTGCCAAAAGGCACCCAAAGGACTCTCAGACCATGAGAAACAAGAATCTGGTATGATGAAACCAAGATTGAACTCTTTGGCCTGAATGTCAAGCGTCACGTCTGGAGGAAACCTGGCACCATCCCTACGGTGATGCATGGTGGTGGCAGCATCATACTGTGGGGATGCTTTTCAGCGGCAGGGACTGGGAGACTAGTCAGGATTGAGGAAAAGATGAACGGAGCAAAGTACAGAGAGATCCTTGATGAAAACCTGCTCAGGACCTCAGACAGGGGGGCGAAGGTTCACCTTCGAACAGGACAACGACCCTAAGCACACAGCCAAGACAACGCAGGAGTGGCTTCGAAAGAAGTCTCTTTATGTCCCTGAGTGGCCCAGCCAGAGCCCGGACTTGAACCCGATCTAACATCTCTGGAGAGACCTGAAAATAGCTGTGCAGCGACGCTGTGCCAACATTTCTACAAACCTCTTGTTACTTTGTCATTATGGGGTATTGTGTGTAGATTGAGGGAAAAACGATTTAATCCATTTTAGAATAAGGCTGTAAAGTAACAACGAGGAAAAGGTCAAGGGGTCTGAATACTTCCCGAAGGCATTGTATATGACAACACCACCCTTCTTACATTCTTTGTGGAGAATCCTGACCATTATTATTAAATATTATTTGAATATTACCATTCAATATCATAACATTGTTCAATATGCTGTTGTGTGCTTGTGTCCAATATAGCTTGTGGGAGCTGGATGTAGGTTAGAGAGAGAGATGGACTCCTACTCACCCAGTATGTTCTCGTGTCTCAGTAGCACTGTGTTGTAGATCTCAGTCTCTCTGAACCATGACCTCTCGTCTCGGGAGGAGAAGATTTTCACAGCCACGTTCTCCCCCTGCCACTGACCCCGCCAGACCTCTCCATAACGCCCCTTACCTAAAGACATGGGGAGAGAAACCCGTTTACACTTCTATTATATGTGTTGTGATTCTATGTACCTACACACGCCATTAGCCTGATCTAATTGTTGCGTTTCTACGTACCTACACACTCCATCAGGCTGATCTGTCTGGCCACAGTTCTCTGGACCAGGAAGGGCAGGCCTGAACCACTGCCTGACGTACAGGAGTGGTCCAACAGCTCCTAGAGAGAGAAGTTGGGGAGAGACAGAGGTCATCAGGGTTCTCTCTATAAAATACATGCAAACAAACTCATACAAGTCTTTTCTTCTTACAGCCAGAGTGCTGTCCCCAACAGTAGAGGTGATGAGTCCGTCAATCGCATCCTGTTCTGGGTCAAACTCCTGTAGTCTCTGTAGCCTGCCGTGGTGCAGCCTCCTGCAGCCCAACACAGATAGGACTGACAGGAGTGTTAGGATCACTACTGGACCCAATACAAACAGGGCCAGAGTCTCCACACGATACCTCACAGGCTCTTCTTCTGGAGCTGGAGAGAGAAAGGCGGAAGAGAGAGAGAGAAAATGTTACATCACTATAACTGGACCCAGCATACCATGACATAAGCCAAAGTCTGCTTTTCTTAAAAGTAGTTTAAGGGGTGCAGTTCCCACCTGTAGTGAGGAGGGGCAGTAGTGAGCTGGCGGTGGCGTTGCGGTTGCACATGAAGCTGGAGCAGCAGAGCAGGGCATGGCTGAGGGAGGAGGCCGTAGAACAGATCAAACGGGTCTTCTCTGATCCCTGCAGGCAGCCCCGTGTTACTACGGCCCCATGGCTACTGACCGCCACTGACGAGTAGCACTGAGAGCCCTCGCACTGGGGGGAGTTGAGGCAGCCGCTGCCCTCACACACACACAACAACTGGCCATCTAATAGAGAGAGAGAAGAAGAAGGGGAGAGAGTTAACACACATGCAAAGCAAATGTCCATATGAGAGAGAGCGGTAGATATACTTCATGTCTACCTTCGGCCAATATCTGCAGGGTCTGTAGCAGCAGGAACAGAAAGACACAACGACCCATTTGGTTCACTGCACTGTAGGGGAGAGGGAGACGGTCAGCTCTCAGAACAGGGCTGGTAACAGTCATTTTATTTCCTCTCTTTAAGGGTCTTTTGTCTCAATTGATCGATCTTCTGCAGCGTGTGTGAGTGAATTATACAGGGCTGCAACTCGCAATGTTGACAGGGAAAAATACATAGCCACACTGTTGTTGTCTTAGGCCTCTCTTTATGTAGTGTTGTGGTGTCTCTTGTCGTGATGTGTGTTTGGTCCTATATGTTTATTCCCAGCCCCCGTCGCCGCAGGAGGCCTTTTGTCTTTTGGTAGGCCATCATTGTAAATAAGAATTTGTACTTAACAGACTGCCTAGTTAAATAAAGGTTAAATAAAACATTTAAAAATAAACAAAAGCAGAATATAAAGGGCAGAATGTAAGATCCACATTAGACCATGGGATTGGGTCGATTTAATTTATATTTAGAGAATAACTTAAACTGAATTGATACTCACTCTCTGAATAGACTGAATTGCATTGGAACTGACCCAAACCCTGGTCAGATGTGGGCTTACTACTAGCAGGTCTTACTTGTAGTGGTCCAGTTGGGATGCTCTGCTGTGCCTTAGGGCTCAGACATAGCCAGTCTGGCCTCTACAAATCTCCGAAGAGGACAGGAGAGAAGCGCAGACAGTACCAGGATTCAGTTAGACACATTCTCATTTCAGGTAGCAATCATACATGCATTACTGCTTATTTTATTGCAGAGTTTCTCAACTGCATGATGTACAACACATTAATGATGTGATGTACATCAGTCTAGGAAGTACAAACCAACACTGTAGTAAAGTTACTGGTTTGACTCTCAGTCCCCATAAAACACGCATAGCTAGTTATACAAAATGTTCTAGATAGCCAGTTGGCTAGACATGATTTGTGTCATGCCCTGGAAGGTTTAGTGGAAGCTAACTGGCTAGCAGCCAGTCTCCACACATCTTTTCTCCTCGGCCATCTAGCTAGCTACTGTTCGCTAACGCAGGCAGACAACTTGGCTAGCCAAGTGGCTAGCTAGTTATACTATGGCATTGTTGAATTCTCCTTTCTGATTGGCTTGAAGGGCATTCTAGAGCGTGCATTATGTAAGGGATAATCAACAAGCTCTATGGAAAATAATGAACAACGTGGGAGGTGTGTTCCACGACACGCTAGAGGAGTGAACTAACCTTCCACAGAGTTGCATTATTTTTTAGAGAACGCATAGAGCCCCGAGTTCATTATCCCTTTCATACCATGGCTATAATTTAACATTTGCTGCTATAAATGTGTTCAACATCCAGTAGCTAGCTAGTTTACTAGCTAGCTACAGTAGTTGACTTGGTAACCAAACAGACTTGCTAGTTTAGCTAACCAAACCATCAGTCCTAGCTTGCTATTATGAAAATCTTATTCAGCAAAGACAAAAATGTTTTCAATTAAACTGTTGCTTTCAAAAGCAGCTCAAACATCTAAGAATGAACTTAAAGCCATCAAATTCTACCGTGCTGATATTAGAGGTTAACCGAATATGATTTTTCAACGCCGATACCGATTATTGGAGGACCAAAGAAAGTCGATACCGATTAATCGGCCAATTCTTTTTATATATATATTTGTAATAATGACAATTACAACAATACTGAATTAACACTTATTTTAACTTAATACATAAATAAAATCTATTTAGTCTCAAATAAATAATGAAACATGTTCAATTTGGTTTAAATAATTCAAAAACACAGTGTTGGGGAAGAAAGTCAAAGTGCAATATGTGCCATGTAAAACAGCTAACGTTTAAGTTCCTTGCTCAGAACATATGAAAGCTGGTGATTCCTTTTAACATGAGTCTTCAATATTCCCAGGTAAGAAGTTTTAGGTTGTAGTTATTATAGGAATTATAGGACTATATCTCTATATACCATTTGATTTTTCATATACCTTTGACTATTGGATGTTCTTATAGGCACTTTGAATTGCCAGCCTAATCTCGGGAGTTGATAGGCTTGAAGTCATGAACAGCGCTGTGTTTCAAGCATTGCGAAGAGCTGCTGGCAAACGCAGGAAAGTGCTGTTTGAATGAATGCTTACTAGCCTGCTGCTGCCTACCACCGCTCAGTAAGACTGCTCTATCAAATATCAAATCATAGACTTAATTATAATATAATAAACACACAGAAATACGAGCCTTAGGTCATTAATATGGTCAAATCCGGAAACTATAATTTCGAAAACAAAACGCTTATTCTTTCAGTGAAATAAGGAACCGTTCTATATTTCATCGAACGGGTTCCAACCCTAAGTCTAAATATTGCTGTTACATTGCACAACCTTCAATGTTATGTCATAATTATGTAAAATTCTGGCAAATTAATTACGGTCTTTGTTAGGAAGAAATAGTCTTCACACAGTTCGCAACGAGCCAGGCGTCCCAAACTGTTGCATATACCCTGACTCTGCTTTCACAGAACTCAAGAGAAGTGACACAATTTCCCTAGTTAATTTTGCCGGCTAACATGAATGTCTTTTAACTAAATATGCAGGTTTAAAAAAATATAATTGTGTATTGATTTTAAGAAAGGCATTGATATTTATGGTTAGGTACATTGGTGCAACGACAGTGCTTTTTTCGCGAATGCGCTTGTTAAATCATCACCCGTTTGGCGAAGTAGGCTGTGATTCAATGATAAATTAACAGGCACCGCATTGATTATAAGCAACGCAGGACAAGCTAGATAAACTAGTAATATCAACAACCATGTGTAGTTAACTAGTGATTATATGAAGATTGATTGTTTTTTATAAGGTAAGTTTAATGCTGGCTAGCAACTTACCCTGGCTCCTTGCTGCACAGGTGGTCAGCCTGCCACGCAGTCTACTCGTGGAATGCAATGTAATCGGCTTCCAAAAATGCAGATTACCGATTGTTATGAAAATTTGAAATCGTCTCTAATTAAATCGGCCATGCCGATTAATCGGTCGACCTCTAGCTGATATGCTGTGCGTTATTTAAAGCAATAAGGCCCGAGGGGGTGTTGTATATGTCCAATATACCACGGCTAAGGGCTGTTCTTACGCACGACGCAACGCAGAGTGCCTGGATATAGTCCTTAGCTGCTGTATATTGATTATATACCACAAACCCCCAAGGTGCTTTATTGCTATTATAAACTGGTCAACGTAATTAGAGCAGTAAAGACGGTCTGATATACCATGGTACATGGTCTGATATACCACGGCTGTCAGCCAATCAGTGTTCAGGGCTCAAACCACCTAGTTTATAAAGGGCATTATAACCTGGGTGGTTCGAGCCCTGAATGCTGATTGGCTGACAGCCATGGTATATCAGACCATGTACCACGGGTATGACAAATTTATTTTTACTGCTCTAATTACGTTGTTAACCCGTTTATAACAGCAATAAGGCACCTCTGAGGTTTATGGTATATGGCCAATATACCACGGCTAAGAACAACCCATAGCAGTGGTATATTGACAATAATATACCACACCCCCTCAAGCCTTATTGCTTAATTATACCATGGCATTGTTGAATACTCTTGAAGGGCATTCTAGAGTGTGCATTATTTCAACTGGATGTTTCAACACATTTCTAGCAGCAAACGTGTTAAATTATAACCATGGTATAAAAGGGATAATCAACTCGGGGCTCAATGAGTTCTCTGGAAAATAATGCAACTCCATGGAAGGTGAGTTCCCACGTCGTTCATTATTTTCCATAGAACGCAGCCAGTCCCTCTTTGATTATCGCTTTCGCAGTGCATTCAGAAAGTATTCAGACACCTTTCCTTTTTCCAAAATGTGTTCCATTAGACTTATTCTAAAATGGATTTAAAAAAAAAGATATCCTCAATCTACTCACAATACCCCATAACGACAATGCGAACAGGTTTAGAATTTTTTGCAAATGTATTAAAAATAAAAAACAGTAATACCTTATTTACATATGTATTCAGACCCTTTGATTTGAGACTCGAAATTGAGCTCAGGTGCATCCTGTTTCCATTAATCATCCTTGATGTTTCTACAACCTGTGTTAAATTCAACTGATTGGACATGATTTGGAAAGGCACACACCTGTCTATATAAGGTCCCCGAGCTGACAGTGCATGTCAGAGCAAAAACCAAGCCATGTGGATGAAGGAATTGTCTGTAGAGCTCTGAGACAGGATTGTGTCGAGGCACAGATCTGGGGAAGGGTACCAAAAAATCTCTGCAACATTGAAGGTCCCAAAGAACACAGTGACCTCCATCATTCTTAAATGGAAGAAGTTTAGAACCACCAAGACTCTTCCTAGAGCTGGCCGCCCAGCCAAGCTGAGCAATTGGGGGAGAAGGGTCGGGGAGGTGAGCAAGAACCCGATGGTGACTCTGAAAGAGCTCTAGAGTTCCTCTGTGGAGATGGGAGAACCTTCCAGAAGGACAACCATCTCTGCAGCACTCCCCCAATCAGGCCTTTATACTAGAGCGGCCAGATGGAAGCCACTCCTCAGTAAAAGGCACATGACAGCCCGCTTGGAGTTGGCCAAAAGGCACCTAAAGGACTCTCAGACCATGGGAAACAAGATTCTCTGGTCTGATGAAACCAAACTTGAACTCTTTGGCCTGAATGCCAAGCTTCACATCTGGAGGAAATCTGCCACCATCCCTACGGTGAAGCTTGGTGGTGGCAGCATCATGCTGTGGGGATGTTGTTCAGCAGATCGAGGGAAAGATGAACGTAGCAAAGTACAGAGAGATACTTAATGAAAACCTGCTTCAGAGTGCTCAGGACCTCGGACTGGGGCAAAGGATCACCTTCCAACAGGACAAGTACACAGCAAAGACAACGCAGGAGTGGCTTCGGGACAAGTCTCTGAATATCCTTGAGTGGCCCGGACTTGAACCCCCACCGAACATCTCTGGAGAGACCTGAAAATAGCTGTGAGGCAACGCTCCCCATCCAACCTGACAGAGCATGAGAGGCTCGGCAGAAACTCCCAAAATACAGGTGTGCCAAGCTTGTAGCGTCATACCCAAGAAGGCTCAAGGCTGTAATTGCTTCCAAAGATGCTTCAACAAAGTACTGAGTAAAGGGTCTGAATACTTATGTAAATGTAATATTTCAGTTTGTATTCCCTATTCCCTATACAGTTTGTATTCCCTATACAAAATCTAAAATCCAGTTTTTCCTTTGGCTTTGTCTTTATGGGGTATTGTGTGTAGAATGAGTGCAATTTAATCAATTTTAGAATAAGGCTGTAACGTAACAAAACGTGGAAAAAGTCAAGGGGTCTACACTTTCCGAATGCACTTTATTATTGTATCAAAACTTATAGTTAGCCAACGTTTACTTGCTGTTTTTATTAGTTTGCAATTCACTAAAAGCTATTGGCAATTTCGCTACGTTAACGTTGAACCAGCTTAAGGTTACTTGTTCTAGCTCAGCTTCGTTAGCATGCCCTTAGCTGGCTAATAGCAGTTAGCTCCCCAAAAGCTTGCGAAATGGTGCTTACCTGGGCTTAATAAACTGATTTCGGTAGGGCTAATCCAAATGAGCGTGTTAATTAGTTCAGTTGCTTTTACTGTAAAAAGGCTGAACGAATCGACCACCACCCACAGACTTCTTGTTGGGTCGTGCAGTTCTAGCGCAACAACATGACGTCACAACAACGTTCCCATTATAATGCATTGTGGGTACCCCAGTCCTCCAAACCATTTCGGCGTTCTCCCCAGTACAAAGTTATTTTTGTTTAGGTGATTTCGTTGACACATCTCATGCAGTTCATTGAAGCATTTACAATGAGTCTGTCTGATGTAGCACAACTCTGCAGGAGGCAGACAGCCAGGTAGCTAGACAGGTGAAGGCAAGTTCACTTATGTAATATATTTCTTTCTCATCGCCTTGAACTCATTCTTTCTCAGCTTTCCTGGTCCCTTGACCGTCCTTCCCCTTCTGTGTTTACAGAATGCAGATATGAAACACTCTGGATAGGTGGAGAAGTAGTAGGGCGTAACTTTCCCTTTGCCTAGAATGCATGGTGGACCTTCGCCATTATGCTTAGATCCAACCTACTTGGATGAGATCTGACAATGGTCAATGAGACCTATCATAAGCTCTGGGATGAAGTTCCCCCTCGGTACAGATCTATGATCAGTGTCCCTTCCCCGATCATAATCATTAGTTGGAATAATGCAAAACTGACCCAAGAACATATTTTAAGGTCAACTTCACCCTACTCACATATCACAAGTTTAGGGGTGTTAACCTCCAAACCTGACCTCACCTCATAGCCTACTACTGCAATGCGCTACCCTCCCTCCCTGAAATATGCATCCATTCACTCCCTGTCTGCTCTACACTACAGCTGCAGCAATTGTTCTAGAAGTGGTCTGATAGATTCTGATTATATTACAAGTTTGTGTCTTTTACCACATAGTTCTGTGCCTTTTATCGGAACGTCCTTATGGCTTTAGTATTTTTCCACTGAGTATGATGTCTCTTGTACACGTACTGCTTAACTGAGGTGTGTGTGTGTATATAAGTCGGGGGTCTGAGCCTCATAAAGTGCATCATATCTGAAGAGGTATCGTTTCAGAATGAGGGGTACTGTTGCTCTGCTAGTGTTGCTGTTCTGTCTGACTGGGGCATGGGCTCAGGAGGAGAGTGGAGGGGTCAGAGAGAGTGACATCACTCAACAGGGTCACAGTGCAGGGAGAGAGAGCAGGGTGAGAGAGGTTCAGATCGAGAGCCAAATGACTGACGCTTCAGAGACAACCAACGAACAGATAACCACCTCACCTGACATCTGGACTGAGATGAAGGAGCTGAGAGACATGGTGCACAACCTGGGAACCATCGTAGTGGAGCAGAGAGAGAAGCTGAGGAACATGGAGGTCAGAGCGACAGCCAATGAGGCTGAGGCAAAGGAGCAGAGAAACACAGTGATCGATCTTAGGGTGGAGCTGATGGTCACCAAGAATGAAGTGGAGGAAGAGAATGCAGGTCATTTATGCTTATTATTTATTGCTTTACAGTCAAGAGTCGACTAAAGTTACATTTGATTGATTGTCAGTGAGTGGAAATAATGAACATTTAACATTCTGGATGGACGTTTCTTTCAGTTTAGTTTGTAAGGCACTTATGTACTTAGGCCTTTATATGCCAAGAGGCACATAAGGCCTCAACAGTGTCCTGCCATATTTCCTGTCCTGGGATTTTTCAGACACCTCTTTCCACAATCAGGAGCAAGGTCAACATGAACTGTTTTTCATATTTCTTCTATCATTCTAGACCTGACAGCTGGATTGAGTGGCAGTAAGAGCCAGGTGGAGGAGCTGCAGACAAAGAATGCAGGTAATTCTCTATATTGCTTATATGAATGATCATGATTATTTCTCACCTGTTTTACGTAAACCTTAATAGCTTATGTTTCCATAATTTTAGCCCAAGCAGCTGAACTATCAGCCATTGGGGACAGAGTGACAGCCAGTGAGGCTGAGAATGCAGGTAATAAGTAAGAGTGATTTACTGGTTGTTAACAAAGGACAGTTCACCTAAATGACAGAAATACTTGAATAGTTCTTTACCTTGTAATAATATTATGGAGTATGTGGTGTCTTGCAGGTATGTTTACATAATGTATATTAAATGTGCTACTGTAATTAAAACCTTACTGTTCATAGGGCCTCTTGGAGCCAAAATGGCTCCCGTATTAATAAAAGCAGAATTTTGTATTATTTATGTTTTAGTCTGTATGACATCCTGATGAATGTGTTAATTAGTTGAATATGACAGTAGCTCAGTGTTTCTGGTTGGTGGGAAGAAGGGGAGAAGAAGGTTCCGGATGTATGATTAGGTTACATGATATAGTCATGGCAGAGTCTGTCCACAACAAGGCCCAAAAGTACCTATCGTTAGCACCAAGTAAAACACAAATTCAAAGTCTGAACAGAAAACTCTTAATTTACGCTTTACCTCAATTAACCTACACCTTATAGTTGTTTTAACCTTTTAATTAGACCTTAGGCCTGTGTTTATTTTCATCTGGGGGACAAAACAAGTGCAGCTCTGCTCCCTGAGATAGATGCCAATGAAATGACCCATATAACTAAATTGTTTACCGGCAATGTTACTATCCATCTGGTAGTGTTGGTATCTGACTGACTGTTTATCAGTATGGATCCAAGGACATACAGTAGGGAGCTCTAGAGGGAAATAGTATTCTTGGTAGTGGCCTAGAGTTAGATGAACTACTGCGCCCTCTGGTATCTGGACAGACATCAACTTGTTTTTTGTTGCTTCATTAAAAAGCTATTTAATTGGATAAATAATCAAAGTCAAATAAAGGTAAGTCTTTGGACACAGATGCCTTGATCAGCTTTTATCACTATGCTTTTCAGTAGTTCTTTTTACCTCCGCCTCCTCTTCAGCAATTTAATGCATGCATGCTCGATAGGTACATAACTTGGCCAGACAACAACTTTGCACTCTTTTTCCCTCATTAACGCCTTAGCTATAATAGTATAGAATATGACATTTAGCAGATGTTTTTATCCAAAGCAACTTACAGTAGTGCATGGATATATTTTCTTATGGGTGGCCCTAGCGGGAACCAACCCACAATCGTGACATTGTAAGGGCCTTGCTCTACCAGCTGAGACACACACAGGACCAACATAAGATTTAAAAGGTGACATTCTGTACTTTAGCCTAATTTAAATAAGTTAGGAGGGCACTGTAGATCTCTTCTCTGTACACTGCTCTGGGTTTGGCTCTGTGTCAATGCCCCTTCAGGTCCTATCATCTTGTTTTCAACCTGAAATCTGATGGCCTTGGCGACTGGCAACTGACAGACAATGACAACAAGCAGTCTCGTAGCCTCATTGATCGAAATGACCTGCTTTAAGGATACACCTTTTCAATTGTCTTGTATTTTACCAGTCTTTGGTTTTACTATTGTCTAGACTTCACCTTTGAGAACACGTGCAGTTTGTGTCTCGTGCTGTGGTTCACTACGATGTGTGTTCTCTGTGTATAAGGAAGGGAACTGAGCTCTGTAGACTATTTCATATCTGAAGAAGCATTGTATCAGAATGAGGGGTACTGTAGCTCTGCCTGTGTTGCTGGAGAGTGGAGGGTGTTCTGTCTGTCTGGGGCATGGACTCAGGAGGAGAGTGGAGGGTGTTCTGTCTGTCTGGGGCATGGACTCAGGAGGAGAGTGGAGGGTGTTCTGTCTGTCTGGGGCATGGACTCAGGAGGAGAGTGGAGGGTGTTCTGTCTGTCTGGGGCATGGACTCAGGAGGAGAGTGGAGGGTGTTCTGTCTGTCTGGGGCATGGACTCAGGAGGAGAGTGGAGGGTGTTCTGTCTGTCTGGGGCATGGACTCAGGAGGAGAGTGGAGGGTGTTCTGTCTGTCTGGGGCATGGACTCAGGAGGAGAGTGGAGGGTGTTCTGTCTGTCTGGGGCATGGGCTCAGGGGGAGAGTGGAGGGGTCAGAGAGAATGACATCACTCAACGGACAGGGGAACAGAATATGGTGAGTGAATTTCAGATAGAGACCCAAAGAACTGAAGCTACAGGCACGACAGGCGAACACGCGACCACACCACCTGATGTCTGGGCTGAGCTGAGAGCGCTGAGAGACATGGTGGTTGAACAGAGAGTGGAGCTGAGGAATATGGGGGCCAGACTGCAAGCCAGTGAAAGTGAGAATACAGGTAGTGTAGAAAAGCTTATTCTTGAATTAGTGGGAAAATCAATATGATTAATGAAGTTGAATTGGATTGACTGCCAGTGAGAGTGAAAATGCAAATATGATGAAGTGTATCAGCTCACGTTCTACAGTGGGTTGGTCGTTTAATGTGTCTCTCAGTTTTAACTGTGAGGTAACCAGTGTTTCTGCTGATATCATTCTAGCATTGGCAGCAAGACTGAGTGCCTGTGAGAGGAAGGTGGAGGAGTTAAATACCAAGAATACTGGTAATGGTACTTTATTTAATACGACAGAACATGCCTTTTATAGAAAGCAATGAATACATGTTGAGTACAAATGTAAAGGAAGATGCCGTATGCAGATTTTAGTCAAAATAAAAACCGGTATTTTTTTTGGGCCACCAGAATTTGAAATAGTGTATATTGTTCCTCATTGTATGATAGGATGAAAATGAAGGGCAAGGAGGAGGTAAAGAGAGGTGAAACATTTTCTGAGAACTTCACTTGTTCCCATGTTGTTAAATTATGGTATTGGAGAATTTCTCTTCACTTTCAAAAACCTTCTAATTAGAAACTAAATAGGTTTAATAAGTAAAGATATTTTCTAAATGTGAATTTCTGCGTATTTTCAGTGACTTAATAAGTCCTAAATAAGTATACTTTCTGTCCTGTGTTCACAGACGGACCAAAGGTGGCCTTCTATGTGGCTTTAACTGATTCAGGAGCAGTAGGACCCTTCAGTTCTGAAACCAGATCTACTGTGATGGGTCTCTGACATGTAGGTACAGCAGAGTCAGGCGCAGGACAACAATTGAGTATTCAAACAACTTTACTCAAAATTAACAGTATCGAATACAATACACTTCGTGATAATAATTACCACACTAACACGGACCACAAAACAACAAACAATCAATCACAAAGACATGGGGGGAACAGAGGTTTAAATAAGGAACATGTAATTAAGTGATTGGAAACCAGGTGTGTGTAATGAAGACAAAACTAACGGAAAAATGAAATGTGGATCGGCGGTGGCTAGAAGACCGGTGACGTCGACCGCCGAACGCTGCCCGAACAAGGAGATTAACTGAATCAGGTGGGTTACTGCAGGGCTGGAATGAAACCCTGCACACCCAGTAGATCTCCAGAACAAAAGTTGTTGGAAAACCCTGGCCTATAGAGGACGTTTCCACCACGGGGGGAAGGGATTGAGCCAAGTGCACACCACATAGTTACAGAGGACTCAACATTGTATCTGTCTTATTATAGCGTCTGTGAGAGAATGGGTAGTGCCATCGAAGCCATCTCCATTTAGATGTAGTCCATTTTCTTCTACTACTGCTTATATGAGTTGGTTAACAAACTAAAAGGGTCTATACTGCTACCTGGAGTGTGTTGTTTGAACAGGCATAAAGCCAAGGTTGGTGATTTACTGCCACCTGCAGATATGGAATGTTCGCTCACGAGTACAATTCATTGGCTGATCCTTCCTGATGACCTGGTTGGAATTATGTGCAATCATTCCTTAACCTATAGTAAGCCCCACGCAGTTGACTACTACAAACTTGGTGAAAGTAATCAAATTAAATACATTTGTATTTGTCATACGCGCCAAATACAACAGGTGTAGACTTTACCATGAAATACTTTTCGAGTCCTTTCCCAACAACACAGAGCTAAAAAGTACGACACATTATCAAAAAAGGAAATGGTAACACATGTCCCCGTCCCCAGTGAAAGTTGCACCCCTGGATGCAATAGTTAAAGCGGTTTGGGTAACAAATACATGATTTTATGGTACTGTTTCCACTGGTTTCTACCATTTCTTTTTTTGCCTATTCCAGATGTGGAAACAAGATTTAAAATGTCTTAAGTCAAGGTAGAGCTAGACATTCTGTACGTGTGTCTGTGCGTGTACCTGCCTGCTTGTGAACTGAGACCCAGAGAGAGGGGTAGAGGTATCAGATAGCCAATACGTTTTCCTTGACTGGCTACCGTACACCTGAACAATACACAGCCTGTTATGATGGCTAGGCTACATCTTTAATCTCAGCCCAGGCGGAGCGGGACCCAGGGAGTATCCACTCTCCCTGGCAAGGCCTCCCACCAGACTTCCACACAGAGACACTCTGTCTGCATCACTCTTTTAATTAGAGAGATTGCTGGGATATGCCAGGTGTACTGGGGTGGGTACGCCAAGCCAAGTAGCCAACCTGCATCCCTCTTCCCCCCTCTACTACTCTACCTTTCCTCTCTCTCTCTTTTCCCCCACCCTCTCCATCAACTCCCATTCCTTCCTCTACCTCTCCTCTTCCCTCCATCTCTTCACCTTCTCTTCTCCTTCCTCTCTCTCTGTCAACTCCCCTCCTCTACCTCTCTCTATCCTGTCTCTATTTCTCTTCCTCTCCCCTACCCTTGCATTTCTCCTCTCCTTTCCCTCTCTTCCCCCATCTCTCTCTCCCCTGCTTTCACTTTCCAAATCTAAGGGGATAATTGAAAGAGAAATGTTAGACAGCTATCAGGAGATTATCTACCAGGGGTTTGAAGTTTTGGAATGGAAGAGAATAATGAAATGTTTTCTTCTTACCTGACCCCTTCCCCCCTTCCCCATCCCTCTCTCCGCTTGAGGGTTCCTGAGGACAAGGGTATAAGAGGGGGTCGATGTCAAAGCATTTTTTTCAGATTAAACCTCAGGTTACTGGTTTCTCCACTGTAGCGTTCAGTTGGAGTGTGTCTCGTGTGTGTGAGAGGAGATTTCGTCTTCACAGTGTGTGTTTGAGCGAGAGAGAAGATTTCTCTGATTTTGTCAGTCGACATGGATCATGTGGACAGAAGGCTGGCAGTGACTCTTCTCCTCTTCTCATTCATCTCTTTCTCCACTCAGAAAACCTCAAGTAAGTCTGGGAGTCTTTAGGTCAGATGTATTCTGTGTTTTCACCTTGGTTGTGATGAACCTCATCATCATGTGAAAGCTATTGAGAATTTCTGTAGCATTTGCAACAGGTGCGAAGGTCCAATGCTTGTACCTGTTTTTCTCCAGTGGGAATAAACCACAGTTCAACATTCCTTGTCTTTCCCAGTCTCCTGGTGTGTAGTGTCGGAGGCAGAGGAGCAGAAGTGTCTGGATCTGGCCGGGAGTGCTACAGCTCGGAATATCAGAGGAACGCTGCTGTGTGTCCGTGGCCAGAGTCCCACAGACTGTATGGAGAAGATCAAGGTGTGTGACAAAACAACCTTACGGCTGCAGAAATCCTGGTTGGAAGATTCCATGGAATTACAAAAGAACAAGCAGGAAATCTGGGAACCCTCCAACTAGGATTTCTGGGAAGTTACCAGAATTGTGCAACCGTAAACAACATGTAGAGAAAGTGTAGTTGAATTGTGCAACATGTAATATTACCTATGTCTTGTCAGAATGGTACAGCGGATGCAGCAGCCATGTTTGCTGATGACATCTACACAGCTGGCTGGTGCTATGGACTAGAACTGGCTGCTGGAGAGTCTTACAACGGTGTGGGTGAGTGAGGAGGGGGGGGAGAGGGAGAAGGAAACCATGTGTAAAACTTGAACCTATCTTCCCTTATCCTGTTTGCTCTCTCAGATGGTATCAGCTACTACGTTGTAGCTCTGGCTCGTCGCTCCTCCAGTGACCTGTCCCTGTTGGAGATGCATGAACGCAGGTGAGAACAGATAGACGGATTGATTGTTTGATTTTTATTTTATTTTATTAGGATCCGTAGTTAGCTGCAGCCAAGGCAGTGGATGCTCTTCCTGGGGTCCAAACAAATAAATAAAATACATAGTATACAATACACAATACATAATACAATACGTAATACTTAATATAATACATAACGCAATACTTAATACAATACATAATACCTGACCTGTCTGGTCGACTGAGGTGTCAAGAAAGCAGAGCCACGCCTTATCATGGACAGACCTCTTCCCATTTTACCAACCATTGAGTCTATATGTTTTGACCATGATAGCTTGCTATCTAGGGTTACACCCAACAGTTTAGTCTCCTCAACTTGCTCAATCACCACATTATTCAATAATAGATCTAGATGAGATTTAGGGTTGAGTGAGTGATTTGTCCCAAAAACAATGCTTTTAGTTTTTCCGATATTTAGCACCAGCCTACTGCTAGTTACCCATTCTAAAACCGACAGGAACTCTATATTAAGGGTGTCAGTTATTTATTCGACTGTTGTAGCTGATGTGTATTCGATTGAGTCGTCAGCGTACATAGACACACATGCTTTATTCAAGGTCAGTGGAAGGTCATTAGTAAAAACTGAAGTGTGATGTGCCCTGCGGTATATCACACTCCAATTAAATTTGCATTAGAGAGGCTTTCATTAAAGAAAACCCTCTGTGTTCTATTAGATAACTCTCAATCCATGATGAGGATGTAAATCCATAACGCCTACGTTTTATCAGCAAGAGGTTATGATCAATGATATCAAAAACCTACACTGAAATCTAACAAAACAGCTCCCACAATCTTGTTATTATCAAATTATTTCAGCCAATCATCAGTCATTTGTGTCAGTGCCTCAACAGTGCCTGATGAGTGTCCTTCCCGATAGTCATGCTGAAAGTACACTACTGTTCAAAAGTTTGGGGTCACTTACAAATGTCCTTGTTTTTGAAAGAAAAGCAAAAGAAATGTGTTTATTAAAAGAACATCAAATTGATCAGATATACAGTGTAGACATTGTTATTGTTGTAAATTACTATTGTAGCAGGAAATGGCAGATTTTTTATGGAATATCTATATAGGCTTACAGAGGCCCATTATCAGCAACCATCGCTCCTGTGTTCCAATGGCACGTTGTGTTAGCTAATACAAGTTGATCATTTTAAAAGGGTAATTTGTCATTAGAAAACCCTTTTGCAATTATGTTCGCACAGCTGAAACGGTGGTGCTGATTAAAGAAAAAAAATACCAGTCTCAACGTCAACAGTGAAGAGGCGACTCCGGGATGCTGGCCTTCTAGGCAGAGTTGCAAAGAAAAAGACGTTTCTCAGACTGGCCAATAAAAAGAAAATAATTAAGATGGGCAAAAGAACACAGACACTAGACAGAGGAACTCTGCCTAGAAGGCCAGCATCCCGAAGTCGCCTCTTCACTGTTGACGTTGAGACTGGTGTTTTGCAGGTACTATTTAATGAAGCTGCCAGTTGAGGACTTGTGAGGTGTCTGTTTCTCAAACTAGACACTCTAATGTACTTGTCCTCTTGCTCAGTTGTGCACCGGAGCCTCCCACTCCTCTTTCTATTCTGGTTAGAGCCAATTTGCACTGTTCTGTGAAGGGAGTAGTACACAGGCTTGTACAAGACCTTCAGTTTCTTGGCAATTTCTCGCATGGAATAGCCTTCATTTCTCAGAACAAGTGAGTTTCAGAAGAAAGTATTTGTTTCTGGACGTTTTGAGCCTGTAATCGAACCCACAAATGCTGATGCTCCAGATACTCAACTAGTCTAAAGAAGGCCAGTTTTATTGCTTCTTTATCAAAACAACAGTTTTCCGCTGTGCTAACATAATTGCAAAATGGTTTTCTAATGATCAATTGGCCTTTTAAAATTATTAACTTGGATTAGCTAACACAACGTGCCATTGGAGCACAGGAGTGATGGTTGCTGACAATGGGCCTCTGTACGCCTATATAGATATTCCATAAAAAATCTGCCGTTTCCAGCTACAATAGTCATTTACAACATTAACAATGTCTACACTGTATTTCTGATCAATTTGATGTTATTTTAATGGACAAAAATTGTGCCTTTCTTTCAAAAACAAGGACATTTCTAAGTGACCCCAAAGGTTTGAACGGTAGTTCTGTAAAATAACATTGTATTTGGCCAAACGCGGTTGTTTCGAAAAGTTTGATAAACACCGGTAACAGGCTCATTGGTCGGCTGTTTGAACCATTAAAGGGTGGTTTGCTATTCTTGGATAGCGGAATGACCTTTTCCTTCCTCCAGGCCTGAGGGCACACATTGTCTTCTAGGCTTAAATTGAAGATGTGGCAAAGAGGAGTCCAGCTTCAGCAATTTACCATCCAGGTTGTCGGTACCAGGTGGCTTGTCCTTATAGACAGCAAAAGAAACCTTGCCTCTTCCACACCAACTTTGCGATTTGAATGATTGACTCATTGATTGATTGGATATTGTAGCTCCTGTCACCCAGGGATCCGTACCACGGTGGGCTGGACTGTTCCTATTGGCTTTCTGGTCAACACCTCACAGATCAGTGTTGATGAACAATGCAATTTTCCCAAAGGTGAGACGTGCGTCTGTGTGTCTGTGTGTGTGTGGTCCTGGCTCTTTGTGTGTATTGTTGGTGTTATTGTGTGTCCCTCCAGCGGCGGGGGACTTCTTTGGCTACAGCTGTGTACCAGGAGTAAAGGACAGAGAACACGACCCCAGAGGAAACAACCCTAAGAACCTGTGTGAAGCCTGCATAGGAGACGACAACGAGAGACATATATGTGTTAACAACCACCGAGAGAGACACTATGGAGAGGCTGGGGCACTGAGGTAGAGAGGAGAGAGGGAGAGGAGGAGAGGCTGGGGCACTGAGGTAGGGAGGAGAGGAGAGAGGGAGAGGCTGGGGCACTGAGGTAGGGAGGAGAGGAGGAGAGGCTGGGGCACTGAGGTGGAGAGAGGGAGAGGCTGGGGCACTGAGGTAGGGAGGAGAGGAGAGGAGGAGAGGCTGGGGCACTGAGGTAGAGAGGAGAGGAGAGGAGGAGAGGCTGGGGCACTGAGGTAGAGAGGAGAGGAGAGAGGGAGATGCTGGGGCACTGAGGTAGGGAGGAGAGAGGGAGAGGCTGGGGCACTGAGGTGGAGAGAGGGAGAGGCTGGGGCACTGAGGTAGGGAGGAGAGGAGAGAGGGAGAGGCTGGGGCACTGAGGTAGGGAGGAGAGGAGGAGAGGAGGAGAGGCTGGGGCACTGAGGTAGAGAGGAGAGAGGGAGAGGCTGGGGCACTGAGGTAGGGAGGAGAGGAGGAGAGGCTGGGGCACTGAGGTAGGGAGGAGAGGAGGAGAGGCTGGGGCACTGAGGTAGAGAGGAGAGGAGAGGAGGAGAGGCTGGGGGCACTGAGGCAGAGAGGAGAGAGGAGAGAGGCTGGGGCACTGAGGTAGGGAGGAGAGGAGGAGAGGCTGGGGCACTGAGGTAGGGAGGAGAGGAGGAGAGGCTGGGGCACTGAGGTAGGGAGGAGAGGAGAGGAGGAGAGGCTGGGGCACTGAGGTAGAGAGGAGAGGAGAGGAGGAGAGGCTGGGGCACTGAGGTAGAGGAGAGGAGAGAGGGAGATGCTGGGGCACTGAGGTAGGGAGGAGAGAGGGAGAGGCTGGGGCACTGAGGTGGAGAGAGGGAGAGGCTGGGGCACTGAGGTAGGGAGGAGAGGAGAGAGGGAGAGGCTGGGGCACTGAGGTAGGGAGGAGAGGAGAGGAGAGGAGGAGAGGCTGGGGCACTGAGGTAGAGAGGAGAGAGGGAGAGGCTGGGGCACTGAGGTAGGGAGGAGAGGAGGAGAGGCTGGGGCACTGAGGTAGGGAGGAGAGGAGAGGAGGAGAGGCTGGGGCACTGAGGTAGAGAGGAGAGGAGAGGAAGAGAGGCTTGGGCACTGAGGTAGAAAGGAGAGGAGAGAGGGAGATGCTGGGGCACTGAGGTAGAGAGGAGAGAGGGAGATGCTGGGGCACTGAGGTAGGGAGGAGAGAGGGAGAGGCTGGGGCACTGAGGTGTAGAGAGGGAGAGGCTGGGGCACTGAGGTAGGGAGGAGAGGAGAGAGGGAGAGGCTGGGGCACTGAGGTAGGGAGGAGAGGAGAGGAGGAGAGGCTGGGGCACTGAGGTAGAGAGGAGAGAGGGAGAGGCTGGGGCACTGAGGTATGGAGGAGAGGAGAGAGGGAGAGGCTGGGGCTGGGGCACTGAGGTAGGGAGGAGAGGAGAGAGGGAGAGGAGGAGAGGCTGGGGCACTGAGGTAGAGAGGAGAGAGGGAGAGGCTGGGGCACTGAGGTAGAGAGGAGAGGAGAGAGGGAGAGGCTGGGGCACTGAGGTAGAGGAGAGGAGAGAGGGAGATGCTGGGGCACTGAGGTAGGGAGGAGAGAGGGAGAGGCTGGGGCACTGAGGTGGAGAGAGGGAGAGGCTGGGGGCACTGAGGTAGGGAGGAGAGGAGAGAGGGAGAGGCTGGGGCACTGAGGTAGGGAGGAGAGGAGAGGAGAGGAGGAGAGGCTGGGGCACTGAGGTAGAGAGGAGAGAGGGAGAGGCTGGGGCACTGAGGTATGGAGGAGAGGAGAGAGGGAGAGGCTGGGGCTGGGGCACTGAGGTAGGGAGGAGAGGAGAGAGGGAGAGGAGGAGAGGCTGGGGCACTGAGGTAGAGAGGAGAGAGGGAGAGGCTGGGGCACTGAGGTAGAGAGGAGGAGAGGAGAGAGGAGATGCTGGGGCACTGAGGTAGGGAGGAGAGAGGGAGAGGCTGGGGCACTGAGGCAGAGAGGAGAGGAGAGGGAGAGGCTGGGGCACTGAGGCAGAGAGGAGAGGAGAGAGGGAGATGCTGGGGCACTGAGGTAGGGAGGAGAGAGGGAGAGGCTGGGGGCACTGAGGTGGAGAGAGGGAGAGGCTGGGGCACTGAGGTAGGGAGGAGAGGAGAGAGGGAGAGGCTGGGGCACTGAGGTAGGGAGGAGAGGAGAGGAGGAGAGGCTGGGGCACTGAGGTAGAGAGGAGAGAGGGAGAGGCTGGGGCACTGAGGTATGGAGGAGAGGAGAGAGGGAGAGGCTGGGGCTGGGGCACTGAGGTAGGGAGGAGAGGAGAGAGGGAGAGGAGGAGAGGCTGGGGCACTGAGGTAGAGAGGAGAGAGGGAGAGGCTGGGGCACTGAGGTAGAGAGGAGAGGAGAGAGGGAGAGGCTGGGGCACTGAGGTAGGGAGGAGAGGAGAGAGGGAGAGGCTGGGGCACTGAGGTAGGGAGGAGAGGAGAGAGGGAGAGGCTGGGGCACTGAGGAGGAGAGGAGAGGAGGAGAGGCTGGGGCACTGAGGTAGGGAGGAGA